>JAZGUH010000143.1:0-1200000 GCA_037893225.1 Hippasteria phrygiana
ACCCCAACAATGGATTAAAAATGCAGAGATTGGTGTGTATACATGTCAACCGGCCAGGTGGTAATTTTCAATCCGTCTCTATAGAGGTCATTCAGGCTCGATGGGTTAAAGAAAAGACTACAGCTGTGGTTGGAAGTTTGAAAACAATTGGAAATTGTTCCTTCAATTGGAGCTGACTGTTCTGTTTCTTGCAATTTTTTCTGTTCAAATCATGGTTCGAACGCCTTCCTCATGTATAATCATTCATATTTGGTTCAAAGCTTTGGAATGAATTTGTTTGCAGGACTGTGGTGTAAACTTAACCACAACCATACATGGAACAGCAAAAAACATCTATAACAAACCTTCATCGTAGGCAGACTGTACTCTGAGCTGGGCGTGGTTATGGGTGTGGTAAGGGGCGTGGTCCCAGTTGATCCCATCATGGGGGACGAGACCGATAAAGTGTCTCTCGATGTCTCCCTGGAAGGCAATGAGCCCTTGCGATCATTGAAGAAAGCCAACAGCTGTTCGTAGCGTCCCGGAATTTCCAACTGATGTCTGCAATACAATACCAATGAGTTACTGGCTGCAGAAGTCTTTGGATGATTGTATCCCGAGTAGAAATTAATGTAAAATGGCTATATCAGAATCAGCATTTTTCCCATCTACATGTACTATCGACTCACAGGCCCCCCCCCCCCCCCCCCCAAAAAAAAATGTGTGTTTACAGTAACAGCCTGAAAAAATCCAGGTACATGTAGGTAGGTAGGTAGGGAAATAATTCTATTTTGTGATTTTTTTCAATTCAGTTCATGCATTTGCGTGTTCTTTTGAAATGTTTGAAACTAACTAAACATGTACATGTACATGTGCTAATTTCTGTTCTATTTATAATTCATAAAGAATTGTTGAAAACTGGTGAAAACAGAGTTGTACTGATTCTAAACAAAATTTAAAAATCATAACATGGCAATACAGATAAGGGATTAAAATCGCTTGCACTTCCATTTTCGGAGGCAATTCTCCCCACAAAAAGAACACAATTCCATAGATCAGTGCTATGTTTAAAATGTATTTTGATTTGAGAAGGTACATGTATATTTTGTTCACCTTTCATTCCATTGTTGTACCCTTACTTGCATTTTACCCAGACTAATGAACCTACGGGTTGTTGGGTGAATGTTTTTTGTTTTTGCTCAGTGGTGCAAGGTGTACCTTAGACTTGGTTCCAAGTCTGTGATCGTGGTTTTTGTCGGCCTGACAGCCAATACAGTAGTGCCGGAAATAGCGCCTCTTGCGTCCTCTTGTGAGTTAACCTTTGATCACGATCACAGACTTAGGAATCTCATTTATCGGTTTGTACACACCCTATGGTGAATTAATCCAAAAGTGGACGGAACAAGCCGATTGGTCGGAATCACCAAAAGCCTTCAATAACATGAATATTCAAACCAGGAGAATTACTGGACGATTCCACTAATCCGACGAACCGTTAGAAGCCAGTAAGCCACCCAATCGGGCGGTACTTGTGACCTATTGGTCAAAGGCGCAATGAGTGCGCGCGTATAACAAGCGCGCGTGTATGGTACCGCCCGATTGGGTACCCAAAGATGGCTTCTAATTTTAAATTTTGTTCGTCGGATTAGTCTATGGGTAACACGTTTTTCGTCTAGTAACAAAAACTAACAATCACGTATTTAATTTTGTATTTTTTCTACTAATATAAGATCTAATATGATGTACATGTAGCTATAGGTTTTAAATACATACGTGTACCATTACGTGCCATTGTGCCAAGTATCATACAAATTTGAGACTGAACAGTGTAACAGAACACTGTATTGTAACCTATTGGTAATGGATGCAGCCTACATGGTTTTTGTGTCCTTCTGATTGGCCATCTCCATGGCCTCTGTTATATTACAAAAATAACCAATATGGGTAATGACGTTTAGCGTGGCTGATGCAGACAAACAAATAGCCGCGATCTCGGACTTGAAATCAAGTCTAGGTGTACATGTACCTCAACAAGAGCCAGACTCATGTTTAAAAACAAAATAAATACAAAAACTAGAAAATACATGAGGGAGGAGTGGTTAATCTGTGGTCGGGCAGGCCTTTGAAAAGCCCAGCCATGCCTGGGCCTTTGGGCCTTTACTCTTGCTATTGTGAGCCACAAATCACCTAACAATAGAGCATCAACTAATCAATAAAGCCCAGCCTCTGCCAGGCCAGGCCTGGTTGTAGCCCCTCCCACACTAATCTGTACCCATTCACGGCTGGATCAAAAGATGCCTCAGCTGTCAGTCAAGTTTGGGTGAACAATGGGAGCCAGCTGGACTCCAGAATTAATGGACAGTTTATTGTGTACAATCAGGGGATTATAGAAGCCCAAAGGCCCTGGCGTTCCAGGGGCTTGGCCAGGCTTTTCATAGGACCGGCCTGACCACAGATTAACCACTACACCCTAAAACTGTTTGTGCAAGGCTATTCTGTTTTGAATAATGTCAGAATGTGTTCAGTGTCCTGGCAAAAAATGTGAACCCCTACATCCAACTTGACTTTGTTTTGATATTAAATGAAAGAAAAATCAATAGAAAAAAAATCCTCTGTTCAACTGTTAGAGGTAAAGTGTATTGTTTCCTGCCAAAAAATGTGAACCCCAGTGTTCTCCAACATGTAGAACAAACTTGACGCCCTGCCAAGCTTTCTGCGGCACCCGCCATGCTTTAGAAGTCGCCATCAAGCTTTAAAATCCCGCCGCCAAGCATGCCAAGTTTAAAATCCTACCGCCAGGTTTAAACTTTTGTTTGCCCGCTTCACTTTTTTGGCGTGACTCCGTGTTTTTAAATTAAGTCTGTTTAGTATGGTCGACTGGTCCACAGTACATGTACATTGTACATGTACATCATGCATGTCGTGTTTCTGTTCGTGTTTCTGCATGCGGCAAAGTAACTTTGGAATCTATGCATGGGGAAACCCCTTTTGAGCGTGCATATTGCGCAGAGCGAGTCCGTAGTTGGGGGGACCAAAATTCATGCCGCACCGAAATTCATAGTCGGGTTCCGCTATCATTATCTTGCATGTAGTAAATAATTCCCATGTGTAGAGCCTGGTAGCTACAATCCCGGCCAAAATTCTTGGGCCACGTGTCAATAAACGTACTATCCCCCGCGCCCCCGCTCAATGTTGTAATCTCAAGCCGGAGCGCATTCCGCGCAATGAGAGCCAACATTGACAGGGGGGAAGGGGGTCGGGGGGAAGGGGGTCGGGGGGAGGGGGAAGGGGGTCGGGGGGAGGGGGTCGAGGGCCCAACGAGATTTGGCCGGGATTATCTGAAATTTTCTTTCTGAAAAAAAACAAAAAAACATTTAAAAAGTGTGAGAAGCAATGGATGGTCATTGCTTTCGGAGTGAGGAGTAAAAAAGGAAAAGGGAGTTAAAAAGAGTCATCTTTTCGGGTTGGATTCGAACCCACGATCGAACCCACAACTCTTGCATTTGAAGGTACATGTCTAAACCACTAGACCATGAGAGTCACAGATGCTAAGAGCCTTAACCGTTCTATTTCCCGAAACAGATGATCCCAATTGTTTTGTAGTGCGCATTGTACACGATGTACCATGACGATTAACCATGCCATTTTTTTGTTCAACGCAAAAAGCGCATTACGCTACACAAACCACCTACAAGCCTCTTCCAATTTTTCAGCCGTCTCATTGCGTGATTTGTCGGAAAATTCAACTTGGGACGTACGGAGACCGGGGCGGGGCACATAGTGCCCCCATCTCCACCCCCCCCCCCCCCCCCCCCCCCCCCCCCTCCGTGTTTCCCAAGTTCACAGCCGATTTTCAGGAAAGTTGAAATGATCACGTCCACAACTTTCTCAACTGTAGGGAGCCGGGGGCCGTTTTTCAACTTGGTGTGAAAACAATCGTATTTCTACCATAATTAACGTCTTGGTTGTCCAAAATAAGTCCAACAAAATTGACAACCTAATTAGTTGGACATAAGCACTAAAATAACATTCGATGTTTAGACTGGGATCACCGTTGGGGGCGCTGTAATCCGGCAATTCATACTATTTTGGTGGAAAAGTTGATTTTGCATCTGTGCACTTACAAGTGAACTTAGATTCCTAAAGTAAAACAATTAAATTCAACACATTACAATATACAACTTTTCGTAAAAGTCATGAAGTTTGGCGAGGATCGAATGCAGCATTAAAATGTTTCGGTGACAAATACGGTAGGGGGAAAGTGTGCCCCCCCCCCCCCCCCCCCCGGGTCCTGCTAGAGTTTTAAGAGCCAAGAAATGTGTACACGAGTGTAGGAGAATGTCTCCCAACTATTTTTTGCGGTAATCATCATCACTAGTATCATCATCATAATCACCATGAGCACCATCATTTGCCTCACCACTGTTTTATTCGTGTAGGAGAGTGAAAGTGGTTTGATTGACTTCGCTCTGTCCACTCAACTCTTTATAGATATACATGTACTAAGCAAATTTTCTTGGGCCACGTGTCAATAAACGTACTATCCCCCGCGCCCCCGCTCAATGTTGTAATCTCAAGCCAGAACGCATTCCGCGCAATGAGAGGCAATATTGACAGGGGGAAGGGGGTCGGGGCCCAACGAGATTTGGCCGGGATTGTAGATACGCATGCAAATTGCAAAAAACGATTCTGGAACTTGTCGTCGACAAGATTTGACCAACAAGCATAGTCATCTATTTTATTAAAAACTTTTGACAATTGCGACAAAGTGGACCAGTGGTTGAGTGTGCGATAAACGGCTGTGTGGATGATTCCACGTGTTACATGTTACGGTAACGCACCGTGCATGGGGCTGCTAGTCGGCTGGGCACGCCCGCGCATTGTACGGCAGAGAGTATTTTATCGTATTTTGTCACAATTGGGTTAAGTAATTATATGCTTCTTCATGGTGAGGGTGACAAATTGTACAGAGAAGTTTTGAAACGACTTTACATGTATTCCATACCTAACTTGATTTTCCAGAAACTGCATGTGTTTGTAGAGTGCTGTGTAGGATGTTGCTAGGATACCCACAGACTTCATTCTGGCTCCCCTCTCAACCTCACTGTCTACATGCATATTCTGGAAACAACTCAGCCCATAGTAGTTGTCTTTTCTGAAATATCTAAAAATAAAAATAAAAATGCCAGAATTAAAAGGATGATCAAATACCAAGTACATGTACATGTACTATGTACAATGTACATGTACCTTACCGTGAACATTTGGGAGAATGCACAAAAATACGGGGGCTAGCGCTGTTGTCGACAGGCCTTTTGTCCACAATGTTGGCGACAACAACATTTTCCTGACATGTCGATACAGATGACTCATTGTCGACAAAAAAAATTAAAAATCGCACGCAATTTTTGTGCGAAAAAATTCAAATTTTGTAATTTGTTGTCACAAGTTACACAAAATAAACTAATGTGAGACCTATAATGTTCTAGTTTGCATTAACAACTCATGTTGTATACTGTTTTTTCTTGTCGAAAACGCTGACTTACTTGCGGTGTATTTAGCTCGGGAGTTTCCCTGGGCGCCGCCATTTTCTTTACCTGCGCGCGCACGATAAACAGAAATTGAGGTTAACGCACTGTCAAATCAATGACAGCGATGGGCGGGCCACGTGTTCGCAAACTTTGCTTAGCTGAAGTTTGCAACATGATCCGCGCGCTGCGCCTGGCTTGGCTCACTGTCAAGCCTTGCAAAACAAACAGGTCGCGACCATTGTTTACAGGATTCGTGTTATTTTTTCTTACAATGATTTGTATTGCTAAATGTAGTTATTAGTTGTAAAAGTCGAGAAGACTAAATAAAAGCCAGATATAATATTTATAATGAAACGGTTTCACCTTTTTTCTTACTGTCTCTCAGTGTTTTCTTTTCAATATTTTGAAATGTTATGCTGTCGTTCCAATCAGCCCTTTTTTATTCACCCCTGAAGCCCCCGAGTCCCTCACCCTTAAGTGAAATTAATTCTGGTTTATCTACTTGCCATTGTTAATCTACTCTTCTCAATAATGGAGGCCGATGGTAATGCCGCGGGTGCTAGTACCAGTAGCGAGACTGGGGGTGCAAAAAGTGCACTTTCAATCAGCAACTTCGTCCCACAGAAGAAAGGCAAAAAAGCTGGGTATGGACATATTGTGGGTTTCCCAGGGAAGGGGGGGGTCCTTTCCAAAACACAAACCATTTGTAAGTTATGCCACAAGGACAACGGTAAGGTTTTTAAAATGCCGTACACGAAAAACACGAGCACGATGGCACATCATCTCAACACAGAGCATTACAAAGAAGTTCAAGGAGTCAGCTCAAGCTCCAAGAAGTCGAAAGGTAAAATAGTCTTTTTTATTTTAATTTGATTCGTTTCTATTCATTAAAATCAATAAAATAGGTCAAAAGTGAAAATGTTTAGCGTTATCAAATACCACGCAATGGAACTAAAGTACGTAGATATTAAAAAAGTAAACCATTTAATATTATATTATAGCTTTATAGATTATTATTTCAAATTTTCGATTCCCTAAAATAGATTTTGTTTTTGTTTTTGTCAAATCAACAGTGCAACTTATGCTGAGCTCTGCCTTTGAATGAACAAAACCACTGACACCAAACCAGCTCTCGCTACAATGAGATAACACGGGCTATAACCAAGTTTATTGTTAGAGATTTGCGTCCAATTGCGACAGTGGATGGTGATGGGTTTTAAAGATATGTTGCATACGTTGGAGCCACGCTACCAAGTTCCGTCCCGTGTAACAATTACCGACAAAAGATACCGATGTTTCATGAGACACAGAAACAGCTGATAACCGTGTTACTCCTTAGTCCTTACCGTATCCAATAAATTAAATTATTAACTTTATTTTTAAAAGCCATTATTGCTCAGGCCAATTCATATAATTATTTTTTAATAAAAAAATGAAAACATTAGGCGAAAAATTGTGTTTAGCGTCCCCGCCTTTTTGGGGCCGCCTGGATTATAATTTTTTTACTAGTGGAAATGAGGTAGGAAAAACCCAAAAATGTCAACCGATCCATCAACAAAAAATACAAGCTTACTAAAACCATTAAAACCACTGTAAACAAGTTGAATTTCCTTGTCCATCATGTCTCTTGGCCATATTAAAATAACCATATTAAAAGTTCTATATATAGAAACAAAATTATTTTGCAACTCTTCCACAGAATAATGTATGTTTTGTTTACACTTCTACAATACTATTAATAATAAATAAATTAACAAAACCAGTGATCAATATTTAATTGTATTTGGCACTGGTATTACTGAATACTGATGAAACACGGTTTACTCTATTGTTTTTTCCAGGAACTGGGCCTAATCCAAGACATGAGCACTCGCTGGAACTCGGCTTTATACATGACCAAACGAATAGTTAAGCTGTTTCCAGCCATCTACAAAGTACTTTATGAGAACGGGGCCAACCACCTACTACTGAGTGGAGATGAGCTAACGAAGTTGGAGCAACTCATCAAGCTTCTGACACCTTTTGAGGAAGCTACCAAAATGGTGTCGTCAGAGAAACAGCCCACTGTAGGCCTCATCAAACCAATGCTTCATCAGATGAAGGAGAAGACATTGGCAGCTTCTGAGCGTGACTCCAAGCTCATCAAGGATTGCAAGGCTGCTATGCTTGCAAATCTAAGCAATCGATACCTGAAAGAGGATGTGACGTGCTTGCTATCCATGGCATCGGCAACAGATCCACGCTTCAAAAACTTGACTTTGATGAACAAAGAAGAGAAGATGGCCGTATACAATCAGCTGGAGACGGAAGCAATTGCGACAGGCAGAGAGCAGGACGAAGAAAATCAGGGCAATGAAGACGTGGAGGAGGGAGGAGCCGGAGGCCCCGGGGAGTCAAGTCAGGCGACTTGTTTTTTTGACGAGGATATGTTTTTTTACCAGCCGATACAAAAGCCAAATGTCCAAACAATAGTGAAGTCAGAATTGGAGCGGTACAAGTCCGAGCCGACATCAGGGTTAGACACCAAGCCTGTTGAATGGTGGGCTGCTAGGAGGCCTGCTTATCCTATATTGGCGACAGTTGCTGCGCGCTACTTAAAAATTCCCGCTACAAGCGTCCCTAGTGAACGGGTGTTTAGTACAGCAGGAGAGGTAGTCAACAAGCAGCGTAGCTCTCTCAGTGCCGCCAACGTGAACATGTTGATATTTATGCACACCAACTTAAAGTTAAAGTAGACTTACATCTGCTCAACTGCCCAAGTTGGAGGAGTACTTGTAGGTACTGGATGGATACATTTAAACGTAGACCCGTATTCATATTCATAAGGTTTAAAACTTCAAAGTTTCAACAAAGTTATTGCGTTAAAGGTAGTATACAACATTTGCAACATCAAAAAACAAAACTACTGTATAACGAACTACCGGTACCGTACCTAACTGTAAGTAAATATCTCAAGCATCCTGTACTATAATCATGGCATGGCACATGGTGTGCTTTCGTTTTCAAGAAAGGTGGAAATTTATATCGTTTTCCAGCGATTGTCGGCTTACATGTACAATCATCGTTGGAAATAGTGCAGTTATTGCTCAGTTTTGTTTAAAGTATGTCAGGGAACCAGACTACTTTAAAAAACATTTTTTTTCTGTTTTTCCCAGCATCACACAAACCTTTAAACAGTGTTTGCTAGCACGCCATAAAATACAAACTTCCAAATCCATTTATTTCTGAAAATTACAGCAACAGCAAATCGTGTATACTACATTTAAATTCTATTTAACTTGGAGAAGGAACTTGAAATAATAATAGTCGTCACTACCGCAGTACCGCTGTCTGATCTTGCTGTGATTACCGAACCCAGAAATTTGATTGTGCTCTTTTTTGTTTTCATTCGGAACGTCGAGCTGAAAACAATCGCTTTTGCAAAAGTGACGTGAGAGTTGAATGTTTTTCAACTTCTGAGCGATTGTTCTATTTTTGTCAACTGAACTACATTAACCAATAACCGCTGACCAGCCAGATCTACATTAGATTTTTGCAAATTTTCTGATTTGTAAGGTTCGAAAAATGAAAGTGAATTTACCAAAATAGATATCGGTAACAACTCAAATATTAAATGCTTTAATACCGTTTTCCAGTTTTATCAAGATCTATTTCTTTTCAATGTTTTCACTATAGTATGGACTGCGCATCATGATTGCCTGTCCCGTCACTTCTTAAAAGCGATGCATCGTAATCGTTCAGCGATCGAGCGCAAAATAAATCTCCCCCAAAGACGCAATGCAACATTATTTGTTCCCCGCATTCCCGCTACCGAGTTGCAAACACTGCGGATGCGCGAGCTGTTCTATTAATAGCCTGGGGATTTCCTGGTCATTACTGCGCATGGCACTGGCTTCTAAATACATAACATGTGATTCCAAATCTAAACCTTGCAGTTGCACAGAACGGGATCGGGGCTTGTAGAAAAACGATGTTTATTATTTTAAACAATACATTACTCCACCTTAAACTCGTTGAAAGGACCAGGAATTTAGTTTCATATTCGACAATTATAGTAAAGAATTTATTTTTTTAGCAGGAATTATAAATTAATGCGTTTCTTGAGCCAAGAAGAAAGGTAAGAAATCGGACTTCACGTCACGTTTCAGAGGTTTCGTTAGCACACAGTTAATTGGAGTTGGAGAGACGATCGTTCAGTTCTCGTGACGGTGATCTCATCAGTTTTTTTCCTCACTAAAACGTAATTACAATGTACCTTGTTTACACGGATAGAAACGGATAAAATCAACGCACTTTTTTCTTATTCCGATTTTCGTTGCGTGCTGTTTTATAGAGCTAATCGTCGGCATACGCACTACATGCACTAACCGTGCGCTAACGAAACCTCAGTAGTCAATGCGTGATTTATTACCCGACTCGTAACTTGCTTTTTGTCGACAATTGTCGACGTCAGAGTTTAATTTTGCCGACATGTCGACAAGAAAAATCATCAACGACAACAGCCCTACCCACCGGCATGACCGGTACTAGACAAGATTCAGTCTGTTTAGTCTCTTTCAGTTTTTAAAGCCAAGCTTAAGGCATTTCTTTTTAAAAAGACATTTGGATAAAGTTTTAAAACTTTTATTAACGAGTTCGCGCCGGGATTATTTTTGCCAAAAATTCCTATTTTCCCAAAAGGCAAAATATAGCAGCCAACTTCGTACATGTATACAGCCAAATGCCACAAATACTGATTTGCAAGAGTCATTTCAACAGTATTAGTACAATATTTCCTGCCGAAACCTCATATATTTCAATACTCCGGGTGCGCCCACTGAAGCATAAATTGTTGAACAGGCCGTGCACAGTGGGCAAGTTCAAGTTTAACACACGGTCCGCCTCCACAGACTTCTCGGACTGTGTGTGTGTGTGTACAAAACAAATGAGGGATTAGCGTGTTGAGACGTCACCCGGAGGTGAGTCCAGGCAAGCTTGATGTTTTTACTCGTCAGCCGTGCCCGTATATAAAAACAGCCAGATCGTGTGAACATGTCTTCCGAAGCGAACTAGTTAATGAAAATGAATTAAACTGCTTCAAACTGCTATTATAAACTGAGTGAATTGACCTGAAATATACAAATTAACCTTTGAGAAAGAACTTGCTGAAGTTTTTACTTTTCTAATTTTAAGTTTTACTAGTTTACATGACTTCTGACTAGCCCCCTGAACAAAGACACTGACAATTTGGGAGACCGCCAACATACAGGGCAAGTTTTGTACATGTAGCTCAGTTGGTAGAGCACCAGTACAGTATTTCGGAGGTCGCAGGTTCAAATCCTGTTCCTGGCATTCAGTGTTGTAGTCGAGTACTTCTTTTTTCCCGAGTACCAAGTACATGTACTGCCGAGTCCTAGATTGCCGAGTACCATTCAAGGCCGAGTACTTTGCCAACCGAGTACAAGTACAGGTCTCCGAGTACAAGTACTTGTACGAGTCTGCGTACTTGTATTTCCGAGTACGAGTACGAGTCAGAGTACATTGTGCATGAAGCCGAAAATTATGTGTTAATAATATGTGATAAAAACTAGATTTTTCAACAATTTGAAATTTGTTTTTTAATCTGCAATAGCAGTCCCAGATCAAAGTGTTTTCCAAGGAAATGCTACACAGCTGACATACAGACATGAAAGGTCATAATAACATTAATCTACAGTGCATTTAAAGTCCCAAGCCTTCTTGTATTTTGGGCCCTTGGATTCCTCAGACTAAAAAAACCAAACTACACGCATTCAAATGGCTGAGAAAAGACTTTTTATTTTAACTTTCAACAGATGTTCTTACAAATCTTATGCCTGGTTTTTCTTGCTAATGCAAATTTCCACATTTATAAGTAAAGCTGTGATGTAGTTTTGTGCACCAGTAGTATCGCTACTGGTTCTTGCACAAAAGCTTTTTAGGCCGTTTCTTTTTTACTTGGATTACAGATCCACCGCCGGAAAAAATCGGATAAAATGTTTTATTTTTAAAACATCGCTGCCGAAAATTTTTGAATTCAACAACCACCCCCCCCCCCCCCCCCAAACAAAAAATTGCTGCATCGAACTTTGAAAGTACAATAAACAATCCCGGCAGCGCCACACCATCGAAGACCATATAAAATAAGCATACAATGTAGGACAATATGCAGTGAACACTTATTATTTACCGTTTTTGTGTGGAATCCGATCCGCATGTGTGCATACATGTACAATACATGTACATGTACATGTACATGTACAATACATGTATCTACGTACTGCCATGCAAAAGTAAATTTATACACCAGCTGTACGATTTTCAACATGAAGTTTTACTTGAAAACATGGATGTTAAATACATTTTCCATGTGTGTCTTGTGTGATTATTTTAGTCAGTAATCCCCCCCCCCACAGAAGTGTGTAAGCGAATACTTACCCGTAGAGCCACTACTAATGCATATTTCCATAGAGGGCACAGTACACTTGCTAAGATTTTCACACAATAGCCTTCCCACCATGCCCTCGGCATGTCCGCCATGTTAGCTTCCTCTTTTCTCAAGTGACATAGCAGGTACATGTAGATCCGCAGCGAGCCCTCTGTGGGGAGGAGGGAGGGATGCTATATGGGTAAGTATTCACTAGTAGACCCCTTCCTCACTAGTGGGGGGGGGGGGAGTCTACAGCGCTCATCTTACCCGTAGAGCCACTACTAATGCAGAGTAGCACTGGTCATGTAGGTGGGAGCGACATGCTACTGTGTGAGTATAGGACAGGATCACTCCATACGGAGAAGGAGTATCGCTGTTGGGAGAAAGGGTTATCGCAACAGCATACATCAATCAGCTACCAGCGCAAGCTACCTAAATATACGAGTTGTGAGCTTACCGGTGGAATGAACCCGTCTACTGAAGTTGCTGAGGGGCAGGTTCTGGGGCCTGCGAAGCAGCGTCTCATGCCACCCGCTTTCCCAGCACGTCCTTCATTCTGGAGGACGTCTTGCAGGTAGCAGGCTGTGAAAGTGTTAGACGTTTTTTAGCATGCCGCCTGTGTGATATCGGCCAAGACTCCTCCTTTGAAGAAGGCCCAGGACGTTGCCACTGCTCTGCCGTCATGAGCATGCACGGCAGAGCAAGCAGATGACGTATCCGGCCAGTTCTTTGATGCTGTCCGAATAGCAGTCACAATCCAGCACGTGACGGTGCTCCGTGAAGCTGGACGATATGGAGGGGTGGAGGTGACGAACAGACTCGTCGCCTTGCCCCGGACCAGTTCAGTCCTATTGAGGTACCACTTTAGCGTTCGAACTGGGCACCACTTCTTATCTTCCCGTACGGACGACTGCGAGCGCATGTCCGGAACGAAGATGTCTGGTGGAGCAAAGGACTCGGACTGGTTCTTGGTGAGGAAGGACACCTTTGGGACTAGACGTACCCCATTTGGTACCTATTGAATGTGACCCGGCTCAATGCAGAGGGCATGTAGTTCGCTACGACGTCGTGACATAGCTACTGCCAGTAAGAAAGCGAGCTTGACAGATAAGTCGAGCAAGGTCGCCTGGCCCATTTGTTCATAGGGGGAGGGGGGGGGGGGGGCGTGATAGTGCCTCCAGAACTTCGGAGAGGTCCCAAGAAGGAAGGAGCTTGCGAGTTGGTGGCCTCTCTATAAACATTCCTCGGAGAATGTGACCGAGGGCATGATTACTGGTAATTGACGACCCATCTGCGAAACCTTGATGGATGGCAGCTATGGCCGAACGGTAGTTCCGGATCGTGGCCACTGTGAGGCCAGAGTTGAACAAATAAACAAAGAAGTCACCAATGTTGCCGTCGACACCATTTGTAGTAATGGGGTAGGCGGCTATTGTAGACTTTCCTTGTGGAAGGTCTACGACTGCGTGCTGCGAATACGGCAGCTTCCTCCGAAAGGCCCGCTGCGCGGAAGGAACGTTGGACAATGTCTAGCACGTCAGGTGAAGATCCCCGGGTGCTGGGTGAATGAACCTCGAGCGTAGCTGATAAAGAATGTCTGGTCGAGGTGGAAGAATTAATGGTCTGTGCACCAAGAGCTTGACCAACCGGGAAAACCAGGGTTGACGCGGCCAGAACGGGGCGACAAGGAGGATCCTGCATCATTCCTGTTCTACTTTCGTCAGTACCCTAAAGATCAGGGATATCGGCGGGAAGGCGTATGCGGACATCCCTTCCCAGGACATCGATAGGGCATCGACATGCCACGCCCTCGGATCTGGGTATCTGGTGCAAAACACCGGCAGCTGGTTGTTGTCTGCTGATGCAAACAGGTCTACATGGGGGCGGTTCATGAGCGTGAAGATCTGCTCGACAAAAAAGCGTAGCTCCCCAACCCAAGCCTGAGGCGTCCGTTGTTATGGTTACTGTGTGCTGCGGCCACGGAAAGGGTGTTTCGCGCATAAGGTTGGACGGATCGGACCACCACCGCAGGTGTGGATGTAAAAATACCGGAACCATACGATGGATAAGGTGGCATTTCGGTCGGAAGTGTGCGAGGAGTTGGAGCTGGAGCTGGAGCGGGCGCATGTGGAGTCGGCAGTGAGGCACGAGGTCCACCATGCTTGGCATAAGGCCGAGCAGTCTCAGCCATGCCGCTGCTGGGGCCGTTGTTGCTGTGAGGAATAGATCAACGCACTGCTGTAGATTTAGAAAGCGCCTGTCTGTCGGAAAGACCATGTTCGTTCTGAGGTTTATCACAGCTCCCAAGAACATTGGGAACTGTGTAGGAATTGGGTGTGATTTTCCCGTGCTTATCAGAAACCCGTGACGCGTGACCAATGTTAGGGTTGAGGTGAACGCTTGGTTGGTTTCCTGCTCTGAGCGGCCAATGATCAGCCTGGAGGGCTGCTCCCACTGACTTCAGAATCCTTGTGAAAACCCGAGGAAATGTTGACAGTCCGAATGGGAGAGCCGTAAATTCGTAAGTCACCGATAGTGACGCAGAAGTATCGGAACATGAAGATACGCGTCCTGCAGGTCGAGTGTAGCAGCCCATGCTTGGGCCAGAATTGAACCGAGGATTACCCGGAGCGTATCCATACGGAACCGTTTGGGGCGAATAAAGCTATTTAAAGGTTTCAGGTTGAGAATAGACCGCCATGTTCCTGTGTCCGCTTTCGGCGTGAGGAAAAAGGACGATAGAAAACCAGGTGAGTGTACCGTCCGCGGAACCAAGCGTATCGCTTTCTTGCGGAGGAGAGACTCGATTTCCGACTCTAGTGCCAGGCATTTGGCAGGGTCGGATGGAGTTTCTGTTTGACGAATTACTATGTCCGACGGGGGGGGGGGGGGGTGCTCGTGAATTCCAATGCGTACTGACTGTCTTGAGCACCCACTGGTCGGAGACGACCCGAGACCAGGGCCCTATGAAAGCCTGGAGGCGGCCACCCACTGGCCCGACTGTGGGGGGGGGGGGGGGGGGGGGGCACCAGGGACTGTGGGCACATCACTTGCGCCACCCACCGGAAAAGCATCTATCCGCTTCGCTTCGGCTTCCATGGAGTCCTGGAACTTATTGGCGAACAAATCCGGGCTAAACAACAGTAAAGCCTCCATCCGCTTCCTGGCCCCTTCCGAGGGGAGGTACAGGGAGTAGAGGATATTGGCCCAGCGGGCGGATGTTGTCATCACCAAAATACGAGCGAACTGCTCCAAAGACAGGCGGAGGGTCTTGTCGAGGCAGCGAAAAGCTGCGGAGAGCATATCCACAGAAACGGAAGTCCTATCCTCACAGCCTCTGACCAGGTACTCCGACAGCAGCAGGAGGAACGAGGTCGAACGCATTCCAAATCTGGAGGCCCAGTCTGTTTTCCTCAAAGTGTCCTCGAGTACGATTGGTAAACAGGGAGCGTGTCGAACCAGACCCGCTACCATCGGCAGGCAAGCTTGTCCCTGATGGAGTCAGGGACTGCTGTTAATGTAAAATAGTCGTCAAAGTCCTTCGGTGGGAAACGGAAATATCTGTTGGTACATGTACGTTGCGCGAAGGACCGTCACACTTTGCGATCCGCTACAGCCTGATTATGTTTGATGCAAAACTGGTCCAGGGGTAGGATAGGAAAGGGCACCGAGCAACTTGCAGAAGCATCTTACGCGGTATGATTTTTGAATGATTGCTGGGCGGGGGGCTCGGGTTCTGTAGCTGTGGTGTCTGGAAGGCCCAAAACTGGGATCATGTCGCGTTGAACCAGACGCAATTGTGTCTTGATGGGGGAGAGATGATGCCTGTCAAAAATGTCACCCTCTTCATCAGATGACCCTAGGTCCAAATGCGAAGGGAGTGTGGCCTCCGGGACTGGTGCTCGCTCCCGGCCTGCCGGCACGGTGAGCGTTGGGGAGCCACCGCCGGTACCGAATCTCCATCCGACTCCGAGAAAATTGCCTAAGGGTGGATGGAAATGGCCGGGACATCACGAGTCGGCGGGGCGTCACTGGGGGCGACACCGGGGACAAGTTGACCAAAGCGCGGAGCCGGCTGACCCATTTGTGGGGCGAGGAGGCCCGTGCTGGGGGGGGGGGGGGGATTTGGCCTGCATCAGGGGAGAACTGTCCCGTGTTAGGGGCGAACTGTTCTGTGTTATGGTCGAGTTTTCCGGCGTGAGGGGCGAGTTGGCCAACCGGCACGAACCCCGTAGTTGACAGGGTTGACAGGGACACGGTGAACGCCTGGAAGGCCTGTAGGAGATCCGCATTGGAAACAGATTCCGCACGGTGAGTCCGAGGAATGGCGACGCTTCTTACGCGACTTCCCTTTCTTGGCTGGGCAACCCCGCGAACCCTCAGTATCCGTGGGTACGGTGTAGGGCGGGGGCACTGGAATTCTGGAGCAACGGAGTAGGTCCGAGGCAGAGGAAAGACTTGCAGCGGAGGCCCGTGGGTCCCCCACCGAACGGCCAGGGGCTAACAGCCCGGGCGGATCGGTGACTGCGCTGCCTGCAAGAGCAGTACCGCTACCCTGGGTCCCGTGGTCGTGTGCCAGTGACTCATGGGTAGGGACGGGCAGATCGGTACCCTCGGCCACACTGCCCGGTATCGAGGGGTGGCCGGAGGCACCTGAAGGCAAATTGGCAGGGAGGGTATCCCGCTTGCCTTTGAAGCTTTGGACCGGGTTGTGCGATTTTTGGCGACTCTTACCGGTCAGCTTCTTAGTCGGCTGGTTCCCCATTATCCACGGCCGGAGGAACGGGCTGAATATAGCCCGATCCCCGGCCTTTGGGGAGGCCACCGCCCATATCTGGGAAGTGGGGTGAAGTCTGTGTAAGGTGGAGGGTAACCCAACAGATTCACGGTTCAAGGTCGGAGGCAAGGCCGTGGGAGGAGGGTATCTCCCTGGTCTCGGCCCCTAGAGGAGCGGGCAGTCCCGTGGAACCCACGTCCACTGGTACCGCTCCGCACCTAGCCGCCTTACGCTTCACATTTCTCTCTTCACGTGAAGCCATTTTAACTTAAAATAACACTGTAGACACAAGATGATAAACTCTACAATCTTTATTGAACAATACTTAGCAAATGTACGGCAGACGTAGACGTAAACTGCGTGAGAACACGCCACTGAAAATTTCACGTCCTACACTGATCAGCGCTAAAGAGAAAAGAGGAAGCTAACATGGCGGGCATGCCGCGGGGAATGGTGGGAATGCTATTGTGTGAAAATCTTTATAGCGAGTGTATTGCGCCCTCTAGGGAAATATACATTAGTAGTGGCTCTACGGGTAAGATGAGCACTGTAGACTATGTAAGTTTCCAACACAAAAACACCCTCTCCTTCATGGAAAAAAACATGCCACTTCCCGACATGACATCACTGACTGCGCGACAGTCAATGTTAAACCGCCATCTTGAATAGCCTCATTATGTATGAGTCATGAAGCATTAAGGGCCGTGTTATGAATATTTAACAGGTCAATCGCCGTGACCATCATAAATATTGAAACTAGAATCCCCATGCCTTATAAGGGTATGGGCAATTTAAATTTGAATGCCTGTATCAGAAAGCGCCAATTCCACTCAAAAGTGAGATCAACGATCACCAAAAGGGATTTTCAAATCCTGGCATCGGCATGGGTTTATGACTTCTGACTAGCGCCCACCCGAACAAAGATACCGACAATTTGGGAGACCGCCAACATAGGGCAAGATAGCTCAGTTGGTAGAGCGCCGGTACGGTAACCCGGAAGTCGCAGATTCGAATCCCGCTCCTGCCAGTTTCTTTGTTCACTTTGAAAATGTATTCAAATTTACCTAGTCAGTTTCCCTTGTGGATTGTTTGATAAATAAAATAGAAATATATTTGGGTGAAAGAGAATGTTTGTTACTGATAACGTTTAAATGGTAAAATTTGTTGTTTTTTACTAGTTATTGACCTATGGGCTTGTCAGTGCATGCAAAGGACCACGCGTACATGACCTTATTACTAGCTGTGTACTGTATGCCTTGCGCGATGCGCCATGTGGTTAGCACTGAAAGATGTAACATGGATACATGTATTTATATTCCCCTGATTCTTAACCAATCAGACTGCTCCGTCTCATTTCGGTAGCGAGCCCCATATGTTGTGCACAAAGATAAGAATGTCAATGTATTATTCAAGTAGGTAATTGGATTCGAAGCACACGCATATTAGGATCGAGGATGTACGTACCGTCCCCGCAACTGAAACTATACCCCTGCGCTATACCCCTGCCCCGGACGAATGAAACCATCCAATTACCGACTTGATTTCTCGTCTAGGCCAAGTGCAGAATGCTATTTCTGGTTCTATTCAATGCGGACAATGTTTTGTTCGAGACATGAAAACGCCCTTACATTTCTGTATGGCAAATACACTCACATACATGTACAATCAAGACGTGAAGACAACAAGAATTACTGTGACCGACCAGCATGAAAACTTTCAAGTAGGATTTTTGGTTTTCATAATTTATGTCCTTTGTAAGATGGCACACGATAGACCGCGCTGTTCTAGATTTCAATTTGAAAGCAAGTAGGCCTATATGTTTTACCTTCCAGCATGCATCGATCTTCGATTCTGAGTGGTCCATTATTATTGATGCATGATATACATGTAATAACCACAATCTTAGTTTGCTTTATAGCCGCTATGTCAGTGGAATACGGGAAAACACTGCACAGACACACTCACTATATTTTCCAGTAGCCACTTGTGCTGATCAGGTACATTGTTACTAATATTTCTTTATATTAGTTGAACCAGAAACTATTAACCCTATCAGGACCAATGTGCCCCCTGTGCTGTGACCCCCCCCCCCCCCCCCCCCCCCCCCCCCGGCCCCCACCAAACTGTTGGCAGTAACTTTTTAACCCAATGTCCCATCACCTCAAAATTTTCTGACTTTTTCCTAAATTTGTGTAACATCATAGTGGTAAAACGTTTTTGTAATCGGGGGTAAGCTGTTGCCATGGCAATAATTGTTATTGATCGTGAAACTCACATATTTAATGTTAATACGGAATTTTTGAACAGAAATTCCACTTTTTTTCTTCTTTTTTTTTACAGAAAAGTGATAGTGATGTGTCCTGTGATATTGTTCAATTCATTTTTAAAATTCAAATGGCCACCACATCCAGCATCCATCTTTTCGGCCTGTAAATAAGGGTTCAAATTATATAAAAAAGAATTTAACAATGAAATCATTTTAGCATGCTAAAATACTGTAGCATTGTCAAACAAGCCATATTTTTGCACCCTGGGTCCATAAGGCCGGATTCATATTGATTTTGGTGATTATGTTAAAATAAACAAGTTGCTGAGTTTCATAACTGTACGTATGGAAAGTATGGGGGAAAAAACGGTTAAAAAGCACCCTCTATGTTACAAATTCATTTAAATGCATTTAAATTTAGGCTATGGGAGTGTTCTCCCTTTTGCTTAAATAAATTTAAGTGAAATGCGTTCCTAAAAGTGTGTTATAATTTATGGCCGGTATTGCTATGAATGCCTTGAAGACAAAACCCATAATAAGGTATTCGACTAAAAGCCGAAATACCTATTCTCCCAGAAACATATCCGCAAATTAACTAAAAAGTATATGTACACAATGTATAAACTTACTATTATTTGTCTTTTTCATTCTGGTTTAGAAAATGGATATAAGGAAATACTTTTTGGTGGCTGCATCCCAGCATAATGCCCAACCCGAGAAGAAGCAGGATGATGGTAAGATCGAGGAATCTCAAACAGAACAAGGTGAATGTTCCAGCGTTGAGTTGGGGACTACTGCTCAACAATTACACAATCAACCGTATCAACCTCAAGATGTTAGTTGCATCCCAGTCCAAACACTCCCAAATCGTAAATTAAAGTTTCAGTAAAGGTGGTTCGTAGACTTTCCATGGGTTCATTTTGATCAGAACATAGGTGGGTATACTCTTCCACTGGTGTGCCAGTGAGTCTCTGGAAAATCTTACTCAGCTTACCCGCTGTGCAGATGATGCGTTTGTGTCTAAGGGATTTCGCAACTAGAAGAAGAGCAGGGAGAAATTTAGACAATATGAAAAGTCAGCCACTCACAAGCTTGCCTCTAAAATTTCGAAGAAACCAAGCTGATGTCAATGTGCAACTTGACTGTCGACTTTGAAAAGAATACTGCATGGTCAGCTCTTCTGAAGATTATTCTGTCTTTAAAGTATCTGGCACAACAAAGCATGCCATTAGAGAAAACTACTGCTGTTGCGGGCTGATGATGATGAAAATCTGAAAAGATGGCCGACGTGAAATTCAGAACGAGATTTTGCAGTTGATGTGGTATGCTATGTTGAGGGATATTTGCAGTGATGTGAACAAAATGTCTACTTTCAGGGCAAAGAACAGGAGATGGGTGTGTGTGTGCATTATATTAGTGATTCGTTTGTTGTTCAGGAGGAATCGACAACTGGGGAAATCGCTTTGTAAGATGCTACAGGATGATCTGATAAGGCTGCAACTGCCTATCAAACACCTTGCAGCACAAACATACATGTACATGTACGACGGAGCAAGCAACATGTCTGGAAAATACAAAGGATGTCAGGCAGAGATTAAGAAAATTCAAGTGTTGGCTAGTTATTTTCACTATGGAGCTCATGTAACACCTTGTCACTTCCTAAGCATTGCAAACGGCACCATACATGTATAAGAGTTGCTGTCAGTCATGTACATTTGTACAGGAACTCGGCAACCTCTATACCAGCTCCGGAAAGTTCAAACACCTGTACTTGAATCTACATTCTGACGATACTGAAAATCCTTCCCCTACACGACTGAAGCCAATATGCAGAACTCGTTGGTTGACGCGTTGCTCTGCAGTAAAATCAGTCTTGCAGAATTATGAAGCCGCACTGGATGCCCTTCAGGAAGCAGCTGCTAACTTTAGTAAAAACACTTATTCGCGAGCTTACGGCCTCCATAGTTGTCTTTCGTCAGGAAAATGCATTCTTGGCTTGTTTGCATCATTACCAGTGCCTTGAAAACTTCAATGTGGCTCTTCAAGGATCAGATCCGACAGTTTCTGGGATGATTGATGCTGCAGAAGTGACCAGACATAATCTCCTCACCCTTTGTTGGACCAACAATTTAGGGAGGTCTTTGAAGCAACAGAACAGCAACTCATTCAGTGCAACCTGGAACCAGTGATTCTTCCAAGTATAGTGCAAACTTCAAAAAAGAATTCCACTTTTCAGTAGCAATCGACACCCTTGTGCATAGAATGCTGGGAAAACAGAGAAAACAGAGGGAACAGAGGAAAAAAATGCTTTTCTTGTAGACAAAAAGGAGCAATTTATAGACATCAGGTATCAGGTCGGGGAAACTCGGGGATGAGATTCTAAAAAAATGAAAAAGTCAGAATTTGTTTCCGTCTTGGGAAGTGAGCACGCGTGCAGCACGAAAAACACGTGCGCAGCACGCGGGCACGGCAAAGTCCATACGATTAACATGTCAAACAGCACTGCAAGGTATTGGAAAATGCTTGACGTTTACTATGGTAAAATGATGTCATTCGTAAGTATTTTTTTTTATTTTGAGAAATTTGAGGGAAAAGAAGAAAAATCTGACAAAAAGGTGCAACAAAATTTAATTATAAATGTTACCAGTAAGAGCGTATCACAAGCGCCTTCCCCCGCGACGCATAGTTTATTTCGGCATCGCACCCTAGCCTCGCTTTATCCAGACCCCGGCTCTGTCAATTTCCGGATGATCAATTCCGACAGAAAAAATCTTCCACAAAGGCTCCAGATTTCGATTTCACCCATTCCCACTATACATACGTGTACATGTACGTGGGGTATCCCACTTTGTTTCGGCAAGAGCCAATGGAATTCATCCTTTTATTCTGTCTCTCAATGGCAGCCTGGAGCAAGTTCGATCAGGGACCAATGGTTAACTAGTGGTTGGTTCGTGACGTACATGTACATGTACATGTACATGTACATGTACATGTACATGTACATGTACATGTACATGTACATGTACATGTACATGTACATGTACATGTACATGTACATGTACATGTACATGTACATGTACATGTACATGTACATGTACATGTACATGTACATGTACATGTACATGTACATGTACATGTACATGTACATGTACATGTACATGTACATGTACATGTACATGTACATGTACGTAGCGCATGAGCACTGAAGTTGAAGTGCGAACAACTCTAGTCGAACTATTGTCATGTCAACGCGACCATGAGAAAATGGCGGTGGCTAGTTTTTTACGTTTTTGGACGAGTTCATAGATGAAAGCGAGACGGACGATATTTGCTCAGTACATGTACATGTATATCAACAATGTCACAAGTGGTAACGTGTGCTTTATTTCGACATGTTCAAAGAAAGACAAAGTAACAAAAAACGAACGTTCACTGCTGCTGAATATTTACGTTTTTTCGCAATTTTTCTGATAACTGGTCCTCTCTGCACTGTGCTATTAAAACGGCTATTGGTAACCCAGCGATG
Source organism: Hippasteria phrygiana (assembly GCA_037893225.1). Taxonomy (NCBI): domain Eukaryota; kingdom Metazoa; phylum Echinodermata; class Asteroidea; order Valvatida; family Goniasteridae; genus Hippasteria; species Hippasteria phrygiana. Next base: position 22,507 of record JAZGUH010000143.1, read on the forward strand.
CGACCAACCTCGGTAGGCTGGTCGCGAATCGTCGACTAGACTAGTCCAACCATCGACGATGGTAAACGTGCGTTCGATCAGAGTTAGTTGAACTATGGTTACAGACATGCCAACTTTGAAAATCCAAAAACTGTATTCTGACAACCTAAAAACTGTATTTTTTTCAAAAAAACTGTATTTTCAAAAACGGTCATTGTACACTCACATAATGGTGCATAACAATGCAGGTACGTATACATACAAAAAGCAATTTTACTGGCTGCAATACCAGTGTAGGACTTAAGCATACTCAGTCATCAAGTGCATGATGTTTACAATAATATACCCTATTATAATTCATTCCATCATGAACTATTGCTTGCACTTTTAGCTCCAAGTATCACTTACATTAATTGTCTATGGTTTTCTAGTAGTGTTGGTGGTGGTACTGTTATACAATGCAGTTGCCTTTTTGCACTTTGAAAGATATGGCGGCTCATGTTAAGGGTTAATCCTTACTCCGATCAACTGTATGTAATGTGTACATGTACACATTACATACAGGCAAGCATTGGGGCGGAGTAACATTTGCATAAATTTAAATATTCATGTTAACCATTGCATTGAATCGCTGGTAAACAAACTGTTCGACCATCTGTCTGCGCATTCGCCTAGTACCAGCCACTTTACTCAGAAAGCGGGCATGCCGCGCTAGCGCCTACGGTCGATCTGGGGAAACTTGTTGACGTCCACGAGCTATAAGCTTGTAGGCCAATTCAACTGAACAACGAAACAGCCGACCGTGGCGCGGCGGCGCAATGTACATGTATATAGAATAAATGTAGGCTTCTTTGCAGAGTCGCACGATATCTTTCATGGAGTCGGCAAGTCATCACAAAGTGGATCACAAACGGCAATGTACCCGCAAAGTTTGGAGGGGGGAAAATTCGCGTGCCGCTGGGGGTACTGGAGTGCATTGTTATCAACGAAAACGATGACTCATGATTTATGGTGCCGACTCGACCCGGAAATTGTGTTCGAATATAATGGATAGTTCACGGGTTTATTCTTTAAGTGTTGGAGAATAAGACGCCCAGAATATATGCCTCAGCAACATTTTTCGCGGTGAAAATAATGTATACGCCGCGGCCAATATTCCAGAAATTACGGTATACGCATGATGTATACATACAGTCCAGACATCGTATTCGGGCTAGAAAAAGTTCGAGGTACTTTCAAATTCTCCGCTTGCAGTCGTTTTACGGCATTTTTAAATTTATTTTTCAAGACGGACAAGATTCGTATTTTTTAGGTTCAAAATCGTATTCCCGTATTTTCAAGGATTTCCCGTACGAAATACGGCAAAATCGTACTACTTGGCATGTCTGTGGTTAACTATAGTCCTTGATCGAACTTGCTCCTGGTTCCGGGGATAGACATTCTCGTTCGCGAGGCATATTAAAATTAAAGAAAGGCGTGACATGAGGCAAAATACATGTACATGTAGTATGAAGCAAAATCTGTTTTATTTCGTTTCAAAATTGTTGGAAAGTAAAAGGTCGGAACTTCAAAAGTCAACTTGTCAAGGTCGGAGATTCTATAAAATGTCGGAACTGAATTTCAAAGTCAAATTTTCTAAGTCCCAAAGTCGGAATTCCGCCAAAAGTCGGAAGAATCTTATCCCTGGTTTAAACTAGACTATGTACATGTATTTCCAGTGATTGTCGGCGGACAATCACTGGAAATTGATTTAAAAGAATCCACTTTTCCTGAAAATGACAGCTCACACAGGATGCTTGATGAGACTATTATTTACAAATGTACATGTACTTACAGTTATGTATGTATTTCATGATAATTTGGTAGTTTGGTTTTTTGATGATTGCAAATGTTGTATATTACCTTTAAAATGCTCAGTGTAGAGATTGTTTGGTATAGTGAATAATGAAATAACAAAAAACGAAGCCAAAGAGGACGTTCGCTATAGCCAAATGTTCACTATAGAGGTGCTTGTTATACAAATGTACATGTACATTGTACATGTAGCTACATGTACATGTAAGTTCTACTGCATTAAACTGCATGTACACCCATCAACACTCAGCTACATTGTACATTGTAACAGCTAGTGGTCCAGGATATAAACAATCCAAAGCCAATGATACCATCTGGATAAGGGCTTGGACAGAGATGATAGATTTGGCAAGGTCTCATCTTGCATATCTTGCATGTCTTGCCTACATGTATACAGCTGAACCCCCAAGAGGACTGAAGGACTGGGGGAGAGAGAAGCTGGGATGGGGGTTGTGCTTATCAACAAAAATCCACTTCAAATGCCATCAATATTTGAAGAGGTGGCTGTCACCTGCACATCAAGCTTATTTGATTCTTGGTGCAGGGAAAGGAACATTTTAACCGTTTGTGTCCGGGTGTTATGGGGCACCGGGGTGCCATGCCAGCTTGTGCAGCCCGGCGTAACACACACAATAACCCAACAAAGGAATGAAAATGCAGCTGCAGCCGTCAACCAGCCAGGTGATAATTTTCAAATAGCGGCTATACACATCAACCAGGTTCAATGGGTTAAGAGATTGTGAGTGCACTTTTTGTTATATCATACTGAAAACCCTCAGTTAACACAAATTCCACAGCCTATCAATTGTACCAATATGAGCTAGGGCTGTGCCAATTATACAAATATTCGATCGATTATCACATATTCAAATATTTATTTATATATAAATATTCGAAGGTGAAATGTAAAGTAATATAAGAGAGGGAAAAAGTTCAATTTAAAAACAAAAACACCCATGACTTCATGACTGGTTCCTGTCCAAATAACTGTATGACAGCAGGCTATCTACGGCCAGCCATCAATGTTGACTTTTAGCGGACTCTAAGCCACCTGATGAGCTCGGCAGGCTAATTTACATGTCAATGGAACTGCTTAACAATAGGCCTTTTTCTTATTATGAATAAAGTGCAGTCGGCCGAGTCAGCAGAGTACGCTGATTGTATACTTTAGATATTCAGAACATTTAGGTTTTGCATCTTATCCCAGATTTACTGACAGCTTGTCCATTATTATAAACTTCTATATACATGTGTACATGTATATACATGTGTACATGTATATACATGTACATGTAAACCAGAAAAATGTTTTTCTCTCCTAGTTTTTCTGCTAGTTGTTGAATGACATATAGGCCTTATTTCTTATTATTATTTAGTATTAAAAAAATTATCCCCAACCGGAAGGAAAATGTTCACTGAAACTTCTAGACTTTTGTTACCACAAGATTCCAGCAGATGACGTAATCAAAGTGGAAGATCGCTGTCGGTATATTTGATGTCACCAGAGAATTTCCCTTGTTTTGTTTTTTTAAAGACAGACGATTTTTAATATGTGTAATGAAGCCTTCAGGATGACATTGAAAGTTACTTTATGGAAAACTAGTGTCCTTTTTCATCACCAATAATAAGATTTTGACATGTTCAGTTAGTAATATAATATGTTTTGTAAAATGATTGAAACGTTATGGAAAACATCATCAGACCCGACTCAGTCCCGGGAATTTTGTATTTTATAAATTCAGGGCTTTCTTTCCGTAAGGGATTAATGTAATTGAAGGTATTCTGTTTCATTAAAAATTGTCTTCACAAGTTCGAAGAAATCACCCAATTAAAATATTGAAACAGTCATTGTGCCAAATTTAGTTGCCATGACAGTTATGTTGCTACTACAACATGGGCTTAAAAATGGCCGAACAACGTTAGTCTGTCATGTGATAAATATTCGCTGCATTATTAATAGAAAACGAAGCATTCGTTTTTCATCCACGTGAAATATCAAAACAGGAATAATCCTTCTAGATGTCAAAGCCACGGTAGCACCGTAGTAGGCTCATGCTGAGCTATGTTGTTGCAAAAGATGCTACACCGCCATGATGCATGACAGGCTGATGAAGATCAACTTGGACTGGTGACTGTGTGGGAAACTGGTGCAACAGTTCAATGGACCCGGACTTTCTTGTTCTTGACAATAGATTTTCCATGACACTTCCAATTATTCTACTATTCCAATACTTTTCCGAAAGCTTCCGTTTTATTATCAACATTTAAAAACCATACTTTTTATGATTTTGACGTCAACTTAACCTATAAAACTTACCTGAAACAGGACTTGAACAATTCTGATCATTCTATGTCGTTTAATGCGTCAACATTATTTTTCATAAAAATCCAAGCTGATGTCCGATGTGATAAACAAAACACAGATTGCTAACAATTTAGACAATTTTGCAATGTAATAAAGGACATTTGATAGTTTTTCTTTCAATTTTGTCCAATCTACCCAAATTTCAAAGGTGTCTAGCAAAATGTGTCAACCTTTCCATGTGTACATTGTACACAGTAAACAGCCTTTGGCAACTCTAAGGGCGCGTCAAAGGGTCTGGGCCAGTTTGGCTCATAGCCAAGAATGAGTGTGGGAACTTGTACATTGTACCTATAGCGTATAACAGACCGGTCGGCCTGTAGGTCGTCATGACGACGAGATTACTCTACCAATAAGCTGATTCTCCAGAGGACCGCCCAAACACGTGGATTGGTTCAATTCAACAGGACATGCATTAATAGCTCCATGGTAACAGTATCGCCTAGACAACCTCGTGACAGACAGTCGCATAACGATAATACAAATATTTTCAAAGTGAACAAAGAAACTGGCAGGAGCAGGATTCAAACCTGCGACCTCCGAGTTACCATACCGGTGCTCTACCAACTGTCAGAAGTCATAAAGCCAGAATGCAGTGTAGCCAGGGACGAATTATAAGTTATTGAGTGATGCCCACAATGTCGCTTCCCAGGTTGTATCGTAAAATTGGGTGTGATCCCTGGCTATACGGCATTCTGGGTTTATGACTTCTTACTAGCGCCCACCCGAACAAAGATACTGACAATTTGGGAGACCGCCAACATAGGGCAAGATACATGTACATTGTAGCTCAGTTGGTAGAGCCAGTGCCGGTACGGTAACCTGGAGGTCGCAGGTTCGAGTCCCGCTCCTGCCAGTTTCTTTGTTCACTTTGAAAATGTATTCAAATTTACCTAGTCAGTTTCCCTTGTGGATTGTTTGATGGATAATAAAAATAGTTACATTTAAATTGTACAAGGCAATTTGCTTAAATATTGTCCCCGATTTATCATTTTCAATTTTTGTAAATAATGAATTTAGCTTTCTGCCTACATGTGGGTTCATACTTGTACATTTACACTATCAGCACCTAATTTTATATGGTTTATATCGTCGTACAAAAATTTCCTCCTGTCATTATGAAGCATGTAGCTTCTCATCTTGATTTTCTATTTGCAGTTTTGTCATTTTTGTATACATTTGTAGATCAATACTTCGTTATTACATTTTTGTAATACACTGCAAATGTAGGCCTACTTTGGTTGTTCTTTTCTGCTAATAAAGGATAAACTGTTCATTACAACATATTAATTACAGCGTATCACATTATTGTTTACCACTCTATTTTACCCAGGACTTGCGGTGTTTTTTTACCTTTTGTCGTGTATTTATTCCTGTTGTCTAAATGATATTTTCAAATGAGTATGGAAATTAAAGTAACATTGAAAAGAATACTATGAGCATTGGGTGAATATCTTATTAATAGTCCTCTGGATTCTGTTTGTAATATTTAACAAAATGTGTGCTTTCGTCTTAAAGGTAAGATATTTTGAAATCAATTAAGGCATTCTTGGGAAAAAATACACTGTCAATCAGTATAATCAATGATGGTAACATAACCAACAAATTTACAGTCAACACATGAACACGACTTCGAAATAAAGTTGCATGTGTTGAAAAATCTAATCTTGGTTTTCTTCAATTTCACTCCTTTTCCAGGCCATTTTGTAACATTCCGGGAATCCCTGACCAGACCTCGAGGACTTCCTGATGGTTGCATGCCCTCTGTCCGTGACGGCACCCATGGCCGGTGTCCCCAACCTGGTTGCCGATTTATTATTACGTCAAAGAAGGCACGCAAAGATCACCACCTGAAAATCCATGCATTGTAGGCCCATATTAACCATGCAACTACTCATTTCCAACACGGGACGTTGTCATTTACGTCAGTGTAGGCCAGCCATCATTTCTTTATGTGTTGAAAGCAACAGCAGATTTTAACAAAATGCAGGCCTCGACCTTAAGAACAAAATGGGCAGGCCACTTTGGCCTCAGTGATATAAAAATTTCAGAGGGCACCAAGGCCAAGTGAAGGGGCACCGAGGCCAACTTATTTTCAAGTATTTAATTCACTATTTGCAAAGTGCATTAGCCTATATGCAACATGTGCAGTGGGGATATAGTTTACATATTAGGAGACCATACTGAACTGGCATACGACAGAAAATAGTTTTCAGTCATAATTGTAATTTTCACATCGTACATCAAAATTTGAAGGAGACATTGTCATTTATATTTGTAAAAAATATACAGCAAATTTAGATGATGTTGAGAAATAGAGGTGAAAATTAGCTTGCTATCCCGCATCGGCAAAAATCAAAACATGTAGAAAATTCACCGCATGAACTTGTAATCGGTGGATTTCATGTTTTAAAGAAGTCATCAGTAACTTTAAAACGAGAATCACATTAAATTAATAACATGTAAAAACGTTTAAATCATTTTCATAGCTGCTTGCATCCTGGAGAATCCCCCCCCCCCCCCCACAGTAGTGTGGGACGAGTCTACTAGCGAATACTTACCCGTAGAGCCACTACCAATGCATATTTCCCTAGAGGGCGCAATACACTCGCTAAGATTTCACACAATAGCCTTCCCACCATGCCCCGCGGCACACCCGCCATGTTAGCTTCCTCTTTTCTCGAGCGATAGCAGGCAGATGCGCATCGAGCCCTCTGTGGGGAGGAGGGCGGGATGCTCTACGGGTAAGTATTCGCTAGTAGACTCGTCCCACACTACTGTGGGGGGGGAGTCTACAGCGCTCATCTTACCCGTAGAGCCACTACCAATGCAGAGTAGCACCGCTTTTGGAGGTGGGAGTGAGATGCCACTGTGTGAGTCTAGGACACTCCATATAGAGGGGTATCACTGTTGGGAGAAATTGGTTAATGCAACAGTATACAACCCTCAGTTACCAGCGGAAGTCACATAAACACGAGATGTGAGCTGACTGGTGGAGCGAACCCGTCTACTGGAGTTGCTGAGAGGTAGATTGCGAGGCCTGCGAGGCCGCATCGCTCGCTACCCGCAACGCCGCTCTTCCAGCACGTCCCTCAGTCTGGAGGACGTCTCGCAGGTAGCAGGCTGTGAAAGTGTTCGACGTCTTCCAGCATGCTGCCTGGGTGATATCGGCCAAGGGAACCCCTTTGAAGAAGGCCCATGACATCGCCACTGCTCTGACGTCGTGAGCATGCACTTCAGAGCAGGCAGATGATGTATCCGGCCAGGTCTGTGAAGCCGTCCGAATAGCAGTCACAATCCAGCGCGTGATGGTGCTCTGTGAGGTTGGACGATATGGAGGGGTGGAGGTGACGAACAGGCTCGTCGCCTTGCCCCGGATCAGTTGGGTCCTGTTGAGGTACCACTTGAGTGTGCGAACAGGGCACCATGTCCTATCTTCCAGTACAGATGACTGCGAGCGCATGTCTGGTACGAAGATGTCTGGTGGAGCAAAGGACTCGGACTGGTTCTTCGTGAGAAAGGACGCATTTGGGACTAGACGTACCCCATTCGGTTCCCAGCGAATGTGGCCCGGATCAACAGATAGGGCATGTAGTTCGCTACGACGCCGTGACGTAGCCACCGCTAGCAAGAAAGCGAGCTTGACGGATAAGTCGAACAAGGTCGCCTGGCCCATTGGTTCGTAGGGGGCGCGTGATAGCGCCCCCAGAACGTTGGAGAGGTCCCAAGAAGGAAGGAGCTTACGAGTTGGTGGCCTCTCTAGAAACATTCCTCGAAGGATGTGACCCAGGGCATGGTTACTGGTAATTGATGACCCGTCCGCGAAACCTTGATGGACGGCCGCAATAGCCGAACGGTAGTTCCGGATCGTGGCTACTGTGAGGCCCGAGTTGAACAGGTAAACAAAGAAGTCACCAATGTCGGTTATAGGTGAATTGACTGGATCAACCGAATTCCGTCCACACCATTTGTAGTAATGGCGTAGGCGGCTATTGTAGACTTTCCTCGTGGAAGGTCTACGACTGCGTGCCGCGAATACGGCAGCGTCCTGCGAAAGGCCCGCTGCTCGGAAGGAGCGTTGGACAATGTCCAGCACGTCAGGTGAAGATCCCCGGGTGCTGGGTGAATGAACCTCGAGCGAGGCTGAGACAGAATGTCCGGTCGAGGTGGAAGAATTAATGGTCGGTGCACCAAGAGCCGGATCAACCGGGGGAACCAGGGTTGACGTGGCCAAAACGGGGCGACAAGGAGAATCCTGCATCGTTCCTGTTCTATCTTCGTCAGTACCCGAGGGATCAGGGATATCGGCGGAAAAGCGTACGCGAACATCCCTTCCCAGGGCATCGAGAGGGCGTCTACATGCCACGCCCTCGGATCTGGGTATCTGGTGCAATACACCGGCAGCTGGTTGTTGACCGCTGACGCAAACAGGTCTAAATGAGGGCGGTCGATGAGCGTGAAGATTTGCGCGACCACCCGGGGATGTAGCGTCCACTCTGTTGGACGGATTACTCCCCTGGAGAGGGCATCGGCTATCGAGTTGTCCGCTCCTGGGATGTGGAAGGCCGACAACGTGATGTTGGACCTTATGCACCAATGGAGTACTTCCCACGTCAGGAGGCAGAGCTGGGGTGACCGTGTGCCTCCCTCGTGGTTGAGGTATGCCACAACTGTGACATTGTCGCATTTGATTAGGACAGACCGATCCCGGACGTACGGTTGAAAATGTCTGAGGGCATTGAACACCGCCAGCATCTCCAGAACATTGATATGTAGGGATCGCTGGTCCGGAGTCCACTCTCCCGCGGCCTGGCGCGGGTAAAGCAGAGCTCCCCAACCCAAGCCCGAGGCGTCCGTTGTTACGGTTACCGTCGGTTGTGGCTGCGGAAAGGTCACTCCGCGCATGAGGTTTGACGGATCGGACCACCACCACAGGTGTGGGTGTAGAAATACCGGAACCGGAACCATATGATGGATGAGGTGGTATTTCGGTCGGAAGTGAGCGAGGAGCTGGAGCTGGAGCGGGCGCATGTGGAGTCGGCAGTGAGGCACGAGATCCACCATGCTTGCCATGAGGCCGAGCAGTTTCAGCCATGCTGCTGCTGGGGCCAATGTTACTGCGAGGAATAGATCGACGCACTGCTGCAGATTCTGAACTCGCCTGTCCGTCGGGAAAACCATGTTCGTGCTGAGGTTCATTACAGCCCCTAAGAACGTTGGGAGTTGTGTAGGAATTGGGTGTGATTTTCTTCTGTTTATCAGAAACCCAAGACGCGTGGCTAACTGTACGGTGGAGGCGAGCGCTCGGCTGGTTTCGTGCCGTGAACGGCCCACTATCAGCCAGTCGTCCAAATACATGAAGATTGAAATGCCGCTCGCGTGGAGGGCTGCTCCCACCGACTTCACAATCCTCGTGAAAACCCGAGGGGATGTGGACAGTCCGAATGGGAGAGCCGTAAATTCGTAAGTCACGTTTCGGTAACGGAAGCGGAGGAACCGATAGTGACTCGGAAGAATGGGGACATGAAGATACGCGTCCTGCAGGTCGAGTGTAGCCGCCCATGCTTGGGCCGGAATCGAACCGAGGACCACCCGGAGCGTGTCCATACGGAACCGTTTGGGGCGGATGAAGCTGTTTAAGGGCTTCAGGTTGAGAATAGGCCGCCATGTTCCCGTGTCCATTTTTGGTGTGAGGAAAAAGGACGATAGGAAACCAGGTGACCTCCCCACCCGCGGAACCACGCGTATCGCTTTGTTCCGGAGGAGAGACTCGATTTCCGACTCTAGCGGCAGGCGTTTGGCGGGGTCGGATGGAGTTTCCGTGTGACGAATTACTGTGTCCGACGGGGGGGTGCTCGTGAATTCCAATGCGTACCCGTGCTGGATTGTCTTGAGCACCCACCGGTCGGAGACGACCTGGGACCAGGGCCCTGCGAAGGCTTGGAGGCGGCCACCCACGGGCCCGGCTGTGGGGGGCCACCAGGGTATGGGCGCGTCACTTGCGCCACCCTCCGGAAAACCGGGGGGCCGACGGCTTAAAGGTCTGGCCACGTGGTCGGAAGGATTGGCCTCGGCGGGGACCCGTATATGGAGGGCGTGCCGAAGATTGAGCCGTTGACGCGGCGGGAAAACGCCCGCGGGTTCTGCCCTGTGGAAGCCTGGAGCGTCCTGCTGGGGCCCGGGAGGTCGACTTGGCCTGAGGTTGAGGCTGTGCTGTCGACTTCTGGGCAGGCTTGCGAAGATTTATCTTATCGGTAGCCTCTATTCGCTTCGCTTCGGCCTCCATGGAGGCCTGGAACTGATTGGCGAATAAATCCGGGCCAAATAATGGTAAAGCCTCTATCCGCTTCCTGGCCCCTTCCGAGGGGAGGTACAGGGAATCGAGGATATTGGCCCGACGGACGGATGTTGCCATCACCGAAATACGAGCAAACTGCTCCAAAGTCAGGCGGAGGGTTTCGTCAAGGCAGCGGAAGGCTGCGGAGAGCATGTCCGCAGGAACGGTAGCCCCGTCCTCACAGCCTCTGACCAGGTACTCCGACAACAGTAGGAGGAACGAGGTCGAGCGCATGCCGAATCTGGAGGCCCAGTCTGTCTTCCTCAAAGTGTCCTCGATCTTATTTCTAGTACGATCGGTAAATAGGGCACATGTCGAACCCGACCCACTACCATCAGCGGCCAGCTTGTCTCTGGCAGAGTCAGGGACTGTTGGTACTGTAAAATAGTCGTCAAAGTCCTTCGACGGGAAACGGAAATAACCGTTGGTACGTTTGTCGAAGGACTGCCACGTTTTGCGATCCGCTACGGTCTGGATATGTTTAATGCAAAACTGGTCCAGGGGTAGGATCGGGAAGGGCGTCGAGCGTCCCGCAGGGATATCCGATGCGGTACGCTGTTTGAACGATTGCTGGGCCGAGGGTTTGGGTTCCTCAGCAGAAGTGTCCGGAAGACCCAAAACCCGGATCATGTCGCGTTGAACCAGACGCAACTGTGTCTCGATGGGGGAGAGATGATGTGTGTCAAGCATGTCACCCTCTTCAGACAACCCCTGGTCCGAACCCGTGGCCTCCGTAGCTGGTGTCCGCTCACGATGGAGGGGCACCGCCGGCACTGAATCCCCATCCGACCCCGAGAAAACTGCTGAAGGGTGGATGGAAATGGCCGGAGGTGAGGCCGGGGCACGACCCAAAGCCTGGGGGAGATGTTGTTGGTCACGACGAACCCAACCCTGGACGTCCCGAGTCGGCGGAGCGACAACGGGGGCGACACTGGGGGCGAGTTGACCGAAGTGCGGGGCCGGCTGACCCATCTGGGGGGCAAGCAGGCCCGCGCTCGGGGCGAGTTGGCCCGCAATGGGGGCGAACCATCCCGTGTCCGGGGCGAGTCGGCCAGCGTGTGGGGCGAGTTGGCCCACTGGCGCGAACCCCGCAGTTGACAAGGTCGACAGGGACGCGGTGAACGCCTGGAAAGCCTGTAAGAGATCCGCATTGGAAACGGACTCCGCATGTTTGCGGTGTTTCCGGGAGCGGTCCGAGGACGATGGTGTGTCCGAGGAACGGTGACGTTTCTTACGCGATTTCCCTTTCTTGACTGGGCGACCCCGCAAAACCTCAGTATCCGAGGGCTCGGTGGAGGGCGGGATCGCTGGAATTCCGGAGCATCGGAGTAAGTCCGAGGCAGAGGAAAAACTCGCAACGGGGACCCATGGGTCCCCCACCGAACGGCCAGGGGCTAACAGCCCGGGCGGATCGGTGATTGCGCTGCCCGCCAGGGTGGCACCGCTACCCTGGGTCCCGTGGTCATATGCCAGTGACCCATGGGTAGAGGCGGGCAGATTGGTCACGCTGAGCGTGGCCGTAGCCTTGGCCACACTGCCCGGGATCGGGGGGTGGCCGGAGGCAAAGGAAGGCAACTCGGCGGGGAGGGTGTCCCGCTTGCCTTTGAAGCTTTGGACCGTGGTGCGCGATTTTTGGCGACTCTTACCGGTCAGCTTCTTAGTCGGCTGGTTTTCCCCGTTATCCGCGGCCGGGGGAACGGGCTGAATATAGCCCGATCCCCGGCCTATGGGGAGGCCACTGCCCGTTTCCGGGCAGCGGAGTGAAGTCTGTGTACGGGGGAGGGTGGCCCCAACAGATTCACGGTCGGAGGCAAGGCCATGGGAGGAGGGTGTCTCCCTGGGCTCGCCCCCCGGAGGTGCGGGCAGTCCCGTGGAACCCACGTCCACGGGTACCGCCCCGCACCGAGCCGACTTACGCTTCACATTTTTCTCCCGTGAAGCCATGACTATCGAAATAACAAACTAAACACAAGAATACAAATTCTACAATCTTTATTCAAGAATACTTAGCAAATGTACGGCAGACGTAGACGTAAACTGCGTGTATAACGCCACTGAAAAAATTTCACGTCCTACGCTGATCAGCGCTAAGAGAAAAGAGGAAGCTAACATGGCGGGTGTGCCGCGGGGCATGGTGGGAAGGCTATTGTGTGAAATCTTAGCGAGTGTATTGCGCCCTCTAGGGAAATATGCATTGGTAGTGGCTCTACGGGTAAGATGAGCGCTGTAGACTAGAACAGTTTAAACTTCAGTGGATGCGTCATGTCAACATATTTATGTTTTATAACTCTAAAGTTTTCGAAAAAAAATGTTTAACATCACAGGAATCCCAATTAAATAATCATTAATTTGATTTTTGAATCAGATTTTTATCTCATTACAAAAACGCTACAATTTTTCAGACCACCACACGATGTCCAGGCCCTCACCGTACGCATACCCGTCCATCCGGTGCACCACCGGTACACCACACAATGCCAGACTGCCCGCGTGTGTGATTAGCATGATTAGTAGGCCTACTTGTACCTATAGCGAATATATTTTCAAAGCTCCTGGCCTTGCGTGCGACGTTCGAAGTTGCGACATCGACGTCTCATGCGAGGTAGGAAGCCAATGATTAAAAATATAGGAACAAAATGGAATGAGAATTTTTAAATATGGAAGTAAAATTTATAGCAATGATGCTCAATTAAAAAGGGCATGCTGGCCAACTTGGCTGCGGTAAGTGTACATTTTGAAGGGGCATTGCGGCTAACTCGGCAAGGCATGCGGCCATTGGCCGCATGCTAATGTTTTTAAACATTCTGGGGTTGTCCCGTAAATTCAGACGTGGGTCATTCCATGAAGTTGAGTAAACATTGGTAAACATTTAAAATTGCTATAAAATAGATTTGTTGCACCACATGGGATTCTATACAATTATTTCATCATACAATGTAGCTTAGATTCATTTTGAGATATTTAGTTTAGGGTCCTCTCTCTTGAGTTTCACATCAACTCCCATAGACTTACTATAGATAAATCAACGATGTAACATGGGACACGGTGTCCCGGTTACATCTTAGTTTATGTTGCTCATAATTCATTAAAAATTACATGTTAAAGCATCCAAATCTGTATGTGGTGGTTAGAAAATGTCATCCTTTTACATACCCATCAAATAGAGTTGGCTAAAACATTTGATGTAATAATTGATTTGGCAAGCCTGCAAGGATGTAACATGGGACACCACTACATCAAGGGTGGGAAAACTAACACATGACACCAATTTAGGTTTTTTTTATGTTCTTAAAAAGAGGTTCTCCAAGTCTTTCTTATCATGTTGCATGGACATTTCACATACTGCTCAGAGATGAATTATGGAAGAAAGTTCCCAAAATATTACAGAAAAGATGTAAGAGATACTGAAAATATAATTTGTTGTTAAGTTACATGCAGTTTTGCATAACCTCTCAAGTAAAAGAAAAGAAATAATTAATTTTTTAAACTTCTGAACCCTTTGTACTTTGTAAGTTTTTATGTCACAAAATTCCCCCATAATTTAGCCCGGGACACCATCACACTTGGTGACAAAACATAAATACATGTATATCACATATATTGCCCTTATGTTTTATATCATTCAAAAGCCTTCCTTTTACTCTTCAAGTTCATACCATAATCATCATTAAAGCCACTTTGGTTTAAACAAGAAAAACAATTACATGATCAAAGAATGCCAAAATGTGTGTGTGTCTCAATTTCATGGAATAACCCACTTACATGTATTGACTACATGTACATGTACATGTACATATTTATATACCCCAATACTAAATATTTATAAACCCTCTGTTCTAATTTACAACCCTAATAGGGTTGCCATTCCTGTGATAAAAAAATGCATTCCCCAAAAGTAGTGTAAAACTTAGATCCTTACATATAAAAAAATATAAAACAGGCATTAAAGTATGTCACCATTCTATTTGTCTAATTACTTACCTCAAAATTGTTGATTATTATGTTAAAAATGCTGATAATGTACAGAGGTTAAAAGACACCTTCAGCTTTGGACAGTCATCTTGGTCTACAGCCCAGTCTTTTGTCAGCCCTCTTACGTGTATATTATAATGATACACCTCTTTCTACCTGCAACTTGATAATTAGAAAATACTGCCCAAATAGTTAATTTTAACTTTGGGATCGTAGGGGTAAGTTGTTTTATAATTTGCTAAATTGGTGGATTTAACAAATACATAGTATGTTTAAAATATTATAAGCATCTTAAAATAATCATAGGTCTTTTATTATTTTTCCCTAGGGGTAGGGAACTAGGTACATGTAGGCAATGGTAAACAAAAGTACCAAAAAAAGTGTTTCAAATCTTTAAAAAAGGGAACAATGATTCGGCCAGGCTGCTAGAAAGCCCAGCTTTATTGATTTGCATTACATCTTTCATCAATAATTAGGACTCTGTTGGCCCATCACAGGAATTCCCCCACTTAAATACCTATTAGGGAACAATCAACTTTATTAAAGAACCCCCGATAATGAGCTACAGTACGCTTGGCTGGGCTGTGGCACAGCCTAGCCTGCAAGAAACCCGGCTTTAATGATTGGCAGGTTGCCTTTTGTTGGAGAATCTAGACACACAAAAGAGGGATAAGCTGGCCGCAAGGCTGCGGCCTGGCTTGGCTTTTCAAAGGCTTTTCGTACATCTTTGATCTCGCCGTGCTCCCTAATACGTCCCGGCAGAACACATAATTATGTGATGGGATCAAGCAAAATCAGTCTGAAGTTGGCCCGGTCAATTTTGGGATTTTTATATTCATTTGTAGCATATTTATTGCTACATATTAGTGAAAACCCCATGTGATGAATACGACCTTTGGTTAAAAGTTACAAATATTTGAACACCAGCACATTAAAAAGAAAGAAAGAGAAAATCAAGTTTAAAGTTACAGTACTTTAATTGAGTCATTTTTAGCAATTTATAATACATGTCATATTTTCATGTGGAATTTTGATTTGTCCACTACTAACATAGGGCCTACATGTATTTTGGCCCATCCCTTACGGAAAAGTAAGCTTGCCGCAAGCTTGCCGCAAGCTTGCCGCAAGCTTGCCGCAAGCTTGCCGCAAGCTAGTATTAAGCTGGTAACTAGATTGCGAAGCTTGCCGCAAGCTTGAATGAGATTGCGCATTTGCATGCAATCTAGCTGCAAGCAAATTACAAGCTTGCAATGCTTGCACAGATGTGAGGCAAGGTTGCACATTTGCGGCAAGCTTGCGGCAAGCTTGCGGCAAGCTTGCATATGTACTTGCGAGCTTGCGGCAAGCTTGCGCGTGTACTTGCGAGCTTGCGGCAAGCTTGCGCGTGTACTTGTGAGCTTGCGGCAAGCTTACGCGTGTACTTGTGAGCTTGCGGCAAGCTTGCGCGTGTACTTGCCAGCTTGCGGCAAGCTTGCAAGCTTGCCGCAAGCGTGCACATGTACTTGCAAGCTACTTGAGGCAAGCTTGCACATGTTCTTGCAAGCTACTTGAGGCAAGCTTGCACATGTACTTGCAAGCTACTTGTGGCAAGCTTGCAGTTGCACATGTACAAGAAAGCTTGCGGCAAACTTGTGCATAGTACTGGCAAGCTTGCAGCAGGCTTGAACTTGCATGCATTTGCAAGCTTGTAGCAAGCTTGCACATATTCTTGATGTGCATGTTGCAAATAAAGATTATGGCAAGTGTGCATATGTCCCTTACCGAACTGTGGTGTACGTACCACATCATTTGGTGCAGGTTTGGTACCTCTCTAGGGTACACCAATTCTGCAACATGCAATCACTGAATATGCAGCATCACTGCAAGTATACACCTCTGAAACTTCAACCATGTCAACCAAACACCAGAATAGCACCAGAAAATGTGTATTTATAAATGAGTGCACTGCATGGCCAGTGCACCAATTCCACTCATCAGCCCCCATAGCATTACACTAAATCTGCACCACTGACATACAGTATAAAGCTTCTTCTCTCACCAAGCACATGTATGTACATTTGTATGCACCAAAAGCACACCATGCATGCCACTCAGGACAGGTGTCACAGCAGAAAAGACACCAAAAGTACACCACATAATACTCTTAAAGAAAGTTTTACAGTGCCCTAAATATGAATCTATAACTTAAGAAATCTTAGAATCTTGTGAGGCATCAAAGTGAGTAAAGCAAGAAACACTTTGAGAAAGAAATCTTGTGGCAACTTGAAAAAGAGGCAAGGATAAACATATCTTTAATATTGTAAATGTTGCCACTGCATGTCTATGGCTATACTTAATTGCAGAAAAGCTGATGTACAAACATATAGTTTCATCCTCTTCCTTCCTCCATGATCCTGCATAAGTACTAGAGTTAATTCTTTATGGAGCTAGCCCAATTCTTCATTGAGAACAGTTCACTAGACCCATGCACATCATCAAGAGTATCATGTTACTTTGACCATGGAGGTAGTAAACTACCTCCATGCTTTGACTCACAGTGCAGTGTAGGTATGGGTCACAAGTCACATGACACGGTGACCTTGCTGCTTGCATACCAGAGATAAATGGTCAGTGTGGGAAATTTGAAATCTGCACTGCAGTCAGTTGCATGCAGCAGTAATACACTGTACATGTAGGCTTGAAAGATGTCAGACTTGTATAAAAATGGGTCAAAAATCATGGATATTTGCATGGCATTCATGCCTGTGGAAAACTGCTCATGTACACACTCAACCTGTACATGACCTGTAAAAAATACACTGGTGAATAATTAATTGCTGGATGGATGGACTAGTCTTTAGAATGGACAAACTCACAACTACAAGCAACATGTTGAACCATGTCAACATGCTCACAAGCTGTTGTTTGTATGCGGTAAGTCTACAATTGTTACTATAGTAGGATGTGTCATTCCCTTTTTTGGCTTACACAATTTTATTTTGGCTAATATTCTGTAAAGATGTCCCCATTGTTACTTTGTAATTGTTAGTGCATGGAGGAAGTCTTCCTCCATGATGGTTAGTGATAGCAAAACAGTTAAAGGATTGAATTTATGACTTAGCCAGTTACACTGTGAACAAGTAACAATGGATTCAGTGCCCAGTAACAACGGACTTTCATTTTTTAATATGATGGCCTACTATAATTTCATTGATTAATTTCTGGTGAACAGCTACTACATGTAGCTACTAAAACTAGAAAACTTGGAAGTTTTTTTGTATAATAATTTATTTGTGATTCTTTTTTATTTCAGGCATGTCAGATACAGCATTTGCAGCAAGGGGATATCCACTTAAAGAGGTTAGCCACTCGATACCCTGACAACAATTTGGTGATGTGTGTATATACATCATCATGTAACCATAGCAATCCAGCATTGGAAGCAGTGTGATTGATGGATTTTGGCTGACTTCGTCCAGTACTTAAAAACAGTAGAGAGCTAGGGTTCAAAGAAGAACCTTGAAACTAAGTGTTGTGTATTTGTTTAGTTTTCAATATAATTTCTTGGCTTTGGATAATAAAATCTAGTTACCATAACATTTTGGCCTTGATGGGAACTCATGTCTTCAAACTGATCACATTAAGCACAATAATATGTGTGTGTTTTTAAATACAGCTTATAAAAAAGGTGAACAATAACTGAAAATCATTATTTAGAAAATTACTTATGACAAAACTGCCTGCAAGCTCGCCTGCCTGCAAGCTCGCCTGCCTGCAAGCTCGCCTGCCTGCAAGCTCGCCTGCCTGCAAGCTCGCCTGCCTGCAAGCTCGCCTGCCTGCAAGCTCGCCTGCCTGCAAGCTCGCCTGCCTGCAAGCTCGCCTGCCTGCAAGCTCGCCTGCCTGCAAGCTCGCCTGCCTGCAAGCTCGCCTGCCTGCAAGCTCGCCTGCCTGCAAGCTCGCCTGCCTGCAAGCTCGCCTGCCTGCAAGCTCGCCTGCCTGCAAGCTCGCCTGCCTGCAAGCTCGCCTGCCTGCAAGCTCGCCTGCCTGCAAGCTCGCCTGCCTGCAAGCTCGCCTGCCTGCAAGCTCGCCTGCCTGCAAGCTCGCCTGCCTGCAAGCTCGCCTGCCTGCAAGCTCGCCTGCCTGCAAGCTCGCCTGCCTGCAAGCTCGCCTGCCTGCAAGCTCGCCTGCCTGCAAGCTCGCCTGCCTGCAAGCTCGCCTGCCTGCAAGCTCGCCTGCCTGCAAGCTCGCCTGCCTGCAAGCTCGCCTGCCTGCAAGCTCGCCTGCCTGCAAGCTCGCCTGCCTGCAAGCTCGCCTGCCTGCAAGCTCGCCTGCCTGCAAGCTCGCAAGGTTCCAAATATGTAAATTAGGGCAAGCTTGCCACAAGCTTGCCACAAGCTTGCCGCAAGCTTGCGGCAAGCTTGCGGCAAGCTTCCCGCCATCTTGCCGCCATCTTGCCGCAAGCTTGCCGCAAGCTTGCCGCAAGCTTGCCGCAAGCTTGCCGCAAGCTTGCCGCAAGCTTGCCGCAAGCTTGCCGCAAGCTTGCCGCAAGCTTGCCGCAAGCTTGCCGCAAGCTTGCCGCAAGCTTGCCGCAAGCTTGCCGCAAGCTTGCCGCAAGCTTGCCGCAAGCTTGCCGCAAGCTTGCCGCAAGCTTGCCGCAAGCTTGCCGCAAGCTTGCCGCAAGCTTGCCGCAAGCTTGCCGCAAGCTTGCCGCAAGCTTGCCGCAAGCTTGCCGCAAGCTTGCCGCAAGCTTGCCGCAAGCTTGCCGCAAGCTTGCCGCAAGCTTGCCGCAAGCTTGCCGCAAGCTTGCCGCAAGCTTGCCGCAAGCTTGCCGCAAGCTTGCCGCAAGCTTGCCGCAAGCTTGCCGCAAGCTTGCCGCAAGCTTGCCGCAAGCTTGCCGCAAGCTTGCCGCAAGCTTGCCGCAAGCTTGCCGCAAGCTTGCCCTAATTTACATATTTGGAACCTTGCAAGATTGCATTGGAAGCAGTGTGATTGATGGATTTTGGCTGACTTCGTCCAGTACTTAAAAACAGTAGAGAGCTAGGGTTCAAAGAAGAACCTTGAAACTAAGTGTTGTGTATTTGTTGTTTTCAATATAATTTCTTGGCTTTGGATAATAAAATCTAGTTACCATAACATTTTGGCCTTGATGGGAACTCATGTCTTCAAACTGATCACATTAAGCACAATAATATGTGTGTTTATTGGGAGGGGGCGTAATCATACATGCAGACTATGTGTTACGATTTTGAGTCAATGTGATGGAACTTTTGTTTCAGGGCCTTGGTTAACCGATTGTTCATTTTGGTTGAACTTTTTGCTCTTTACAAGATGAAGTGCTTTTTAAATTTTGAGAATAGCAAGAAAGAAAGAAAGAACCGGTGTGTGCAGGCAAAATTCAAAGAGTGATCAGTTTATCATATTTTTTTGATCATCTCAGGAAATAGCCGCAGTGAGTCAAAGTTCGTTTAGGGGGTAGGGAGGGTGGGGGTTGTTAAAGCATGGAGGTAATTAAGGCATCAACAAAATCTCTCTTTCCATTCTTTTTTTATTTGTGGGAAAGGTTGGATGAAGAAAGATTCTGTTGAGCAAGGTCTCATTATCGGTTTGTACGTAAGTGACTGGTCTTGCAGAAATTGTTTTTGTATATTTACGAATAGGTTGGTGGGTATGCCAGCCGTGTGGATGTGTGACTGACCCACCCAAAGCGTAATTTCTTTCTTTCATTTTTAAAAAAATGGAATACGCTTCGAGGGAGTCAGTTTTAGCCACTATTTCTGCAAGATGACAGTCACGGTATGTGCTGGCTACGTTAGAAGAATAATCAGTGGATTCTTTGATGGATCATTCCAAGAAGTAGCCGCAGCGAGTCCGAACTTATCTGGGGGAGGGGGGGGGGGGGGGGAGGATTTGTAAAGGCATCAACAAAATCTCTCTTTCCATTCTTTTTCTATTTGTGGGAAAGGTTGGATGAAGAAAGATTCTGTTGAGCAAGGTCTCATTATCGGTTTTTACGTAAGTGACTGGTCTTGCAGAAATTGTTTCTGTATATTTACGAATAGGTTGGTGGGTATGCCAGCCGTGTGGATGTGTGACTGACCCACCCAAAGCGTAATTTCTTTCTTTCTTTTTTAAAAAAATGGAATACGCTTCGAGGGAGTCAGTTTTAGCCACTATTTCTGCAAGATGACAGTCACGGTATGTGCTGGCTACGTTAGAAGAATAATCAGTGGATTCTTTGATGGATCATTCCAAGAAGTAGCCGCAGCGAGTCCGAACTTATCTGGGGGAGGGGGGGGGGGGGAAGGATTTGTAAAGGCATCAACAAAATCTCTCTTTCCATTCTTTTCTATTTGTGGGAAAGGTTGGATGAAGAAAGATTCTGTTGAGCAAGGTCTCATTATCGGTTTTTACGTAAGTGACTGGTCTTGCAGAAATTGTTTTTGTATATTTACGAATAGGTTGGTGGGTATGCCAGCCGTGTGGATGTGTGACTGACCCACCCAAAGCGTAATTTCTTTCTTTCTTTTTTTTTTTTAAAATGGAATACGCTTCGAGGGAGTCAGTTTTAGCCACTATTTCTGCAAGATGACAGTCCCGGTATGTGCTGGCTACGTTAGAAGAACAATAAGTGGATTCTTTGATGGATCATTCTAAGAAGTAGCTGCAGCGAGTCCGAGCTTATCTGGGGGAGGGGGGTGTGGGGGGGGGGGGGGGAAAGGTTTGTAAGGTCATCATCAACAAAGCCGATCCTCATTCTTCCTTGTTTTTTCTAAAACAACCACCATAAAACATTGATGGAGTTGGAGGATGAACGACTCTGTTGGTGGTGCTCTCCTATTTAATAATTTTATATTGGTGACTGGTCTGCAGAAACTGTTTTTGTGTATCTTATGTAATTCCGCTGGTTGGTATGCCAGCCGTGTGGCTGTACAATCGACTCACCCAGAGCGTGGTTATTAATCATTTCTTATCTGTGGAGCACGCTTCTTGGGAGTCGGTTTATGGCCACTGTTTCTGCAGAGTGTCAGTCAGCGGGTTAGTTTTGTGGCACTGTCAATACACCAAACGTCCGGGGGCCAATTATTTATGTCTTTCCCAGAGAGCGGGAGTTTCAAAAACTCGTCTCTGGTCTTGGCCACGCTAGGACATGTTTGCGTAACAACATGTGGCTTCTTGTTTTAATTTACTCAATGACTTATTTTTACCGGTGATAATATGCTGCGCCCCATGCTTTTCTTTTTTTAGAGAGGGGTAGCAAAGCATATTTTCTGTGCTTTTTTCGCACTTCATCAGTCACCATCTTTTCCGTCTTATTTCCTTTTTTGTATGCAAGCTCATGATAGCAGAGAAATCTTGCACATTTCAGCCATTCTTTTTAGATGATCGAGGTAAGGGGATTTCGACACTTATTTTATTTTAAGGTTTGAAATCCACTGCTTACTGATCATTATTTTGTTCTTCTAGTAGTCCTACAAGGATTTGAACATTCTCCTCATCCAGATTTTTTCTTTTTTGGTCGGATTGTGGAGGTGTTTTAATCCTAGACCGAACCAGGTCATCTTTGATGTTTTTATGCCGTTTGTATGCCAAGATGGGTTGGGTTTCGAATATCGCATTCAGATATTCATTTTCGCTTATTAAATGCCAATGTTGTAGCTCAAGAGAGATCGTCCTTGTCACATTTTTCCGCTTTCAGTTGAGTTTGCGGGAACGGACAGATCTTTTCTTGGCTTCGTTCGTTTTGTTGTGTTTTTTGGCTTTAATTGATTCTCCTTGCCATACTCAGGCAGACTCAATCTATTATGCAGTTTGTATTTTGCTCTTTGAGATCTGCCAGAGTACGTGGAGTTTCTGGTTAGTGTGGCATTCGTGTTGCGACTTCTTATAGTGTAGGTCAGGACCTTGTGGTTTTTATCGTGCATGCGCACTGTGTTATTCGGTCACGGACACTACACACAGAAAATGTGATACGTGGGTGTGTGGGTGGGTGGGTGGGGGAGGGATGGGTTGGGGAGATACATGATATGTGTACACATCGGCAACGTTAGTGTGGCTATAGATTTCAACAGCCATCAGAGCATGTATTAAGTTTACATGTAGGTCATGTACATGTATATATTAATATACCGTAGGTGTCGAGTCAGGAGTCGCCGTTCTTTTTGTTAGGTTGTTTTTATAGGTTGTTTTAATCCTATGTATACAGGGAAGCTAGATCCTGACTGACACTTTTTTGTTGTGGAGTGGGAAAGAACGTGGAAAGGTGACTATAGGTTAAGCTTTTAGCTATAACAAATGCTCTCTGATTGATAATTGGACAGGTATACCATGTATGTGTTTAGGCCTCAGAAAAAAGAGTGTCAGTTTTCAAGTTCTGCAGGAAACCAAGGGAGAGTTAGGGCGGGTGGAGAGAAAATGAAAATAGGATGGGAAAAAGATTAAAGAATGAGAATATATAGATTTTATTTGGTTACGGCATGACATTTCTGATCTCTTCTTTGAGGTTTTGGTGGCTCTGAAAAGAGCCATATCATACATGTGTTTAGGCCTCAGAAAGAAGAGTGTCAGTTGTCAAATTCTGCAGGAAACCAAGGGAGAGTTAAGGCGGGTGGGGAGAAGGTGAAGACAGGATGGGAAAAGGAATAAAGAATGAGGATTTATAGATTTTGTTTGGTTACGGCATGACATTTCTGATCTCTTCTTTGAGGTTTTGGTGGCTCTGAACCGAGCCATATCATACATGTGTTTAGGGCTCAAAAGGAAGAGTGTCAGTTGTCAAATTCTGCAGGAAACCAAGGGAGAGTTAAGGCGGGTGGGAAAGGAATAAAGAATGAGGATTTATAGATTTTGTTTGGTTACGGTATGACATTTCTGATCTCTTCTTTGAGGTCTTAGTGGCTCTGAACAGAGCCATAGCATACATGTGTTTAGGCCTCAAAAAGAAGAGTGTCAGTTGTCAAATTCTGCAGGAAACCAAGGGAGAGTTAAGGCGGGTGGAGAGAAAGTGAAGACAGGATGGGAACAGGATTAAGGAATGAAATTAATAGATTTATTTGGTTACGGCATGAAATTTCTGAACTCTTCTTTGAGGATATGGTGGCTCTGAAGAGAGCCGTTTGGTTTGTAGTACGCCGGAACTATCTGCGCCACCCGCTCCGTGACTTGGGGACTAGGCCTGCTTTTTGCTCTGCTGCGTCAGCGATGATATGTAGCACTCGCTGGGCCCGCCGTCTCTCCATCCCGGCCTGAATTTTGGCGTCTATCAAGCTTACACCCGCCGTTTTTGCCTGCGCTAGTTGATAATCACACGTGGCGAGCTTCGACTGGTATTGTCTGAGAGTAAGACGGCCCAATTCCAGAGTGCACTCCGCCAATGTTTTGTTCCACGAGATGATCATCTCGGGAGGGCAGGAGGTACCCAGAGGAAGGGTGGGGATATTTTTCTTTATTCTGAAACAGTCGGGGGCTTCGCCACGGGTGAGGCTCTCTTCTAGTGAGACTGTCTGCCGCCGGACCCGATTTCTCAGGCCGGCTAAGCGGACAATCTCTACCTTAGCGCGGTGGACAACGTTTTTGGCGAGAGGTGTAAGCTTAATAAGCCCGTTTTGGTTTCTTCGACGGGGTGGAGGGGAGGGTTGCCGTTGAGCTGACGGGAGTTCGTCGTCGCTGTCGCTGAAGAGCATCAGGTTCTCACCGACCGCATGTTCTCTTGAGCCGGGAGTGGGCGGGCAGATTAGTTCTAGCAACTCTTCTTGGCTGTCCATTCTTATCATCAGGAGCTTGTTCTGGGATATGGAGCTCAGCTACTCAGGCTATCGTATTTGTACCCGTTTTCTGGTTGTTTGTTTTTTGGCAAAACATGTTCGGTGTACGATACGCACAGAGTATTGCACTCGGTTGATGAATAATCATGGTGTGCAAGGCCGTTAGACTTGTATCGGTCCCAGTCTACATGTGACTCAATTACGTAGTGATAATTCGTGTGTGTCAACATGGATCATTTGGAGCCGGGGATGGTCGACTCCAAAGATACAAATGCACGCCCCCTCGACCGCCGACTGGGTGGTCGGGGTAGGTTATCATTGTGTTTATTGGGAGGGGGCGTAATCATACATGCAGACTATGTGTTACGATTTTGAGTCAATGTGATGGAACTTTTGTTTCAGGGCCTTGGTTAACCGATTGTTCATTTTGGTTGAACTTTTTGCTCTTTACAAGATGAAGTGCTTTTTAAATTTTGAGAATAGCAAGAAAGAAAGAAAGAACCGGTGTGTGCAGGCAAAATTCAAAGAGTGATCAGTTTATCATATTTTTTTGATCATCTCAGGAAATAGCCGCAGTGAGTCAAAGTTCGTTTAGGGGGTAGGGAGGGTGGGGGTTGTTAAAGCATGGAGGTAAGGCATCAACAAAATCTCTCTTTCCATTCTTTTTTTATTTGTGGGAAAGGTTGGATGAAGAAAGATTCTGTTGAGCAAGGTCTCATTATCGGTTTGTACGTAAGTGACTGGTCTTGCAGAAATTGTTTTTGTATATTTACGAATAGGTTGGTGGGTATGCCAGCCGTGTGGATGTGTGACTGACCCACCCAAAGCGTAATTTCTTTCTTTCATTTTTAAAAAAATGGAATACGCTTCGAGGGAGTCAGTTTTAGCCACTATTTCTGCAAGATGACAGTCACGGTATGTGCTGGCTACGTTAGAAGAATAATCAGTGGATTCTTTGATGGATCATTCCAAGAAGTAGCCGCAGCGAGTCCGAACTTATCTGGGGGAGGGGGGGGGGGGAGGATTTGTAAAGGCATCAACAAAATCTCTCTTTCCATTCTTTTTCTATTTGTGGGAAAGGTTGGATGAAGAAAGATTCTGTTGAGCAAGGTCTCATTATCGGTTTTTACGTAAGTGACTGGTCTTGCAGAAATTGTTTCTGTATATTTACGAATAGGTTGGTGGGTATGCCAGCCGTGTGGATGTGTGACTGACCCACCCAAAGCGTAATTTCTTTCTTTCTTTTTTTAAAAAAATGGAATACGCTTCGAGGGAGTCAGTTTTAGCCACTATTTCTGCAAGATGACAGTCCCGGTATGTGCTGGCTACGTTAGAAGAATAATCAGTGGATTCTTTGATGGATCATTCCAAGAAGTAGCCGCAGCGAGTCCGAACTTATCTGGGGGAGGGGGGGGGGGGAAGGATTTGTAAAGGCATCAACAAAATCTCTCTTTCCATTCTTTTCTATTTGTGGGAAAGGTTGGATGAAGAAAGATTCTGTTGAGCAAGGTCTCATTATCGGTTTTTACGTAAGTGACTGGTCTTGCAGAAATTGTTTTTGTATATTTACGAATAGGTTGGTGGGTATGCCAGCCGTGTGGATGTGTGACTGACCCACCCAAAGCGTAATTTCTTTCTTTCTTTTTTTTTTTAAATGGAATACGCTTCGAGGGAGTCAGTTTTAGCCACTATTTCTGCAAGATGACAGTCCCGGTATGTGCTGGCTACGTTAGAAGAACAATAAGTGGATTCTTTGATGGATCATTCTAAGAAGTAGCTGCAGCGAGTCCGAGCTTATCTGGGGGAGGGGGGTGTGGGGGGGGGGGGAAAGGTTTGTAAGGTCATCATCAACAAAGCCGATCCTCATTCTTCCTTGTTTTTTCTAAAACAACCACCATAAAACATTGATGGAGTTGGAGGATGAACGACTCTGTTGGTGGTGCTCTCCTATTTAATAATTTTATATTGGTGACTGGTCTGCAGAAACTGTTTTTGTGTATCTTATGTAATTCCGCTGGTTGGTATGCCAGCCGTGTGGCTGTACAATCGACTCACCCAGAGCGTGGTTATTAATCATTTCTTATCTGTGGAGCACGCTTCTTGGGAGTCGGTTTATGGCCACTGTTTCTGCAGAGTGTCAGTCAGCGGGTTAGTTTTGTGGCACTGTCAATACACCAAACGTCCGGGGGCCAATTATTTATGTCTTTCCCAGAGAGCGGGAGTTTCAAAAACTCGTCTCTGGTCTTGGCCACGCTAGGACATGTTTGCGTAACAACATGTGGCTTCTTGTTTTAATTTACTCAATGACTTATTTTTACCGGTGATAATATGCTGCGCCCCATGCTTTTCTTTTTTTAGAGAGGGGTAGCAAAGCATATTTTCTGTGCTTTTTTCGCACTTCATCAGTCACCATCTTTTCCGTCTTATTTCCTTTTTTGTATGCAAGCTCATGATAGCAGAGAAATCTTGCACATTTCAGCCATTCTTTTTAGATGATCGAGGTAAGGGGATTTCGACACTTATTTTATTTTAAGGTTTGAAATCCACTGCTTACTGATCATTATTTTGTTCTTCTAGTAGTCCTACAAGGATTTGAACATTCTCCTCATCCAGATTTTTTCTTTTTTGGTCGGATTGTGGAGGTGTTTTAATCCTAGACCGAACCAGGTCATCTTTGATGTTTTTATGCCGTTTGTATGCCAAGATGGGTTGGGTTTCGAATATCGCATTCAGATATTCATTTTCGCTTATTAAATGCCAATGTTGTAGCTCAAGAGAGATCGTCCTTGTCACATTTTTCCGCTTTCAGTTGAGTTTGCGGGAACGGACAGATCTTTTCTTGGCTTCGTTCGTTTTGTTGTGTTTTTTGGCTTTAATTGATTCTCCTTGCCATACTCAGGCAGACTCAATCTATTATGCAGTTTGTATTTTGCTCTTTGAGATCTGCCAGAGTACGTGGAGTTTCTGGTTAGTGTGGCATTCGTGTTGCGACTTCTTATAGTGTAGGTCAGGACCTTGTGGTTTTTATCGTGCATGCGCACTGTGTTATTCGGTCACGGACACTACACACAGAAAATGTGATACGTGGGTGTGTGGGTGGGTGGGTGGGTGGGTGGGGGAGGGATGGGTTGGGGAGATACATGATATGTCATATGGTAAACCTTTACTCAATCATTCCTTGGTGCTGGCTATAGTCATAAAAGTGAGTCTGTTATAATGATGATGAGTACATAGATTCGCGCGTTAATTGGACTGCCTATGCCTCTGCCTCTGCCTACTTTGTTTAACCCTAAAATCGGCCGGCCGGAAAACCAAATATTTGAATATTCGATCGAATGGAAGGTCGAATATATATTTGAATATTCAATTATTTGATTTGACTCGGTCCTTATATGAGCCCAATTTCCAGAACTGTTAAAATCTATCACTTGATACAATTTGATAGATACATGTACATGTACAATGTACATGTAGGGTATCTTGGCTCTATTTTTGCACTAAGAGAGGGAGGGTTTTAGTACATGTATGTAAGTGTGTATATGGGGTCATAAATTCTCTGTCTGTAATTATGGGGGAAAATTAAAAAGCAGCGATTAGAAATCTCTCAGATACACTGTGCATTCCAACTACTGCAGCTGCGTACTTAATGCTGTATTTTTACACTGCATGATCTCGGAAATCTTGAGAACAAAAATGAATAATGATCCTGGGCGCCAGCTTGTCTAGACCTGTAATCTCTCCAAACATCTCTCGAGCCATCTTCAGCGGATTCAAGTACATAGTGGCCATAGCATACATTGTACTGCCTTCTGATCCAGTGCTCTTTGGCCTCGCACATGTTGTCTGCTTTATTCTCCAGACACAAGAGCAGGTTGTTTCCTCATGGCTTTCTTACACACCCACAGGATCTTCTATATATCATCCCCTGACAGTGACAGATTCCTTCCTTTGCCCAGTGGTCTTATTGCCCAATATTGCCTGCACGCCAAGAGCAAACCATCTAATGTATCACTAATAGACAACTTTTATGGAATTTATTGTCTTTCTAACCAAATACAAAATTATGGGTACGCAGGCACACAAGGGATGAAATTGAAGCATTCCATATTTAATTTATTTTCTAATCATGCAACATTTTGGTACCGTATTATCCTTCAAATAAATCTAGACAATCTACATGTATATTGTTTGCCATTTGGTTTATTATAAATACAGGTAACACATGTATATGTAACAGTGTTCTAGGCACTCATTTGGGGTCAAGTACATGTATATGGCTAAATGCATGGTAAAGTGCCATTTAAGTCACATGAGACCTGAAAATTTTAAATTCTCCACAAGTTTAATTAAATGTGTATTTTTGGATAAGTGTTAGATGTACTTTGAATTTCTAAAAAGCCCAAGTAAATGGCGAACCTAGTATTGTCGTTTAATCATGCATTTTAATTCCATGCAGACATAGTAACGGGTGTAACGGAGACACACACTTGGAACTGGAGACGCTACAGCAAAAAGAGATTTGATGAAGATTTGTGTGGGGTGTAATTCCCATTTGTTGCTAAATCAAAGCCAAATGCAAGTCTTATGTCTGTGGGTCTTCCGTGCAATAACAGAGAACAAGACATGTACTGAACATCAAATTTAATAAAACCGCGACACAATTTAATTTTTTGCTTTAACTCTGACATCATATGCACTGTCAAAATGCCTCATTTTTATTCAATTAGACAGGAACAACAACCCTAGTATTTGTTTTGGGTAAGAAGTGGTTGTTTGGCCATTTAAATTATCAATATAATGACACTGTCACAAAGCATTAGAGTGGTAACGGGTGTAACGGAGACACACAATACTGGCAGTGTACAAGAATTGTTGGATTATGCAGGCTGGTGACCAGATTGACTTGGCTTGTTACAGGTAAAAGGTAGTTAGGATTACAGCAGGGCACCTCCACCAGAGACTGACCATTCCCCCCCCCCCCCCCCCCCCCCCCCGAGACTGACCATCCCCCCTTCACCAGTAACACCCCTCTCTACTCAAAATGCTACACCTTTAATTATAGGCCTTTTCCAAACTCTCCACTCACTTTACGGTGTCCCTTCTTGGTTGCTTTACCCTGTGCTAGTGCCACATTTTACCCTGCTTCCACCCCCCCCCCCCCCCCCCCCCCAACCTGGCTCCCACTGCCCCCCCCCCCCCCCCCCCCCCACCTTTTAGTATTCCTGGACAATATATTAACTTGTTCTTTTTTTCAGTATTAATACAGTAACAGATAACTTCATAAAAGTGTCAGTTTGAGTACGTTTTATTTCAATGTGAACAATGTTTTATTCTACATTGTGTATTAGTAGGCAGGTGAATGAACTGTTTTAAATTCATTTCAAATAAAATATAACACTCTACACTAAATTTAAACGCTTCATGCAAATTTGAAATGTATACAATCAAAGAGAAACAATGTTCAGAATTATTTGGTAATTTGGGCCTGCAATAAATGCATACAAATACATGTTGTTAGAGCCCGCCCCTGGAGACGAGTGCTGCTTGTAGCAAAGTCGGAGGGGGTAGTCATGGTAGTAGCAGATGTATGATGTCTTCGATAGGCAGCGCCCATACGTCATCCTGCTCCGGCCACACGAATTGGCCCGGGCTTACTTGTTTCATATATTTGACCCTCAGCGATGCTCCGTTAATAGCAAGTATCTGAAAAACAAAGAAGGATTTGGCAAGGTTTTATGCATCTGAAAATACGTAAATTTCACACAATTTGCAACCCTCAATGCCATGTCTCTTTAATACATCAGAACAATAAGAGATCGTGCACGTAATTAGGAAAAAATTGGACATCTATTGTAAAAAGTTATGGATAGGCCCAAACTGGCCTGGGGTGGAGTTACTCCTCTTCCCCCGAATACGCAAATGAATTATTTTGTATATTTCTTAAAATATCACTTTTTATCAAAGTGGCTCCAATTTGTTTTCGCCTTTGAAAATATTTTGAAAAGCGAATGGGTTTATTAAACAAATAACGTTATGCCTAAATACAAAATTTAAAATTTCAGGCATGTGGGGGGGGGGGGGGGGGGTTACAAATTAGCTTTTTAGAGAATCGCAAACGTGAGGTTTCGAGTTCGATCCCCAAAGAGTAGAGGGAACAAAAATTCTTGTTCATTTTCCAATCTGTTTTTCAAAGGGAAAAATAGGCTGAAAAACTCCCATGGATATTAACCAATCACTAAATCAGAGAAAACTGCCGGCAAAACATCGTTTCATAAAGTTTTGCCAGTTCCAGGGGGAAATATTTTTGGACGTGGTACCGTAGGCCTACGCCGAGGGCAAACGAAAAAGTGTGGGAAAGTATTCAGCGTCAACAAGTCCGTTCAAAACTTCCAAACCAGTCCAAAAATTCAGGGGTATTCTGGGTGAAAACAGTGGGTCAAAATATTAAAATTACAACGAGCAAAAAGACTCGGACTCGGGGCTATTTCAATTCATTTTTCTTCCCCCCCCCCCCCCCCCTTAATAAAACTCGCCATACGCGTGTACAGTTTCAATCGCGAACCAACGAAACATTCATTCATAAAAAGCATCAACGGAACGTCCAATTTAGACTGGTTGCCGGTCTATACGCATTCTACATTCCACAAAGAGCGATGATAATGTGTAGGGACCGGAAGCCAGTCTACGCCCAAAGCCGGGTACCCGATTAGTTGTATGCGCAATTGCTCGAGTACGCGTCTGGGCACCGATTGCAGCTGGTATTCCGCACACGTTGTTGGTTTTCAGCCATGCGTGTGTCGCGGTTACAGCCGTTTCGTTCCGTGTGTGTATCGCCCATGGGTCGATAGTCAATGTACGTTTGTTGTATGAAACCGACGATCTTTTTGCACGTTTTCTTTTGTCATTTACAGCTTAGTAAAATTATCCATATCCCTGCTGTTTATCCCCAAGATATGTTTGTATCTGTCCAAGCAAGAGAGGGATAATTGGAATGGTCCTAACTTACCGATACGGTCGTAACTTTGTTGGGCATTCGGAAGGTTCGGCGACACAAATCATCGCAGCTCCGCCATGTCTAGAGAAACTTAGCACAGCTGTTTCGTGGTGGCTCATTCTGATTGGTCAGTCATGCAGTTTATATGACGTAATGGAAAAGACTTTCACGCGTTTTGTTGTACAAAATTGGGGATGGGGTGACGGTCGTAACAAAACGACACACTTTGTTTTTAACATTTTCAAAACTTTGCCGCAACTTGATCGAATATGGCATGGACATAGAACAGTTTGTCATGTTTTAAGATCAATTTAGACTACCAGATAGGAGAAATTCTTTCACATCAGCCTTACATATGTTATAAAATGAGCTATTTCAAATGAGTTAGGATGGCGACACACAGGTTACGGCCGTTACTGGTTTTTTAGATAGATTTTTTTTCCCCATTAAAATTTTTTTTTCTGTCTGCAAGCGACCGTATTGTTAATTTTATTATGTATATTCAATGAAATTGTAAATTTTCATACAAAGATATCTTCAAAGTGGAAGCAAACCTAATGAAAAATAGAGCACCAAATATTGGCCCTAAATATTGTCAGAGTTTTGCCATCCTGGGTTTTTTCTTTCGGCCATAAAAAAAACGAGACAAGTTGAACACATTTGATTTTTTTCTGTATTTATTACCAACATATATACAAAGTAAAATAAATCATTTATATATTTAAACTGCTTTTTAATCATACTAAATAAAGCAGAGAACTGTCTATACCCAAATGTGGCACTTTACCGTGCATTTAGCCATGTACACTATACTACAAAATACTACACAATAATTACATGCCAGTGTAGTACATGTATTAAAGAGTACTGCATACTACATGTACACGTACATGTATGTACATGTATATATTTTGTGTACATATGTATGTAGTTAGTAGGGCTGTCCCGAATATACCGAATATTTGAATATTCAATTGTCAACCGAATATTCGAATACTTTTTGCCGGTTTGAATATTCAAGAAAAATCTGTGACCCGCTCCAGAAAAAGGTGATATAAGTCGCGCTATGCATGGCCCTTTCAACGTTAAGAGAGTGAAATTTTTCCTCAAAATTCATTTTTTGTTTTTGTCTTTAATGACATCTTAAAGGCAGTGTACATGATTGGTCATTGTTGCAATTTTCAGAAATGGGCGGATTTGGGAGTTAGTATTTTATAGGAAATATCGTTCCACTGACCTGTTCAAAGTTTTGCATTGTTGGATGGCGAAAAAAATGAGAAAAACGACGCTCGTTTTTAACCGTAGGGCGGATGATAGCCTTTAGTCAAGGCGTGCGTGGCTATGGGCGCGTGACGCGCCCCGGATATGCCATGGCATCATCATGTCCGGGGCGCGCCACTTGTCCGGGTAGCCACGCGCGCTTTTACTAACTGCTACAGAGCATATACAGAACGATATACATTTTCACTTTTTTTGACAACGACATCAGCACACCTGGTGCCATCATTTCACAGGATGATTGAGACTACTATTAACTTACAGTCTACATGTACATATGTACATGTACATGTACATGTACATGTAGTAAGGTATATCGTAGTAATTCAGTTAAAAATAAAATTTGGAGGATTACCAATCGTGTACACTACATTTAAATATCTAAAGTTTCAGGTTTGGTGCACAACAATGTTGATTTCAGTGAATAAAGTGAAAAAATAGCCTGTTTAGAGTGCATTGTTCCATTGCATTGTATTAGAACTACAATGTACAAATGTAGCTATTTCCAAGCCTGTTTTCTCTGTTGTGCAATTTGAACTCTGTAGAACTAATTAATATGCAAAAACACCATATCTCCAGAACGAAAAGGGCTTTGGAGCTCTATCTTGTACCAAATGAAAGCTTACAATGCGGGCTTTCCAAACATGTATACATACAACTAATTTTTCATATTTTGCGACATAATATACCTTTTTTCCAGAGCGAGTAAATATGCAAGTACAGATACGACTCTGATGCTATTTTAATAGAAAAGGTACAGCACTTACATGTAAGCTGCATTTTTGTCGACGGTATTTTTTTGTGGACAGAGGCAGGCCTCAACCTTAAGCTTTAGAGGGGCAAGGCCACTTGGCCTCAAAGGCTCCCCCCCCCCCCCAAAAAAAAGGGGCCGGAGGCCAACTGAAAGGGCACCAAGGCCATTTTCAAAATTGTAATTTTTTTTATGACTTAATGCACTTTCCTTTATGTATGGTATTTGACTTTTCAACCCGTATATTGTTATTGTTACGACTGTTCACATGCAATGACACCGCTTGAATAGTTGTAAAAATAAAGTAAAAATAAAGAATATCAAGATACTTGTACCATTTGGTGTGTCTTTAATTACTTTTCATGATGCAACACTGTACAAATGAAGTTGTAAAAATATTTGTTACTGGATTTTTTTGTAGCACAGGCCAGCATTGCAAGTTATTAGCTCCCCCTGTTGTTACCCTCTCCCCCTGTTTTCACCTAATCCCCTATGTTTTTTTAAAATTCCCCCACCCCCTATTAAATTAAATTCCCCACCTGTTCATCTGGAAAAAATCAATCCACTAGCCCAACCCCCCACTCTTCCGCACTGCACCCACCCACACTGAGCGAAATCTGCTCCTCTGAAAAATTCCAGAATATAAAATTCTTGGGAAAAAGAATCATTTAGAAAAAAAATATGAATCCCCCAATGATTTTTTAATTCCCCCACCCCTTATTAAATAGAATCAGGCATGAGAACGCAAAATCACAAAAGTCTGAAAACTTAAGAAACACCAAGAATATGTTAATTTTGAAGCATTTCGGTAGCCTCCACACAAAACATGTGTTGTGCACAACTTACTCCAAAACTCCCAATACCATTGCCTGAAAAAACACTATGGTATTCTTTGGATTTTTGACTGACACAAAAATCGTTTTAGACAACATCTATTTCAATCAAACACCAAACCAAATTGTAAAAACGTAATTAAAATTTTAACAATGGTGCATCGCAAGACATCATCTATTAGATATTATCACGCTGAAATCCTTTATTTGCAAATTATGTAGCCGTGCAAAATTAACCCGGAATACTTCTTACTGCGGGTATGTCATATATAAGTACATCGAAAAAATCATGTTTCTAAATCACTGTGTGCAAACTAAACTCCTCTTTTGAACGTCTTACGCATGCGCATCTTTGGGATAGCCTTTTTTCAAGGCACGGGTTTGTGCAGTGATCCCTTGCATACACGTTGCTTACAGTTATAATAATTCTTTGAGACTTGACCAGAGGTTATGTACTAAAGATTACACTGAGAGTACATGTACTTTGCCTTAAAATGACAAAAGATCACCCAGTACGCCAGAATGCTAAATATTCGGAGTATGGTCAACAACATCTGCTTCAAATACATACTTATGTGAAGACTTTAGGCGCATAAGTCGCTAAACGCCAACCTAAAAAATGTTTGATTATTGTATACTAGGCACTGAGAGCTTTCACTTGATATCGTTATCTCATTTTTCATAGAAGTGGCGTTTAACAGCTTTTGCGCATGAAGTCTTCATGTACATTGTACTTGTACATATGTACATGTACAGTACTCTTATCAGCTTGGAGCTTTTACTTTAAACATACATTGTACCTGAATCATGTGATTGTTGTAAGCAAGGGCATACAAACAGACTTTACACATTATTACATGTACACGTAGTTTCATTTCTTCTGTTTCAATCTTTCATTTCGCTACATCAATTCAAATGAACTGATAACACAACTGAGTGAGAGCCCGACATACACAATAAACAGCAGATCGAGTTGTTTCTTTTTCAGCAGAAAGACTCATCATGAGGAAGCAGGAAGACTCTTGGGGAAGCTAATAAACATTACATTTTTCTTATAATTCAAATTTCTAGTGGTCAGGCACTGGTATGGAGAGTCCAGCGTAAGTGGGGATGGGGGTCGATGTGTGGGGGAGTGAAGAGGGGGATGGTGAAGAAGTACCAGTGCCAACAAATACAGCTTTACTTCAGCTACATGTACAATGTATTCCTCGTTTCTTTTAATTTTGCACGCGTTCCTTTACAACAAAAGGCCCGTCACGGTCTGTGCACCGCTATATTCTCCTGTGGCACTAAAAGTATGCAAAGAAAAATGTGTCCAATCATCACTACAGGAATGGCCCAAAAATACGGGCACCATATGGACGGGGGAAAAGTAGACCTTGGCAACACCGCCATCGGGAAAATGATTATATTTCCCAATTTTTCCAGATGGTTTGGAAGACACGAAGACCCCAAATTTCCGTCAAAATAAATGCATAAATGAATAAGACAAGGGATAAATATGTGTCACTTTTGCCATGGGAAAAAATAATAAAACAAAACAAAAACTACACATGCCTAAAATAGTTTAGAAATTTCACTCTTTTTCTCCTCATTACACATCGGAAATCTGTATCCAAAAGAGTTTTGTAAACTAACTAACGTATTTTGTTTTTACTGTGTCGATGTTTGTGAGCAGTGATGTTAATACTTCATTGCAATCTACCCCGGGTACATTCTTTTTCAATGGGAGGGTTTCGGGTAAAATAAGAACTGAAGGGATTTTTGCCCTTGCAAAACTTACGCTGATTCCAGTCTAGGGTTGTTGATGCAGCCCATTGTTCCCTCTAAAAATAAAATTTTTGTTTCTCAAGTTACAGTTAAATTTAAAGTAATGCCAGCTTCGCTTAGTTGTTTTTTTGCGTGCCGTACAGTGTATAGTATATATTTTCATTGGTCAATTGGTTCCATGTTGCGCCTCCCAATTGAGCTGGGCGCGTGCAACAAATTTCAGTGCAATTCTTTCTCCACGGGCTCCCCTTGATTGTTGGGGCATAAAGGTATTTTAAATTTATGTGCCCCTTATCCGGTGTTGGTACAGACTGAGAGGGGAGAGGGTTTGACATTGTGTATTCTATCCAGCATTGTTTTGAGAGGATGACAATTCGAACAATGGGAATAACATTTTATTCGATCCTGAATCTGTCTTCAAAATATGGCGTAATTTTACTTTTTAGGTGGGGGTTCAGGGCAGGCCTACACTGTCGATTGTTTCAAACCAGTTTCCAGAACAGTTAATTGTATTATATTTGTCGAAATATTCTTGAGAAAATGTAGTTGACAAAAATTACATTTGTAGCACTATCGTAAATATCGCAATTCTTCTGTTCTGTTGTCATGGTAATTATGTTGCCTGGGAACGGCGAGTTACTGCTCTGTCTGATTGCATGTACATGTACATGTACTGTACATGTACTGTACCTGCACGTTGAAAATTCCTCAGATGACTCTAAGACTTGCAACACGTGCTGCGGCTGTTTCAGTTTCAGGTCAAGTTGGTGTAAGACATTTAAGGAAGGTACATGTATACATGTGTTTGTAGGGATGAACGTCACTGGACAAAAACCTACATGCTATCAATGCACGTTATTCACAAATTTCATTGAGCACATCGTAAGTTTCTCTGGTTATGGTTTGTAACTTTTGTTATATATGCAGAAATTTTATGTGATGCATCAAATAGCCTTAGAGCAACCAAACAAGAAAGCAATGAACTCGTATCATGCACCAAGAGCGTGCACCTCATTGTACATGTACATGTTCTGGGCCGGCCGGCCCCATGCGCTGTGCGTATGCACTGCGCTAGATGCATAAAGCACATACATTTGTACAGTGTGGGGCTGCTCATGCTGTGCTGGCCGCACGCAGTGTACATGTACGGTCATGCTACCGGGTACTACATTAACTCTTCGTGCGTGGTGCGATACATGTACATGAACAGCGCGCGGTGTATGTAGGAGATTGATGGCACCACGGACCGGACCGACTGTTAAATGTGTACATAAGTATGCCTTCTCAATCTCTCCCGTTTCCTAGCTTGTGCCTATGAATTTGCAGGCGGATTTTGCGCTCTATACATGTAGTTGCAAACAATGCTGCACCGTTACGATGCAATGCAATACGGTTTTCCGGTGCTCGTCTCCGGAGAACACCTTTGGCACTGGGGGGAAGAGCGGACATTCCAACAGCACAAGAAGCAATCAGACGCGATCCTGGATTGGTCGTCCCGTGCAGTCGCTGCACGATCCACCAATCCCCGACCGTGATTTGGTCGAGCAGTGTAGCTCTCGCGCGCTTTCTGCCACTTTTCCGCTTTCCTTCGCTGAGCGTACATATAACCAAAAAACACTCCTAAACTTTCTGCAAAAATTTCGTCACTAAACTTCGTTCACGACAATCCAGCGAGGGGAGAGAGAGAGGCCGTTATCGGAAGACCCAAGAGGACGGCGGGCGGCGTGAAAAACGTCTTCCTTCGAGTCAATTCTGGGCCCAGACCATGGACGCTTCATGCTCTCCTCAAACCTTATCATGGGGCTGGGCTGACGTACACCACCGTACCCAGCGCCGATGCGTTGGATACATACATGCAGCCGGCCGGCCGACAGCCGCAGTGAACAGCGCCCTCTCGCGCCGGCACCTACAATGTACGGCTATGCCCGATGCGCTATGCATGCTCCAGACGCTGCTGCCACACCGAGCGCAACCAAGACAGCCGCCATTAATTAACATCGACGCTTTCCCCCTCCTGGTTCGATCTCGAGGGCCCGCTGTGCAGCAGCCCTTCCTGTCACCAGCCAGCGAGAGCGGGTTAACAGCCACCACGAGCCGCAGACCGAGTGCCACAAACCCCTGTTCAGTGTGGCTCGAGGCAGCTTTACCATGCGGCATGCACGGGGCCATCATTCATAGGCCTACGCGTGCCGGCACCTATACACCCGCCACCCCGGTTCAAGCACAGCATCTCCCCTGATCTTGCTGATAACGCACCCCAACGGCTGGACTGCCAATATACTTTCAAGACCAAGTTCCATCACGGTCCATCATCACCCCACTACCAACTTACACATGTTACAGCCTGGCTTGAAAAATGCCAGCTATAAATGGGAACCCATGGCCATGCACCCTGCCTGCACTACCCCAGCCTGCATCGACCTCTGACCCGTCTTCAGCCCAACTGGGACAGCCCGATATGTGTTCCAGCCCCCATTCGTGAGGTCAGACATCCCGGAACTTCGCCGGAACTTTGCTATGCTATGGTGTTACTGTTTTAGCATGCATCTTGACACTTGAGGGGAAAACATCTTAACTTTATAACAAACACATCGTCCGCCATGCAGCCTAATTAGAGGATGAAGAATTCACTCCGGGTGAGTTTATTGTCCCCGTGTACACTATTCCCAAATTTCCCCAACAAGCCCCAGCATTGCCACTGGCCAATCAGATCAAACTCAACTTTAATTCCACCGATCGGAGGCTGACGATTCCATACAGTTAAAATAGATCATGACACGCATTGCTATTTGAGTGTCTTGGTGGCATCATTCAGTCTTAACATCGTTTAATGTTACATGTAATGGAAAAACCGGCCGGCAAATTATGGCAAGAGTACGTAGGCCTATGCGAGCATAGTGATTTTCATTTTGTACAATTAAGAACTCAAATGCCAGGATCTGCAATGGGCCTGTCCGACATGTTGTTGTCAACACCAAAAGCTGGCAGCTGATTGCTACCACACACATGTTCGCAGCTTAGGGCAATTTCCGGAACAGGTGGGAATCTTGGGGCATTGGCGACTCTGGACCGATTAATTATCAGAAATACTCGGACCATTTGGCCTGGGCTCTAGTTTACAGATTAATCTAACCAATTAAATAATTAAATAAATACGAAAAACCTGCCTCTATTGGCATTTCGATTGAGGATTCGGGCCATCACACAGGCAGATTTTGGCACCCATTGCGACCTTTTCTTGTTATAGACAGCATGCCACATGAAAGCCATGGTTTTCTGCCCTTGCGTTATGTGGAATTTGGTCAAAATTTTCAGATAGCTGCTATTTCTTAATACTTGAGTGAGCCACGATCATGAAATTTTGGAATATAGGACTAACCTATCATGATCACTGAACCCTCATTTTATTTCATGTCCTGTTGTAGTTATATCAAAGAATTGAAGCAATTTCAAACTTCAATGAGTCCGCTATATCGTATCCAAACCTTCGGGTACACTGTCACGCCGGGAATTAAGGCAAAGATAGTGAACAGCGAATTCATAGAGCGTGCCCCCTGCTGGACCATCCGGCACCAAGCGCCCAACATCCATCCTTGCCTTTACCATGGATAGGTCGGGCCAACGGTGCATAATGATCACAATGGAGAAATCAATTAACGTCCATCCTCTCCGGGACAGATGCATCCTTAGTCTTCGCTCCTGTCTTTCGGGGGGAACTCCCTTCACGTTCACAGGAATGGTTAACATATTCTGTTTATTATAAAAAAAAAATAATAATAATTAAATAAAAATAGAAAATGTTTGCTGCCTATGAAGCCTACATGTAGTAAAGGCTGCGCAAGGGTGTTGGGTAGGCCCTCTCACAGCATCCCACTACCAACCACGGTATTTCCCCCATACATGTAGGCCTTGTCCCCGTATAGGCCAAAAACTCCGGCAACCACTTATAAGATCCCTATTCCCCTGTCGTGCAGTTGCCCCTAGGCGAGCCCTCCCTGGGCGGCCGATTGGCGCTACCTGAGGCGTATTGCAACCCGGGCACCGCATTAGGCTTACGGGACGCAATTAAATAATTTATTATGTCAGTGGTTCGACTATCACCGAGGAAAATGTGGGCAGATACATTGAACAAAGCTGGTCAGGTATCTACCCCCCCACGACTGGGATCGGAATATCCACTGGACTGAGTCCAGTGATTAGCGTCGGTCTAGTGAACTCTTGACCGAACAGGGCCGGCGATCTAGTGCATTGCTATCACTAATGTCCATTTCTTTTCTAAATCTGGTGAACTGGGAAAGTCGATAAAAAATATTAAACAAAAAAATAATAATAACAATAATAATAATAAATAAATAAATATATATAAAAAAAAAAAATAAAAAAAAAAAAATCTACACAGCACACTCAATTAATACACGGTACTTTCATTTTACCATTGGTCTTGTGAAACTTACTTTCTGATCGAGCAACATTTTGCACTACTAACCCAGCTGTCTAGTAGATTTTACCTGAATTCCGTCCCCTGCATCATACTTGGTTCGATGGTGACATTCTCTGAGCCGTGCATGTAGGTTAGGTTTTCCATTTATGGGGTGAGCCTGCAGTTTTGCATTCCCAGAGGAATTCGGCCTGCACCATGCCCCCGTGTGCATGGTCTCCCGCTACCTCCTTCGTGCCCCCCTGCTCATTCACGCAGACGGGTACACCAAAAACATTCTGGTTCGATAAATGCTACACAATCCCTCATAGGGACCTGGCATCCCTACCCCAGGCTTTAGTCTCCACAGCATATATCAGGGCAGCCACCTTTGCTGCACCAAACGGTATTTCAGTACCAAAGCTCCAGCTGTTATTCTATGTATTTGTCTAGACAAAGCCCCCCCCCCCCCATCTCTGCTTTCTCCCCTTTACGCTCTCTTTCTGTTTGCCTAACCCCACAGGTACAACTCGCAAGTGGGCAGTCTGCGACAGCATTGGCCTTTGGACCAGCGACAAGGCACCAGACTTTCAAAGGGGCTACTCACATGGTGGAGAGCAAGGTTGTGTGAATCGCGTCTTGACCCCTTCCACCGGTGCAACTCCAACCAGACAAATCTTCTCACACCACTTACAACAATTCGTGAAACATGACAAACGGCACTGAATTTTACCTTCGCCAAAAAGAATGCTACGTTGTGAGTGGTGCCAGTATATGGAATAATTCTGCCTGAACAATTAAGAACTATGAACTCCTTGGGTACTTTTAGATCAGAGCTACGTAAAGCCATCCATAAGCGATATTTCTGCCATTACGCTGTTCTGCGGAGTTGTTAACTCGGCTGCCACAATACTCTGGAGCCGGATGGGAATTTCCCCTTGTTTTTCCCCGAAGAAGGGTTTTTCGCGGGTTTTTCGCCCATCCCGTAAATCAGCAATAGGCTTCTACGAGAGAGTTTAAAAGTTAACCGTAAATGGAGTTATCGGTGTAAATATTCCAGTATTTGGTTATATATTCTGTATGCATGTGTAAATATTCAGTTTTAACTCTAAACATGCAGGGCCCAATGGCAACCAGTTTTAAACTGCTTGGGCACACCCTGGGTATGAAATTGTAGTTTTACGCCTAGTTTGCAGCTGCAGTCCCCCCCCCCCCCCCCCCCAACCAATGTGCTGGGATGGGGGGGGGGGGTTGGCAAGTTCCTGATTTCGGAACTTGTTTGGCATAATGTTTGAGGGCGGGGATCCATTTATGGGGGAACTTGGAAAGTTATCACATCACACAGGCTAATTTCTATAAACCTTACATTCACTGTATTGTGTATACTGCAGTCAATCTCCTAATATTTGGAGGACACTATACCTTGATTTTAACCTGTCATCCCAAACTGCTAACCGGCAATGTTAACTCGTGCTGGTTTCATAAAACTGTGTTGTCGCTACAACCAGTTGGCAGGTATGATAGCTGTTTGCTACAGCAGACAATTTGAGTGTAAGTATTCGGCGTTCCTTGCCACAAGCTTTACACTTTTAATGCTTGACTTGGTGTTTATAATGCTCTATGTCATTGTCATTCATTTTCCGACTACCTTAAATTGTGGGGCCCCAATCACGTTCAAGCAAAGTAATAGTTGAATTGAACACTGGATATATGACATGTAAGCAGTTTGTATACTTAATGTAAATGTTACATGGATTTGTAAAGGAAAGCAAAGGAAAGCCAAAAGGGCAATAAACGCTCGGCGAAGCAATGCCGGAGCATACCACATATTCCATTGTCCGTATCATCTCTTCGCCATCTTGGGCCAATGAGTAATAGCTGCAGACCTGATTAACTGCATGTTTTGACTAAACTACATACAATGTACTAGCAAGAAGCAAAAACTTTAACATGTTAATGCGGATGGATAGACCGACGGATGGAAATTGGTATTGCGTGTACATGGGTCATTCCACCAGGTTGGGACACAGTGTGTTATTATACAAATAATGAATGTTTATGAGTGTGATGGTAAGAATAATTTCATGAGGTGACAGATGGCATGTTCTATTCCACGAGGCGAAGCCGAGTGGAATAGAACATGCCATCTGTCACCGAATGAAATTGTTCTTTCCATCGCACGAATGTGAAACATTCATTATTTGTTTTAAACAACGCCTGAATAAATTCTCGTCATCTGATTGGTAACTTGTAAACTGGTGCTTACATACATGTAAATGTAAGAAACATGTAGTAACACTGATAGCTGGGGGAACACTTTCAATGCATTTTATTCAAGTTAAAAACTGTTCAGAATTGTAAAAAACTGTTTCACAAATTCAGAACTTCCAGTAGCCAATTACTGTCTCGAAAAGTCTCAAACAGTTAAAAATGTTCACTGTTTTTCAACAAGTTCAGAAGAATTAATCACTTCAGATGCAGAATGTCATCTAAAAATATCCGTTCCGAAGTGTTGAAGATCAAACTGTTCAGAATTGTTAAAAAGCTGTTTCACAAATTCAGAACTTTCAGTAACCTACATGTATTAATGCACTTTCATATCCAATTTATGGAAGTTTACAACTGTACTAGTCCAGAAAAGTTAAAAATGCGGATTGCATGCATGGATTTCTTTGTGTACAACGTGCCGTTTTCCTTTCTCAGTCCCGCATAAAACCGGGACAAAAAATTGTCGAGTTCCGAATTAGTTAAAGCTTCAATTGTTGTTCCTGCGTGTCTAGCAAATTCATCTAATCGTTTCACTGCATATTTGATTTGTCTCTTTGTATTTGGAGCGTCAGCATTGCTTACAAGTTCCAATATTTCGTCGTCTGTTAGGAGAACAAACCGCGGCAGTTCGGGTAACTTGGCCGCCATGATGTGTGAATGACAGCACTGATGTAGCGCCACCTAGTGACCGTGAAATTAGAAAAGTTTTTGGGTTCTATCAATGCGCGCGCGCGCACCATGTGATAGACCCATGTGATAGAACGTATTGGGCGGGGCGGGTTCGCGTCGTGTGATGGGTCGAATAATTCAATGCACGTGATCGACTCTCCACCAATCGGATGGCGGGGATTTATTCAGGTGTTGTATAAATTACTATATCATTAAAACCATCATTACATTTAATTCAGTTATTTCATGTGACATCCGTCTTTGGGTGTGATATTATTTGAGAAAGTTTTTAATCATGCAAGTTATATTTTTTTTAAAATTATGATAAAAAGTGTGTTATTTTAATTTTTGTGTTACATGTATGTCAACACTTTAATAAATAAATATGGGAAATTCATTACGTACAATAATTAAAAGACACACTATGCAACAATGAAACATCTTTTTACGGTAGTCAGTGTCCAAATATAGCAGAAATAGCAAGAATTTGAATCTGTGCAGACGTAACATGGACACCATGAATAGACCATGACCATACATACATGTATATTTCTGCTGTTGTGCTGCACTTGGATATTGAATATCATAACAAATGGTTTTTGTGTTTTGTAATTAGTATATAGAGTGAGTTCGCATAATTAAATATAAATGTTTAAAATGTTATGTTACAAAAAGGAAATGTGCATTTTCATGTCACACCATGTCAGTACTAAATGTTACGTCCAGACTGCCTTAATTTTTGGTAATTAAATGAATAATTATGCAACCTACTACCTATATGTACTAACTAAAAGACGCTCAATGCTACAAGAAAACACT
This sequence comes from Hippasteria phrygiana, assembly GCA_037893225.1. Lineage (NCBI taxonomy): Eukaryota > Metazoa > Echinodermata > Asteroidea > Valvatida > Goniasteridae > Hippasteria > Hippasteria phrygiana. The sequence goes on from JAZGUH010000143.1 coordinate 66,550, forward strand.
TTTTGTTATGGTTGCCAGTGTCCAAATACAATATATAGCTCAGAAACAGCAAGAACAAAAAAGAGCATGCATGTGTGACCATTCGACCGGATGCCTCCAGTGGTCGACCGGTCCCGTATATAAAATTTCTTACAGAGTTGTACTGCATTGATTTTATTTCACTTTTCATCATGCTCAGACCAACGTCAGATATCTTATAATGCAGATTTCTTCCAGAAGTGCTGCTTTTAGATATTTCCTCATGGATAGTGCTTCCGTCAAAATCATTTTTGATGAATATTTTTTTACTCCCTTTTTTATACATGTACAAACATTTAGAACGTAGTAGAGATCGTATTTGTCTAGCAAACTGTTAAGCGATTGGACAAAACTTATTCTTTTGTGTTCATGCGACCTCTTGTGATCGCGTTTTATGCAAATTACTGGCTGCTGGCTTCATGCACATTTAAATATAGTCTTACATAACATCGGACGATGGCCGCAAAGCCAGTTTCTTTATACTTTTAAAGTCCTCTTTTGTTACCAAAGTTGTTGTGTTACCGGAAGGCGCAGCCTAGTATCACTCGTTTTCGAGCTGCGGAGAGCCACGCATGCAATTCCGCACTGCAACGCTTATGGCTTGTAATATTTTCAACGTGCATTGCCGCACAGTGTATTACTATTTTACGTGTGACTCCACCGTACACGTTGTGTTGGTACTGCAGTGGCACGAGTCGTGGAAGGCTACGTGGTGAGTACTTTTATTTTTTTGTAAAACTGACATTGTATAAAATTGTTTCCAACTAGTGCGCTGAATTTCATTACCATTTTCTAGACTTACAAAAACATATGAAATGCACATTAGAACATTTTGGATTCGGCTTTATGAATCATTGACACACACATGCAACCCGATTTTGTTACAAATTTCTCTTAACTTTTGTACATAAATATATATTTGCAGCGTGCACTCAGAAATAGGTGTGTGCTATGGTTGATGTTTTCAGGACAGTCTGTAGTAAAGAAACCAGAAAAGTTTTGGAAGCAAATGATTGGATTACTTGGGACATGTTTGAATTTTGTTGAGTCGCATTTATTGTCACAAAGAATACATGTAGTATAAGCATGAGTAGACAAAATGGTGACAAAAATGGGATTTTGTACAGAAGTCTAATAGTTATTAAGAGATACATTTAAATATACATGTCTCTTCCGAATTGAACAGAGCAACTTATAACACTGAAATATCCAAACATTAGTCTAGTGGTTGAAAAGAGAATTTTGTATAGACAATAAGTTTTGGAACCTTAAGCTAATAGAACAATAAATAACTGGAATATTACTTGGAAACAATTTAGAACCCCGCAAACACAAAAGTTTGAAGTATTTAGATATTTTTAAATATTCTGAAGTTGAGATGTTATGATGTACTTTTCACTGATACATGTAGTATAACTTGAATTTTGACCAACTATACAAAGTATAGTAAGAAAAGCACATTTTGGGGCTCAAGTTTACTGTATCTGAACACAATTTCACAATACATCATTCTGTAGACCCAAATTTTGAAGTTTAGGCATTTTAACAATAGACAAACCTACAGTGTAGTCTCTGCATGATTTGTGGATTTCTATTTTTCTTTAACCCTAACCGCCTAGACCCTTTTTGCTAGGAACCATCCTCAATCCTCCAAAATCCTCCGATTACCCTGAGTAGTAAGGGAGATGCCGATTCAGCGACAAATCCTATTTTTTCACTTTCCTCCCCAATTTTGCTGTATATACATGTACCCACGTCAAATTTTTTTAAAACAAAATAGTCTAAAAATTGCCCAAATTTTATTCAAAATTTTGCTGGGTTACTACACACCAAAATTTGCACAAAATCAAGAAAATAAAAAGTGTTTTTCATAGTCCAGAAGCGTACGAAAACGCCCGGGCGCCCGGCGAAAAAGGCAAAAAATGATTTGTCGCAAGCCAAAACAAATTAAATAATTTTTTATTAAAAAAAAAAAAATTATATTGCCATTATAAAAGATGGAAACTCAACCCATGATTCGAGGATACAATAGATGGAACAAAATATCTTTAAAAAGATATATCGATAAGTATAACTTATCTTTAGGAACACCAACAGGACGCCATAATGCGTATATCAGGCGAGATTATATTCGAGCTATAAAAGAAGAAGACAAATTTAAAAATTTGAGAATACGATCTAAAGCTTCGTTAGCGCGACTCGCGTACGATAAAAATTTACACGTCGTCTCAACGGGTAGAAATGGTCGAGTGATAAAAAAAAATTACATCGAAGCTATAAAAAGATTTAAGGAGCAAAATACTTTTCGAGAAGCAGACTTTCAAAAGACTAGAAGATTTGAAAACAGTTATAGAAATTTGGAACTGATTCCGAGTCTGTTTATCGACGATCCAGAGCAATTTTACAACACCCATACGTCGATGATCAAAAACAAAATCGTCGCTGAATTAATAAAAATAAAAACGATGAAACTACAGATCGCTATGAAAATAAAGTATGTAAAAAAATCAGGTGTTGAGACTACAACATCAACCGCTACTCATTTTAGTTACCAAAATCGGGTCTTAAACAAGAGCGAGATAGCTACGACTATCGGGAAACAATATGAAACGATATTATCTCAGATAGATAAATATACGAATAAAGGAAGTGGTTGGACTATAGATAAAATAGTCGCGTTTTACATCAACATAAACAGAGTTAACCCTCTGGTAGGCGCTTCTTACGTAAAACTACCCGAGTATGTAGCTAACAAACACGCAACCGTCAACATCAAAAACGAAGATCAAGAGTGTATAAGATGGTGTTTAAGAGCCGCCCTAGGTATATATACCGATAAAGTTAAAAACCAAATAGAAACCAACCCGCTGTTTAGTTGGCAAAAAAACAGAACTTCTAATTATAGGCGCAGCCTAGTATCACTCGTTTTCGAGCTGCGGAGAGCCACGCATGCAATTCCGCACTGCAACGCTTATGGCTTGTAATATTTTCAACGTGCATTGCCGCACAGTGTATTACTATTTTACGTGTGACTCCACCGTACACGTTGTGTTGGTACTGCAGTGGCACGAGTCGTGGAAGGCTACGTGGTGAGTACTTTTATTTTTTTGTAAAACTGACATTGTATAAAATTGTTTCCAACTAGTGCGCTGAATTTCATTACCATTTTCTAGACTTACAAAAACATATGAAATGCACATTAGAACATTTTGGATTCGGCTTTATGAATCATTGACACACACATGCAACCCGATTTTGTTACAAATTTCTCTTAACTTTTGTACATAAATATATATTTGCAGCGTGCACTCAGAAATAGGTGTGTGCTATGGTTGATGTTTTCAGGACAGTCTGTAGTAAAGAAACCAGAAAAGTTTTGGAAGCAAATGATTGGATTACTTGGGACATGTTTGAATTTTGTTGAGTCGCATTTATTGTCACAAAGAATACATGTAGTATAAGCATGAGTAGACAAAATGGTGACAAAAATGGGATTTTGTACAGAAGTCTAATAGTTATTAAGAGATACATTTAAATATACATGTCTCTTCCGAATTGAACAGAGCAACTTATAACACTGAAATATCCAAACATTAGTCTAGTGGTTGAAAAGAGAATTTTGTATAGACAATAAGTTTTGGAACCTTAAGCTAATAGAACAATAAATAACTGGAATATTACTTGGAAACAATTTAGAACCCCGCAAACACAAAAGTTTGAAGTATTTAGATATTTTTAAATATTCTGAAGTTGAGATGTTATGATGTACTTTTCACTGATACATGTAGTATAACTTGAATTTTGACCAACTATACAAAGTATAGTAAGAAAAGCACATTTTGGGGCTCAAGTTTACTGTATCTGAACACAATTTCACAATACATCATTCTGTAGACCCAAATTTTGAAGTTTAGGCATTTTAACAATAGACAAACCTACAGTGTAGTCTCTGCATGATTTGTGGATTTCTATTTTTCTTTAACCCTAACCGCCTAGACCCTTTTTGCTAGGAACCATCCTCAATCCTCCAAAATCCTCCGATTACCCTGAGTAGTAAGGGAGATGCCGATTCAGCGACAAATCCTATTTTTTCACTTTCCTCCCCAATTTTGCTGTATATACATGTACCCACGTCAAATTTTTTTTAAACAAAATAGTCTAAAAATTGCCCAAATTTTATTCAAAATTTTGCTGGGTTACTACACACCAAAATTTGCACAAAATCAAGAAAATAAAAAGTGTTTTTCATAGTCCAGAAGCGTACGAAAACGCCCGGGCGCCCGGCGAAAAAGGCAAAAAATGATTTGTCGCAAGCCAAAACAAATTAAATAATTTTTTATTTAAAAAAAAAAAATTATATTGCCATTATAAAAGATGGAAACTCAACCCATGATTCGAGGATACAATAGATGGAACAAAATATCTTTAAAAAGATATATCGATAAGTATAACTTATCTTTAGGAACACCAACAGGACGCCATAATGCGTATATCAGGCGAGATTATATTCGAGCTATAAAAGAAGAAGACAAATTTAAAAATTTGAGAATACGATCTAAAGCTTCGTTAGCGCGACTCGCGTACGATAAAAATTTACACGTCGTCTCAACGGGTAGAAATGGTCGAGTGATAAAAAAAAATTACATCGAAGCTATAAAAAGATTTAAGGAGCAAAATACTTTTCGAGAAGCAGACTTTCGAAAGACTAGAAGATTTGAAAACAGTTATAGAAATTTGGAACTGATTCCGAGTCTGTTTATCGACGATCCAGAGCAATTTTACAACACCCATACGTCGATGATCAAAAACAAAATCGTCGCTGAATTAATAAAAATAAAAACGATGAAACTACAGATCGCTATGAAAATAAAGTATGTAAAAAAATCAGGTGTTGAGACTACAACATCAACCGCTACTCATTTTAGTTACCAAAATCGGGTCTTAAACAAGAGCGAGATAGCTACGACTATCGGGAAACAATATGAAACGATATTATCTCAGATAGATAAATATACGAATAAAGGAAGTGGTTGGACTATAGATAAAATAGTCGCGTTTTACATCAACATAAACAGAGTTAACCCTCTGGTAGGCGCTTCTTACGTAAAACTACCCGAGTATGTAGCTAACAAACACGCAACCGTCAACATCAAAAACGAAGATCAAGAGTGTATAAGATGGTGTTTAAGAGCCGCCCTAGGTATATATACCGATAAAGTTAAAAACCAAATAGAAACCAACCCGCTGTTTAGTTGGCAAAAAAACAGAACTTCTAATTATAAAACCGATGACGGATAAAATTTTAAGGACATAGACTTCCCCACACCCATAAGTCAAATATCTAAAATAGAAAGACAAAACGATATAAGTATAAACGTGTTAAGATATGACACAGACTGCAAAAATAAAACCTATCCACAAGATAAAAGGGGCTTGATATATCCGCTATATTTATCTAAAAGACCATACGATATAAAAACTATCAGTTTGCTATTATTTGACGGTCATTATTGTTGGATAAGTGACTTACCTAGATTCTTATCTGGCGTTACCAATAGTCAACATCGTAAAATGTTTTGCTTAAGATGTTTAACGCATTTTAATTCGAAAGAGAAGCTGGATGGGCACATAAAAGATTGCGAAGGAATAGACTCTGCTTTATCTACCGTTAAAATGCCACATCAAAGCGCGAACAAATACTTAGACAAAAGCAAATTCATGTTTAAAAACTTTAAGAATTTACAAGATGCACCCTACGTCATATACGCGGATTTTGAATCTATCTTGGTGCCCTCTACGAGCGTAGCTACGCGAGTACCAGAAAGAGAGACTGAGGGTAAAATCGCAACGCACAAAGCCTGCGGTTATTCGTACGTTGTAGTTAGATGCGATGGTCGACAGATCAAGCGAAAGACTTATAGAGGTGAACACGCTATAGACAATTTTATAACCTCGTTGCAAGAACTCGAACCTAAGATTAATGAATTACTAGCTCGCATTAAGCCGATAATATATACGCTAAAAGAAGAAAAAATTCACCTAAACTCTAACGAGTGCTGGATTTGCGAAAAACCAATTTATCAAAATTACTCGTGTAATTGCCAGTGCTACAAGCCTGTAGAACCTAAAAGTAAAGAAGAACTGGAAGAATACACGTACGAAAACGAAAAGGGATACGTCGAGAAAACATGTATGTTCTGCCAAAAGAAAATTAACAAATTTCGAAAAGTAAGAGATCATTGTCACACTACCGGTAAATACAGAGGAGCCGCACACGCTTACTGTAATCTTAAATTACGAGTAATACCCGGCATAACGAAAATACCGGTTATCTTTCACAACTTAGAAAATTATGACGCGCACTTGATCATGCAGAGTATTTCCAAGTATCAACAAGATATCTGGTGTATACCCAAAAATTCAGAAAAATACATTTCATTTTCGATCGGTCAATATAGATTTATCGACTCGTTTCATTTTATGTCTAGCGGTCTCGACAAATTGGTAAAGTCTTGCCCGAGAGACGCCTTTAGGCTACTCCTGAAACGTTATGGTGAAGAAAATGCGGACCTCTTATTACAAAAGGGTGTATATCCGTACGAGTACATGGACCGTTTTGAACGATTTAGCGAAACTACTCTACCGCCGAAAGAATCTTTTTACAGCGCTCTAAAGGACGAACACGTGTCGGACGAAGACTACGAAAGAGCGCAACGAGTATGGCGGACCTTTGACATAAAAAACATGGGCGAATACCACGACTTATACGTAACCGCGGATACTCTATTACTAGCCGGTGTATTTGAGAATTTTAGGCAAATGTGTAGAACGAATTACAAGTTGGATCCAGCCAACTACTTCACAGCGCCGGGATTAAGTTGGGACGCTTTATTAAGGCATACTAAAATAGAATTAGAATTATTAACCGATGTAGATAAACATCTATTTTTTGAAAAAGCGAAAAGAGGGGGAATATCGAGCGTTGGAAGTACGCGCTATGCTAAGGCCAACAATAAGTACCTAAAAGATTACGAGCAAGATAAACCCGATTCGTATATTCTCTATCTAGACGCCAACAACCTCTACGGATGGGCCATGAGTCGACCGCTACCTTACGGAGGATTTAATTGGGTCTGCACAAAACAATTTACCCACGATCGTATCATGGCGTTAAAAGATAAGGCTTCAACTGGATATATGTTCGAAGTTGACCTGGAATATCCAGCCGAACTACACGATCTACACAATGATTATCCTTTAGCCGCCAATAATATAATCATACCTGAAGAATGGTTATCGGAGTATCAACGAGAGTTGGCGAGTGAGATAGGAGATAGCGCTAAGGTAAAAAAATTAACCGGTACGCTATATCGCAAAGAAAAATATGTATTGCACTATGTCAATTTGAAACAGTGTTTGAGGCTAGGCCTAAAACTAACTAAAGTACATCGGGCGTTACAATTTAAACAAAAACCTTGGATGAAATCGTACATCGATAAAAACACGCAACTCAGAACGAAAGCAAAGTCGGATTTTGAAAAAGACTTTTTCAAATTAATGAATAATTCCGTATTCGGCAAAACGATGGAAAATGTCAGAAATAGAATAGATGGTGTGCTACTGCGAAACGATCAAGTAGAAGAATACGAAAAAATAGTTTCTAAACCTTGTTACAAGTCTACTACAGCGTTTAAAGAATGCGGTCTCTCATTCGTGGAATCGTACAAAAAGAAAACGTATTTAAATAAACCCATCTATTGCGGCGTTAGTATCTTAGACTTATCGAAGACTCTAATGTACGACTTTTATTACAACCAATTAAAAAAGACGTATGGTGATAAAGTAAGATTGATGTACACAGACACGGACTCGCTGCTTTTGATTATTTATACGAAAGACGTTTATCTCGATATGGAAAAACAGTCTGAATTGTATGATTTTAGCAACTACGAGAAAGACCACTTTTTATACGACGATACTAACAAGAAAGTTATCGGTAAATTTAAAGACGAATGCGGAGGAAAAGTCATAAGCGAAGCTACTTGCATCAGATCGAAGATGTACTCGATTTTATATGGAGACGTCGTATTAAAAAAGGCCAAAAGGCGTAAACCGAGTGGTTATAAACAACGATCTATCTTACGAAAAGTATAAGCGATGTGTTTTATCGAACGAATGCTATTCAAACAAGATGATTCGTTTTGGAACAGAGCATCACATGATATACACGGAGGCTCAAGTCAAGCAATCGTTAAATCCTTTAGATACGAAGAGATTTATTTTACCTAATGGTATAGACACTCTGGCTTATGGTCACTCGCGTAGCTAAAGCCCAGAACAAGACGATCGATAAATATCTACTCGAAAAATAAATTTCTTATGGTTATTATCAACTAACTCACCGTCACAGTCTCTGAAAGAAAAACTCAGTTCAGGTATTTTACTCCTAATTAGAGGTATGACAGTTTTTCTTTTATTCTGGACAGTCGCTATTACATGTACATCCGAATCAGCCTCAATATATGCAATCGGTATAACGTCTAACAAGTGCGTGCTCTTTCCGTAATAGAAATTATTAGACGTAGATAACTGATCCCAATGTAAAAAAATTGTATTCAAGTAATTTATACTATAATATCCTACAAGTTCACCATGATTTAAGGGCGACCAACTAGCGGGTAGACTCAACACTTTTTGAGTATATAGATCGAACTCAATAAAAACATATGCACCATCCGATATTAGACCGGAATTAAAAATAATCTTTTTATTAATCTTGTCCGCGGAAACTACGATCAATCTTAATTTATTAAATTCAGCTATTAACTCATCGATAGTATAATTTCCAGCTGGAATTACCGTTTCACCGTACGGGCTCTCACCTGGACCCACTATTCGCCATCCTATAGTCATACGTTGAGCTATTAAAAAAAACGACGGTAAATATCGCGTTGTTTAAACTCATGCAGTAATTTCCCTTAGAGTTATCTATAGGTTTTGACAGACTAAACGTTTGTTCGTTACTATCCATTTTAAAAACGTGCGATTCCATTTTAATAAAGCGTAAACAAATCTTTAAAAATCGCTTAAAATTTACCTATCGCCAAGTTAAAACTAATCTTTTTTCCTCGATTATTGATTAATGCGCCGTCGCGGTCTCTGATACTAAAGCTAAGTTGGTTTATCTTATCACCCACGAGTCTACGAGCGGTTAATCTTGCACGCTCAATAATCGTATCGTCTCTTTTCGTTATCGGTATAACGTCTAGCAAGTGTGTTCCCCCTCCGTTATAAAAATTATTAGACGTAGATAACTGATCGCAATGTAAAAAAATTGCATCGATAGGCATTGTATTATAATACCCTACGTAATCTATGCCAAAAACTAAGTTTTTGATCGATATCCCCAACAATTGTTTAATGTTTTTATCAAAGCGTAGAACGCTATTTTCTTCCGTTACATTTAAAGATATTTTTTTATTAAGTTTATCTACAGAGACTTCTAACCAAACTAATTTACTGAGTCTCTCTTCGATCCAATCTATATCGTAATATCCAGCCGGAATATCAATTTTACCATCCGTACTACCCGTTTTTTTACCAGTGTTTGGATCGATTTGATGTATAAAATAGAGAATTTCGCTATTACTAGGCATATTATAAAACCCCGCGGTTAATATCGCGCTGTTTAAACTCATACTGTAATCTCTCTTAGAGTTATCTATAGGTTTTGACAAAGTAAACGTTTGTTCGCTATCAAACATTTCAAAAACGTGCGATTCCATTTTAAATCTTATTGATAAGATTAAAATATTTGGTTTATTAAAATTAAAATGAAATTCGCTCAATTTGTGAAATTTTTAGACGCTAATAAACAAACAGTAACAAATGCTCTAGATATCGTGAATCTAGCTGGAGGTCAAGACGCTACTCGAGTACAAAGCGTTAGCGACAAGTACGAAGCGATAAGCCCGGAGAGTACCCCGTTGAACATGCACTTGAGTCAACTTAGCATCATCGTAAACACCAACGACAACAGGTCTTTTATCGCTCGACTAGTTGATATATTTAGCGCTTATAAAATGTCCGATATAAAACACGACGAACAAGTGCAACGCTATGCATCGGACCCCATGACGTTTTATCAAAATAAACTCAACTTCGCATTTTGGTGCGCGACGTCGGGTTGCGGCGTAGGACTAGACTTATTGCTTCATAAAAACCCCGTAATATCGGCTTTATTTAAGTTTCACGTATATTTCACGATCAGAAAGATACTATACTTTCTAAAATGCCCAATTCCAGGAGACAATATGTTTGACGATCTAAACAATAACATCGATAACGGCGCTTATATCGATACTTGTCGACGCTTTCAAGTCGATCCAAACGTGAGTTTTAAACAGACTGCGGACTTAACTTCTGGAGGATTAGGTACGGCGTATTATTACAATATGGACTCGCATAAATATATACCCGTACCCGGTAGAAATTACGACCCTCGCGAGCTCATCAATGAGCATGCCTCCGCTAAATACTCTGGCGCTACCTATATGGGTTTTGGAGAGTCGGGTGACGCGTATCATTTTAGTAGCTATACAGTCTCGTGGATCAGACAATCCGTAGACGTTGTACGACTCGGTTTTCGAGCTCTCATACATCAGAAGAGCTCGTTTACCGACGTTGGTATAGAAAAAATAAACGAAAGCGTTAGAACGTACGTGTACGCCATACTCGGTGCGCAAGCCCAAACAAAAACGAGTATACTAACTGCAGGTACCGGATTAGATGCACAAAGACAATTTGAAAATATAGTAGAAGATATCATCGACAGCCCTACAGACTTAGAATCTTCTATAACCAGATTTCAAGATTCTTTACAGTACGCTAGAAGCTCGTTAAACTTTGTGATAAGCCCTGGATTGTACTTAATTCCATCAAATATGGAGCTTTTAGTCGGTATTCACCAAGGTTATAATAATAATATACAGATAGCTACGCCCGGCGCGTCGATAGGATTAAATATCAACTTGAACTCAGACGTCGTAGCTACGCCACCAACCCCTACACCTCTACCCTCACCAACATCTCCACCCTCTCCCGTAAAAAAGAGTCGTACAGTAACCCAGCAGAATTTAGACGATTTAGAGAATTTAGACCCGTTACCAACCCCACCCTCTCCCGTAAAAAAGAGTCGTACAGTAACCCAGCAGAATTTAGACGATTTAGAGAATTTAGACCCGTCACCAACCCCTACACCTCTAATCTCAGACGTACCCCCTCCGCCACTCCCTACGGTCGTACGCCCTATGAGCGTAGCTACGCCACCAACTCAACCGCCAGACTCGCACGAACAAGAAAAAACTGCTTTAGTCGTTGGATTAATGGCTGCTGCTGGGGTTGGGTATCTAGCTTACGATATTCTACGTCGCTGAAGAAGGCGGTAACTCAGTATCTGATGGAACGACCATTAATTCTTTCTTAACGAACGATCTCTTGGGACCGTGAGTCAGCCAGTACAACGCGGGCTGTCCGGGATTTGTCGTTCTCCTTCTAATCGTATACATTTCTAAGCTCCAAATAGGGTCGGTAGCTCTTCTTCTAACGTCTTTTTCGAGCTCTCCAGGAGCGTAAAGATATCTAACGATATCGTCATTTACGCTTAAAAGTTCTTCGGGGCTCTTGAGCCCAGAAGAACTCAATTGCTTTATTTCTAACTGAGACATAGCCGCTCGAGGAGTTAACGGTTCGCCTTTCATAGTCGATATCAATCTAGTTTCTTCGTTGTTTAACGCTTTTATGACATCGGGCAATCTTTTTACCCACTCGCGGCTACGCTCGGTGGGTTCTAACATTTCTTTAGCGTATTGATGACGAATAATCTTTCGGCTAAAGTACGATTAAATCTTTCTACTATACCTTGAGCTCTATGATTACCAACCTCGCCTTTCTGTACTGCGACGTTGCGAGTCCGCATCAAAGTATTAAATTCAGCCATAAATTCTGTACCGGGGTCTACTTTTATCGTGAGAGGCCAAGATAAGGGCGATCTTTTGTAAATCTTTTTTATCGCCTCTACAACTTGAGTACTCGTTTTATTCGTCAAGGGTTCAGCTTCTTTATATCGAGTGGCCACATCGACGATTGTCAACGCGTATTTATATCTTTTACGTTTAACTACATCGTGAGGTAGATACAACAGATCCGCTTGATGTTGTTCATTGGGCCGCGCGATGGCCTTATTGAGACTCGTAGGTCTCGGGATAGTACTGGGGGCTGGTAAATATATTTGCCACATGGCTTGTTTTCTCAACCAATTTCTAACGACTAACTCGGGTACGTTAGCTTTTAACGACAATTTTTGTATAGCTCCTGCGGGCGTATTTATGATGATTGGTGGAGCTCTTGTAAACGCTTTAGCGTTTACAGGATCAAGCTTTATATTTTCTAAGCTCGGTGGTAGGTCGGACGAAGAACGTAAACGACACGATTTGGCTCTAGAACAATTAACTCAAGCTAAACAAGAGTGGGTAGAACAAAGAACCAAGGTTCTGGATTATCTAAACGATCGACTACATAAAGAAGCCAGGGCTCAAAAAGATTTCAAAAATGTAGATGAGGCGTTGAGACTATATAACGAAGTAACCAGCGAAGATGTGCGATTACCTCGCGAACCTGTATTGTCGGACTTTTACGTACCCAGCGAAGGTCAAAAAGATGGTGAAATTGCATTTATCGTAGGAGGCACTGTTGTTTTAGGATATTTAGTTTATAAGTTTGTTTAAAAGTTTTTTGCTTTTTTATTTTTTTTGTTTCGTTAAGTAAAATGAACGCAATTTATGGAAGCAAACTGAATCCACACAGAAGTTTAAAAAATCCTAGAGCGTTAAAGGGGTTGAGGCAATCGTTGGTTATTACTCATAATCCTAGTACCGCAGGGGCTGGCAGTCTGTTGATCGTTGAATTTCCTATGTTGAGTCAAGACGATGTAGTCGTACCGGGTACAGTACGATTAGCTTTTAATATAGACTTAGAATCTGAAGGCACTGGCGAAGATGATGCAAGAACTCTATATTACAACGTCGCACGAAATTTAATTAGTGGCGTAAGAATCAAACTAGAAGGTAAAGATTTCGTAGCGTTTACGGATGCCGATGTATATAACGCGTATAAAGACTTGTGGCGACCAGCCAGCGCGAACGATGCGTATCGAGGACTCGAAGATAGCAACGTCACGAAACTCAGAATCGGCGCTAGCGATGGGGTTGCTAGCGCGAATGGTGGAAAAGACAAAGCTATTGCCAACGCTTACGGTAATCGATATTACATTCCTCTAGATTTTGAAATGCTTACGGATCATCAGCCTTTTAGTCCATCGACGCTCAAAGATAGACTAACTTATGAATTTACATTTAACGATCACGCGAGCGTAGTAAAATCTACCGATTCTAACGCGAAGTATAAAATTTCGGGGTTAGATCTCGAGTTTGAAACGGTGACTAATAAAACATTGGCAGATAGTATCAGACTAAAATATCGAGGTAAAACTCATTTTCTATACGAAAAAGTTCAAAGATATACGGTTTTAACGTAAAACAAGTCCGAAACTACTTGGAACATTAATCTCAATCAAGCCATTAGAAGTCTCAAAGGTATACTTCTTTTATTTAAAGAATCGGGTGAAAAAGATCCTCGAATTTTTTATAATCCAAAGATTGAAAAAGTAGACGTTACGATAGAGGGTAAGCCGAATCAATTGTATAGTCAGGGCATGAAGCGCTATCAACACTGGGATGAGATTACCAAGTTTTTCGGCGACTCTAATACAGAATTTGGTGCTAGCGTGTGCAAAGACTTAGACTTACACGATATGACGATAGGAGATTATTTAAGCACTAGTTACGGTCTTTGGCTAGATACGAGGGTAACCGACGACAACAAAAGTCACGGTTCTGGCAGGAAAATAGGAGACGTGGGTGGCGGTATTTCTCTCCATTTAGAAAGAGAGGCTGAGGCATCCGGTGGACTATCGTGTTACGTTTTCTTGGTGATGGATGGTCAGTTGGTGCTAGAAGATGGAAGATTTAGCGGTAGTTACTCTTAAAATAGTCTTTACTATTAAATAAGCCTAAATAAGCCATGTATCCAAAAACACCACACTGCGCGCTAGTGTGCGGTAGGACTAATTCGGGTAAAACCAAATATATTTTAGATCTATTAGAAACTGAGTATAAAGATCACTTTGAAAATATCGTAGTTATTTGCCCTACGTTAAGCAACAACAAGACTTATCGCGAGAGACGTTGGTTGTGGTTAGATCCCGAGATATACCTATGCGATTTAGAGGTAGAAAAGGTGTCTCTCAACGAAGCTTTAGAATTTTATAGAGCTTGATTTAAAGGATCGCACGTTTTATTTTTGATAGATGATTGTAGCTTGGAACAAGAAATAAAATATCGTAAGGCTGCGCTCGGGAAAAACACTTGCGTTTTAACAAAATTGGCGTTTAGCGGTAGGCACGACAATCACTACTGTTGGTTGATGACTCAAAAGTATAATTGCATAATGACAGATTTTAGAGCTCAAACTGCATTTGTCGTATTGTTCTATTGCAAAGATAAAAATAGTTTCGATCAATGCCTCGATGAAAATGATGCGGTGCCTTTAGAAGAAAGATCAAGAATTAAAAAGATTTTAAGAGATGTGCCTTTTAGTAAATTATTGGTAAAAACTGATCCTCCAGTCTGTTGGCAGTTGATCTATAGTTGATCTATAGACGATCTATTAGATAACTATTAGATAACTATTAGATGATTTATAGATAACTGTTAGATAACTATTAGATGATTTATAGATAGCTGTTAGATAACTGTTAGATAACTGTTAAATAACTGTTAAATAACTGTTAGATAACTGTTAGATAACTGTTAGATAACTGATAGATAACTATAGATTATCTAGTCATCTATAAAATATGATAGAATATCTAGACCTATTATTAAAACTAGTAATAGCCATCAACTTATCTTTATTTTATTACGATTATATGTCTTGTAGAAATAAGATTAAAAAATATAGTTCTATTTTAAATGAGCAAATCGATAGAATCTCTAAGCACGTTATCTCAAGAACCTCATCCAACAGTAGCTGCTACACCCATAGCGCATAGCTTAGTGACGACTGTAGCTACGACCGTAGGGAGTACGAATGAGTCTCCAGATCCTAAAAATAGACTTTTAGGCGTAGTTGCTTCCGGTGATTCTAAAAAATATTTCGGTAAAGAATACTCCGTCAATGAAATAGAGAGCTTGACCGCAGAAAAACAAGAAAAGCTATATAAAAGATACGAAGCCAAGCTCGGTAAAGAAATGATAGTCAGTTTGGGTAGTTGCGTGTTGACCTTTTACGCAAAAGCTTTAGGCGCGACTTTGCCGCTGGCTTCGCCATTCGGTTATAAACTTTGTTTAGATTCTGAAGAAGCCCTCGTTAACGACTTAGAAAAAGATCCCGTTATTTCTAGCAGCTTGTCCAGTTTACTTTGCGAAGTGCATTACAATTATGGGGTTTATTTATCTCCTTTGGTGGCTATGTTGATCACTACTAAACATTTACAGGTAGATAGTAGTAGTAATAGCGTTACAAATAATAATAGTATTACTATAAAAGATGAGTCTAGAAACGACAACGACGGATCAAGTAGCAGAGACTCCTCAGCCTCCCCAAGAGACTCCCCAAGAGACTCCCCAAGAGCCTCCCCAGCCTCCCCAAGAGCCGGCTCAGCCTCCCCAAGAGCCGGCTCTATCAAGAGTCACAAAAAAAAGAGTAAAAGACCCTAAAAGAGTAGAGCAAGGTAAAAGACTGGCTGAAAGAAACAGAAAGATGAAAGAACAAATACAAAAAATGCAAAGTATAGAAGAAGAAGCTCCCAAGCAAACGCCAGCGCTAACGATGAGAGACATTCCGATCTGGGGATACGCTATGGTTGGTTTGGCTGTTTTAGGAATTGGATATCTCGCGTTTAAAAAGAGTAAACCTGTAGATTCGCAGCGAGAGGTGGGGGTAGGAGTTACGATCGCAACTTCAACCCCTAAAGTTGAAGAACTATTAGAAATGGAATAAATAAAAAATAAGGAAATGTTAGTACAAGTAAAATGGATACTAAAAACGTTGCAAATACTCTTTATCACGGCGCTGTGTTGAGTTTGTTGACCGTAGGTTATACTATGTTGAGTAAAAAACTTTTGAAAATTAAGCCCGCCGATTTAGGAAAGTTAGACGTAGAAGATACGGTTAAAATCACCGCTACGGTAGGTAGCGCTCTAGCTACTCAGACTTGGTTGGTGAGCCAAGGAATAATTCCTCAGAATGTGGTAAATACTACGTAAAAATATAAAATATACGACTTTATAAAATGGCTGAAGGCGGAGAATTTATACCTATGGATGACGTGGGTCGAGAAGACGAACAAAATGATGCTGATGCTCATGATAATTTTCAAGATGCTGATGGCGACGATAATTTAGGAATAGGCCCCGACGGTGATTTTGAATTAGACAGACCGGCTGAACCACAGCCGCCTACGACGATTGATGAAGCTGGTGATATTATAGATAATCGTCGTGATATGTATAAAGAAGGTTTAGCTAATAAATTTTATGATTATTGGCAGGGGAAAACAGACGGCTTTGTTAGACCAAAACTCATTAGGTACGAACTTTTTACTAAACAGTCCGGTACAATTCCAAAACAGGAATCCAAATTCCTCTTCTGGTAACATATGTCCTGATCAGGAAATATTCACAATTCAGCAGAGTTGTTTCCAAATCAGGAAACCTACTTTTGGTTGCCTGATCAGGAAACATTGTCACATGATCCAATGCTTCCAAATCAGGAAACCTACTTTTGGTTGCCTGGTCAGGAAACATTGTCACATGATCCAATGCTTCCAAATCAGGAAACCTACTTTAGGTTGCCTGATCAGGAAACATTGTCACATGATTCAATGTTTCCGAATCAGGACACCTACTTTGGATTACCTGATCAGGAAACATTGTCACATGATTCAGTGTTTCCGAATCAGGAAATAATTCTGCTTTATTTGTTTCTTGAACATGGAACAGTTTGTTCCCTGTTCTGGAATCACTTGTACGTATGTACAAGTACATAATCTGATTTATAATGAAATTACAGATCTGTTTAAATCATTTATGTACATGTACACACATGTGTACATCTTTGCAGATCACAAACATAATAATTGTCCTCTTCTAACTTTTTTGGACCCAAACTTGTAAAATGGGTCTGGTAAAGACTGAAGTTAAAAGTGTGTTACATTGTGTAATTTGCATCTGATAATAAAACATTATTTATGCTAATTTTGAAAAAAAAACATGCCCAGTTGCTTCAACAGTGTCCACATGGAAGAGTATAAAATATGCAGGCCTACACTAAGCCTGTTCGATTTGACAATATTTCCTGATATTTCGATATTTTTTTCATATCGAAAATCATATCGGCCCCCTAAAAAAACCCGGAATATCGGGGAATTCGATATACCGAAGAATACCGCGATATGTTCCTTTTGGCCACATTAAGTGTGGATTTGTCCAGTTTACCTTAATCAAAATTTCCAATTATTGGACGGTAGAATAGTATATTATGATGTATCAATGTGGGGCATTGTGCAATGTCGTCTTCACAAAACAAAACATACGATACGATCCTTTTTTGACAGCTCGCATGTGATCGTCCACGGTATTATTATCATCTGTTTACTAATCAACAATACCGAAATAGAAACAAACGCTAGTCTTTCTGGAGTGCCATAAAGAAGCCAACTGAAGGTAAATGTCGTAATACTCCAAGTACTCAATGAGCAGAGGGAACCCCATTCCTGCCGGTCCTGGCCCCCGATCTTGCTGGTCCCGGTCCCGAACTTGCCAGCCCCGGCCCGATTTGCGATCTCGGTGGCCGGCCCTGATATTAATTTTTAGCGGATCTGAGCTCAATCCCGGAGGGTCTGATCCAGGTGGCCCTGATCTCACGATGCTGTGCACTCAGCTGAACCCGTACCGTGACCCCCCGGTGGTAACTTCCATCATGTATTTTTGTTTATTCCTCCGTTCTTCCGGTAAGGAAAAAGTGACGTCATCGCGATTATATCGAATATCGCGATATTTTTTTGCCGATATTTCGGTATCAAAATAAATGGATATCGAACAGCCTTAGCCTACAAACTATCCCCCAATACCCTGTGTCCAAATTCCGAGGAATTTAAGTCCGTTTCACACGAGCGCTGGAAACACATACATATGTATATCTGCGATGATTGGCGCTGGGTGTCTGATGCCCAAGGATGCCTGCGATTTCATGGCACACTTTGTAATGATACAACACAGTCCAGTAGCGAATGTCCCTCATTTTGATGTGTGGGTCCACGTGTATTGCTGGTACTGTGATATTCTTTGAATGGTGAAATTTATAGGGTACCAGTGATTTTCCCGCACAGTAAACAATTCTGTAAAATAATGGTTTTTCCTATTAAGAAACTCACCGTATTTTGGTTATATTGGATTTTGGGAGTAAAATTATGGTACTGTGACTTAGAAAATATCACACGTCTGAGTTTTGAGGCAAAATTTACAAGATACATGTATTTGCTGTAAATATACAGCAACAGCAATGAAGTGTTATTTATTTTTGGTAGAATGATGTCTAAACAAAATAATAAAAAAAGAAACACTCGTAGACAGGAGAAAAGGAAATATTATTTTTGACCGATTTGTGCCATCATTTTCATTTCGCCTACTCGTGTGAGAATGTAGAAAGTGCGAAATGCACAACTTTTTTATTTACCTGCATTACATGGATTCTAAACCTATCAGACTTTTTGGCCCATTTGTGCATTTTGCGATTTTTTTTGCCTTTGGATGTTGTCACAAATCTGGCTCAAACATTTTAATAAGTGTAAGTTTAATGCGTGGGTCAGAGGTTACACTTGTATCGCTGGTACTATGATATCCTATGAATGATGAAATTTACAGGGTACCTGTGTAGGCTTGGGGGGTATTTCGATATTACCGTATAGTGACGTTTTTTTTTAATACCGGACAATACCGACTGATGATCCATAAATACCGAAATACCGGCGAACTCGGTTTGGAATTTCAATACCGCGGTATTCCCCCTAATGTTCAGAATGTTTGCAAAAACCCTTTCAAAGATAAAGAAAAATAACCGCATTCACAGTTGACTCCATTCTCTAATCATCCAGTGTTATGTCTGCCTTGAAGTGGAAAGATAAGACCTAATTGTGGAGCTTGACTTGGTAACCCGATACTCCAGTGGCTGCCGTTCTACCAAAAAGGCCTCTGAAGTTTTGCTTACACCGGAACGTTTTTTGGGTGTGTCATTTTAAAACCGTCTGATTGGCCATCTAAAAAGACGTTCGGAACACATCTCATTCATGTTTTGGGGCTTGTGTGATGTGGGCGCAGCAAGCCGGCATGCGATGCATATGCAGCGAGCCGTACGTCATTTTAAAACCATCTGATTGGCCATCTAAAAGACATTCGGGTCACATCTCATTCATGGTTTGGGGCCACCTCAATTCTTGCCAGCGTCTGGTCTGATTGTAAGTTGCCACTTCGTGATTGTCTCTACCAGCGAAGCCGTTACTCTGTAAACTGTGTTGTGAACTTTTAGTGCTGGCACGAGAACAAAAATAATTCGGAAATAATTCACTCCCTGGGGGATTGCCCACTGATGTATACAAATCTGAACTTGCATTAGCTGCTCAAGTTGACGACACCGTCCACCATCTTTCCACTCCACGCGATGCGCGAAGGTACGTAAAACTGCTACAAGCATGATGTACATGTAAGCAGGCGCAACCGCAGTAGTAGTAGTCTATGCCACGGAGGCCGTAGGACGTGTGGATATGTGCCATCAGAGAGGTAATGTGGCAGCTGCTGGCGACAGTTGTTCGTACGGCGCCGGGTGCTGTTGGAGTCGCTGGTGACCGGGGGCTGGCACATGACGTGATTACGTGAATCACTGTTGCTGCAGGGTACCAACTGCAAAGCACATGTTCGCTGTGCATACGTACGTGAATGCTCGAGGCATGATATGCACGATTGGCAGGGTCGTTGACGATCGGTATTTTTTTAACAAATGATGTTACAAACAACAATAAGTACATGTACTACAAAAAAGTCAGCTTTTGTTTTAATCAATCACGTTGATATATTTTTGCAAACAAATAGATTAATATTGTCACTAAAGCATAGGAGTTTTTGCAAGTTGCAAGGATAATACTGTTGCAGATGTGCGTGCTCTGTGGCGTTTTTTTTTGTTATGACGTAAGTAATACCCCAATTTAAATAATACCCGGTTTTAGTGAATACCGCGTTATTTTTAAAATGTAAACCGCGGACCCCTGGAATTCGATACCGCCCAAGCCTATACCTGTGATTTTCCCGCACTGTAAACATTTTCCCCTTTTTAAAACAAACCAATGTACATGATTTCCGGAAATTTTAGAGGTCAAGACTTAAGACTGAAAACAAGACTTCAGGGGCTGATTTCACTAAAGTCTCCATTTGTGATCATCGCTAGTCATCCAGCAAACTCATCGCTAGCCGCAAATCCATCGCTGTTGCGATAGCGTCGTTTTTTTCGTTTCACTAAATCCATCGCTGTTGCGATAACGATAATGTATTGTACGAGGCTGATTCACGTAGAATACCCGTGGGAATGTGGTTCAAGCATGCGCAGTTCGCCAAAACCGGATTCCCGCAACATGTGACCCATTGATCTCCATTATAATGGAGATCAATGATGGATGTAACCCGAAACCACACGCGAGCTTGCGATTCGCCCGCGCCTGTACGTCACTAGTATGCAACACGTATGCAAAACACTCATTCATAATGTTTCCCGCGAAAGAAACAAACTAAAAAGAAACTTAGTTTTGATTGCATTTTCGAGTTTTTATGTAAATGTTTTCCCAGCACTTCACAGCCCCTATTGTTCCGGTAATTTTCCCAATAGGCCTCTATGTCATTACAAAGCTAATTTTTTGCTGAGCAAATGTTTTCAGGCTCTCAAATGTTTTCACCGGTAAAAATAAGTCATTGAGTAAATTAAAACAAGAAGCCACATGTTGTTACGCTCAAACATGTCCTAGCGTGGCCAAGACCAGAGACGAAATTTTGAAACTCCCGCTCTCTGGGAAAGACATAAATAATTGGCCCCCGGACGTTTGGTGTATTGACAGTGCCACAAAACTAACCCGCTGACTGACACTCTGCAGAAACAGTGGCCATAAACCGACGCCCAAGAAGCGTGCTCCACAGATAAGAAATGATTAATAACCACGCTCTGGGTGAGTCGATTGTACAGCCACACGGCTGGCATACCAACCAGCGGAATTACATAGATACACAAAAACAGTTTCTGCAGACCAGTCACCAATATAAAATTATTAAATAGGAGAGCACCACCAACAGGGTCGTTCATCCTCCAACTTCACCAATGTTTTATGGTGGTTGTTTTAGAAAAAACAAGGAAGAATGAGGATCGGCTTTGTTGATGATGACTTTACAAACCCTTCCCTTCCCTCCCTTCCCCCCCCCCCCCCCCCCCCCAGATAAGTTCGGACTCGCTGCGGCTACTTCTTAGAATGATCCATCAAAGAATAAACTTATTGTTCTTCTAACGTAGCCAGCACATACCGGGACTGTCATCTTGCAGAAATAGTGGCTAAAACTGACTCCCTCGAAGCGTATTTCACTTTTAAAAAAAGAAAGAAATTACGCTTTGGGTGGGTCAGTCACACACCCACACGGCTGGCATACCCACCAACCTATTTATAAATATATACAAAAACAATTTCTGCAAGACCAGTCACTTACGTAAAAACCGATAATGAAACCTTGCTCAACAGAATCTTTCTTCCTCCAACCTTTCCCACAAATAAAAAAAGAATGGAAAGAGAGATTTTGTTGATGCCTTTAACAACCCCCACCCTCCCTACCCCCTAAACGAACTTTGACTCACTGCGGCTATTTCCTGAGATGATCAAAAAAATAAGATAAATTGATCATTCCTTGAATTTTGCCTGCACACACCGGTTCTTTCTTTCTTGCTATTTTCAAAATTTAAAAAGCACTTCATCTTGTAAAGAACAAGAAGTTCAAAAAAATGAACAATCGGTTAACCAAGGCCCTGAAACAAAAAGTTCCATCACATGACTCAAAATCGTAACACACAGTCTGCATGTATGATTACGCCCCCTCCCAATAACCACTATGTCATTACAGAGCTAATTTTTTGCTGAGCAAATGTTTTCAGGCTCATGCCAACAAGGACTTGTACCCCCCTGGGAATGATCCGACAGGTACTTGCCTCAGAAATATCGTGATGTCCCGAGGTAGTCCCGAAAAAAACGCAGAGCTACAAACAGTCAAACACTTGGTTGTTGCGTCAATCGCTTAACTTCTCAAAAGTAAGTGGCCTAAGATAGGGCTCTAACATATCCAACCTGCCACAACGCCATTTCTTGTGAAGCGATAATACTTGTGCATTTTCTTGTCGCTGTATCAAATGGGTTAGTTTTATCTCGGAACACCCTCTCTCTAGAGCTCGCCATATTTACAAAACGTCGTCCAACTTACAATGTATGTGAATAAAAATGGCGAAAATGTTTTTTTGAGATGAAAAATAGACTTTGCGGACACTAATAACGCATCGCAAAATATCAATCGCTAACTTGATTATTTGCGATGAACAAATTCATCGCAAGTATTAGTGAAATCGTTTTTCAAAATTCATCGCTAAGTTGCGATGGGTTTTGAGTTTAGCGAGCGATTTCGGCATTTGCGATGATCGCAAAGCGTTAGTGAAATCGGCCCCTGATTTCCCTTATGAAGTCTTGTGCCCTGCTTTATACAAAAATGCACTGGAAGTGAAATACTGATTGTGTGATGCGAACCAACCCTACCCTGAAAAAGGGAAAATTTTATTTTCTGGCAGACAATCATTTAAATTGTTAAGTATGAACATGTACATGCTGGGCCAGTTGTTTCTGTTTATGCCTCATTCAAAAGTAAATGACTTTGTATTGCTAGAAAAATGGCAATTTAAAATGAATTTAATTTAGGGGATAAAACTTGAAATTAGCAAGGAAAATGGATCTTTAATAAGTGGATTTTCTTATCCCTAACGTCACCGAATACTACAAAATACTAGAGAAAACTGTAGTACTTATGCAGTACTTTTACTACACTGGCCTATGAGAATTGAGTAGTATTTTGCAGTACAGTGTACTGTTCCCCACGTGAATGCCCAGGACGTTGGGGTTATTTACCTGTATTTTTATACTAGTATCCTGGGAAAAATGAAACAGTAGAATCATTTTAATCAGTTCAAGAATTAAAGGAAGTCTTTTATTTAACTACTGAAGATGATACATGTAAACCACAAGCAGTACATGTAGTATTTGTAAACACTTAAAATTCAATTGCAACCCTAACCCCCCCCCCCCCCCCCCCCCCCCCCCCTGTGTGGAAATTTATATTGATACATGTATGTGTGTACATGTACTGTACTACATTAGAGGACAAGCAGAGAAGGGAAACACAAAAGAATCTTTCTTGTCCTCCAGAGACGGTCTTTTGTTAAAATATTAAAGGTTGATCTAAGACAGATTTTGAACTTTTTTGTTTTAAAATCGGAATTTTTTGTCTGTAATTTAAATTAGATTGACTGTGTTTTTGCATGGATTCAGTAGAGCTGCATTTAGGTTCGAGGTCAAGATTTGTTTTCATACTGCAGGGGAAACATTGCGAAACATTTACAAAAAGTACAAAATTGTTGGGAAAAGTCCATTGCAAGTAGTTGTGCACACGTATTCTGGCCATTATGAACAGTGCCATGTTCGCGCCGTATATGCACCACTAACTGAGCGTAAGCCTGAAAAGTTTGTTTGTTATACTATTTTATATAATAAATTTGTTGCTTTTCTAAAAAATTTATTGGATACCATCGGCATAAAGTTTCAGTATTTCGTCACTAAGCTATTTGAAAGAGAGATGTACATGTACATGATACATTTGTGTAGATGACTGATTTTGAAGATTTACATTTATATTTTCTAATTACGTTGTCTGTCGGCCAACGTATCGGCAATATACATGTAGGTGAAAACAGACTGCCGTGAAAATTTGGCAAGCCTAAATTAACGCCAAAATGTAGGGCCACACGGATCAGCTACATTGTAGGTATAAAACAAAAAACACTTTCAGTACAATATCGAGACATTTAAAAACGATATCGGCGATATCTCGATTTTTGGATTTAAAAAAACATGGAGCCGATTTCGATTTTTGGGCGGCGAATATCGCATCATCGCGATTTTATCGTCATATTGTCCAGCGCTATGTATAGACCACCCATCCGCGTTCATGTCCTTTGACCCAGGCATGCAAACTTTGCAAAAAAGAGGGACGTTTGCTACCGGACTGTGTTATATCGTGAGATAGCCTGCGATAAAATCGTAGGCATTCTTGGGTGTTAGACACTCATCGCCAATCATCGCAGACGTGTGTTTCCAGCATTCATGTGAAACTGGCTTATGAGTGAATAAATGAACACCGTTTAATAAAAGTACCCAAACAAATTGGTTTAACCATTTGTGTCCTTTAACTCTTGCATATGTACGTAAAAATATCACTAACATAATATAATAATGGCTGTCCCTTGGTCTTGCCATGGTCTTGCAAAGAACAGAATTACAATGTACAAGTTTGTGGGACTTTGTTTATACTATGGTGGTACATGATACCCATTCTTGTGCACAAAAGAATTATGATAAGCACCTGTGGTTAAGACCAGAACCTTGGTTGCCATAGTACCCACCCAACTGGGAGCTATTTGGACTGGCTTCTGGCTACTCAAGTAGCTGGTAGCAAAGCAAGGACAAGCCTGGAATGGTTAATTGGCTTTTCATCAGGTCAAGCAGGCTATTGGAAAACTTAACTTTTTACTGAAAATGGTTTACATGAAAACTTAAAAAAAAAAAAAAAACACAAAGGGAAACTGCATTATTATAGTTGACATAAGTTTATATTTTTGTCTTAAATCACTCAACTTCCGGGTACGAAATGTGCACACATGTACGTATCCATGGAACAGACACTTGCAAATTAGACCAATTACATTATTGAAGTGGGGAGCTTGAAAATATATTCCAGGAAATTCTCTGTAACCTGGTCCAATTAAGTTAAGCATCACAAACATTGAAGACAAAAATAATAATTTTTCCCCAAAAGTGGTTGTTTGAATGTGCTGAAAAGTTTACCGATTAAAAAATAATCTGGCTTTTCTTGCAAGTTAAAAATTCTAAGCAACATAATTTTTGGGGCCTTTGTTTTAAAATCATTGGTACTCATCAGAATATAGTGCTTCTATTTGTAACTGTCACTCAGTTGCATAAATACATGTGTACTAAATTACATTTTAAAAACATAAATCATCATGTTTTATGACTTGTTTGTGTAAACTTGTGGTGTTTGAGACGTCCAACATATTCCTTGAACAGTTGAAGAACCAAATGATAGTTTTGACTGCAAAAGAGTCCTTTAATAAGAAGAGAATACTTTAAGAAAGAGGTCCCTACATATGTACATGTATGTACATACATTACTCAATACAGTACTGTTTATAAATATTGAATTAAAATACAAAACGGTATTGTGTGATACATATTTCATAAAAGCAACCCAGAGATGACTCCACATATGGAAACATGTTGCCCAAACAGGAGTCAGTCACTGAGGATGTTTCCTTAATTGGAGACTCTACATGTACATGTACATATCATGTAGGTCTCAAATTGTATGAGAAAGGTATTCCCTGTTCAGGTATCATTTCCAAGTAACACTGTTAATGTTACCTTCTGAAAATACTTCTTTATAAGGAAACTTGTTTAAGCAATTGTATTATATCTACACATTGTATAAACATGTAAATATTGTTTCCAAAATAAGAAGTTTGTTTCCTGAACAGAATCATACTGAGCTGTCCCCAAAACAGGGAACAACCAAGAACCTCAGAAATGTTTCCATATCAGGAAACATTTAAAATGTCTCCAAAACTGGAGACGCTGCATGATGTTTCCTAAATAGGTGATATTGTAAACGCCTGAAAAATGTGTCTCCTATTCAGGACGCACATGTTTCCAGCGTTCGCATGCGACATTTGGTGACCGATAACTTTAGGTAACGATAGGTAACGATATCGCCACTATGTGCAAAATATTCATAATAGATGAGTTAATTATTTCCTTGAACCGGATTGGCGGTGAAGTCTGGCAGTCTCAAGATATAGCCATTTGAAATTTTCTTTGCTGAAAAAAAAGTATGTAAAATGGTGGAAATCTTATCAAAATAGTTTTTATATTTGAGATTTCTTCCTTTTTATTAATTTTATACATAAACATTTTCATACATATTTTAGTTTCCATAAAAATCAATTTTATATGGTTTTAGTAATTTGTTACCTATTATGGAAAAATGCCGCCAGATCTGGGAACAAAATTGAATGTTTCCTGATTTGGAATTGTACCGGACTGCTAAAGATAAAAATGGTATTTACTTCGACGGTGTTAGATTGACTAGTAAAGTTTATCACGATAGATTTATACATGTAGCTAGAACGACGTTATTAACAAACTTTAAAGAGAAGTATCCGTCTGGAAACTTTACTAGATTTTTTAAAGAAGATTTGGGTTTATTAACGACCGATGAATATAATTTGCTAGATGCTGAGGAAACGATAGATGTAGCGTATGATACTTACGTCACTCCAAAACGACTAGTTGAGATAGCTAACAATCTGCACGATAAAATAGAAAGTATGGTGGGGTACGAAATTGAACCTGATTATGCCCCTGAAACCGGTATATATACAATTCCTCCCCCTCAACCGAGAGAAGTAGATGCTCAAGCGCAAACTGAGGGGCTAAATTACAGAGAACTTGAAGGTTTAGATGAAAAACTACGAATGCTCAGCGGTAGTTTAGAATTAAATATAGCCGAAAAGAGTAGGTTAAATGATGAAATTGCTAAAATAAAAGTAGCCTTAGGTGGAGAAAAAGATGATTACAAGAGAAGTATTCTGCTTGATGAATTAAGAGGTCTCAGAGATGAAAGGTCGGCTAGAACTGAGGCCATAGAAAGCAATATGAAAAATATCAAAAGCCAATTCTATAGAATCAAACAAACGATTAATAGAATATTAGGAAGCGATATCTTGCTAAGAGAAAAGATTAGAATTCTGTTTCGAGAACAGGGTGTGACGGTAGTAAGTATATTAGCCGCGTTTGCTTTAGCTATAAGTACGATCGTTGCTTCTTTGGTGAAGGCTGTTGGTGGGGGTGGTGCGGCGGCTGCAGCGGTTGTTCCTGCTCCGACTCCGGTTCCGCCTAAGCCCGGAGGTAACGTGAAAGATTGGATAAGTAATCATTTAAAAATTTTTGCTAATTTGCTAAAAAAGCTCGGGGGTAAGTTATTAATCGCTTTACCCGGTATTTTGGGTGGTATCGCGAGTTGGTTGTTCAATCTATTGAGCAAGAGTGTCGGTTGGTTGGCGGAGCACGTGTGGGCGTTATTGGTAGGTGCCGGTACTTTGATTCTCGTATACATGCAAAAAAAATTAAAATAATAAGTTGTATAAAATATACGACTTTATAAAATGACCGCAGAATCCGTTTACCCTAAATTGCCCGATGTTCCTAGAGAAACGAACGAGTCTTCAGTCTTTAGGTTAAATAAAATCGAACGAGTGCAAAAAGAGATAGCCAACGAGAGAGATAAGAGAGAACGGTTGCACAAAAAGTATAATAAAATTATTACCTGTTTATCTAACGCAGAGACCGTTATAGAATGTTTCGGAGCTTTATCTGGTGCAATAGGCATAGTCGGCGTTGTCGGCCTTATTAGTATACCTATAGGCGTGGCGTTAGAAGGATTAGCTATAGGATGCGTAGGTGTAAGTTTAGTATTAAAACGATTTAGTAAAACGTTTAGAGGTAAAGCTAAGAAACACGATGAGATTAGAGTAGTAGCCGAAACAAAATTAAATACGATAAATGAATTAGTGTCTCAGGCCGTAGACGATGGCGATGTAAGTCACGAAGAATTTGCTTTGATTAACGATGAATTAAAAAAGTTTTACGGAATGAAAGAAGCTATTAGGACTCAAACTAAAGCGAGAGAAGAGTCCGTTAGAAATCAAAAAGAACTAGACGATGAGGTCGAAAAGAAAGTGGTCGAGCTTCTAGCGAAAGAAAAAAAAGATCTTATCGCAAAACTTACAACTTTAGATTAGAAATATGTAAAGAGTATGAGCGTGATTCTAACGTGAGTAGAGATGAGCCTCCTGATTATGAGAGTTTAGGGGCTAGGCCTAGCGCTCCTTGCGAAGAATAGTTGTAATTTAGTGTATAGTAGAGCGTAGCTATGTGAGTACGACAAAAAATATCCCTCATCTCTACTGGGTGTAGAGATGAGGGATATTTTTTTGGCTTGCGACAAATCATTTTTTGCCTTTTTCGCCGGGCGCCCGGGCGTTTTCGTACGCTTCTGGACTATGAAAAACACTTTTTATTTTCTTGATTTTGTGCAAATTTTGGTGTGTAGTAACCCAGCAAAATTTTGAATAAAATTTGGGCAATTTTTAGACTATTTTGTTTAAAAAAAATTTGACGTGGGTATATACAGCAAAATTGGGGAGGAAAGTGAAAAAATAGGATTTGTCGCTGAATCGGCATCTCCCTTACTACTCCCTGCCCCAAAAAATGCATTCATCCTCAATCCTCCAAAATCCTCATGTGCTTTAAACACCGTTCATCCTCAATCCTCCAAAATCCTCTGCTTGAAACACCATTCATCCTCAATCCTCCGAAATCCTCTTTTAAAAAAAATACCATTATCCTCAATCCTCCAAAATCCTCCTTGCTTGAAACACCATTCATCCTCAATCCTCCAAAATCCTCTTTTTTTTTAAATACCATTCATCCTCAATCCTTCAAAATCCTCCAAAACTGCAAGGAGGATTTTGGAGGATTGAGGTGGGTTAGGGTTAAAATCTCACTTTGTAAACTGCCTCATGAATTTTACAAAATCCACAGACCTCCGAAAGTTGTTAGTCTTTAAATTTAGTCTATGCCGGGATAAATATATGTACAAGTGCAGAATGAGAAATTTGAAATTGTTTGTTGAATGTTAATGTACATATTATAAATATATTGTTGTCACCTGTTAGTCTTTGGGCACAGGACTACTTGTATTCACATTCCCCAAAATTTCCAATATCATGAGTGATGGGAATGTACACACTCGGAGTTTAAAAGTTTCTTTGTATAACTGTACAATTTTGAATGCAAAAAGACCTCCTTGAAAATTTGGAAAGGTGAAGGAATAACACTATTCTGTTCTTCCCCAAAACACACAGGTGACAGTGTTGTAGAAAGATCAATGAATTTGAATGTAAACACATTTCTCTTTTATCTTTAGCCTTGTTTCAGCTGAGCCTTGTCTCCATACACTGTTTTGTATATACTCTGCATAGGAGATACGCCAACATAAAATAGTTGGTAGGTGAAAATACTAATTCTGGCCAACTCCTGTGTAGTCAATTAAACTAAAGTGGTAATCATTTAGATTTGTGAGTGCTATAATTTGCCATTTAATATAGACCAGTACATTTCTAGCAATTGTGACGACTCCTTAGCCTGAGGAAAATTATCATCTTATTGAAAACTAATTCTCGACTAGTATTTGTACAATTTTACTTTTCCGAGCCTCACCGGAACTGTATAACAATTGGTCATATTTATCAAAATTAACCACATGAATTTGCATTGTAATAATGATTTTGTTTTGTCAATTGGTTACAGGTACTACTCTGTCACTAATTGGCTGTCGTTTTTGTTCATTAATAAATTCCCTTAAATATCATTTTGTGGAAGTGAGAAACAATTGGCTGAATAAAAAAAAGTTACTCACTGAAAGTTGCTTTTTGGTCCTCCTATTTGGCAACCCCTGTTCCTTATTTCATTCTTTTTGAAAGGTACAACCAAATTGTTGTTGGAAATTTATCTTTTATTCTACCACTCGGTAACACATGTGTGGATGGAACAGTAAACACAGTGTCCATGTTACGTCCACACTCACGTCTGTTCTTGCTGTCTCTGCTATATTTGGACACTGACTACCATAAAAAAGTGTTCTTGTGTTGCATAGTACATCTTTTAATTAGTACACATTGTGAATTTACCATATTTATATTTAAAGTGTTGAAAAAACACAAAAATGGAAATATGGACGTGTCCATGTTACGTCGAACTGGTTACATCAAACTGACACATATTTTTATCATATTTTTGGTAAAATATAATTTACATTGTACATGATTTAAAACTTTCTAAAATATTACTCACCCAAAGACTGATGTTACATGAAATAACTGAATCAAATGTAATAGTACTTTTAAAGATATGGATAAATATCACACACTGTGTCCCAACCTGGTGGAATGACCCACATAGGCATGCATCTGTATCGCAGCTCGCCAAAAATGAGAGAACCCAAAATAAACTTAATCTTTGGAATCTTACTGAAGGGTACGTAATATATGTACAGGCTCAGAAGTTATTTTTTATATACATCAAAGATAACACCAGATATAATAGTGTGCACTATACAGGAAGATGAATATCATAATGTAACAAATGTTATTCTTATCTTGAAATGGCCATTAGGAAGCATTTTTCAAAGGCCTGTTTTAGGAGATCGTGTTTTGTTAGATTAAAAAAAATCTGGACATAAATAGTGTTACATTTCCTCCTGAAATCTGCTGAGAACGTGTTTGGGAGTTCCGTAAATTTTAGAAAAAGATTTTCAGATTGTTTAAATTAGTGGATGATGCAAGCAATAAGCAATGCTTAATTTTTTTGGACTTGTTTACGGATGGACTGGTTAGTGAATTCAAGACAACCAGATAATAAGCACCGTTACCTATAGAATTTCTTAAATTAGAAAGTAATGAGAAAATCTGGGAATCTATTAGGCAGTGGATGTTTTTCAGACACTTTCTAACGAGAAGAGAAAAAAATCACTTGGCATTAGACCCGGATTCTTGTGAATACATGTAACAGCAGGTTGATATACGGTTGGGACCAAGAGAGGAATAAATTCATCCGGATAATAAAATTACGAGTGATTTAAAAAAAAACAATAACAGAAGAGCTTTCCAGTTAATGACATAACATAAGTAATACGATCTACCGGTATCTTTTTTCGGAGATACATGTAAGTGGGTCAGGGAAAATTCTTTGAGTCGGCGCCTTTGTTGATAAACATAACAATACCCTCTCATACAAGCCTGTCCAAGGAACGCGTGTGAAAGGCCGTTCGGCACAGGAAGGAATGGGGGCCGTTCAGAACGGGAAGGAACCCGTGCGGAGGCGTGCAAACGGTCTGTGTATTTTTGGTGTCTGTCCTAACTACCCTACATGTACAGTTGACCTCATGAATATTTCAACCAAGTTTCCTTTTCCATATGCCCAACAGTGCACACTGATAGAGCAAAGCTTTATACATGTTATATAACGAGGTCATCAGATGTGTAGGGTGTAATTGATTCCGAGTGTTTACTTACATGAAATCGGAGAGGACAGTGTGGGAGCCGCTGGCCATTGCTTTGAACTCCACCCCCTCCAGATCCATGTCTTCCGGTTGGCACCATTCTACGATGTTTCCTAGGAAACCAAGAAAATTGTCACATGATGTCAGCAAGGACTCCGCAATAATCATTTGTCCGAAGGAGTCAGTTTACTAAATTTGTTTCTTTTCTTCCTTGTTCCTTGCTGTATAGTCCATTTTCTTTCCAGTTAGGGATTTTACGACTATACATGCTATACAAGGAAAGAGTAGTTTCAATGCGCTGTGAGCAGGCACGTTGTGTTGGAGCACCCAATTGCCAGCGCGCCACAGTTTAGGCCGTTTGCGCCGAATGTTCTCCCTCAGACGTCTCAGAACGGTGCAGTAGAACTCAGCTTTGACATTCTGACCCTGGGGAAGAAATTGATGAGCATGCTCTTGGTTACGCTCCTGACCTGACACGCCTTCTTCGGTCTTAAAGACTGCGGGCTCTTCCACTGCGAAGACTGCTGTTTGGTCTCTGGGTCGTAGCCGTAGACCCAACTCTTGTCACCGCTGATGATCCTCGACATGAAGTTTGGGTCATCCATGGTGCTGGTTCTGCTCAGATTCAGGAGCCTGGGCACAAGCTTGGCAGCGACGCGGCGCATGTTCAAATTTGACATGAGGGTTGCCTGACAATCCTGATGCACAATTCTTCCAATTTCTTGAGCTTTTTGGGGGGGTTGTGCTCGTGAAGGGTCGCCCTGACCCCTCGTCGTCCTCCAGTGATGTTTTGCCCCTCTTGAAACGTGAATGCCACTCAAAACACCTCGCCCGGCTCATTGCTTCATTGCCTTAGGCTTTCTGAAGCATTTCAAGGGTCTCCGTTGCAGATTTCCCGAGTTTGACACAAAATTTGATGTTCGCTCTCTGCTCAAGTCATCCGTACGCAAGGGGTTAAGGAAGGCTTGAGAGAAATATTTTGGAGTTTCTTTTCTTTGAGCCCTGTCTATAAAAGTTGTAGTACTGCACTAAGCTGAATGCACATGTACAATGTACATGTACTTTTTAAGTATGTAAATGACTTTCAGTGCCTTAATTACATTCAACCTATATTTTCTGAAATCTGGTCAAATATGGAATGTCATTAAAGGGTCACCGAAATACATGTGTGTAGAAAACAAAACTCACAGAAATAGAAGAATACATGTACATATACATCTTTTAGAGTTGTAATCAAATATTTAACCCTCCTATTATTTAAAAGGCCAAAATAAGTCAAAATTTCCTTCCACCTTCCCTGCTATTCTTTTACACAGACATGATCAGATTACATGTGGTTTAATTTGTACTATGGCAGGAGGGTAAAAAACAATCACCTTGACTGATTTTGACCCATACAACAACATGGCCCAGAATGTATGTTTGTATAGGAGGGTTATTAATTGAACTTTTGCATTTTTATTGTAATACAAACCATTTTAAGCCCCTAAAAAATCCCACTTACACTAGTAGCCCAGATGTCAGAACCGTGACGTCAGCACTAGACAAAATGCTAGAAGGCTGGCCAGCCATGCATGCACGATGTGTATAGCGCGTGTACGACCAAACCGAGAAACATGGCAAAATCATCAGAAGTTTTCAGAAGAAAATTTGTCGATATCTGACTCAGAAAAGAATGAACATATGGGGATGAAGTCGGTATAATTGTTCCCTACATGTATGAACCAAAAATCCAGAGAGAAGACAGCAATAACAGAGATTGAGGACAGCACAATTCCTGGCATGCACAACATGTATCGATCGATGGAGAAGTTCCCAATCAAATTTCCTAATCAAAGTTCCCAGGCAGCAGCAAAGAAAAATCTTTTTGCTGGAATGACACTGTTTTTAGCTTTAGGATTATCGAAATCCCAAACTGGGAGTAGACATCGCCAGCAGTGAAATGATCGGAAATATCTACACGGTGCCAGAAATGTATGTATTTGTAGGCCAGTTTGGACTACGTACATGTACATTATGTACAAGCATTGCGACGGCCCGACAGTTTGCTCTGTTCAGCTGGACTTTTGAGGCCTAAATTTTCCACAATCCCTCATCTTTGGGGAATGTACAACTTCTTTGGGTATATTACTGAGGTCTGCAATTGTTGTACCTGGCCGACATTCTGCATGTTACATGTCAAAATATGCCTGTAATTTGTTTCTGCTTTCGATGCTCACAGCTTTGGAAAATAGGAAATACATGTATCCACTTGCCAGAAGTGTATGCATTGTAGGCCAGTTTGGACTATACATGTATGTACATGCATGGCGACGGCCCAAATTTTCCATAATCTCTCATCTTTGGGTTATGACATGTACATGTACAACTTCTTTAGGTATATTACTGAAGCCTGCAAGGACGTACACACAGGCCGACATCTTGCATTTTACATGTCAAAATATGCCTGTAATTTGTTTGTTTCCACTTTCGACGGTCACAGCTTCGGAAATATCCATTGCCACTGTACATTGTAAGGCCTGAAATAGAAATTCTGGCATGGTTGATTTCTTTATTCTATTATTGCATTAATAGAGGGTTACAGTATTTTTGTTCCAGGAGTACATGTATATTAAAATGTTCATATCAAACACAATATATGGGAACAGGAAGGACCCCCCTCCCCTCTTTTGTGTTGGTCATTGTGTTCCCGGAATCTCAGGAATTCTTTTCAGAAATTGGGGGGAGGGGGGGGCGTTAGGTAACAATAGTCTGGGGTACCCTTTTCCCCCATATCGTGCTTGCTGGTATCAAAATTGTACAACTTCAATAATTTTTTAATTCATTGTGTAGAGCATCATGGCCTAGTGGTACATTGTATTTGTTTGACTCTAGTGCGAAGGCTGGTCTCTTGCATGTGGGTTTGATTCTGGTCACTAAGGTTCGGCAGTTGTGTTATTGGGCAAGACACCTGGCATGATATTCGACCCTTGAAATTTTTTTTTATGTAGGACAATTTTATGGTGTTTAAAAGACCAGCTACACATAAACATAATTGCCAACATTTAAAAATTCTAATTAGTTATAAAACAGCAAGGCACTTGGGCTTTTGACAGGTCCGCTATTTGTAGGACGGTTCGCTTGGCCCGTAACAAGAAAATAACCCACACAAACAGAATCCTGTGTTTGATATTTATTAACAGGTATATTAATTTCACAAAAATTGCACGCTGGCCATGGAAATAATCATCTAAAGGTATGCCGAAAAGTCCCATTTTGGAGAAATTGAGAGAAAATGACAAAACTTGTTGGACCCCTGTACCTTTCCCTTTGTGGTCGATCGCTGCATTGCGCATGTCAATCATCTAGTAACCGCGCCCTTAAGCTCCATATTAGATCTTAACATCAATGATGTCATTCATTGTGCAGTAAATGACACGCCTAGCTACAGTTTTTATTGGCTGAATAGTGAATACGTTGAATGTGCCATGACCAAGCGCGTGCACATGCTGTAAAACATCGCGACACTGGCCGTGTCTGAATTACTTGGATACGGCTTGAAAACCTTGCTTCGTAAAATCAGGTTACCAGCCAAAACTTCACATATCTTTGCACAGCATGGAACAGAAGGAAAATAATAAGCAGAAAAATAAATATTTAATCGCAATAAAAATATAGGAAATAATTGGGGAATCCCTCTCAGGGTACTAGTTACTCATGATTACAATTGTCTGGAATAAGAACAGCTACTATCAGCCAATCAGAAGAGGAGAATTGCAACCATGACAACCAACATGTGACTAATTTGATAAATCACGTCCGTTGTAACGTACAATGAAATGTCCTTGCTCTTCTTTTGCCAGTAAGGGCTGATGGTGTTCCTATGATGCTTTGAGAATGTCGAAAGGTTTATTGGCGGCCCCCGCGGCTCTATGATATGAATAGCCCCTGGTTTCAGCTAAACTGCATGAACGAGGAGGCCGACGCAACGTGTGTATTGAACAATTAATCTATTCCGTGAAAAAAAGTCTGATCGGCTGGGCCAGGCCGCGCCGTCACTATTACACGCAAGGTACGTGCGGAAAGTTAGTGCCAATGGCATTCGTTTTTTACCCGTCCAACACTCCAAATTTTTTTTTGCAAGAACGACATGAAAAAAATTGACAGCTATGCCTATTTATTTCACATTAATAATAATATTAACTTTATTTTCAACTTAACGTTACTAGCTGCAGGTATCGCGATGCACCTTTTTGTATCGCGATGCCGTATCGTGGCATTTCAGAATCGGGATTATCGATGCATAGGTGAATCGTTACGGCCCTACGTTCTATTGGATACGGTTGCTAGTGACAAGCACATGTTTTGTATATGTAATAAGATAAACTAGGGCAAAGGGTAGTTTTTACTTGAACTTTAATACAACTATTTGGTCGGTGTATCAACATAAATTTCAATGAAATTTGTAATTGATGTCCAGGTATGGAACTCTTTCCAATAGGCCTACTACAAAAATTCAAAATTACTACTTCAGTAAACTGCAGTATGAAGTACTATTACTACACTGGTCTATGTCTATGAGAATTGAGTAGTATTTTGTAGTACATAACAGTGAACTGGACCCCAAATGAATGCCTAGGACGTTAGGGTAAAGTAAACTTGGACTCCATAGTCTTCCGTGCAACGATTTCAACTGGTGTCAGCTATTTTGAAGTGACATATCACAATGTTCCAAACAGCTACATGTATTTGATGAGAGCACAGCTGGCCTATCACGATTTCGCGCGAGATGTTTGAGATTTGTTTTTATCATTTGTACTGTACCTTTTTGTATTTATAGCCAAATCTCATCCCTTGTTCAGCTCCCTCTTCCTGTGCCAAAATGGACCCAACTACCCTATCTATCAAAACCTATCGATTGACAGGTTGTAACACACACACTGTGAGAGAGGAAATGGATTGGTTTTTTAATAGGCGGTGATAGTTATAAGAAAAAAATAACTCGGTGCAGAGAACTATTTTTGAATGTCTTTTACAGTAAATGAATGGGAATTTTTTTTAATTGTTTAATCTGTAAAATAAGACATGTCAACAGAATAGAGTAAACTTGGAGTCCAACTTCAGACATACACACATGTACATTTTTTTCAATAGTGTACACTGTCTAATCCCAAAATGAAGTGTTCAGAAGTTTAGGTGTATTTTCCTAACAATATTGTATGTATTTGTCTTGTATTTGACAGTCATACACATACTGTAATTCACGTAGTTCCACTAAAGAAATTAGTGAGAAATTATGAATTTTTCCCCCATTTCCATAAAGGCCGAAAATCAAATTGCCGAACTGGGAGTGTTTGAAGGTGTAATAACTTGTTCAATATTTTATGATTTCAGCCTTTATTATAAGCTTCAAGTAACAACTGCAAGACAGTTTTAAATCCAATTTCATTTTCTAATATTCTATAGTGGTATGCCTGCACACGTGACAAACATTTTGTAATACTAAAAGCTGTTCTGTTTATGTTAAATTTAATTTGAAACACATGAATTTACAAACCAAGTGAAACTGGCAAAAGTAAATGACAAACTACTTTTTGTCTATAGAAAAATGGTATGAATAAAATGTTTTTCTTTGTGAAAATGTTTTTAAATAGGGACTTTCATCTTTTTATATTTTAAATTAGCAAAATGAAATATATATGAACTAGTACCTGTTTTAAATGAGCATGAACTATATTGCTCAATGTCAAATTTACCAAGCGGGACCTGCCATTACTATTTTCCATCTTTGTACATGTATTTATTTTGGTTGAAGTTGGAATAAAATAATGTTACAGAAACATTTTTTGTTTTGTAATTGTTGATTTTTCCAAATCGTTCTTACAAAGTTTAATCAAAATTCAAGTTAAATTTAATTATGAGAACTGACCCATTTAAGGGATTTTATGATCAGTTATCTGGCAGCTATATTTTTTTTTTTACTTTTGCAGCACTGATAACGTGATATTACCATGTATATAATAAGGAAACTCTAAAAGTAAATTTATTCAAGGAATAGATATTAACTGGTTTGATTTATGGAAACCCAGTTTCAAAGCTGATAACATGATTTAGATCAAAGAATCGACAGTTTTCTGTAGGCCATGGTTTTACAATTCGCAGTACATTTTTCATAAAGGAAAGTAAATTCCCAATAATCCGTGATTATTTTAAACTAAAAATAACTTTAATGAGGCACCTTGGTTTAGAAATAAAAAATGCAAACATTTAACTGAATAAACCTACTGGAAGACAGGAGCACCTACCTTGATCGCATGCAATGCGTGCAAAATGTTTGTCTATCGTGTCAATAGAGAGCGCTATTTCTTACTTTTTTCTCATGCACATTTCGGGCTTGTTTTTGTCGTAAATTTTCTCAATTCCAAACAATTTGTGGATGTGGGAACAAAGTTTTTTCGATTAAGTACATACATCATAATTTATAGAACTGCAAATTTTTATAAACTTCTGCAAGCCAAAAACTCAAAAACTAAAGCACTTTCGGCCTCTCGTCCATAACTATCACCGCGGCGTTGACGACGTCCAACCACAAAAGTCATCGTGCTGCATGCTGAAGGGCTATTATGTAAATGGTTCCACTACACACGTGCAATCCTAAAGCAAAAGCAGCGTGCGAACGAGTGTCACTATGGGCTCCATGCACAACTACCCCCTCAGCAGAAAGAAAAGGCGAGTTGGGGGGGTCAATATCTACGCCATCTTACCTGACTTCAATTTAAGTGTCTGGTTCCCGCTATGATATTCTCATTGAAAATGCAAGTATCGAGAATCGGCAAACAGACAAAGCAATCCCACTGGTATACAAGTATCAAATAAACGAGGAGCGCTGTGCGTAATACCATGAATACCAGCGACGTACATGTACTGCCCATGGAAGTGCGGTTGCTATGTAGACAGCACCCTCGTTCGACGCGCAGGGAGCCCACAAATAAACTTTCATAAACTGTCGTCGAAATTACCAATTTTGAAGGGGCTGGATGAGTGTCCGGGCTAGATGAGTGTCCTGGCTGGGTGGGCCACGCGGCAGTTCTTCTTGTTCTTTTTTGTTTGTTTTTTTTTGGGGGGGGGGAATAAAAAAGAAAATGACAACTTTAACCAGTAATCTGAGCTCAACAGTCACCAACTGTATTTTATTTGCAGATGACTCTAATTTATTCTGCAGTCATAAAGACATTACCATCTTAATTGACACTGTTAACATAAATCTTGTTCGGATCTCTGATTGGATTAAATCAAACAAACTTTCTATATTCATTAAATATTAAAAAGACTATCTGCATGCTGTTTAGTAATTCTCTAAATTCCTTACTAAAGAACATTTATATTGATAACAACGAAGTTATGGCAACAGATTCCACCAAATTCCATGGATTATATATTGATAATAAATTATCATGGAAGAAGCATATTAATTACTTATATGCAAAATTGTTTTTAAAAATATAGGCATTATTAATAGGCTAAAATTTTATATCCCTAAAAATATTTTACTCGACTTGTACAACACTTTAATTTTGCCTTACATTAATTATGGAATTCTAGCTTGGGGAAATTCGGCACAGAGTTTGCTAAATCGACTTTTACTTCTTCAGAAAAAAGCTTTACGTATTATAAATTTTACAAGTTACCTACATGTAGCTCGCACCGATTCGCTTTTTCTTAAGCATAAGACACTTAAAGTTAGCGACATATATGTGACCCGCTCTAGAAAAAGGTGATATAAGTCGCGCAATGCATTTACGTGTAATGGCCCTTTCAAGTTGAGAGGGTGAAATTTTTCATCAAAATTCATTTTATTTTTTTGTCTTGAATGACATCTTAAACATATAAAGTTTCAGGTTTGGTGCACAACAATGTTGATTTCAGTGAATAAAGTGAAAAAATAACCTTTTTAGAGTGCATTGTTCCATTGCATTGTATTAGAACTACATGTAGCTATTTCAAAGCCTGTTTTCTCTGTTGTGCAATTTGAACTACATAGAACTAATTAATATGCAAAAATGTGATATCTCCAGAACGGACAGGGCTTTAGAGCTCTATCATGTACCAAATGAAAGCTTATTGTGCGGGCTTTCCAAACATACATCAAACTCATTTTTAATATTTTGCGACATAATATACCTTTTTCCAGAGCGGGTCACATATTACTTCCAGCTTGGACTTTTCATGTTCCAGGTATCCAAAAATGATTTACCAGCGTGTCTTATCTCAATGTTTTCCCGGAATAACGATGTTCATGCACACTTAACACGCCAATCAACTTAATTTCACTTACCAAATGTTAGGACTGACCTTCCCAGAAAAAATATTAAATTTCATTAGAGAAATCCCTACAAGTTTTAGCGTCTGCGTCTGTTTTTAAAACTAACCTCAAACAATTATTTCTCAACAAGTATAAGGCTCGTTCCTAGATTTTCTTTTCAATAGCTTAATATCACGGAATTATTTTTTGGTTTCTCTTTAAATATTTATGATTTATAACTGCTACAGGGAAACTTTAGATTTATTGTTGACTCATTGTTGTAGATCATGTACATATAAATTAATTAATTATTATTATTATTATTTTTCAAATAATCCAGCTTTACATTAATGTATACATTTTATTTTATTTTATTTTATTTCACTCTTGGTTTATTGCTTTATCTGTTGTTTTATGTTTGTTTAGTCTCTGTTATGTATTCATTGATCAGTTTGTTCCTTGTTATTCATACACAGGGGACTCGCACTCGACAAGCTTTGCTTCTTGTGGGTCCCCTCCATCCCTGATTTATATTTCTTATTTTCAATAACATTATTTAATTAAAGTTTGTTCTCTTCTTTTATAATGTGATTAATTATGTATTTATTTCTCTGCTAGGATGGAAATAAAGTACATAAGTACAAGTAAAAAAAATTGACCAGTGAAATAATAAACAACATGGATTACACAATAAAACAGACAAAAACGAACAGATGCACCACACGATTTGTGAGGTGTGAACGGTACTTACGGTACATTTGCAAGTCTATTTATTTCCAACAAGTTTCCTTTATTTCCAACACATAAGTACATGTAGAGCGAACGTAAACAGCAACCAACCAAAACATGACTGACTGGCCCGAAACGCCGCCTGCACCGGAGCGCCGCCTGCACGCGTGGCCCGGGCCGAGGCGTGGCTTCTGTGACTGATTTTATTCTTCAAATGTTGCCGTATATAAGCCGCCTGGAGTATAAGCCACAGGGACATTTTTCAGCGTGAGAATCAACGTATAAGCTGAGGCTTATATTCCGAAAATTACGGTATGTGCCAATTATTATTAAGATCTGAGATTGTTGAATGACAAAAGTGACATTTAGAAAATTTGTGTACAATCTCAATGACGATTTAGGCAGAAAAAAAGAAAAAAAGAAAAAAATCTTAACTAAAACAATAGCGGTTCATACACCAGATAAAATGTATAAATCACAAAAGTCAAATGTTTCTAGCCAACTGAAAAATCCCCATAATTTCTGGAATGGCCACTTTCAGCTATGAGGCAGGGAGAGAAAATCAGATACGGCACATTGGTATGAAAAACACTGTATTCTTATTTTTTCACTGGTCTTGTGAATGTACATGCACCTTCCAGTCCAGTAAATTTGTATGCTCAAGTCATGTACAATGTAATGTTCATGTACATGTACAGGTATCATGGATACATGTATGTACATGTATACATCAAACCACCACTCATGCTCATAAGATGTAAAGGCCTTTCAACACTACGAAAAATCTCGGTGTTGGACCAGGGTCCGACCCGTGTTAACTAGACTGACCTTTTCACACTGCAACATTTCAACACGGCACTGACCTGTGTTGAGCGCTCAACCGGGGTTGAAACTCAACCCTGCTCGGGAGGTGGTTTGAGAGCTCTCGACCCGTGTAGAGAGGTTCGACCCGTGTTGAAAGTCGTAGTATAAACACCTCCGGGTTGAGTTCGTCCCGTGTAACCGTGGATCGGAGTGTGCGTGCAGGGCACCACATACTAGGCTGTTCGATATGACGATATTTCCCGATACATGTATTTCGGTATTATGTTGCTTTTTGTAGCGTTTATGGTTTCTCCAAGTGTGTATTTATTAAGTGTGGATTAGTCTAGATTACCTTGTTCGAAATTATTTCCAATAAATTTGATGGCAGAATAGTACATACATTGTGTAACGTATACATACATGTATATGGCGGAATAAAAAAATACATTCTGTACTACTGTGTCGTTTCTTTGATCGTTTTCTAAACCCCGACATGACTTATCCGACATCTCCGTGCCGTATGTGTGCATGCATGCGTATTCCATCGTTAGTGTAGTCTTGGTCAAGTGCAAACAACCGCACTGAATGCTACCGTACATGTATTATTCCCAGTGTACAATGTACGTACATATGCAGCTAAACGTGTTGCAAACTTTGTCTTGAAAAAAGGCTACTAAGACATGAGGGGGCCGGGGTTAGAACAATTGTTTAATATGGGGAACCCCAAAAGCGCATATCTGCGCATGCAAGTTGCTTTGTTGCTAGCCTTGGTCAAGTGCAAGCAACCGCATGCCACTGTACAATACACACGCAGCGCCCAGTATGGGCGGTGGGCACGAGCGAACCACACATGCAGCATTGCACATGCACGCGCACCCGACATGCGTTCATATTAATCGTGCATGCTACTTTCACTAGATTCTTTTACCTCCGATATGTCGGAGAAAATGGGCCCCAAATCAGACAAAAGATCGACATGGAGTAAGGAGGAGGGTGAATGCTATATTGGGCTGACAGCTCCATCCAAAGCCAGCTCGACGGAACGACCAGAAATAATAAGGTTTTCGTCAAAATAAGCGAAGCGTTGATGGCTGCCGGGTTTCCAATTCGATCCGTGTTGAACGGCCGGCCGTGTGTGTAGTGTGAAACGATCGCACAATATACGGGTCGAAACGTTACACGTGTAGCGAAAATGCTGGTGTTGCATTGAGTAGTGTGAAAAGGAAGCATAATTGACCCGTGTTGAAATTTTAAGAAGTCTACACGGGTCGGACCCGTGTAAGATTTCAACACGGGTCGAACGTACATGTACATAGTGTGAAAACGCCTTAAGATTATGCAGGATGCTGTCAGATACATTTATTTCATCCTTGCACACTGTGGTTTATTAGATCAGACTGCCTCAGCCATTATCATAATCCATATGGTCTCATATTATTTCACACCTCACTGAACTGTAATCACTGATCCATCGTGTTGTTCATTATCAGCTCAACGGGGTGAATGGTAACACCAGAATGAACAGTGCAGACAGGACTGGTCAATGTACACATACAGCCAAGCAATTTCATTTTAAAATAGACATTGTTTTTTTGTTTATTGAAAATGCTCTATTTGTAACCTGCTTTTAAACCCCTTGCCACCGGTTGCCCCAAATAGCGATGGATTGAAAATTGCCACCTGGCCGGTTGATGTCTATTTGTGCCAATCTCTGCAGTTCAATCCATTATTTGGGTATTGTGTACGTTACGCTTGGATGCACAACCCTATTTGTTTACGTTTTGCTTGGCTGCAAAAGCCGGCCTGGCGCCCCCCATATGAAATCTGGGGTCAAGGGGTTAAAAAATTGGTGGAATGTTAAATTGAAAAAATATACATGTACATGATGCAGCATTTGGAATATGGAATAAGAGATTACGAGGCATCTTGAAGATACAGGTATAAGCTCTAATTTGATGTATTGCATGTTGCTGTAGCTCATTCCTAGCCCACGCTATAACCTTTTGAAGTCATTCTATATAATGTACATGTATGACCACCAGGGTTGATAAA
This sequence comes from Hippasteria phrygiana, assembly GCA_037893225.1. Lineage (NCBI taxonomy): Eukaryota > Metazoa > Echinodermata > Asteroidea > Valvatida > Goniasteridae > Hippasteria > Hippasteria phrygiana. The sequence continues at coordinate 110,143 of JAZGUH010000143.1, forward strand.
AATTATTATTTTGTTTTTTTATTAAAAAATTTGATTTTTTTTATTTAAATCGATTTTTTTTACCATTGTACATTTGCATAAAACATGTTTTAAATAGGAATTTGAATGACCATCATTGAAAGTCAAGTATAACCACACAATTGTTCATGAAATCAGTACTGCAATCCCTTTCTTTTATCATATTATTTTCTAGAATACATATTTCGTTTTAAAATCTGTTACAGCATCACTATCATACTGCATATTTCTCATCCAAGTTGATAACAGGACCCTCCTCCCCCCCACACTACACAACCATGGTGGAATAAAACTATTTAATGCAGCCACCACAAATATCACCATGTAGGCATGTACAGTACATGTATGTTTTGTTTTCTTTTAAAGTTTATTTTCTTCAAGTCAGAACAGATTGCATACAAAGTACAAACCATTACCCTAATAACCCTAGGGTGTGTGAAAAATCATCATCTGAGAATTTAAATGAAACATGCTTCTCAAACTGGCCGGATTCTTTGGGTTTCTTTTAACCCTAACCCTACCAGACGCAGCATAGTGCATCTGTGCTGACAGCTTCCCTTTGCTGGCCTCTGCACACAAGTCAATCATTTTGTCAATGTGACAAAGTATGCAATTTTATGCATCTGGCAGGGTTTCAAGCCAAAATGCCCTGGAGGGTTAGGGTTAACATACCTTTCACTTAAAAAAAAACGTACACCGCGATCACACACAAGTTGAAGTTTGGCTCTAGCTATCAACGCACGCACGCACGCACGCACGCACGCACGCACGCACGCACGCACGCACGCACGCACGCACGCACGCACGCACGCACGCACAGCCTGCACAGCCTGCATGCTGGTTGTGGGGCACAGAAAATCGTGCATACAATGTACATACATATCCATGGAATACAATGGATGCGATGTTGTTCTGTGATGCATAATTCATGATAGGACATGTAGGACGTCTTGCCTGTGCACCAATCCGGGACCACTGCGCGCAAGGTGAGAGCCCAGTAGGTCCTGTAGCAGTTGTGAATGCGGGCGATGTGGTAGTCTAGGTTTCAAGACGTTCTTTGCGATCATTCCTAGGGCCTTGTATTTACCGGCTTTATAATGTACCACACGCTGCATGCAGCGTGCTTATCGCATGTTGAATCGTACTGCGAAAGGGGTCTTGGAACCAAGACTTCAATTTGCATTTTGACACGAACTCAGCTGGTTCCCAATGAAATACGAATCCCTGCAGTACTGCAGCACGTACGTATGTATGTGCGTGCGTTTGGTCAGCAATCGCTTCAGTACCGGTACGATGTGCATATTTGGTAAGAAAGAAATAAAGACGACACTATGAAAAATCACGAAAACTGTTAATAAGGTTCCTTTTTAAGTTTTCATGCATTTTTTGGCAGTTAATATGGAATTCCGTGTTGTCCTCATTTTCCATGAAATTCCATCTGTTTTCCGTATCACGGAGAACTTCAGACTTTAATTACACTGTTTCAGGGAACTGGACTTATACATCCCTTTAGAGTGAGTATAAGCGATTTAAAGTTAATGAAAGTCAGGTTTGAATAAGGAAAGAGTTCCATATCCGGCCATCACTTATTTTCCCTTAATATTACTTAAAAACTACCAAAAAGTATAAATCTGATGAAGGAACTTGAATTTAGGAGGGACAAAATTTCAACTTATTCTTTAAAAAGACTTTGTGCACGAGGTCTAAGTGATGGCCGGATATGGATAATTGAATAACAGACATTGTTATTTAAATCAAAACTTTAAATATAAATATGGAAAATTCACCATTGTGTACTAATTAAAAGATGTACTATACAACACAAGAACACCTTTTTTTATGGTAGTCATAACAGTGTCCAAATATAGCAGAGACAGCAAGAACAGACGTGAGTGTGGACGTAACATGGACACTGTGTCCACTGTTACGTTCACACATGAATGGTTTTTTTGTTCTTGCTGTTTCTGAGCTACAATGGACACTCGCAACCATAACAAAAAGTGTTTTCTGGTAGCATTGAGTGTCTTTTAGTTAGTACATATAGTAAGTTGCGTAATAATTTTTTTTAAAACGAAAAATTAAGGCAGTCTGGGGGGGGGGGGGGAGTCTACAGCGCTTATCCTACCCGTAGAGCCACTACTACATGTAATGCAGATTAGCACCAAGGTTAGGAGGTGGGTTGCGAGATGCTACCGTGTGACAGAACAGTAGGTCCCGTCTACTGCGGCTGCTGAAGGGTGGCCTGTGAGGCTCTTGGAACATGGTCTCTCGCCGTCAGCAGCGCTGATCATCCTGTGCATCCCTCAGACTGGAAAACGTTTCGGAGGTAGCAGGATAGGTGTCTTCCAACACGCTGCCTGAATAATGTCACTTAGTGGTACTCCCCTGAAATAGGCCCACAAAGTTGCCACTGCTCTGACATCGTGTGCTCTTACCCTGGAGTCCACTTCTGATGCAGTGGGCCAGTTTCGTTCAGCTGACTGGATGGCTGTGACGATCCAGCATGCAATAGTAGCTTGTGAGGCGGCACGATGTGGGGGAACAGATGTGATGAAGAGACTTGACACCTTTCCCCGTAGCAGTTCGGTTTTGTTAAGATACCATTTCAGGGCTCGAACTGGGCACCATTTCCTGTCTTCAGACACGGAAGAGGAAGACTGAATGTCCGGTATGAAGACGTCAGGAGGAACAAAGAATTTTGACTGATTCTTAGTGAGGAACGATGTATGTGGGACTAGCCGGACTCCATGTGTTTCCCAACGAATATGGCCAGGGTCAAGAGATAAAGCTTGAAGTTCGCTGCAGCGTCTTGACGTGGCCACTGCCAAAAGGAAGGCAAACTTGACGGATAAGTTGAGCAAGGATGCCTGTCCCATGGGTTCATAAGGAGATCATGAAAGCATTAGCAGGACTTGAGGGAGATCCCACGAGGGAAGGAGCTTGCGAGTGGGAGGTCTCTCGATAAACATTCCACAGAGGATGTGGCCTAAGGCATGATTGGTGGAGATCGATGAGCCGTCAGGGAAGCCTCCATGATCTTTGGCCGCTATTGCCGATCAGTCATTTTTGATGGTGGCTACCGTAAGGCCCGTGTTGAAGAGATAGACGATAAAATCGCCGACCTGGGTTAGAGTAGCATTGATCGGATCAACAGCGTTACGTCTGCACCATTTACAGTAATGTCGAAGTCGGCTGTTGTAGACTTTCCGGGTGGATGTCTGCGGCTACGTGCTGCAAATGTGGAAGCATCCGCCGAAAGGCATGCTGATCGGAAGGATTGTTGGACAATACCCAGCATGTCAGGTGAAGATTCTCGGGAGCTGGGTGAGTGATGGTCGAGTCCGGCTGAAAGAGAATGTCCGGACGACATGGGAAGAAAAGTGGTTCGTGGACTAGCAGGTCGATCAGTCTCGGGAACCATGGCTGTCGAGACCAGAACGGGGCGATGAGGAGAATTCTGCAATGTTCCCGTTCTATCTTCGTGAGAACCCGTGAGATCAGGGAGATTGGGGGAAAGGCATATGTGAGCATGCCCTTCCATGGAATCGACAGAGCGTCGGTGTGCCATGCCCGTGGATCGGGTCATCTGGAGCAGTACACAGGAAGCTGGTTGTTGATTCCTGACGCGAACAGATCTATGTGTGGGTGATCGATCATCAGGAAGATTTGTTCGATGACACTGGGCTGTAAGGTCCATTCCGTTGGCCGGATCCTTTCCCTGGAGAGGGCATCGGCTACAACATTGTCCTTGCCTGGGACATGCGTGGCTGACAGCATTATGCCAGAAGCTATGCACCAATGAAGCATGTCCCATGTGAGGAGGCAGAGCTGGGCAGACTGGTGCCTCCCTCGCGGTTGATGTATGTATGCCACCACTGTGGTGTTGTCACATTTGATGAGGACATGCTGGTTCCATATGAACTTGTGAAAATGTCGGAGAGCATCTCGAGGACATTGGTATGTACATGTACATGTAGGTCTCTCTGGCCCGAATTCCACTTCCCGGCAGCCTGTCGCGGGTGAAGAGTGGCCCCCCAGCCAAGGCCTGATTTATCCGTGGAAATAATCTTCGTCGGTCGGAAAAACCAGGCCGCCCGCCACATGAAGTGGATCCGCCCACCACTGGAGGTGTGGGCAGAGAAAGGGAGCAACTGGGACCAAGCAATAAGCGGTGTGAAGCTTCGGGCGGAAGTGTGCTAAGAGGTGGAGCTGGAGTGGGCGCATATGGAGTCGGCAATGTGCCACAAGGTCCACCATACTTGCCATGAGCCCCAGTAGTTTCAGCCATGCTGCTGCTGGGGCCGCCGATTCTCTGAGGAATAGTCGGACGCAGTGTATGAGGTTTTGAACACGTGCGTCCGTAGGGAAGGCCGTGCTTGTTCTGAGGTTGAGAACGGTGCCCAGGAACGTAGGTGATTGAGTAGGAATTGGGTTTGATTTCTCGTTGTTGATAACGAACCCAAGTCGTGTGGTCAAAGTTAGAGTTTCGCGGAGGGCTCGGTTGGCTTCGAGCTCCGAGCGGCCAACAATGAGCCAATCGTCCAGGTACATTTAACACCTTGATGCTGTTCTTGTAGAGAGCTGCACCCACGGATTTCACAATCCTGGCATGCCTGGTGAAGACCCGTGGGGAGGTCGACAGACCGAAAGGGAGCGCTGTGAATTCGTAGGTTACTCCTTTGTACTGGAAGCGCAGGAATTGATAATGATGTGGGTGTGTTGGCACACGCATCTTTCAGGTCGAGCGATGTGGCCCATGATGGTACCGGGATCGAGTCAAGGATTATCCGGAGTGAGTCCATACGAAAATGTCTGAGACGGATGAGTTTGTTAAAAGGTTTCAAATTCAGGATTGGGCGCCAGGTTCCCAAAGACAGATGTCAGATGAAATAACTGAATTAAATGTACATGTAATGGTTTTAATATTATGGTCATATAACACACTGTGTCCCAACCTGGTGGAATGACCCATCTATGAGTGTACACTGTGGTTGTTTTAGGTACCCAAGACTACCCAACTAATGGCATTTAATTAATCATAAATTCACAAGCCTTTCAATTGAAATCAATTAACAGTGTATAGAAATGCTGAACAGGTAACAAATTAATCAACAGTTGTTCAAAAGAAATTTTCAACAGTTGTTCAATAGATATGCTCAACAGTTGGTGTTAAACGATGATCAACATATGAGTAAACAAATACCCAATAGTTGAGTAGTAGAATTACGCAACTATTGGTGAAATGAATTCGCTAACTACTGTGTGAACGGAATTGACAACAGGGTTGTGCATTTTATTACTCAACAACTGCTTAATTGCATACATGTAGTTAGACAACATTGAGTAAAGAGTCTAGTAAAATTTTACTCAACGTTTTTGCAGTGTAATATCTACACAATGTACTATTCACGTTCAAACCATAAAATATTTGTATACTGATGCATAATTGAAGTCTTGACTGCTTGACTTGGAGATGTACATACATGTATGTTCTCAACACAAACACACTAATGAACGATCGAGGAGTCTGACTCAGTCATTACAAACAACTATGTTAACTTGGCCTACAGTACTGTAAAAAGGTTAAAAAGCTTTACATGTACATTGTACATTGTACATGTATACTGAATGCAGATTGAAAGCATGAAGGTCTGCACAGAAAGTCAGGGTACATGTTGTCCAGCAGTTGTCACCATGCCTACCACGTGTACATGTACATGTACATGTAACTGATTTTATGACTTTAAACATGTTAAACTAATTACATTTACACATATTTTCAGTGATAATAATGCACAACAGAAACACTAGTTCGCACCTGTTGTCATTTATAAACAGATGTATGCAGATGGCATACATACATAGATCCTTGATAAAAAAAAAAATGTAAATTCAAAATTGCCTTGCTTTAAGTTTTGTTTAAATCTTTATACAATACCGTAAAATTTGCTTATTCATGTTATTGAATTTTCGCCAACCCTTCTTTGTTTTCTTTTCTTTTAATTTTCCAAAATAACATTTATTTTTAGAATAAAAATGAAGAGAAAAAATTTGCAAGAGCAGGACTTAAACCTGAAACCTCTTGAATACAATCGGCACTCACCCAATGTTGGCAGTCTCTATATAAATTTATTCAAAGAAACATGTATATTTAGGAAATAGAGCCTACACTGTACGTTGTTTATGCTACATTGTGTACTATGTACAAGTTGGACTAACAGTTGCTCTAAGAATTCTCGATTCATTTTTATGTTCTACATACATCATACACATGAATGGAATCCACATTTTCTTTGGAATTCAGTTCAAAAAGACTCCGGTAAAGTCCAAGAAAAGGTCCCCTTGCAGTCCCATGAGTAACCACCATGTTTTCTTTAATTACATAACCATCCCAATGTACATACATGTAACATATCAATTATTGTGGGTATTCTCCTTGCAGGTGACCAGTACAATTAGAAACAATGAAATCCTACAAGTAATTGGACTTGGCCATTTCCATTACACACAATTTGAAACTACATTCATGACATTGTATCAAACCCACATCAACATGATCAATGCAACAGTCCTTCAAGATTTTTTGGTAAACCATGATTAAAAAAATGGACACCTTTCAATATCCATTTCCCTAACTTAACCTTTTGAAAGAAATTACATTTTGGTTTTAAAAACAAAATTGTAACCAAATATCGTAGGCTCGGCTCAAGTAGGTGACTCCATGTACACATGTATGAGCCAACTCTACTCGACTCCAACATTGGAATCGGAATCGCAATTCCATGTATTTTGAGGAGTTGTCTACCTGAAGTACACATGTTGCCAATTCCTTGGAGTAGATTCCAGCCATGCCTGATGACTCGGAAACTCACCGACTCTAAAATAAAGATTTAACAATTAATCAGTTCTTGAAAAAGGCCACATGCTGCACTTAGAGCCAGGTTTTTTCATCCACGAAATCAATCACGGCACCTTGTAGATTTAAAGGATGCACTGCTGATGTCTGTTTTGTGCATCATGTATGTATACATACAATGTGTATGGAGTCAACTCTAAACATATTGGGTAGCCCAAGCCTAATAAATTCAAGACCAAACCTCAAATCATTCTGTCAAGTTTATTTCTCAAGTTTAATTACATCTTCTGTTCGCCATCTTTGCATTTTATTTCAGCTGTATTATTACAACGTAGATTTACAAATGTAGTATTGTACTATTTTTACTAGTGCAGTGCCCGCTCAAAATGTGCCTGTTCGAAACGGACAAATTGATTGACTTTCGTTTAAAAAAGGCACGGGTGTATGTTTCCATGCCACACGTGTATCACAGCTTTGTAAGTGAGTTTTTTGGAAAGAGCTGGTTTTGTAACACGCATGCATCTATCAGATCACGCCCCATTGCATGCGTGGCGGTCTATACCCGTGGCGGTACAGTGCAGTGCAGTGCCCGTTCAAAATGTGCAGCATACAATGTACGTGGCGGTCTTATACTGCCATGTTTGCGGGTCCAGGCCTCCGGTATTGCTGCTTTTTGCAGCTTTTTTTTAGAACCGCTCATCCGAACTTCAAACTTGACACTGCACATTCTTGGGTCCTAATAAGCAATACACCTGCCGATTTTCAACTTCATACATAAACAGTGCCCGGTTCTGGAATCTGGAGATAATCGAATTACGGACAAACGTACATGTATACCACAGATGTACACGCAGTCATGTACATATGTACATACTGTACACGTGTGTAAATACCGGCAATTGGGGACCTCCTACATGTATTGTCCCTCTTTTCGGAAGGCCTCCCATATGTTTTGTACACGATTTTTAATCGTGGACGTTCGGTCAATCGTGGACCCTTTGTCTACGCCCTAACCCTTTTGTCCCTAGTCCACGATTGCCGGTATTACACACTCACACACACACATGTAGTCGTACTTTCCAAATACTTCTGAGGACAATGCTTTGTGTTTCCTATTGTTCTATAATATTTAATAACCCAACCCCAGGCATTTGGCGTTTGGCGGTTCAAGAAGTAGGGTTGGCGTTGGGCGGATCAAGAGGAAAGATGTACATGTAGTTTAGGATTTGGAAAAGGAATCACATGTAAAGTCTAAAGAGATTTCACAAACACTACACTTTGAGGTGCGACTGTCTTTGTTGGTTCGTTGTCCAAGAATTATTATGAAGTTCCCCTTCCACTTCATATGAATTTTTCCCGGGACTGCGTTCCTGAACTTGGCACTTTACAATGGTAACACGGATCTATAGGGTTCTTCAAGTTTTCAACGACAGTCTGAAAACGAGCAATCACCGACAGTAGCCTACTATACTACATGTACTAATCCGACAGAACTCAAAACCTGACAAGTTTTGAGCGGAGCGAAGTTGCTGACCTACTGGAGCCGGAGTAGACGTAACGTTACTTCCCGACCTGCTGAGGGAGACATCAGGGCAGTTCCTAAACAGCCCTGTACAGTCTCCGAGATAGACGTACGCGACATGCGTCGGGGCCAGCTGAACGACGGATACCAGTTCGAGAAGAACAGTGTAATAAATAACTGTATACGTGTGGGTAAAACAAAAGACGCGAGAGAGGCCACCCATCGTAATCAAAGTCTGTCAGCTGCTGCACTGGCCGCCTATCGATATCGGGATCAGAGCCAAAACCGGAACCTGGAACGGCACTCGGGGTAATTAGAACCTTTGATTGCCATGTCAAGACAAGAAGAAGATTAGCTAGAAAGAACAGAATACCGGTGTTGCTAATGTTACATGTATTTTAGTTAGGCCCGTGAGTGTACTAACGTTGTTTGGCTTCTTAACTGTAGTCTAACTTAACTGTAATCGGAAATAATTAGGAACAGCTTCTGTGCATTCTGTATTCCGCTTCGGTTGGGTCTATTGGAATTTCATTGCCTCACACACAAAACGAGATTGCTGAAGGTGATAGGAATGAAGGGGCCTCCACCTCCAAACTTGGGAAATGCACATGAAGAAATAAATGTGGTCACCCAATTAGTGGTAGACACTTCAGTGACGTCACAGATTCTGTTGACCAGCCACACACGCACGAACACACAGAGTGCCCAACAAAATATTTGGAAATTAATAAAATCATAACTCCAGTTCTAAACAATGGATCTTTTCAATCTTTCGTAATCGGCATTTGCAGTATCCATACTCTTTATCCCGCAAAGATCAAGGCAGACGAACACATACTTTTGTAGATACGACTTAAAATGCAATGCAACACGGGCTGGTGGCTTGTCGCCGCTTGGACATTTTGTGCCGTCAGTTTGGGGCTTATGAAACTGTGCAGGATTTACAGAGGCTGCTCTATGAACGTAGATGTACACAAAGAGAGCATGAGTTCACGCTCCTTGATCCGTAGTTATGATAAAGGCTGCAGCTGAAGCTGAAAAACCAGCACTGGAAGCATTGAAAGATAAATCTCTCATAAGACAGTTTGGGTGCGTTCGAGCGTGTTACTCGTGTTAACACGAGTATACTCTTGAGCACACGAACGTCAGGAGTATGACCCCGCTCAGACCGAGAGTATACTCCTGCACCGGAGTGTCGTCACGTGATTGTTTCCACTTAACATTTTAAGATGGCGGAAAGTAAACATTTCAGACTTTCCCAATAAAGTTTGATCGTTTTTTGATTGTTGAACTGACCTTTGGATTATATATTGTCATAAATATGATACATAAGGGAAAATGTTAAACTATTCAAATTTGTGTGCACATCCAATGGAAGATTGTTCGCGTAGTTGGCAAACGTTGGCAACGTTCGCGTGAGTGGAACGCAGCTCTTACCTTGACCGTTTGCGCAATGCGGTTTAAGAGTAATGCGCACGCAACATTTTCCTGCACCCGCGAGTATCAAGAGTAACACGCTCGAATGCACCCTTTGTGTCAGGTGCTCGGGGGGCCCTCAGTAAGGCTTGAGTTACGTAGACAAGAGCTTGTAACCAGACCAGACATTTGCACAGTTGCGCACTGTGCTCGATCTTTTTGAAGAGCCTGAAAGAGTAAAGCCACGTCAAAGTCTTGTCAGGGAAATAGAAACTAAAGCACTATCTAGGTACGCAACAACCGGTAGTCACGTGACCCGGTATGTGTTGCGTGGCTGCTGATTTAACTTTGTGCGGCTCCATAAAGCTGTCTGATATACATCGCGCTCTCTGCATGTCTATTTGCAGATTTGGGGGGAAACGTTTTTGACAGTAATGTAGAACATGTTTGCAGAAGCATTGTATGTAAATTCTTGGACTCGGCAATTTACTGTGATGAAAAAAAATGGGTTGAAAATCAAGCATGAAAATACGGTTAAATTACTCACCGAACACGCGGTAGAAAGTGTTTCCAAAGTGTTATAAAATGTAGTGGGTATATTTATCTTGAATACTGCGAAATATGACGGATATATGTTAACGCCCAAACCGCTTTTTTGGTTGTGCAAAATGCGATGTAATAAGAGGTGCTGTACTTCTACCCCTGTTGTATGATTTAATGGTATCGTCCAACCGTGACGTTTATGTTGAATATTCATATTGCTGGCTGGGCGCGCGGTGCATGATTGTAAGCGATGGATTGCGTTTTGGCGGTCGTCTTATAAAGAACACAAACTAATCAAGAGGTCTTTTTTATTATCTTTGGTGAATTGGTTTGGGGATTTTAGTACTACATCATCATGCGTAATTCTTGCAAAGTTGTAATCGCTAAAGAAATTCGTGGATAAGAAACAACTGAGACAATTCTTGCTGTTCTTTCTGGCGCATAACCAGGGTTTTGTTTGCCCGTCGTTGCGCTCACAGTGGCATGTAGCATGGTCATTGTTGATTCGGGGTAGGAAAGGGCACTCGGATCGGCAGCGCATCCGTGTTTAAATGTAGGGGGCTATAGACAGCATCCTCGTATGTGAGGCTTGTTTAGGACAACAGGTGGTGTTCTTCAAAACACAATTACATTCGCGCGACATAAAACGTAAACAAGGGCATTCGTGAAAAGGGTAACTCTTCAAAAAGGACGACCATGAGAAAATGAGTTTGAAAAACAAATCGTCGTGTTACGCTTCACCGTAAAATCACCGCCCAACACAGTGTATGACTGGTGGACTTGCTCAGAGTCAGCGGACGTGGAATTATCGAATCAGTTTTGGTTTTGTTGTTTCCTGCAAACTTTTTATGTCAATAATTTACCATGTTTCTCCGCAGTACTTATTTTGAGGTGCATGGGATAAGAAACTGCTTCATAGAAACGAATAAGAATCAAGTTAAAGGCGCGTGCATCATGGAACTGCACGGACAGCATGAGGGGACCGAAGTAATGGTAGGGGAAAATGGATATTCTTGCACAGGTACGGTACGTGTATATTTTGCAAACTGTATATGATCATTGGCTTGTTGTAGGTTTTATTAACCCTAACAGCCCAAGGCTTTTTACTAGAATCCTTCCCTAACCACACAAACTCCAACACTGTGTAGTAAACCAATGGCACATTCTTTGTACTTAGACAAAATCAGGGCATCAAGTCCCATGCAAAGTGATGGTGCCAAGGCTCTACAGTACCCAATCACACAAAATTCAACACAAATGGGGTGTTTGATTTTGGCAGGTTAGGGAAGGTTAGGGTTAATATGCTGATGAATGTATTATTACTGATAATTAATTGCATTGATTCTATACTCATCAGGTACAACCACATCGTCCAGCAAAAGGTCCGCTGCAAGTTGCTACAAACCCCACACATCATAGTCTGTGGCATTTGCGTAATCTTTAGATGCAAAAAGGCCACTCTTGATTCAGAAGGCTGTAAGTGTACCATCTTTCGACCACAGATGACAAATAAGTCCTGCCCACTGCTCTGCCGTCTAAAAATTGTCTCAGATGATCTCGTTTTGAAGAATCCAAGTCAGGGATATTGGACGTCGTCAAGTTATTGACGATCTAGTCATATGCACGTAAGCGTCTCGAATGTGATTATCCACGAGGCCATCCAAGAATAAGACATCGTAGAAGCATTTAAAGAATGTGTTAAAAAATCAATCTTAATAAATGTTGTAGCACCCTCTTCCGTTTTTTGATGGCGTCCGATAGTCTTGAGTAATTTAGATTTATTCATTTATTCCTTGCCAACTGATTGGCTGCTGGGAAGAGTGAGAAATGGTCGAGTCCAAAAAGGGGGTTTCGGTGAAATTCTCCATTATTATTGCAAATATTAAACCCCAGTTTAATATAATTATGGAATTATAAAATTACATCGAATTTACACAGCTTTATGTCTAATGTGTTTTTTTCTACTTTTACTGGCATTTCTTGTTCCTCATTTGTTTGCAATGGGTGGTTTCATGACAACGAAGTGAGCACAAAACGACAATTATGCAATGAATAAATTAATACTTACGAAACCATTGATTCATTGTCCAAACTTTGCCCAAATTTATACCATTGTAAAGTGCGACAAAATAACTCCATTTTATGCTTTGATGAGTTTTATTAAAGAATTTACAAAATGGTACAGTTTGCGACAAAGAGGCCAAAATACGATAACAGTTTTTCAACGCGCTTCCATTCAAACAAACGGCGCCGAATCTTCATGGATTTTCGATATTCAGATGACCATAACTCCGGTTATTTTTAACGTAGAAAAACAATCTTGACATCATAGTAATGTTCTCTCCAAGCTCCTTTTTTCTGGTCCACACAAATAATTACTGTTTTTAATAACATTCATTTCTTTGTCACATACCTACACTATCTGTTGGGCTAAACACTCAGAAAACTGGCCCAAACCCAACCCAACCCTGCATCAGCTTATCCAACAGCAGCAAAACATGCTGTCAAAAAATAATGGTCAAGCAACAACAGCAACAATTTGTAATGTAACAGCAGATTATGCATATTGTGCAAAACTTGACTACATGTACCACTGGTCAAAAGGCGCAAATGCAAAGTACTGATCATGAAATGCCCGTCCCTTACCCCTGGGATATCCCGAAAGTTCTTTCACCATGCCACCAGGTTCACAGGCTGGCCCTGTTACATGCCATCGATGCGGTAAACAAGGGCATGTCCAACGCTTTTGTACAACCAGCACACACAAATATGTGAAACGGGGACAGCAACAGAATTAACAGCAGGAAAACAGCAGGAAAACAACCTTCATCACTACAGGCCGGAGGGTGAAGGAAGTGAAAACAAAGCAGGCCTCACCTGCACGAAACAATGTTGAACCAAGTCAAAGTACAACATGTAGGCTAAATGTATTTGCTTGGCACGGCACTGAACATGCACAGTGAGTGTTCTGGGGACTTAGAAATTGTTACCGTAACGAGTTTCGTCTGGTTAAATGCCTTTATTGTCGTTCCGACTTCACGAGATGGGAATCAGACCAAATGCAATTTCGGACTTTATTTCCCTAAACAAATCCTCCAGCATGTCCGGAGAGACGAATAAGAAAAAGAAAATGCTTAATTGGGGTTTGATATTTACTAAAAGAAATTCTTACTTTTTGGGAAAAAAGAGAGGAAAAAGAAAACGTGGCATAGCGCGGCGTTGAACTGCTCTCTATAAAGCTCTCTAAAATAAGCGAGCATTTACCACTCGCCCATTTGTCGACTCGACAATTTTATTGTTTTGTATCTAGCTCAATCTGACAAGAAAGGACTGACTGCACATGTCCAGAGGATTTCACAGCTGAATAGTGGGGAAAAAAGACGAGATCGGTTTACGGTAAATTGAACTCTTTGTAAAAAAAACCACACAAATTTCTAATTTGCCCTTGACAGGCCTAATCAAACTGTTAATTGTTTTCTGTAAAGAGAATTTAATTAACCCACCTGATCTTGTGTCAAATGCCACAACGAATATTGCCACAATACTGTCACGATACGGACTCGAGTCACACACGGATGTACTACTGGCACTCACTGACACTGTCACTCTCCCGTCTATTCCATTGCTTTGGGAGTCCGTCAAATAGGCCGGTAGGGCGCCCTTGGCGTACAGATTCTTCACCGTCTCTCTTGGATCCCGAATATCGGTGAAATCTTCCTGGTAATTTATTAAGAGCGGTGCTTTGTCGCTTGATGTGGGTGACGCCATTGTGCTACAGGCTGCCCGGTACACAAGTACAATTTACAATTTAAGGTACAAAGTGTGTTGTTTATACCATCTCACGCTTGACACGTTGGACGTTTACACGAAACCCGGAGTAGCCTAACTGTAGTGTAATTAGGCCTGCCCTAGGCTAGTGTTGGTTGGCGAACTCAAGTTCAGATTCAGCCCAGACCGCCCAGTACTTGTTGAACAGGACTTGTGGTAATATGATAAGATAGGCCTAATGTCCTTTGTGACATCAATTGATAACTATGAAGACGTTGCCAGAATGATCTTGAGTTTCGCTGAATGAAGGAAGATGAACTCGGACGCATTAATAATAATAATATTCACGCGTACAAAATACGTCTGGCGCTTCGTATTCGCTGGATGTTATGAAATGCTGCCCTCTAGTGACCTAATTCTGCCTAAAGTTTGTGAGACCATAGACTAGTTCCCGGTCCTTCCATTGTCCTTCGGACTTCATCAAATGTAGGGACCGACCCATCCTCGACTCCATGGGCGCGTGTGCGTTCCTTCACTAACCCCTGGCCGTGAGGAATACGTAAACGACGCTGACTGGCTATTCGAAATGAATATTTATGTCTGAAAGTGAACCGCGCGCGTAATCCGAATGTTGAACGCCCTGTGTGCGCTCGCGCCCGCGTTAACATCCTGTTCGTCACGTCACATCAGCAAAACGACTCCGAGCACTTTTTTCCATTATCAAGACAAGGCCACTGGTCTTGGTGGCTACGATAAACGATATGGATTTTTTTCTGGTCAGGAAATACATGTATTTTATGTTTAAACAGAGATAGAAAAGGCACATCAAAATTGTTCCAATCGATAGCAAATTTACTCATTTATCCAGTTCAAGAAAGCAGCTCATTCTCAATGACAGTGTTTGCCGCCGCTGCAGAAGATGCATCGAAAGGTTTGACAAATTTGCGAAAACAGCTGAGAAAAACATTTGGAAAATTACACAACTGACATCCGGCGATAAAGGGCGGAAACGGTCATGACGGTCGTCATACTTTTCCTTCCTCCCGATCCCACCAGGCCGGCTGTTACTATACTACTCAGTGCAGTGTTAGATTTAACGTCAGGCGGGAAAAACATTAGGCATCATTATTAATATTAGGAGCTAATCTCATCCTTCCAAAAGATTGATTCTACAAATAAAACCTTCCTACTAAAAACACTGCGTCGCGCGTTAAACACATCGACTGCAGTCCTAATTACCATATCCCACTATGTGGGATATGGTAATTACACAATTCCAGGGGTTAAGATCGCGCAAGGCATGGTGGGAAAACATGGCGCCGCAAGATCGTACCCATGGCAACCTCGTTACCATGGGTACGATCTTGCGGCGCCATGTTTTCCCACCATGCCTTGCGCGATCTTAACCCCTGGAATTGTGTAATTACCATATCCCACATAGTGGGATATGGTAATTAGGACTGCAGTCGATGTGTTTAACGCGCGACGCAGTGTTTTTAGTAGGAAGGTTTTATTTGTAGAATCAATCTTTTGGAAGGATGTGATTAGCTCCTAATAATGATGCCTAATGTTTTTCCCGCCTGACGTTAAATCTAACACTGCACTGAGTATATAGTAGTAACAGCCGGCCTGGTGGGATCGGGAGGAAGGAAAAGTATGACGACCGTCATGACCGTTTCCGCCCATTATCGCCGGATGTCAGTTGTGTAATTTTCAAAATGTTTTTCTCAGCTGTTTTCGCAAATTTGTCAAACCTTTCGATGCATCTTCTGCAGCGGCGGCAAACACTGTCATTGAGAATGAGCTGCTTTCTTGAACTGGATAAATGAGTAAATTTATTATCGATTGGAACAATTTTGATTTTCGGCATCGACTCGAATTTATAATATGTGTGCCTTTTCTATCTCTGTTTAAACATAAAATACATGTATTTCCTGACCAGAAAAAAATCCATATCGTTTATCGTAGCCACCAAGACTAGTGGCCTTGTCTTGATAATGGGAAAAAGTGCTCGGAGTCGTTTTGCTGATGTGACGTGACGAACAGGATGTTAACGCGGGCGCGAGCGCACACAGGGCGTTCATTCAACATTCGGATTACGCGCGCGGTTCACTTTCAGTACATAAATATTCATTTCGAATAGCCAGTCAGCGTCGTTTACGTATTCCACACGGCCAGGGGTTAGTGAAGGAACGCACACGCGCCCATGGAGTCGAGGATGTACCCATGGTAACGAGGTTGGGACCGACCGGCCGCGGCAGAGTATCTAGTCTTGGTTCCAAGACGTTCTTAGCGGTGCGACGTTAGCGGCCGACAGCGCCCTCTCGCTACACACACACACGCCACGCCCAAATCGCTACCCCTCTTACGTTTTACAGTCTGTGGTTCTTATCCGCATACACTTTTTAGCTCAGTCTGTGGTTTATGCATGTGCTGTATTAGACTGGATTCGAATTTAGTGCTGTATTCCGATTTAGGACAGTGTACCAGTCTAGAGACGAACGTGTACATACATGTACGTGCACGTATAAACCCACTTTTAATAAAACTTTAAAGCGTTGAAGAAAAAGTGAGTTGTTGAAAGGTAGGGTGGGACGCTTGTATTACCGCGGTACTTATCAGGGTGATATCACGTTGTTGTTGTATTTGATTTTTGTCTGGACCTACTTAAACGTTACAATGCAATGATCTAGGCCTAGGCCTTGGTGGAGTCGTCTAAAACTGAGTAAACGTGCAGCTGACGTGGCGCACTTTTACCATACACCACCAACCATGTCGACGTTTTTCCCAACTTTTGTCAGATGGTTTTGACAAACGTCTATTGTAAGTTGATGAACTTCAAATTCATTCAGTTGATTATTGGTATTCTTACCTTAATAATACTTGCTTTACGAATCATGTGAGGTTTTTTAGACTCTTGAAATCAGTCCGAAAGTCAAAAATGTGGTGTCCGGAAATTGGGCACAGTATTGGGCAGAGGGTAACTTGGCACACTTGAAAAGATTTCAATAAATCCTAAAATTTTAACACGACTGTTTTACAAGTTTAAAATTTATGATCCGTCATTATCTCCATTCACAAACCCAACTTCATGTTTGTCAGAAAATTACTTCCTGACGTTTTGGCAGAAGGGTTCACTGCATGCTTAAAAATTAAATCGGGAAATCGTGTTGAAATGACATTTTTCTCTTAACTTCGAAACTGGTCAGTATGCTAAAGATTTATAGACAGATATTTTAAACTCGCCAGAATTTAACTTTCTGTGTAATTTGGGGCAAAACTATTACTCAGGCATGATGCAAAGGAAAACATTCAAAGTGTGCCACGTTAGACGATGCGCCACATTACCTGGTTATTTTTTTAACTTCTGACTTTTTACTGTCAGCATTACAGCCCTACTCCAACGGTACCCCTAGAACTATGGAGTTCCGACAGGAACCCCATAGAAAGACGCCAATTTTTCCCATAGGCTAGTACAGCAAGAATAAGAAAGTCATTCCCATGCAATCACGTTTCTACATTGTACACGAGAATTACTGCACGGTTGTTCTCGAAAAATTATAATATGCCTTATTTACATCCTCACCTTGCTTGCGCCAAGTCAATTTTCGCCTGAAACGGTTCCAATTTGCGGGAAAAAAATGACCAAAATCTTCAGTCGTTCCGAAGCGATCAGTCGTTCCGAAGCGCGGTACGACAGGCAATGCATGCAGACGGTATATAACGGACACGCGGCAGTTGCCTGCGTACCGCGCTTCAAATTTTCGATGAATAATCATGACTTGACCGACCCACGGCCCCCCCGCAAAACAGGAGCTTCGTGTGTGCGGCTTCCTCGATGGTACTGTGTGTGTGTGTGATCGCTTCGGAACGACTGAAGATTTTTGTCATTTTTTTCCCGCAAATTGGAACCGTTTCAGGCGAAAATTTACTTGGCGCAAGCAAGGTGAGGATATAAATAAGGCATATTATAATTTTTCGAGAACAACCGTGCAGTAATTCTCGTGTACAATGTAGAAACGTGATTGCATGGGAATGACTTTCTTATTCTTGCTGTACTAGCCTATGGGAAAAATCGGCGTCTTTCTATGGGGTTCCTGTCGGAACCCCATAGTTCTAGGGGTACTCCAACGGCACCCCTACACGCCGAGTTTTTCAACCTGTCGACTTTGATTTCAAATATCTCCCTAAATTCTTATCGCTGAACACTTATAGGGCCTACATCATTGTAATCCTGAGATGTTGGCAATTTATACAGTGCTGATTTTGTCCGGCTGTGAGGTCTTCAAAAATGACAAATGCTCAAAAACCTTCCAAAACGTCTTAACATGGGGGCGGCCATCTTGTTTGTACCATCGCTGTGATCGAGAGAAGTCAGGGCACCCGGTGATTGTAGAAAATGGTCTGCTCATGAATTATGCATGAGTAGCGTGTCATGTTCGACGCGTGGATGTTTCGTGAGAAGTCATGGCACCGTACTCGGGGGGGCTGCAGAAACTGGTCTTGTTATGAATTATGCATGAGGCGTCGCACTGATGTATGAACACACAAAACCGCGAATGCTGTCTAGTCCTGGAACTCATCCAGTTTAGAATTGGTAATATTCACCTTAATTAAAACACTAACCGCCGCAAATCCGCCAAAATCTACCCCAACGTTTTCTTGTATTTTGATGGATTCAGGACTGGACAGCATTGGCACCATTACTTTACATGGGGCTATGTCCCAGTTTGTCTGTAGTACGAATGTGCCATTGGTTTACTGCACAGTGTTTGAATTTTATTTAGTGGATTCAGGAAGGTTAGAAAGGATTATTATACTAGCATGTGTGTTGTTATCGTAGTAAAAAGTACAAAACAAAGTAAAATATGGCAGAGCATTGGCCACAGATGACACCAAGTCATTTTTTCTCGTCATTAAGTTACATGTCCAAAAAATTACGACTCGTCTGAGTCGAGTCCAGGTCACTGGCTTGAGTCAACAACACTGGCAATGGCATGCATGGATAATGATGATTTTCAGAACGTTCCAATCATTCGTGGCATGCTCTACAGCAGACAAACAACTTCAAACTGAAATTTTTGGAGACTTTCATATCTGACCTCCACCTTAGACCTTCTGTACAAAGTAAATGGGCATGATAGAAAAGGTCAAAGTGGCGTAGCCAGAGGGGGTAACTCCCCCCCCCCCCCCCCCCCCCCTCCGATGGAGCTTTTAAAAATATAAGGGACTGATGCCATGTCATCTGCAATGTGTGAACTTGATGTGTTCAGTTTGATCATATTTGTAAAGGCTCTTGAAAGCACCGCCAATTCAAAACTGGAAACCAACACCCCCCCTCCCAAAAACCCCCAAAACAATTGGCACATTTCTTATGATTTTGTTAATAGTTGGTCCTAACAATTCTCACTTAACACCTTGAAGATGGCCCTCACTTTGCCCCATCCCAACACATGTAAAACATTTATGTCTTTTCATAAATTTGTCCACAGATTTACAATCGTGAAATGGATGAGGTGTCTGAACAATCATGATTGGATCAAGACATCAACACAGTCGACATGGTGCCAGACGAAAAGCTCCTCCCATGTCAGTGATGTAAGGCTGTTGAGGTCTCCACTGCCACAATGGGTGAAAGTCTTCTTGCTACTGAAAACATCAGGATCTTTGTAGTTGGCAGTCATCGACACTATCAAGAAACAGTTTCAGCTGTCAAGGTATTGCACTAGGCAAATATTTATTTTAAATTCTGGACATGGTGCTAGCCACTTAAAATGGTAAAGATAACCGATAAATGTGTAACATTGTTCTTTCCAAATGGCATTGCTATACAAACGTGGTCAACACTATTAATCAATGTTGTCAAGAAAGAAAGTTAGGAATGTTCCAAGTCTGGTGGCTTGGAAGAGGGGTGTATCCCCCCCCCCCCATATCCGCTTAACTGCAAAGATTGTTTTGTTTTTATCCTGATCAATATTAGTTCCTCCAGCGTACCATTTAAGAAAACTGACCTAAATCCCCCCCCCCCTCCTGAAAAAGCCTTCAGGGAGCCATGTTGCAGAATTGGCACACTTGACTTGATGGTGATTTTCAAACCTTCCCATTGTTGCCACCCAAATTGCCTATGAAAGTCTCCACGGCTGTTAATATGTATAATAGGTATGTTACGAATCAGAATAAGGTAAACATAGTTTTACATTTTGATATGTTTAAGGCCCTATTGAGGCAAATTGTTTGATTTGCAAGGTCTGCAGTCATGACCGACAGCTTGACAGGCAATGTGGGTGGAAAGGAGTAGAAGGTTTTTTTTCACTAGGGGTTAACAAAATAATCAAAATCTTAAAAGTACTGTATTCCTTATCAGGGTTTTAATCCAGGGTTTAAAAACAGGGTGTCCACATGGCACATTAGCTGTGTATGAAAATAGCGTTTCAAATTTGTAATACTTTTACATGTAAATGACAAATAAAACAGCCTGCCCGAATGATACAAACAAACTAAAAATAAAGTGCTCACCCTGTGGACCACCCTCCCACCCAGCTAAGGAAAAATAGTTGCTCAGTAACCAGATGTTATTCAAAAATCGTGTTTTGTCTTACAGGAATTCAGCCAGTGTCGTGTGTCGGGATGAAGATCTGGTAGACATGAATGACTCTATGCTACTACTGACACGGGAATCTCCAAGCATTGGGCCACCTAGCTAGAACAAGTTCGATCAAGGTGTCTACCGTTGGTCTATTTTGCCAGGTGCCCAGGATATATTTTGTGCATAGGTTACCAAGGAACACCGACTAGTGGTTAACAAATAGTTGCTGATCGAACTTGTCCTTTGAAAGCTATGCAACTTTACCACCTACATGACGTTTTCAGTAGACACCGCATCCTCCATAAATGTCATGTGCACTTTATTTGGCCACGAGACATGCTTCCTTGAGGATGGACCCTGTTCACAGCATCCGCTTTTACATAAATTGGGCCACTTGGGGGGTAAGAGAGTTGCATCGTGGTTTCTGCGATATCGGAGTAAGTTGCGATATCGGAGTAAGTTGCGATATCGGATTAAGTTTTCTCTGGAGCACATGGCCCCCTCACTTGACTTGACTCATGAAACATTGTTGGATTTAGATGGTAGTTGGTCGGGCCATGGAGGAACCATGGTCAGGCTGTGTATGTACGGGCAGATCGATGTATATGGGGGTTTGGTCATCGCTATTCAAGGTCCCCTGAACTGATTGTGCAGCGCAGTGGATGAGAATGCTTCCCCGTACCAGAACACACTGTCCTTGACTCCCAATTACTGACTTAAGTAATCTCTATTTATACACAACCTATGGACATTATGATATTTCCTGTGATATTATTTTACTAATCATTTATAAATGACTCAGCAAGTTTCACTCTCCCAATTGGTCGAGAGCATGTCACGTTGGTGTGTTTAAAGTGAATATGCATCATTTGCATTTGCTGTAATTTAAAAAAATGGATGGATTTGGGGGGTGAGTATTTAACAGCGAATATTGTTACACTGACTTGTTTGACGTTTCGGCATATGATGCACGATATGGGGCAGAGGAAACCCCCCCCCCCTCTTTTGTGTTGGTCATTGTGTTCCGGGAATCTCAGGAATTCTTTTCAGATGTCTAGGGGGATGTGTTAGGTTAAGGTAACAATAGTCTGGAGAGTGTATAGGGTATAGGGACAAAAGGGGGGAAGGGTGGTACCCCTCTGCCCCATATCATGCTGGAAAAAGAAAAACAATCATGTTCTTGTAGTCTGTTCCCTGTACCACTTAAGATCATAAACGAAGCAATTTATCGATGTTTGGTAATTTTGAGGTCAGGTAATCTGTCTAGCTGGCTTGTACCCGTTTACTAGACCCAGCACGATATGGGGCAGAGGGTCCCTATACCCCATACACTCTCCAGACTACTGTTACCTAACACATCCCCCCTAGAGATTTGAAAAGAATTCCTGAGATTCCGGGAACACAATGACCAACACAAAACAGGGGTGTTCCCTTTGCCCCATACCGTGCATCATATGCCGTTTACAGTTGTGTAATCGATGGCAACGAGAAAATGCGGACTAACTCAATATGATAAATTGGGAGTATTTCAAAAAGCCAGTTTTTTTCGAATGCTGGTCGGCCGACTACCGTTGGGAAATCAATGCAAAATACAACTTTTCTTGAAAATGTCAGCACACCAGGTGCCATGATTTATAGGATGCTTTAGACTGTTATTCACTAACAGTCCAGTACGGTATTTCGTTATAATTTGGTAATTTTGTTTTCATGTATTCAAGTTATAAAAAACCTATTGCATGAGTAACACAATTTGTCTCCATTTTTAGAAGTCCTAAATATGTTGCTAACAAAAAGTTAGAGAGTGATGTTCAAGTTTACAAACAATGAAAAGGTTTATCTAAGTATTTTTGTATACGTCTGTTTTGGACACAGGTGTTTTATAATAAAAAAGCACAAACTATGAAAACAAATCTTTTTACATGAATGTTGCTTATTGTGCGTTACTTTTTCTATATTGTAAGCATTATTGGAAAAATAAAAGCAATACACCAAAAAACGAATGACGAGTACTTAGTCTGCTTACTTCTCAATCAAAGTCATTGCTCTTAAATCTTCGTGTAGCCATGGTCATTAGCGTTTAGGGGATATGTTGGACACAACAGCAGGTCGCTATTTGACTTGGGTAAACCTTTTGCATTATTTAAAGTTTTACCCAAATCAGCGGCCTCCTATTGTGTACGCATAATTTTGTAATTGACAAAAAAATATTGCCACACCACCAGACACCCTTTACTAAATTTATTTAGTCACTGCAAAATTGAATAGTAATGAGCTGGTCAGTTTGTGGTGACTTGGGCGGTTTTATGGAGTCCTCTAAAGTGGCGCACTTCGGCGTTTCCCCTAATTTCGTCAGATAGTTTTAACAAACTTCTTGTTTGGTCAAACTCATCCAGTTGAATATTGGTACTATTACCTTAATAAAACTTGCTTCGTGAATCATGTAACTTTTTTAATTTCTTGATATTTTGTTCATAAGTCAATAATATGGTGCCGGCGGTTGTCTGACGTGGCGGCCTTGAATAAACTTCAATCAATTTCAAATTTTAGAGTTGACCAACTATGATTAATCATTACCTCCGTTCATATACCCAACTTCGTGTCCTATTTGAAATTATAAATCGGATAATCGAGCCGATGTAACATTTTCCTCGTGATTTTGAAACGGGTCAGTTTCTGTGCAATTTTGGGTAAACTATTACTCAGGCAAGGCGCAAGAGGAAAATTCAAAAGTCCACTACGTTTATAGACCATAGAGAGCAAACAACAAGGGCCAGGCCCGTAGCCAGACTTGGAAGTGGGGGGGGGGGGGGGGGGTCTTTTCAAGTGAAAGTGGATGTGTTTCAGATTTTTTTTTCAAAATGTTTTGGGCCCCGCAAGATAATTTAGAAAAGCGGTGGTGGGGTGTGTGGCTAGAAATCTCTGTTGGCTCCCCTTACGCCTGTATTGTACTAATAGGCCACATTATATCGCCGCTGTCAATTTATGCGACGATAAAAAAAATGTCAAGCGGACCATACAGCAAAAAGAAAGGGGGTGGGGTGGTCGTCCGACCCCTCTGCCTCCCCACCCCCCTTAGCATGGAAATTCATCTTTGATAAAAACATGATTACCAACCAAATTTGTATTACTTGTGACTTGGTAGTCAGATGTTTGCTTATCATGAAAATCACATTGAATTTTGGCTAGTATTGTAGTAACCTGTTTTTAATAAGGCAGACGTTTTTGTGCGAAGCAAACTTTTGTGCTTAGCAGCTCCATGAAATCTGCCCCTGTTCTTTGCTCTATGGTTAGACGACGCGCCACTAAATCATACGGGCCCACCATCATTACTGTCCCCCCGTAGGCCTATTTTTGGGGCAGAGAGGGGATGAAAAATCCTGCCTCGAACTCAGTGATATAAGTGTTTATAGTATAAGAAACATCTTCCCTCTCCTACTTTTAAACTATTTTGAATAATAATTGTTTCTCAGCTGTTTTTGGAGATGCTATATACACAGTGTATAAACCACAGACTGCACTGGGAGTAACTTCGTAACGTCTTGCTCAGTCTGTGGTTTGCATTGAAAAAATGCATTTTTCGTCATCAAATTTCGGTAGAAATGTCAAAGAGAGGGGAGAATGATATATTCCAATATATTCCAGTGTCAAAATTCAAAATTTTCGTCAAAAACTGTTTTTAAAAGTGTGTCAAAAATTGAAGTGTAACCCCTTAGTACCACTACCTAATATGTTGAGCGTTGACGCGCGTGCATTTGCTCTACGCCTGTAGTAAAAACTGGAAGATTCAAAATTTTAAACTGACGGGCCCAGTCCACACAAAAATGACTCAAAACCGTGGAATACCTATTTGGGTATTAGAATTACTTTTAAAAACCCAAATTTACTGTGAAGTTATTAAAATAAATCGATTTTCTGTGAGGCATGCAAAATTTCAATTTATGGGTTATTCTGTGACAGGCCAGACATGTTTCTGAAGCTGGCAGAAAAGTTTTTAAAAATCTGACTTTACTTTTTGTTAAAGCATGATATTACTACACTGCTCTCAATATTCCAGCAAATTTTGAGACTATACAGGAATTTGTTATTTTTTTGTCAACCTAAAGAAATCAGTAAGGGTCATTCTGTGACATTCTACTATTTGTAATTTCTCGTTGAAATTGAGGTATTCCGGCAACATTAACTTATGTGTGGTAGGTTGATCTAATTGAATTGTTCAAGTCCACTTTTACCATGTTGCAATATAAAGAAGGTACAAATAAACACAAAGGGAGTAATTTCAAAAAACGGGTCTGGCCCTACGGAGCTGGACAGTCTTTGCATAAAGAGGGCGCCACGTTCTCTCAGTCTGTGGTTTCTGAGCGACCAGAGAATACGATCCTCGTTCAGGAATTTCTAAAATCCGAAATTCATTAAATATAGCTAATTATACATGTTGAAAAGTTAATCATTATTAGAATTTTCTAAAATTTAATTAGGAAACTGAATTAATTTTATCAATTAAACAACATTTAGACCCTTATTTTACGTTTACAATTTTTTTTGTCAGCCACCTCGCAAACCGCATAAATACAGACCTAATGCGATCAATTCTAGCAAAATTGGCCGATATCACACATGGCAATTTTAAAGTTCCACCTCAATGCTCGCTTATGCACTTGGTATATTGTCAAGGCCAGGGCGTAAGGGGGAGGGGGATTTAGGGGGCCGTCCATAAAGTACGTACACACAAAGGGGGGGGGGGGGGGGGTTGTTGACATTGCGCACACCATGCGTACAGGGGGGAGGGGGGGTCCAAGCAATGCGTACCGTACGCAACCGACAATTTGCTTTTAATGAACTGTCTTGAAATCAATGTACTATCTCATATAAATAACTACCAGGACCACCCCCCCCCCCCCCAATAATAATAAGAAACCTGTTGCCTCTTCATCTGTTGTTTTTTGGACATATACGCATAATGCTATTTCAAGCACCGCGCCCATGCATACAAAACTGGAATCTACCCCTCCCCACCTGCTTTGCATGCAGAGTCTTTTGTTAAACAAAAACAAGGCACCTTTAAACCATTTTTGGTGTCACTTAGTCCTAAAATATTGCTGAAATAAGGATTCCCTTGTCACATTGAAGATAGCTATAACCTCCCCCCCCCCCCCCCCCAACCCCACACAATCTGGCCACCCCACTGCAGTCTACTGTTGTATGTTGATCTGATCTTAGTATTTTGTATGTAAAGGCAATAGAGTACCGAACTGATGACGTCAATCAATGCAATCTTAAAAACCAAAATAGATTCTAAACTGCATTTGTTTGGAACCAGTTGTCGCGCCAACTGACGTCAGACTTCGCTACTCTATAGAGCACCGAAGTGATGACGTCAATGCAATGTTTGGAACCAGAATACTTTTGTTATGTGTTTGCATGACTGGCTGTTAACAAAGGAACAGTCGAAATTTACATTTGTTTAGAACCAGTTGTCATGCCAACTGACGTCAGACTTCGGTACTCTATAGACCCCTGCAGCCTGAACTGATGACGTAACGCTTTGTTTACATGTGCACTTTGCTATGGAGCTTCGAATTTGTTGTTGCACCCCCCTCCCCCTCCTCGATCAATTGTCCCCACCATAAGAAAGCGCACATGTAAACAAAGTGTTACATCATGTGTTCTGAGTTTTTTCAATGAGAGTGGAATCATAATTTACTGGTGTTGCAATGTTTGTCGTAACTGGCGTATGGAGGGGGGGGGGGGGGGGGGGGCCGCCCGCTTTCTGATTGTTTGTTTGGGGGGGGGGGGGGGCATTCTGCTTCTTGGAAAAAAATTGATCCAGCGTTGGCGTTTAAAAAATACAAACAAAACCGGAGTTAGTATGTCCGCGCCTTTGTCACCTGGAAAAATGTATTTTCCGAACCGAATTGCTACTTTGATCTAGGCCGCTATTATCCACAGACGATAAGTAACAGATGAACAATTTGCAAAAGGTGGATTACAAACGGGACGCTCCTAATCCATATAAACAGTGTTAATCAATCTTTGCGAATTTATTTTTTAAAACATGAACAAGACAAGATAGTTGTGTAACCCCCCCCCCCCCCCCCCCCCCCCGGCGAAAATTAAACCCTTTTTAACTGAAAGTGTTATTTAAAAACTTCAAAGACCTCAGGACTTATTTTGCAAACATTTCAAACACACTTATAAAATACATGTATTTACATACAAATAAGTCACTCGGCAGCCAGCTATAGGCCTACTCAATGTATTATCTTAGAAAAAATGAACATAATAAGAACGAAAAGGTTACTATATTTGCCTGTTGTGATTACACAATCACTATACGTTCTGAGAGATCACTTTTAAAGAAGTACATACAAAATGGCATTCCGAATACAATGTCAGACCGATCTTGCAAAACCACAGACTGAGAAAAAAGCCGAAAATTTCATTTGAAGGTAAACAAATGCACAATGTATTTCAAAATAACCCTAACAATATATCTATTCATAATAGCAGTTTTGAGAAAAATGTATCCAGTATATATAACACTACAAATAATATAAATATTTCATAAATTTATAGTTATTTCCGAGCCTACCACCTTAATATACTGATCCACAGAATAACCCGTGTCACAAAATGACCCAAACCACAGACTGCGCTCCCCGACGCTACGCAATCCACAGAATAACCCAAAATTGGGTTATTCTGTGGTTCACCGACAACATTGCTGAACCACAAACTGCAGCGGCTTGTGCACATGTCTATGGGAGCTGTAAGGGCTACCCCCGTCTTGGGAATTTCGCAAGTTCTGCTCGCGAAATCGCGAGCAGAACTGTGTGGCATTTGCATGCGCGTGTGACGTAGCTGCATTATCGCATGTAAATAGCCAACACTCACTAGTCTAGTTTCTGTACTCACGTGGGGTTTACGTGTACGTACGTATGAACGTGCAGCGCAGTACCAAGCCATTCGTTGTTTGTTGGAAAAAATTTCTGACCGCGTGGACCAAGCGATCGATTTTACAGCAAACAAACTGGGCTTTGGAAAGCTAAAAAGTCATCAGATCAGTGCCATTAATCAATTTGTACGTGGCCATGATTTGTTTGTTAATTTACCAACGGGATTTGGCAAGAGTGTAATTTTTCAAGCTGCTCCATTGGTCTTAGATTTCTTGAACGAAGTAACCGAAGGTAAACAGGAGAAAGCGCTGGTTATTGTCGTCGTGCCATTGAAAGCCCTGGCTGTTGATCAGTTACATCGTGCTGAACATCTGGGACTGAAGTCGGCAGATATAACGTCTGATATTCCAGATCACATTTTGGAACAATCCGAAGATTTCTCAATCCTGTTTGCCAGTCCAGAATCACTCTGCTCAGAACGTTAACAGACTAGTAAGTTATTACTTAAACATGAGTTTCCTCCAGTGCGCAAGCGCGATTATTCGTTTGACCCGCCTGTTAAATTATGCATGAGCAGGTCGCGCGCGCTCCGGTCCCTTGCGAAATGCCCAAGACGTTCTTAGCGATTTGGCCTTGGCGTGTGTTTGTGTGTAGCTAGAGGGCGCTGCCGTTCGCGCTGTCCGTCGCACCGCGCTATAAGAACGTCTTGGAACCAAGACTACAGAGTATCCCGCCTAGTCCATCCACTGCCTGGATAGCCTTGATCAAGGCTGTTAAGGGCCGGTCACACTGGCCACGATAACAAAAACGAAAACTATGCGAATAAACGCTCCCTATTCGTGGATGGAACGCGCGCGTATTACCGCACGACAACTTCCACCAATAAATGCCGTTTATTCTCACCGTTTTCGTTATCGTCTTCGTTATCGTGGCCAGTGTGACCGGCCCTTGAAGCTTGTTTCCATTAACGAGCGAGCGCCTAGTGCTAGCCTAGCCTGCACGTACGTCCCCCCCACACACATCCGTAAACAGCAACCCAGCAAACACAAAACGTTAAACAAACGTTTTGGTTAGGTTCTACTAGTATAGGCCGGTCGCTTACGTCTTCGTCTTAAAAGGGAGATTGCAAAACTATTACGGAATACGTAGGTTACGTACCCGATAAGGTATCGCAATGTGCATGCTGATTGGATGGCGCTTACTGGGCTCTAACAAAGGGTTTCTATGATGGGAGTGTGTGTGTGTGTTAGAGTTTGTATTACATGTATATGCCGGCAATCGTGAAAAATCGTGTACAAAACCAATGGGAGGCCTTCCGAAAAAGTTAGAGTATAAACAAAAGAGGAACAATGGGAGGTCCACGATTGCACCCACTTACATGACTGTGTGTGTGTGTGTGTGTGTGTGTGTGAGTTTGTATATGCCGGCAATCGTGGACCTAGGACAAAAGAATTCGAGCGTAGACAAAGGGTCCACGTTTGACCTAACGTCCACGATTGAAAATCGTGTACAAAACCAATGGGAGGCCTTCCGAAAAAGTTAGAGTATAAACAAAAGAGGAACAATGGGAGGTCCACGATTGCACCCGTTTACATGACTGCGTGTGTGTGTGTGTGTGTATTGCAGGTGCCTCTCGGACCGGGGTCTCCAAGCTCGCCGCCTTGTTTGGGGACGAACAAGGGTCTTACTCTTCGGAGGGGGCGGTGTAGCGCCGGTGCCGGTCGACCGGCAGAGGGCACCAGCACGGACTAACAATGAGCCATTGCAGTGGTGCCCCTGCTGGTCGGCCAAGGAGACCCGTTGCCGGAGGGCGAATGTGCAGTGGAGTGTTGCCGTGGTAACAAGCAATGTGCTTTTCCCAAAGTGAAATGTAAAGTTGTTGTCGTGATTTGTTGCAAGAAATATAGGCTAAGTGCCGTGAACATCCAGAGAAACTGTGCCGCTTTCCTCTGTCAGGTGTGGTGACTTCCTACATCCGGTCGACGTTACAATACCTATGGTTATCAGGGAAATGTGTGGAGATTGGAGGCATCCATCAATTTATGGTTGACTGAGCACAAATTAAAGACAAAATCACCCAAAGTCAAAGTTCACAAGAGTGAAAGAAGCTTGATTATCAAATGTGTTTACAAGGAACAGTTTAACTCCAATTGTGTGAAAAGCATGTTATGTTACCTGTTGATGTTCTTCGTCTTAGTGTTCGGTTGATGATAAGTCGATCCTCTGCAGCAGTCGTCACTTTGGGTCGTCCACTACGAGGTCTATCCATCACTTGACCAGTCTCCATTAACTTTTTGCCCAATTTTCTGATGGCATTTGGGCTAACACCCATCCTTCGGGCTACCTGTTTAACAGGGGTCCCATACTCTAAAAGCCCAATTGTAATGGCTCTTGGTCAGATAATCTGGGCATGATTTGAAGTACAGAACTTCAGCATGCTTTTTTATTCCCGATGTTCTTGGTGTATGACTAGTGAATGAGGCTGGTCAGACAACTTACGGGACTAACATGTGAACTTTGACTTTGGGTGATTTTTGTCTTCAATTTGTGCTCAGTCAACCATAAAGTCATGGATGCTTCAAATGTTCACACGTTTTCCTGATAATAATATATAATAATAATAATAACAACTTTATTTAAAGATGGTAGCCATGTCACCACGAAGGTGATTTTCAATGGGCCATCATACATAAAATTAAAATATACAAGACATTAAAACAGAAGTACATTTAGCAACAAATTACAATAAAAAGCTATGGCAATATTTGAATATTTGAATATTTGAAACAAATTACAGATAAAAAAAAAACCAATTCATATTAAAAGTACGAGAAAGAGATATTTCATGGATACCTTTAACACTCGAGGAAACCCAAACAGGGACGAACATACAAACTGTCCAACAACCCAACAACCCAACCACCAATCAACCAACCGACCGCCCAACCGACTGACCAACCGACTGACCAACCGACAAAGAAATAACCCAACAGCTCAACCATCCACCCGACCTGCCCACTGACCAACCAACAAACCGCCTAACAAACAGACATACATCCGAAAAGTATAAGTAAAAATTCAAAAGGCAGGTATTGCAAGTTCAGAACACACGTACTAAATGTTATGTTCTAGGGAAAATGTATCACGATCATACAGGTTTTGTTTGAGGTCATGTAGTAACCTTTGTTTAAAAGTAGCAACATTTGTAACAGCTCTCAAGTTTTCATTTAGATTATTCCAAATTGTAGCCCCTCCATACTTAAAAGATCTCTGCCCAGTGGCTAACGTACATCTAGGAAGATAAAAAGCATGAGCATGACTACTTCTGGTGTTATAATTATGTACCATATTCACATATGTAAACATATCCTTTAGGTAGGATGGGGCATTGCCATGAACAACGTTAAACATTTGCAGCGTCTCAAAATAATTGATTCTGGTATTAATTGGCAGCCAGCCAAGCTCCTTAAAAAGTTGGACTGTATAAACAGCTATGCTTAACATCCTTAACATCCAAAATAGTTCTGGCAAATCGTTTCATAATTACATGTATTTTGATTAGTAATTCTTTTCTACAGTTTCCCCAGACAATACAGCCATAGTCAATAAGTGGTTGCACTAACCCTGTATAAAAATCCTTTTTAGCTTTCAAAGGGAGGAGGTATTTTATTTTATTTAATATATGAAGTCGTCCTCTAAGCTTAGAACATACATTTTCGACATGAGTATCCCATGAAAGGTAATTATCAAAGTGAACACCGAGCAACTTAGGGACCATGGATTAATGTCAATTTGCGTGCTCACGCGTGCGCACGCGCGCACGGGTCCGCACGCAATTGCACGCAAAGGCACGGGCCTCCTGCGTTCCATTGCATGCCATTGCGTGCCAGTGCGTGCCGATGAGTGCTGATGCGTGCCGATGCGTGCCGATGCGTTCCAATGAGCACAGGCAATTAATACTCAACCGTATCTTTACTTGCGCTGTTTATCAATCTGGGATTAACGATAACAAAGGAACACACGCCGGCCGGCCAAGACGGACGGATTACCAGACGGAGAGGGTGTCATAAAAGGACCAGGGTTTCAAAAAGGGCTAGTGTGCCACAATAGTGGACTGATGACTCATCTTTTGGTGGCTTTGGTCAGAATACACTTAACTAAACTGGCGATTCAAAGGCTTTCCTAACGTAATGATGATTCTAGCGGGACTTAGATTTGTAAAGTATTGTAGTCTATGTGGATTTCTTATATATTTCAAGTTTCCGTGATTTTCATTGAAACATTGCACATGACACTACAAATGTGGAAATCTAGTGAAAGACGGCATCATTTATTTCCTCAAATTCGATCTTTTCTGAGAGAAAAATACGTTTTGAAGAAATTGCGCGTAGATGTACACCATTATTCAAGTTTACCACGCATAAAAACTGCAGTGCTTCGTCATCACTGGATATAAATCTTTGGAAATTCAAAACACAGCCCATTAGGCCTATTGTACGAAAAATTGAACGAAAAACAATATTAGATTTGTCAAGGCGCAGCTATAGGAATACATTCAGAAGATTGTTTGCGTCGGGGGATAGGCCTTCATGTTATTATTCATGTTATCATTCATTGGAATGTTTGCGCTGCGTTATTGATGTAAACATCGCACCCGAACTATACTTTTTAGGTAATATAGGGCAGCAAATTTGAGAGTCTAGACTTGATTGGAAGTTAATGTTATTATTTTCTGATAAATCTGCACATAACCCATCGTCCGCGATGTAGGGCCTATACAACGCTTTTTCAGATAATATTTTTGGAGGAATAAATAGCATCGACGTCAGTTCAAATTTGGCGATTACGTGACTTAGTCTTGTTCCAGGATTTCTTTATTGTGAGATCATTACAAATACATCTAGCACGGCGCGCTTACGAATTACGACATAAGATCGAAATTCAAGATGGCGGCGCCCATTGATACAACTTTTACATGATAATGACATGTGGACCTATAGAGTATCAAAGTGATGACGTCAATGCAATTTTTCGAACTAGAATACTTTTGTAATTTTGTGTTAATGTGTTTTTTCATGACTGGCTGTTAACAGAGGAACAGTCGAAATCTCCATTTGTTTGGAGCCAGTTGTCGTGGCAACTAACGTCAGACTTCGGTACTCTATACACGTACATTTTGTACATGTTCACATTTCCATCCATTTTGTCGAGTGAAGATTTCAAACTTCAATTCTTTATTGCATTATTTCTTAATTTCTTTGCTTTATTGAAAAAATACAAAAAAAACCAATTTTTTTTTATTCCAAGTTCATTAAAAATACAGTTATAACATGGCGCTTAGGAATTGCGAAATAGGGACGAAATTCAAGATGACGGCGCCAACTGAAACAACTTTTACATGATAAAGGTATAGGGACCTACATGTACATATGTGTTTACCTTTCTATCCATTCGTTTTGAAGAGTCAAGATTTCAACCTTCAATTTAAATAATCTTGCAGTATTTCATAATTTCTTTGCTTTATTGAGAAAATACACAAAAACGATTTCTTGATTGTGGGATAATTAAAAAAGCTCTAACATGGCGCTTACGAATTATGAAACTGTGGAGAAATTTAAGATGGCGGAGCCAACTGAAACAACTTTTACATGATGAAGATATAAGGACTTACATGTACATGTACATGTTCACCTTTCCATTCATTGCGTTTGAAGAGTCGAGAATTGGGTTTGAAGAGTCAAGAATTGGGTTTGAAGAGTCAAGAATTTTCATGAAGGACCTTTTCAAATTCTCGCATCTTTTGTCTCAGATTTGAGGTTTGGAGTTCTTTTTAGGGAAACAAGTCCCACAAACTGTATCGCAAATTCTGCAGAAAACCCTTAAATTAATAGTTGTGAGAAATCGCGTAAGCCCTAACTTGCAGAAAGAAAGATTAATTCTACCAGTTGCACACTAATCCGGATTAGCGGATTATCCGGGACATAAAAGGTGCCGCCAGAGACGATCTCTATTGTGCACTCGGGCTGGTTGCAAATGAGTCACTTTGCATGCCACTGAAGGCCACTGCGTGCCACTGCGTGCAAGTCCGTGCAAGTCCGTGCCAATGAGTGCCGATGCGTGCAAATGCGTGCCAAAATCTTTCTCGTTTTACCTTGCACGCAAAGGCACGCAAAGGCACGCAGTGGCACGCGTGCGCACACGTGCGCACGCAAATTGGCATTAATCCATGGTGCCTTATGTGATTTCACAGGGGTGATTTAAGAATTGGATCTTCCAACTGAAAATTGATTAATGGCAGCCATAACCTTTTTACGAGAACCAATTAACATACACTCAGTTTTGTTTATATTGAGAACCATCCGATTATTAGCAATCCATCCTGAAATGGGACACATCTGGCTAGACAAGTTGTCATTAATTGTTTTTATGTCTCTATCACTTGTGTACAAAGTCGAGTCATCAGCATACATTTCTATTTCAGTACCCTCCATCTCTAATATGATATCATTCATGTACAGAATAAATACCAGAGGACCTAGAATCGAACCTTGTGGTACCCCAAGTGTAACAGGCAACTGTTTAGATAGATGGCCATCATATGATACACACTGCGTTCGGTTATCAAGATAAGATTTAAACCAGGTCACAGTATTTTCTTCACACCCATACATTTCTATTTTGCGAAGAAGAAGATCATGGTCTACTAAATCAAATGCTTTACGTAGATCTATAAGCACTAATCCGCAAAGTTTACCTTGGTCTATGTTTTCATAAAAATAGTTAGTGAGTTTCGTCAAAACAGTTTGGCAGGAGTGACTTTTCCTAAAACCCGATTGTTGATCCAAGAGGAATTTGTGTTTCACAAGATACGAATAATAGTGATCATATACATGACGTTTCAATATCTTAGACAACACTGGGAGAACAGAAATTGGGCGATAATTCCCCATGTCATTTGTGTCTCCACTTTTTAAAATAGGCACTACTCTTGCTTTTTTTCCAAATATCAGGAACAATTCCAGTAGTGAGACTCAAATTACATATGCCGGCAATGTGAGGAGCAACTATATCTGCACTTAATTTCAAAAGCCTGACACTAATGCCATCTAAACCAGTGGATTTGGAATTTAGCATTTTACGAAGTTGATCAGAGACAAATTTGTCGCTCAATAATGGCACACTAAAATCTGAAAACTCACTCTTCTGTTTCCTATCATTGACAAAATCATGCAATTTTTAAAAATCTGGATTATTATTATCACAATCAGGTCGATATTTCTCACCAACACTGCTGAAATGATCATTAAAATCATTGGCAATATTTTTGGCATTAAGGCTGCCAGATGAGTCAGCAGTTGTTTTGTTTAATTTTGGGCAAACAGATGTAATTGTGTTCATGGCTGACTTGACTGTATTCCACATCGCCTTTGAGTTGTTCAAGTTATCATGAAAAGTTTGTGTGTAGAATTCCCGTTTCGCAGCTCTGATTAAGTAGTTCACTCTATTTCTTGCTTTCATGTAGGCGAATAACAAAGCCTCATTGTTGGTTCTGCTGAGGCATTGTAAAAGTTTATCCCTTGTACGCATTGCTGACTGGATGAGGTCGCTCCACCATGGTGGCTGTTGAAGAAGTTTGACTCGTTTTGACACAAAAGGAGCATATACTTATCAACAACACTGGTGTACATTTGGCTCCAAAGTTGGAGACGTTCGTTTGGATTAGTAATACAGTCTAAGAGGTTCCATGGAACTTTCATCAGGTCAAACCTAAAATCATCAACATTAATATTTTTGATATTTCTATATCTAATATTACGATGGGATAACATTTTAGCAAATGAGCCATTGTGTTTCTTTATAATCACAACAGGATAATGATCAGATAAACCAGTATGAGGTACAATTACAGAATGAACGGTTGACTGATTATTGACTTAAACATGGTCCAGACACGTGTTAGAATAATGCGAGTGACTTCTGAAACCAGTTGATTATAACCCATATTAAGCAGATTTGTAACTAAAGGCTTCTGAGGTTGCTTAAGAAAATTTAAATTAATGTCTCCAAGAATGAACACATCCATATTGAGACCGATGGCATTCTCAAAATTATGTTCCGATCCGTCTCGGCATTAGCACTGGGTGGTCTGTAGACGTAGCCTACGAGAAACTTCTTGGCTCTGGGGGGCTCAATCTGTAACCACATAATTTCGGCATGGTCAGTCTCAAGATCTCTCCTGCGAGTGAAGTTGATAGCGCTATTAATGTATGCTAATGATAACCATAGGTATATTCTATGCTATGTGTAATCTGTAAGAAATTGTTACTTTAGAAATTATGAGAATCTTGTTATTTAGGGGAACTTAATTTTTGTGATGTGTTTATAAAATATTCCGGCCTACCTGCATACCACGACTTAGACCAATCGGACTCAAGGTTCTCTAGATATAGGACCTTAAAGGATGCACCTTTAAAATGACATGACCCTTGATTAC
Source organism: Hippasteria phrygiana (assembly GCA_037893225.1). Lineage (NCBI taxonomy): Eukaryota > Metazoa > Echinodermata > Asteroidea > Valvatida > Goniasteridae > Hippasteria > Hippasteria phrygiana. The sequence continues at coordinate 146,239 of JAZGUH010000143.1, forward strand.
GTCACCACAACGGTACTTGTCAACACAAACGCTTGCAACGTGTTCTTGATCTGTGTCATATTTGGAGTCAATCTGATTAATTATAGTGTAAAATTTTGAGTAGAATGAAATTTGAAACATTTAAAAACTCATAGAAAATCAGCCGATGACGTCATCATTACCTCACTTCGGATGTTGCTTGCGATGACACTATCTACCTACCCACACATTTTTATGATGATCGGACCTACCCTTATATGTGTTTTAAAAAGCACATTTTTGTTGACGAACATTTTTAACATTTATATGAAAGAATGTAGGAGCTAACAAACCTTTTGCAAAAAGAATTTTGAATTTACCATGTTATGTTGATGAGATATCGCTTTAAGAAACTTTTAAGTTCAAAAACTTAAAAAGCAATATAAAGTAGCACAACGTAATCATGACGTAACGTCAATTTTCATCTTTAACAAGTTTAAACTCAATCGGAGTTACGGTTGTCTAGATATAGGCCCTTAAAAAAATGTACCTTTAAGATGACGTCACATGACACTTTATGGCATCTTCATGACGTCAGAGCAACATGCACGAGTTATGCACAGGGTCTAAGAGTATGCCCATTAAGAACCTATTACAAAAAGAATTTCCAAATTAGCAGTTCTGTTCATGAGATATGGTTCAAAAGCTTCAAAAACCGAAACAACCACATAACATCGCACATGTCATTATGACGTCATCTCAATGTTTATCTATAACACGTGCGGGCCTACCGATATACTAGGTTTGAACGTAATCGGACCTAAGGCTCTCTAGATATGGGCATTTCAAAAATTCACCTTTAAGATGACGTCACGTGACCCATGGTGAGTCATCGGGACGTCACTTTACAAAACAAACGTTTGCAATGTGGTCCTGGCCTATGTCAAGATTGTAGTCAATCTGATCAATAACAGTTAAAAATTTTCAATGTGAACAAAGAAAACTGGCAGGAGCGGGATTCGAACCTGCGACTAGGTAGATTCAAATCCCGCTCTTTTCTTTGTTCACTTTGAAAATGTATTTAAATTTACCTAGTCAGTTTCCCTTGTGGATTGATTGTTTGACGAATTATAAGTTTAAAAGTCGTATCTTCATTGAGTGATCCCCACAATGTCGCTTACCAAGTTGTAACCTAAAATTGGGTGTGATCCCTGGCTATACGGCATTCTGGACTTATGACTTCTGACTAGCGCCCACCCGAACAAAGATACTGACAATTTGGGAAACTGCCCACGTAGGACAAGATAGCTCAGTTGGTAGAGCGCCGGTACGGTGTTCCGGAGGTCGCAGGTTCGAATCCCGCTCCTGCCAGTTTTCTTTGTTCACTTTGAAAATGTATTCAAATTTACCTAGTCAGTTTTCCTTGTAGATTGTTTGACGAGTTTAAAATTTTGAGAGTAGAATGAAATTTGAAACATTTAAAAATTGATAGAAAATCAGGCGATGAGGTCATTATGACGTCGGTACACAACAATTTTTATGATGATCGGACCTACGTCCTTATATGTTTTTCAAAATAAACAAATTTTTGATGACGTCTTGATGAGTCACACATTTTTCACATTGATATGAAAGAATATAGGAGCTACCAAAGCTATTACAAAAAGAATTTTGAATTTAGCATGTTCTGTTAATTAGATATGGCTTTAAGAAACTTTAAGGTTCAAAAACTTCAAAATTACTATAAAATCGTATGATGGCGTCATCATGACATCTCCTCAATTTTCATTATACACGTGCTGGCTTACCAACATACCGAGTTTGAACGATATCGGACATACGGTTCTCTAGATATGGGCCCTTGAAAAATGCACATTCAAGATAACGTCACGTAACACATGATGACGTCATTATGACGTCACTCTTCGGCATACAATTTCAGCTTAGGGTCTATGTTTGTGTTAAGTTTGATTAAGATCTGGAGTTGTTTAGTGACCAAAGTGCGGCGTAGAAAATTCGTGTACAAAGTCTATGGGATTTGGGGTTAGAACTAAAATATAAAAGCGGAAGAGGAAGACAAAAAATTAGAACAAAAACAAAGCCCCTTCCGAATGGTTGTCGGAAAAGCCAAAAATCAGAACAAAAACAAAGCCTTTTTCCGACTGGTTGTCGGAAAAGTCAAAGATTATATGCTAGTACTCCCTGACCATGCATTAGACCAAACGGAGCAATTAATAGACGTCACTGACTTTACTTATCAGGTCGGGGAACTAAACTATTTCCAATGATTGTCGGGCGACAATCGTCGGAAAATAATGTTTCCACTTTTCTTAAAAACGACAGCTCATTAGGTGCCATGATTTTACAGCTAGGATGCTTGAGACTGCTATTTACTTACAGCCTAGTGTGGTACTTCGTAATAATTCAGTAGTTTTGTGTTTTGATGTTTACAAATGTTGTATACCGGTACTACCTTTAGGAGGAGTAAAATACTTGTGACATGTTTAACTCGTGGCCAGACAAAACTCCAGCTAAAGGGCCACAAGACCTTTGACGGCATTGCACCGTAAAATGGAGGTAAATCAACTCCTGAAACGGGGTCATAAGACCTTTTAGGACCTTTCTTTAACAAACAATTTGAAGAACTTGCAAAAGAAACAGTCCTGTTGACCCAATTTTAATTCGCATCACGAAATTGAATCTATTGGAAACCATTACCCCCTCTACCCTGTCTCAAAAAGTAGTAATGGCAGAGAAATGTATGGGCAAAATAATACTCAGTGTACTTTGATTAGCTAACACTTTGATGCAACCGTGACCCCGTGTCACATCCGTATGGCATGAACACACAAACCGTTACCCTGTACAAATCATTGATATAAATCTCCATTTAAAAAAAATTAAATACATTTGGTGCCTAAATCCGTGCTTTAAAATGTCCCGGGATGATCAAGTCTTTTTTAGAAATCACCCCATGAATTCAGCCCCATAAATCTCTGAAAAATATGTGGCCCTCTGTAGCATGTTGAAGAACGTCTCCCAAGTTTTACTTGTATTTTTATGCTTGAGTAAAGAACATTTAACGGGCTTTACGAAGACACCAAAGTTATCCCTCTACCCTCTGAAAATAAGACATGAAAGAAATTACACTAGTGACACGTTGCTCGGGATGGTGGAGGCTGAATGGGTGAGCAGACAAACCAGGGCTCAAGGTGTGCACCTCAGCTGTTCATTCTTGTGTTAGGTCTATTACGAGAGACAAGAATATATATGCACTAATTAGGTTACAAATCCTAACCAGACGGCAAATTACATGAATAACGTTACAGAAGAGAACTTGTGGAAAGGTTGACTCATTCCAAACAAAGCGTGTCACGTACGAACGTGTATTTTTTTAATACATGTACAGTTCAAAGAGCGAGTAGATCACCTACAGAAATGGGGCTTTGGGGAGGCTTTTTCGACCTTTGACTAGAAACAAAGCCGACCGCCCTGAAATCTGTCTTCTGGATTGTATTCAAGACCTACTAGACTGTTAAACGTTCGTGATGCGCGGCCTGTAATAGATAAATTCCAAATTGACGAAAATAGCACCCATCTGCGCACTTCCGGGTTTGTAAAAGAGGCTCTCGGTGCTATTAAGTAAACAGCTGACTATACTAAACGTGCGCTGCGCTGCCATTTATGGCGTGACTCATTCATGTATGTATGAATGAATTTGTTGAATATCACCGTTTTTGTTTAGCACTGACATCATCGCTTTCAACCTGGAAGTGCGCACGTGGCTAATGTGAAATTCATCTATTGAAAAACTTGATGTACTTGTAGTATATCACCGATGAGGGGCCGGGTAGTCGAGCTTAATGTTATTCTCATTCTAAATATGTTTTGCTTTAAAGCCTCAATTTTTTTTTATATACAAAAACAATTACAGTAATACTATTCACGCACTTCCCTTTTACCTTGCCATCCACGTCCATGTCTTCCAGGGCCACCGCATCTTTTTAGTATTCTGTTGAGGCGCATTTTCAGTAGAGCAGAAACCATAGTACAACTGTTCGTTTTCTATGGGTCTTTCTTCACAACTAAATTTGAACAATGCTGAATATGTTGAATACATCCTTTCCTCATTTTTTACCACACTTGTTAAAAAAAAGCTGACTGAAAACGTTGTTTTGTTCTTACCCGTACACGCAAAACAAGACCTTTAAGGGGTTTTGCTTTTCTTTTCTGGTTTGCTACGATACCTATAGGCGTAGGCCCTTAAAAGCAAAAACAAATTGACAACGAGCAGGGGAGGAGGGGGGGGGGGGGGGGTTCGACCCCACAATCCCCATCCTCCTGGATCCGCCCCTGAGCATGACTTCTGAAGGAACCAGATAAAGGGCATTGGTTTATTTCTTTGTCAGAATTTGGACTCTTCGCCGTGTGTACCGTACTCCAACCAACCAATCATAGGTGTCTTTATCTGTATGCGATGTGGTTGAAAGGTAGTGTGCATAGTGTGATTCTTTGTGTGCACTAGTAGTATAGAAGATGCCGATTCTATGTCATTTTCTGTTTTTTCACTTTTCTCTCCAATTTTGCTGTATATACATACGTCAAATTAAAAAAAAAAAAAAATAGTCTAAAAATCGCCCAAATTTAATTTAAAATTTTGCTGAGTTACTACACACCAAAATTTGCACAAAATCAAGAAAATAAAAAGTGTTTTCCATAGTCCACAAGCGTACGAAAACGCCGGGGCGCCCCGGCGAAATAGGCAAAAAAAATGATTTGTCGCAAGGCAAAAAAAATATCCCCCATCTCAGTAGAGATGAGGGATATTTTTGTCGTACTCACATAGCTACGCTCTACTATACAAGCGTAGCTACGCTCGTAGGGCGTACACTAAATTACAACTACTCTTTGCAAGGAGCGCTAGGCCTAGTCTCTAAACTCTCATAATCAGGAGGTAAAATACTCACGTTAGAATCACGCTCATACTCTTTACATATTTCTAATTTAAAGTTGTAAGTTTTGCGATAAGATCTTTTTTTTCTTTCGCTAGAAGCTCGACCACTTTCTTTTCGACCTCATCGTCTATTTCTTTTTGGTTAGAAACAGACTCTTCTCTCGCTTTAGTTTGCGTCCTAATAGCTTCTTTCATTCCATAAAACTTTTTTAATTCATCGTTAATTAAAGCAAATTCTTCGTGACTTACATCGCCATCGTCTACGGCCTGAGACACTAATTCATTTATCGTATTTAATTTTGTTTCTGCTACTACTCTAATCTCATCGTGTTTCTTAGCTTTACCTCTAAACTTTTTACTAAATCGTTTTAATGTCAAACTTACACCCACGCATCCTATAGCTAATCCTTCTAGCACCACGCCTACGGGTATACTAATGATACCAACAACGCTGACTATGCCTATTGTACCGGATAAAGCTCCTAAACATTCTATAACGGTCTCTGCGTTAGATAAACAGGTAATAATTTTATTATACTTTTTGTGTAACCGTTCTCTCTTATCTCTCTCGTTGGCTATCTCTTTTTGCACTCGTTCGATTTTATTTAACCTAAAGACTGAAGACTCGTTCGTTTCACTCGGGACAACGGGCAATTTAGGGTAAACGGATTCTGCGGTCATTTTATAAAGTCGTATATTTTATATGACTTATTATTTTAATTTTTTTTGCATGTATACGAGAATCAAAGTACCAACACCTACCAATAATGCCCACACGTGCTCCGCCAACCAACCGACACTCTTGCTCAATAGATTGAACAACCAACTCGCGATACTACCCAAAATACCGGGTAAAGCGATTAATAACTTACCCCCGAGCTTTTTTAGCAAATTATCCAAGTTTTTTAAATGATTACTTATCCAATCTTTCACGTTACCTCCGGGTTTAGGCGTAGGAGTAACGGGCTTAGGCGGAACCGGGGTCGGAGCAGGAACAACCGCTGCAGCAGCTGTTGCAGCGCCGCCACCAATAGCCGCCACCAAAGAAGCAACGATCGTACTTATAGCTAAAGCAAACGCGGCCAATATACTTACGACCGTCACACCCTGTTCTCGAAACAGAATTCTAATCTTTTCTCTTAGCGAGGTATCTCTTTCTAATATTTTATTAATCGTTTCTTTGATTCTAGCGATTTGACTTTTGAGTCCTCGTTCATTTTCGAGCACCGATGTCATTCTAGCGGATCTTTCATCTTCGAGATCTCTTAATTGATTAGCTAGGTGGTCTAGCTCATTTTCATTTTCTGTTTCACCCAAGTCTACTTTTGTTTTAGCAATTTCATCATCTATCCTACTCAGCTCAGCTAAATTTAATTCTAAACTACCACTGAGCGTTTGTAGTTTTTTGTCTAAAGCTGCAAGTTCTCTATAATTTAACCCCTCAGTTTGCGCTTGAGCATCTACTTCTCTCGGTTGAGGGGGAGGAATTGTATATCTACCGGTTTCAGGGTCATATTCGGGATCCATTTCGGGGCCCGCCAGATGTTCTAGTTGCTCGCTTATATATTCAGCTAACGTACCGAGTTCTTGTGGATTGGAGTAAGAATCATACGCGTTATCTATAAAGTGTTCTAACGCTTGCACTTCTTGGTCTTTTTCTGTTAATAAACCCAAATCTTCTTTAAAAAATGTAGTAAAGTTTCCGTCCGGAAACTTCTCTTTAAAGTTTGTTTTTAACGTCGCTTTACCTACAAATCTACCGGGAGATTTTTTACTATCCAATTTAACACCATCGAAGTAAATACCATTATCATCTTTAGTAAAAAGTTCGTACCTAATGAGTGTTGGTCTAATTAAGCCGTCTTTTCCCCCCTCCCAAGAATCATAAAAATCATTAGCTAAACCTTCTTTATACATATCACGACGTCTATCTATAATATCACCAGCTTCATCAATCGTCGTAGGCGGTTGTGGCTCAGCCGGTATGTCTAATTTATTATAGTTGTTCCAATCAAAACCATCGTCGCCATTGGCATCTTCAAAAACATCATCAGCATCATCAGCATCGGCTCGTTCGTCTTCTCGACCCATTTCATCCATAGGTATAAATTCTCCACCTTCAGCCATTTTATAAAGTCGTATATTTTATATTTTACGTAGTATTTACCACATTCTGAGGAATTACTCCTTGACTCACCAACCAAGTCTGAGTAGCTAGAGCGCTACCTACCGTAGCGGTGATTTTAACCGTATCTTCTACGTCTAACTTTCCTAAATCGGCGGGCTTAATTTTCAAAAGTTTTTTACTCAACATAGTATAACCTACGGTCAACAAACTCAACACAGCGCCGTGATAAAGAGTATTTGCAATGTTCTTCGTATCCATTTTACTTGTACAAACATTTTATTTTTTTTATTTATTCCATTTCTAATAGTTCTTCAACTTTAGGGGTTGAAGTTGCGAGTGTAACCCCTACCCCCACCTCTCGCTGCGGATCTACAGGTTTACTCTTTTTAAACGCGAGATATCCAATTCCTAAAACAACCAAACCAACTATCGCGTATCCCCAGCTCGGAATGTCACTCATCGTTAGCGCTGGCGTTTGCTGGGGAGCTTCTTCTTCTATACTTTGCATTTTTTGTATTTGTTCTTTCATCTTTCTGTTTCTTTCAGCCAGTTTTTTACCTTGCTCTACTCTTTTAGGGTCTTTTGCTCTTTTTTTTGTGACTCTTGATAGAGCCGACTGAGCCGGCTCTTGGGGAGGCTGGGGAGGCTCTTGGGGAGGCGGAGCCGGCTCTTGGGGAGTCTCTTGGGGAGGCTGGGGAGTCTCTGCTACTTGATCTGTCGTTGTCGTTTCTAGACTCATCTTTTATAGTAATACTACTATTATTTGTAATACTATTATTATTTGTAACGCTATTATTACTACTATCTACCTGTAAATGTTTAGTCGTGATCAACATAGCCACCAAAGGAGATAAATAAACCCCATAATTGTAATGCACTTCGCAAAGTAAACTAGACAAGCTGCTAGAAATAACGGGGTCTTTTTCTAAGTCGTTGATAAGGGCTTCTTCAGAATCTAAACAAAGTTTATAACCGAATGGTGAAGCCAGCGGCAAAGTCGCGCCTAAAGCTTTTGCGTAAAAGGTCAACACGCAACTCCCCAAACTGACTATCATTTCTTTGCCGAGCTTTGCTTCGTATCTTTTATATAGCTTTTCTTGTTTTTCCGCGGTCAAGCTCTCTATTTCATTGACGGAGTATTCTTTACCGAAATATTTTTTAGAATCACCGGAAGCAACTACGCCTAAAAGTCTATTTTTAGGATCTGGGGTCGTAGCTACAGTCGTCACTAAGCTATGTGCTATGGGTGTAGCAGCTACTGTTGGATGAGGTTCTTGAGATAACGTGCTTAGAGATTCTATTGACTTGCTCATTTAAAATATAACTATATTTTTTAATCTTATTTCTACAAGAAATATAATCGTAAGAAAATAAAGATAAGTTGATGGCTATTACTAGTTTTAATAATAGGTCTAGATATTCGATCATATTTTATAGATGACTAGATAATCTGTAGATCATCTAACAGTTATCTATCAGTTATCTAACAGTTATCTAATAGTTATCTAATAGTTATCTATAAATCACCTAATAGTTATCTAACAGGTATCTATAAATCATCTAACAGTTATCTAATAGATCAACTATAGATCAACTATAGATCAACTATTGATCAACTGCCAACAGACTGGAGGATCAGTTTTTACCAATAATTTACTAAAAGGTACATCTCTTAAAATCTTTTTAATTCTCGATCTTTCTTCTAAAGGAACCGCATCATTTTCATCGAGACATTGATCAAAACTATTTTTATCTTTGCAATAGAACAATACGACAAATGCAGTTTGAGCTCTAAAATCTGTCATTACGCAATTATACTTTTGAGTCATCAACCAACAGTAGTGATTGTCGTGCCTACCGCTAAACGCCAATTTCGTTAAAACGCAAGTGTTTTTCCCGAGCGCCGCCTTACGATATTTTATTTCTTGTTCCGAGCTACAATCGTCTATCAAAAATAGAACGTGCGATCCTTTAAATCGAGCTCTATAAAATTCTAAAGCTTCGTTGAGAGACACCTTTTCTACCTCTAAATCGCATAGGTATATCTCGGGGTCTAACCACAACCAACGTCTCTCGCGATATGTCTTGTTGTTGCTCAACGTAGGACAAATAACTACGATATTTTCAAAGTGATCTTTGTACTCAGTTTCTAATAGATCTAAAATATATTTGGTTTTACCCGAATTAGTCCTACCGCATACTAGCGCGCAGTGTGGTGTTTTTGGAAACGCTTTATACATTGCTTATTTATAGTAAGGACTATTTTAAGAGTAACTACCGCTAAATCTTCCATCTTCGAGAACCAACTGACCATCCATCACCAAGAAAACGTAACACGATAGTCCACCAGCTGTCTCAGCCGCTCTTTCTAAATGGAGAGAAATACCGCCACCTATACGTCTCCTATTTTCCTGCCAGAACCGTGACTTTTGTTGTCGTCGGTTACCCTCGTATCTAACCAAAGACCGTAACTAGTGGTTAAGTAATCTCCTAGCGTCATATCGTGCAAGCCTAAGTCTTTGGACACGCTGGCACCAAATTCTGTATTAGAGTCGCCGAAAAACTTGGTAATCTCATCCCAGTGTTGATAACGCTTCATGCCCTGACTATACAATTGATTCGGCTTACCCTCTATCGTAACGTCTACTTTTTCGATCTTTGGATTATACAAAATTCGAGGATCTTTTTCGCCCGATTCTTTAAATAAAAGAAGTATACCTTTGAGACTTCTAATGGCTTGATTAAGATTAATGTTCCAAGTAGTATCGGACTTGTTTAACGTTAAAACCGTATATCTTTGAACTTTTTCGTATAGAAAATGAGTTTTACCTCGATATTTTTGTCTGATACTATCGGCCAATGTTTTATTAGTCACCGTTTCAAACTCGAGATCTAACCCCGAAATTTTATACTTCGCGTTATTATCGGTAGATTTTACTACGCTCGCGTGATCGTTAAATGTAAATTCATATGTTAGTCTATCTTTGAGCGTCGATGGACTAAAAGGCTGATGATCCGTAAGCATTTCAAAATCTAGAGGAATATAATATCGGTTACCGTAAGCGTTGGCTATCGCTTTGTCTTTTCCACCATTCGCGCTAGCAATCCCATCACTAGCGCCGATTCTGAGTTTCGTGACGTTAGAAGTTTCGAGTCCTCGATATGCATCGTTCGCGCTGGCTGGTCGCCACAAGTCTTTATACGCGTTATACATCGGCATCCGTAAACGCTACGAAATCTTTACCTTCTAGTTTGATTCTTACGCCACTAATTAAATTTCGTGCGACGTTATAATATAGAGTTCTTGCATCATCTTCGCCAGTGCCTTCAGATTCTAAGTCTATATTAAAAGCTAATCGTACTGTACCCGGTACGACTACATCGTCTTGACTCAACATAGGAAATTCAACGATCAACAGACTGCCAGCCCCTGCGGTACTAGGATTATGAGTAATAACCAACGATTGTCTCAACCCCTTCAACGCTCTAGGATTTTTTAAACTTCTGTGTGGATTCAGTTTGCTTCCATAAATTGCGTTCATTTTACTTAACGAAAAAAAAAAAAAAAAAAGCAAAAAACTTTTAAACAAACTTATAAACTAAAAATCCTAAAACAGCAGTGCCTCCTACGATAAATGCAATTTCACCATCTTTTTGACCTTCGCTGGGTGCGTAAAAGTCTGACAATACAGGTTCACGAGGTAATCGCATATCTTCGCTGGTTACTTCGTTATATAGTCTCAACGCCTCATCTACGTTTTTAAAATCTTTTTGAGCCCTGGCTTCTTTATGTAGTCGATCGTTTAGATAATCTAGAACCTTGGTTCTTTGTTCCACCCACTCTTGTTTAGCTCGAGTTAATTGTTCTAAAGCTAAATCGTGTCGTTTACGTTCTTCAGCCGACGACCCACCCATCTTCGAAAATAGAAAGTTCGATCCGCTAAACGCTAAAGCGTTTACAAGAGCTCCGCCAATCATCATTAATGCACTCGCCATTTTTAATAAGTCGTTAAAAATTTTACAAAGTATAAAATAATATGGAAACAAAATTAAGTAAAATATTTTACAGCCCTAGAGGATATTGGAAAGGTGCAGGCGCCATAAAAAAATTATCGTTAAAAGCTAACGTACCCGAGCCAGACGTTAGAAATTGGTTGAGAAAACAAGCCATGTGGCAAATATATTTACCAGCCCCCAGTTTTATACCGAGACCTACGAGTCTCAATAAGGTTATAGGGCGGCCTAATGAACAACATCAAGCGGATCTGTTGTATCTACCTCACGATGTAGTTAAACGTAAAAGATATAAATACGCGTTGACGATCGTCGATGTGGCCACTCGATATAAAGAAGCTGAACCCTTGACGAATAAAACGAGTACTCAAGTTGTAGAGGCGATAAAAAAGATTTACAAAAGATCGCCCTTGTCTTGGCCTCTCACGATAAAAGTAGACCCTGGTACAGAATTTATGGCTGAATTTAATACTTTGATGCGGACTCGCAACGTCGCAGTACAGAAAGGCGAGGTTGGTAATCATAGAGCTCAAGGTATAGTAGAAAGATTTAATCGTACTTTGGCCGAAAGATTATTCGGTCATCAATACGCTCAAGAAATGTTAGAGCCTACCGAGCGCAGCCGCGAGTGGGTAAAAAGATTGCCCGATGTCATAAAAGCGTTAAACAACGAAGAAACTAGATTGATATCGACTATGAAAGGCAAACCTTTAACTCCTCGAGCGGCTATGTCTCAGTTAGAAATAAAGCAATTGAGTTCCTCAGGGCTCAAGAGCCCCGAAGAACTTTTAAGCGTAAATGATGATATCGTTAGATGTCTTTACGCTCCTGGAGAGCTCGAAAAAGACGTTAGAAGAAGAGCTACCGATCCTATTTGGAGCTTAGAAATGTATACGATTAGAAGGAGAACGACAAATCCCGGACAGCCCGCGTTGTACTGGCTGACTCACGGTCCCAAGAGATCGTTCGTTAAGAAAGAATTAATGGTCGTTCCGTCAGATACTGAGTTACCACCTTCTTCAGCGACGTAAAATATCGTAAGCTAGATACCCAACCCCAGCAACGGCCATTAAACCAACGACTAAAGCAGTTTTTTCTTGTTCGTGCGAGTCTGTCAGTTGAGTTGGTGGTGTAGCTATGCTCGTAGGGCGTACGACCGTAGAGATAGGGGGTGGTGGGGGTACTTGCGTAGCTACGACCGTAGGGAGTACGTCTGAGATTAGAGGTGTAGGGGTTGGTGACGGGTCTAAATTCTCTAAATCGTCTAAATCGTCTAAATTTTGCTGGGTTACTGTACTCGCGTGGCTACGCTCGTAGGGCGTACTACTCTTTTTTACGGGAGAGGGTGGCGTTGGTAACGGGTCTACATTCTCTAAATCGTCTAAATTTTGCTGGGTTACTGTACTACTCTTTTTACGGGAGAGGGTGGGGTTGGTGGCGTAGCTACGACGTCTGAGTTCAAGTTGATGTTTAATCCTATCGATGCGCCGGGTGTAGCTATCTGTATATTATTATTATAACCTTGGTGAATACCGACTAAAAGCTCCATATTTGATGGAATTAAGTACAATCCAGGGCTAATCACAAAGTTTAACGAGCTTCTAGCGTACTGTAAAGAATTTTGAAATCTGGTTATAGAAGATTCCAAGTCCGTATGGCTGTTGATGATATCTTCTACTATATTTTCAAATTGTCTTTGCGCATCTAATCCGGTACCTGCAGTTAGTATACTCGTTTTTGTTTGGGCTTGCGCACCGAGTATGGCGTACACATACGTTCTAACGCTTTCGTTTATTTTTTCTATACCAACGTCGGTAAACGAGCTCTTCTGGCGTATGAAATATCGAAAACCGAGTCGTACAACGTCCGCGGATTGTCTGATATACGCAAGCGTAATTTTACTAAAATGTTTCGCATCGCCCGACTCTACAAATCCCATGTAGGTGGCGCCGGGGTTCATAGCTTCATAATCGTATTCCCACAATTTATTATGCGTCACATATTTACCCGTACTCGGGTCATATTCAGCCGAAACCTTGTAAAGCTTAATAGGGGTATAATTTTTACCGGGTACGGGTAAAGGTATACCTGGCGAGTACTTGTTAAAGCATAAAAATAAGCGGTACCTAATCCTCCAGAAGTTAAGTCTACGGTCTGTTTAAAACTCACGTTTTTATCGACAGTTCGGGTAGTACGGTTGTCATTTATTTCGATGTATATACTCGAAAAGTGTTGGGTGTACCCCATTATTGGCACCCTGGTTCTAATATTGAACTTGTAGGGTATTATAATATGAATTATGTGAATACAATTTTTTTACATTGCAATCAGTTATCTACGTCTAATAATTTCTATAACGGAAAGCGTACAGACTTGTTATACATTATACCGATTATATATAAAAGCTCCGATTCAGATTTAATAGCTACTATCCAGAATAAAAGAAAAACTGTCATACCGCTCGTAGTTGCTAAAATACCCGAACTGAGTTTTTCTTTCAGAGACTGCGACGGCACTTTAATCGATAATAACCATAAGACATTTATTTTTCGAGTAGATATTTATAACAATTCTTGTTCTGGCTAGAATAGTGACCATAAGCCAGAGTGTCTGTACCATTAGGTAAAATATATCTCTTCGTATCTAAAGGATTTAACGATTGCTTGACTTGAGCCTCCGTGTATATCATATGGCGCTCTGTTCCAAAACAAATCATCTTGTTTAAATAGCATTCGTTCGATAAAACGCATCGCTTATACTTTTCGTAAGATAGATCGTTGTTTATAACCACTCGGTTTACGCCTTTGGCCTTCTTTATAATATCGTGTTCCCCGTATAAAATCGAGTACATCTTCGATCTGATGCAAGTAGCTTCGCTTATGACTTTTCCTCCGCATTCGTCTTTAAATTTGCCGATAACTTTCTTGTTAGTATCGTCGTATAAAAAGTGGTCTTTCTCATAGTTGCTAAAATCGTACAAGTCAGACTGTTTTTCTAGATTCCGATAAACGTCTTTCGTATAGATAATCAAAAGAAGCGAGTCCGTGTCTGTATACATCAATCTTACTTTATCGCCATACGTCTTTTTTAATTGATTGTAATAAAAGTCGTACATTAGAGTCTTCGATAAATCTAAGATACTAACGCCGCAATAGATGGGTTTATTTAAATACGTTTTCTTTTTGTACGATTCCACGAATGAGAGGCCGCATTCTTTAAACGCTGTAGTAGACTTGTAACAAGGTTTAGAAACTATTTTTTCGTATTCTTTTACTTGATCGTTTCTCAGTAGCACACCATCTATTCTATTTCTGACATTTTCCATCGTTTTACCAAATACGGAATTATTCATCAATTTGAAAAAGTCTTTTTCGAAATCCGACTTTGCTTTCGTTCTGAGTTGCGTGTTTTTATCGATGTACGATTTCATCCAAGGTTTTTGTTTAAATTGTAACGCCCGATGTACTTTAGTTAGTTTTAGGCCTAGCCTCAAACACTGTTTCAAATTGACGTAGTGCAATACATATTTTTCTTTGCGATATAGCGTACTGGTTAATTTTTTTACCTTAGCGCCATCTCCTATCTCGCTCGCCAACTTTCGTTGATACTCCGATAACCATTCTTCAGGTATGATTATATTATCGGCGGCTAAAGGATAATCGTTGTGTAGATCGTGTAGTTCGGCTGGATATTCCAGGTCAACTTCGAACATATATCCAGTTGAAGCCTTATCTTTTAACATCATGATACGATCGTGGGTAAATTTACTCGTGCAGACCCATTTAAATCCTCCGTAAGGTAGCGGTCGACTCATGGCCCATCCGTATAGGTTGTTGGCGTCTAGATAGAGAATATACGAATCGGGTTTATCTTGCTCGTAATCTTTTAGGTACTTATTGTTGGCCTTAGCATAGCGCGTACTTCCAACGCTCGATATTCCTCCTCTTTTCGCTTTTTCAAAAAATAGATGTTTATCTATATCGGTTAATAATTCTAATTCTATTTTAGTATGTCTTAGTAGAGCGTCCCAGCTTAAACCAGGTGCTGTGAAGTAGTTGGCTGGATCCAACTTGTAATTCGTTCTACACATTTGCCTAAAATTCTCGAATACGCCGGCTAGTAATAAAGTATCCGCGGTTACGTATAAGTCGTGATATTCGCCCATGTTTTTTATGTTAAAGGTCTGCCATACTTGTTGCGCTCTTTCGTAGTCTTCGTCCGTTATATGTTTGTCTTTTAGAGCGCTGAAAAAAGATTCTTTCGGCGGTAGAGTAGTTTCGCTAAATCGTTCAAAGCTGTCCATGTACTCGTACGGATATACACCCTTTTGTAATAAGATGTCTGCGTTTTCTTCGCCATAACGTTTCAGGAGTAGCCTAAAGGCGTCTCTCGGGCAAGACTTTACCAATTTGTCGAGACCGCTAGACATAAAATGAAACGAGTCGATAAATCCATATTGACCGATCGAAAATGAAATGTATTTTTCTGAATTTTTGGGTATACACCAGATATCTTGTTGATACTTGGAAATACCCTGCATGATCAAGTGCGCGTCATAATTTTCTAAGTTGTGAAAGATGACCGGTATTTTTGTTATGCCGGGTATTACTCGTAATTTAAGATTACAGCAAGCGTGTGCGGCTCCTCTGTATTTGCCCGTTGTGTGACAATGATCTCTGACTTTTCGAAATTTGTTAATTTTCTTTTGGCAGAACATACATGTTTTCTCGACGTATCCCTTTTCGTTTTCGTACGTGTATTCTTCAAGTTCTTCTTTACTTTTGGGTTCTACGGGCTTGTAGCACTGGCAATTACAAGAGTAATTTGGATAAATTGGTTTTTCGCAAATCCAGCACTCCTTAGAGTTTAGGTGAATTTTTTCTTCTTTTAGCGTATATATTATCGGCTTAATGCGAGCTAGTAATTCATTAATCTTAGGTTCGAGTTCTTGCAACGAGGTTATAAAATTTTCTATAGCGTGTTCACCTCTATAAGTCTTTCGCTTGATCCGTCGGCCATCGCATCTAACTACAACGTACGAATAACCGCAGGCTTTGTGAATATGAGTTTTACTCGACGGTTCTACGAGCGTAGGGCATACCGTCGTCTTTGTTTTTTCTAATACAGATTCAAAATCCGCGTATATGACATAGGGTGCATCTTGTAAATTCTTAAAGTTTTTAAACATTAATTTGCTTTTGTCCAAGTATTTTTTCGCGCTTTCATGCGGCATTTTAACGGTAGATAAAGCAGAGTCTATTCCTTCGCAATCTTTTACGTGTATGTCCAGCTTCTCTTTCGAATTAAAATGCGTTAAACATCTCAAGCAAAACATTTTGCGATGCTGACTATTGGTAACGCCAGATAAGAATTTAGGTAAGTCACTTATCCAACAATAATGACCGTCAAATAATAGCAAACTAATAGTTTTTATATCGTATGGTCTTTTAGATAAATATAGCGGATATATCAAGCCCCTTTTATCTTGTGGATAGGTTTTATTTTTGCAGTCTGTGTCATATCCTAACACGTTTATACTTATATCGTTTTGTCTTTCTATTCTCACTATCTGACTTAAAGGGACACATTGCCTTCAAATGTCATGAAAATTTGCTGTTTGGAAATGTTCCTTGCCTTTTATAAGAGTTGTTCATGCAAAAAAACACGTATAATGTGTTGTAATTAGTGAGTAGTGATTACAAAACAAAAAATTGGCCGCTGACTCCTGACATCTGACCCGCGAAAAATAGACTTATTTCCAGTAGTAAATACCACCGTCTAAATAATGCGCAAAATACGCTGCAAGAGTCTTGAGGCTGGCGCCGCAGCCAGTGGCCTTGTGAACCTATCAGATGATCGCCAGGTACAATTCTCTACCTCGCGACACAAATATCGCCAGTGCTGCGCGCGCCACGCCGTGCCACAGTACATGGATCAACAGAACGTACTTCAACCAGATGCGACTGGAAATACGACTGGTGAACACGGTCCGCCATTTTGTGGAGTCAAAAATTTGGTTCTACAAAATGGCGGACCGTTATTTGTAACGAAATTAAACAAAAAACACGCAATTTGAATGGATAGTTATGTGAATCTATATATTCTACTTTTAAAAACGCTTCCCAACCATATGCATTTCAGTTTTATAGCCCAAATCGCAAAATCCAAAGCAATGTGTCCCTTTAAGGGTGTGGGGAAGTCTATGTCCTTAAAATTTAATCCGTCATCGGTTTTATAAGTAGATGGATTATTTCCGCGAAATTGGTACTTTGGGTTTGTTGCTAATTGATTTTTAACTCTATCGGTATATATACCTAGGGCGGCTCTTAAACACCATCTTATACACTCTTGATCTTTGTTTTTGATATTAAATATTGCGTGTTTGTTAGCTACATACTCGGGTAGTTTTACGTAAGAAGCGCCTACCAGAGGGTTAACTCTGTTTATGTTAATGTAAAACGCGACTATTTTATCTATAGTCCAACCACTTCCTTCATTCGTATATTTATCTATCTGAGATAATATCGTTTCATATTGTTTCCCGATAGTCGTAGCTATCTCGCTCTTGTTTAAGACCCGATTTTGGTAACTAAAGTGAGTAGCGGTTGATGTTGTAGTCTCATCACCTGATTTTTTTACATACTTTATTTTCATAGCGATCTGTAGTTTCATCGTTTTTATTTTTATTAATTCAGCGACGATTTTGTTTTTTATCATCGACGTATGGGTGTTGTAAAATTGCTCTGGATCGTCGGTAAACAGACTCGGAATCAGTTCCAAATTTCTATAACTGTTTTCAAATCTTCTAGTCTCTCGAAAGTCTGCTTCTCGAAAAGTATTTTGCTCCTTAAATCTTTTTATAGCTTCGACGTAATCTTTTTTTATCACTCGACCATTTCTACCCGTTGAGACGACTCGAATATTTTTATCGCGCGCGAGTCGCTCTAACGAAGCTTTAGATCGTATTCTCAAATTTTTAAATTTGTCTTCTTCTTCTTTTATAGCTCGAATATAATCTCGCCTGATATACGTATTACGGCGTCCTGTTGGTGTTCCTAAAGATAAGTTATACTTATCGATATATCTTTTTAAAGATATTTTGTTCCATCTATTGTATCCTCGAATCATGGGTTGTGTTTCCATCTTTATAATAACAAATATAATATTTATTTTTTTTAAATAAAAAATAATTTATTTTTTTTGCCTTATGTCATTTTGGGCTATTTCGCCGGGGCGCCCCGGCGTTTTCGTACGCTTGTGGACTATGAAAAACACTTTTTATTTTCTTGATTTTGTGCAAATTTTGGTGTGTAGTAACCCAGCAAAATTTAAAATAAAATTTGGGCGATTTTTAGACTATTTTGTTTTTTTTTAAATTTGACGTATGTATATACAGCAAAATTGGAGAGAAAAGTGAAAAAACAGAAAATGACATAGAATCGGCATCTTCTATACTACTGCACTTGCAAAGCAAAACACTACAACTATGACAACTATGAGTTCATGTGAATGTAAACAACAGCGAGCGGGTGCGGCAAATCATGGAGTACTATGAACTCAGCAACAGAACTGGCTACGCAACACTGAGGGACAGAACTGGCTGCACATTTGCCACTCGCCATTTGTAGTTTCTGCTCCATATGAGCACAATATGGGGCAAAAGGAACCCCGCCCCCTTTTGTGTTGAACATTTTGTTCCTGGAATCTCAGGGATTCTATTCAGAAATTTAGTGGTGATGTGTTAGGTAACAATAGTCTGGATTGTGTATAGGGTATATAGGGACAAAAGTGGGTATCCCCACGTCCCATATCGTTCTAGGTATCTTTGTGCATGGTGAAGCGTCAAGATGTCCCTGAGACGCATACTTCAAGAATTGATTTTTCTTTTAATGATTTTAAGATGAAGATTATTCTGGTCTATTGTCGAAATTTATCAGCAAATCATTGTGTACATAACTTATTGAAATACAATTTGTAAATGAGTATAAGGAAGATATAAGAGAAATATTAGTGTATGTAGCAACATTACTTGCCGTGAGTTGCACGGGGGGTGAGAGATTCGAGTGCAATCCTTTGCGTAAAATGTGAAGTGCAGGACGCAGCTTCTTTATTTCCAACAAAAGAGTGACATTGTTGATGTCCATTTGAGACTTGTGCCTTGGCTTTTTAAGCAGACATGAGAAATCGGCCAACGAGTGGTTTGCCATGAATGATCATGAAACGTATAGAAATGTCAACACAATGAACTGAAAGCTATTAGACTAAACCCTAACAATAGTGGACAACAAAGGCTGGGTACCTCTCAAAATTCATGTTAAGAGCTTGGATTTCATATAAATTTGTGAATAATTACATTAGAGCTGGAAACTTGAAATGAACCCTCGGGTTCTGGGATTTATCCGGTTATGCACCAGTTTTTCCGGGCGAAAACAAATTTACACATGATATCAAAATGAAGTGGACAATCTGATGCCATACCGAATTTCAATGAAAAGCGCTGAATGAAGGAACGGTAACCAACAAACTGACTACTGAGAAAAAAAACTATAATAGCGTTCCACGAGAAAGAACTAAAAAAAGGCCTGGACTCCTACAGTAAAAATGAAAGAAATAAAAAAACTGTAAAACAAGATGGCCCTGTTGAGACCTCTTAATAATTCTCATGGCCAACCAAGTTAAAAGAAGATCTTAAGATTTCATATTAGATAGGCTCAACAGCAAGAAGCAACTCATGTTGTGGTTTGAGGACAAATTGCAAATTTTGAATCGGTTCTGGTTCCCCCTTCACCAAGCTCAGACGGAACCTCCTCAGGATCCTAGCTACGATTATCTTGATCTTGCTCAAGGCGAACTGCTGTCCGATGCAGTTCCTTGACCCGGCAGAGAATGGTATGAAAGAGAAGGGATCCATCTTGGCGAAGTTCTCTGGCAGGAATCGAGAGGGTTTGAACTCCATGTGGTCATCACCCCACACGGCCGGATTGTGGTGGAGCTGGTAGATGCCGACACCGACATCGGTGCCAGTGGGAAGTGTGACGCCGTCTACATCATAGGGAGCGGTCAGGGTGCGGGCCACCATAAAGGCAGCGTTGTTCATTCTCATGGACTCCTTGATGACAATTGACATGTAAGTCATACTGCTTATGTCATTGCTGTAATGAAACAAGTTAAGATGTATGTTGCTTACACTTTAAGTGAAGTTTTTTCATCGAACTTTAGTACAAAAACGGTAGATACTATGCCGTCCTCCAACTACCCAGATACATTTTCAGACTGAAAATAATTGGATCAATGACAAGAATGGTTCAAGAGAAAGAACAACGTGCGCAACATCCTGACAAAATGTGGTGGAATTTGGCACAGTCGCATTCAAATTCATGTTTACTTTACTCTCTATGTTTGCCAGTGGGCGATACAAGTGAAAATAGTCGAAGCCCAAATGGAATCGGTGATTTAATAACAGTGTCGTATGCAGCGGGCGGGCGGGGGGGGGGGGGGGGGGGTGCCAACATTTGCAATTCGGCACCCCTCCCCGACTCAAAACATTCTTAACAGTAATTAAGAGAGGAAAATATGTTGAACGAAGAGAGAAGACCGTGTTAAATAAAGTACGAAGCGACCCAGTGGCGTATCCAGCGGAGGGCGGGGGTATTTGAGGCGTCATAAAAGAAGAAATAGTGTTTTAATACGATTTTAAGACGGTTCAGACGTTGTTTGCCCTTCCTGGCACAAAAAGCTGAATACGCTATTGAAGCAACCTCCTCTCGTGGAGGCAGTCACGTCTTACCTTGCAATTGTCTCCGAGTCTCTGTCGCCCAGTATCTCGTCTACCTCCTGCCTGATTTTCGTCTGATGCTCAGGATGTTTAACGAGGCAGTACAGCAGCCACGTCAAAGAGGTAGCCGTGGTTTCATGGCCGGCGAAAAGGAAGGTGTTGACTTCGTCTAGAATTTCCTTGGTAGTCAGCCCGCTACCATTGGTATCTCTAGCCAGGACGAGCATGTCCAAGAAGTCACGAGGCTTGGTGATGGGGTCGCCACTCTTTACCTACAGCACAATGTCAATAGGGTGTACACAGAGAACTAGCTTGAGATCAAGTCAAATAACAGGATACCAACAATAATTAAAGGAAACAACCCCTATTGTCATTTCTCAACTTTCTCAATCGCAGTACAAGTTGAAAACCATCGCGGGATGTAAATAATTTTAGATTAGTCTTGTGTGTGAGACAATAGCTGGTTTCTTAAGACTCCCAACTTTTTCCTTTTATTTTACGCTGAAAACGTTTGATCAAGCTTTGTCTGCACGCCCTTTTTTCTATATTTTGAAATAGGGGGCTTCGAAACGGAATTTCTTGACACCAAGTTAAAAAGACCTATTTTGCACTTTTATGAAAGTGACAATTAAAACACTCCGTAAGAAGTTACATCAATCAATCGTCATTAGACGCCATGCTAATCACTAACAGAACTACACCGAGATCAAACACGAGCTTACCTTTTTGGATACCTCTTTCTGCCGTTGTTCAATCAAACGTTTTGCAAAGCTAACGAGGTAATCAAGACTTTTTTTATATCGCGAATACAGGGAAGTGAGGCGGAACACCCACGGGTTTAGTAGTAACAGACTGTTAATTCGTTCCTGACCAGCTCGAGTTAGATTATCGTATGCTGAGAGCATATCCAACTCGCCTTCCTTCGGTGCATCTTTCACCTGAAATGATACGAAAACATGCCAATTCTCAACCGTTCTTGTGACGTTATACAAAATCCTTAAATATCGTGTATAAAAGGAAATCACTCCCTGGGCTTAAGGACAAAGTGATCCTGACTAGAGATTTGATTGCCCCAAACTATTCCCACTTTGATCAGCTTCATCAACGATTTCTTTTTAAAAAAAACATCTTTCCCGTTAAGTATTTTTTTTATATTTGTTCAAATGATTTACACAAAAATGTGCAACTATACCATTAGGAATCTTACCTGGCAGTTTGACTCATAAGAGAACGCAGTACGGAGAATGGCATCAAATGTGCACTGGTTCAGCTCGTGGTTCACTCGCATTGGTTTGCCCTGCGCTGCAAGCCGGGCCATCTTCTCCAACAGCACCTCCACACAGTCGTTGAAGACAGGAAAGTATGTGCGCAGGACGTCCAAGTGGAAGGAATGAGTCAGGAGGCGGCGATTTCTCTTCCATTTGGCTCCATCGGCAGTTACCAGTCCCTCTCCCAACCAGTCTCCAACGAGCTCCTTACCAAATTCTCTCTTATTGCTTCCTGTAGAGGCCGACAGGAGGCCCTTGATGGTGTCAGGGTGGACCAGCACGGAAGTGGGCATCCATCCCTGCCACATGGTGTACACACGGGGAAAGGCTTTCACTGTGTCCCGTTGCCACTGAAGGCCCGGGTCGAATGCACCCTGCTTCATGTGGCCATAGAACCAGTGGGATCCGGGTGGGCAGGGTAGCTTCCGGATGACACTCCATCTCTCGAAGAACTTTCGCGCTGATAGCAAAAGCTTCCACAGAAAAGTGGTTGCGAATATGATGAACAGCGTTTGCCACCACATCTTGAGTTGAGTCAATTTAAAAAGACGCGAGACCTCACCTATCTCTCCCACATACGGTAGGATTTCCAATAATGACATGCCCAGTAGTAAAATTCAGTATGTATGGTCATGACGTCACCTGTTTAAAGGTATGAAACCTTGATAACATTCATAAAAAGAGCCGAGTTCAGTGAACAGATAATATGAAGTGCTGAACAAAGAAAAATTGCAATTGACCCGATTTGCAATCGTATTCATACGAATTATTTGACAGCCGTTATCTCCCCACTGTGCCCCGTCTGAAATGATGTTATCGGTAAATGCAAATAATAATGGTGACGTCCATTGTCTGCACTGTGATATCAAACAGAGTCTCTCACACAAGTACTGAAGAGGAGTAAAAGACAGTTCAACATGTGACCAGACAAAACTCCGGCTATACGGAGTCACGAGACCTTTGACGGCCTTTCACCAGAACAAGGTAGAAAACCAACTTAAATGGGGTCGTCAGAACTTTTACGGCCTTTTTCTCGTCTCTTGTCGGAGCTACATTCAATACCTCTACCTGCTAAGTTTTGTTGGAAAACTGAATTTGATAAATGCACATGCGGTTTGACATTTTTATGCCGCGCGGTCGAGAATATTGCAATGCATTATGGGTAAAATCAGCATGCACGCGGAGTGTGTGCCAATTAGTAATACTCATACCGGTTTTAAATGTCAGAACGATAACGGAAGGACCGAGAACCAGTCTATGCTAGTTTGTGCCTGAGGGCGCCATCGATGAACAAACGAATACCTTGTAGACACTAATTAAGATATACCTCTCACCCTCATTTAATACAAACCAGTCTGTCACGTCATGTCTAAATGTCATAATGCATGCGCGGAGATTTCTTGTTACATGTGCCACATTTTGATCATACTCCGGCCATTCTGAATGGACATTGGAATAGCCGGTTTCTGATCATACTCCGGCCATTCTGAGTGAACATTGGAATAGCCGGTTTCTGATCATACTCCGGCCATTCTGAGTGAACATTGGAATGGCCGGTTTTTGATCATACTCCGGCCATTCTGAATGGACATTAGAATGGCCGGTTTCTGATCATACTCCGGCCATTCTGAGTGGACATTAGAATAGCCGGTTTCTGATCATACTCCGGCCATTCTAAGTGGACATTGGAATAGCCGGTTTCTGATCATACTCCGGCCATTCTGAGTGGACATTAGAATAGCCGGTTTCTGATCATACTCCGGCCATTCTGAGTGGACATTGGAATAGCCGGTTTCTGATCATACTCCGGCCATTCTGAGTGGACATTAGAATAGCCGGTTTCTGATCATACTCCGGCCATTCTGAGTGGACATTAGAATGGCCGGTTTCTGATCATACTCCGGCCATTCTGAATGGACATTAGAATGGCCGGTTTCTGATCATACTCCGGCCATTCTGAGTGGACATTAGAATGGCCGGTTTCTGATCATACTCCGGCCATTCTGAGTGGACATTGGAATGGCCGGTTTCTGATCATACTCCGGCCATTCTGAGTGGACATTGGAATAGCCGGTGTCGGTACAGACTCCGGCCATTCTGAGTAGACATTGGAATAGCCGGTGTCGGTTGAGACTCCGGCCATTCAGTTTCCTGCAACACTGACATGTACACACATTCAATTATTTAGATCTAAATATAAGCAGTTTGATTTTATCACAAAAAAATATTCATTTTGATACAGAAAAAGAGAGATGGAAAAAGAATGTCTATTTCTAATCTTATTAGAGCCGGAAAAGTAGAAGTTCATTCATTACACAAAAGAGTGCAACAAAAGTAGGTTTTTTGGGAAAGATTCATCTGTTTTGCCAACAAACAAAAAAAGTGAACCTTTTTGAAGTAAAAAATATGTTAAAAATAGAAATATTATTTTAGGAAAATACTTCTCACTCTGTTGTGGGGGGGGGATGATTTTTAAAAGGCCATCCTTGTGTGGGGCGCGACACGGCACGGGGTCCAAGGGACCGCTTATATAGGGCCCCCTGGTGTGTTGCAGGCGCCAAAACCCTTGCTATGGGTTGAGGTAAAGCCCCCTGGAGCCCCTGTGGTTTACACAATTTTAGGTGCAAAATTGTGTCAAAATTCAATCTTTTCTTGAGCTTGAATTGCAATAAATTACAATAATTAACACCTTCAAGCATTAAAAAATACAAAAGATCTTCAAAACTCAAATTTCTCATCCAATGTATTTGGAAGCGTGAGCGTCTCTTTGCACAATGGAGTTCTGGTCACCTAGCAACACAAATAATGCCTATGCATTATATTAAGAATACATTATTTACAAAATAATTATTGCAAAATAATGCCTAGATGCATTTCGGTAAGGCATGATTAGAATGTGATTTGGTCTACACTTGACAAAAACTATGAAAACATATGGTGGACAATGATGTATACTTGACGACATTATAACTGGAATGCCGGTGATGCAAAACTCAGGCTCTAACAAAAGTTTCCAAACGCTTGTGCGCGCCGATTCCCAGTGAATGTCAGTTGAAGTCTGCTATCGGTATTTTAATTACATTGTATTACATGCGTCGCACGTGCGATACCGTCTGTTGGCGCATAACAAAATCCGTTTGCCGTTGCAACTTTCTATTGCCTTTGTTGGGTGTGTTATTTGAGTGAAAACAATAAAATAAAAGGCCATCATCTTTGTTGGCATCTGAACTTCTGCGTTCTAATGTGGCAAAGACTGACTATTCCCCACCTTACTGTGCTTGTCGTGAGGCATAAACTGTTTCCCTACCAACCAATCTACCTTCCGACATCAGGCGCGGATCCAGGAATTTTGTAGACGGGGGGGGGGGGGCACACCCAAAACGGACAAATGCGAGCGCAAAGCGCGAAGCCCTTACGGCGTGGGGTCGAAGGGGCCCGTAAAATTTTGGATTCTGAATGCTCTGTGGTGCAATCTGAGGCGATTCCTCGCAACTTTCACCTTATTTTTTTTAAACAAAAGTTCTGACGATTTTATATATTTTATATATATATCATGATTTTAGGCATTATTTTCTAGCCATTATTTTAGCC
Source organism: Hippasteria phrygiana (assembly GCA_037893225.1). Lineage (NCBI taxonomy): Eukaryota > Metazoa > Echinodermata > Asteroidea > Valvatida > Goniasteridae > Hippasteria > Hippasteria phrygiana. The sequence goes on from JAZGUH010000143.1 coordinate 171,927, forward strand.
TTGTCATGACTACACAAATCTAGACGGGGGCAAACCAAAACGGATAAATGCGAGCGCGAAGCCCTTACGGCGTGGGGTCCGGGGCCCGCTTAAGGGCCCCAGAAAATGTTGGATTCTGGATGCTCCGTGGTGCAATCTGAGGCGATTCCTGACCACTCTCACCTGACTTTTTTTGTTTTAATGTTGTTAAGATTACATTGTATATGGAGAATATATATATCATTATGTTAGCCATTATTTGTTGGCAATTTTTTAGCCATGTTATGCATCACTACAAAAATCTAGGTTTCTTCCTCCCCCATTTTTGGCGTCTAATTTGCAGTTTTTCCCCTTCATTTTTAATTTATCCGGAATTCTGCTTGGTTTTAATTCAGTTCAGTTGAAGTTTTCAAGAAAAGGGCTTGATTTCAGACTGTTCCTTGTGCTGTGTTAAAACCATCGGCAGATCGGCTGCAAGACATAATGCACCGCGTTTACACTAGACCCGGCAAAGGGATTAAAATGGGATCGAACCCGGCAAGGAGGATTGAAGGGGGATCGATGGACAGAGTTGAAATCCCAGGGATCCGGGAAATACTCCGGTTTTCTCTTAAAAGAGGGATTCAGTTCCATGGCATGATTGATAACCTTTTCTTTTTCTTATTGCATTTTTCAGTAGTTTTATGTCAAAAAGTAGACACAGCAGATGTTTAATATCGGCGGCGGTATTACTTCAGAATAACAACCCTTTTTTAATTAAAAAAATTCCTCTCGTCTGCAAACTAATCTCCATCAGTTAAAAGAGTATTTAAACTGTCGGAAAAGTCCAAAAAGTCAAAAAAACATTTGCCGTTTTAGTTGTAACACACAATGTATTAAACAATGTAAATGCGTGAGGGTAAAAGGATGCAAATTTCCTATTAAAAAGTAGCACTGTATACAGTGCTGACACAATCCATTTTGTTTCCAGTACATCGCTAAACGTTAACGACAAAACAACCCAAATTCCTTAATTTAAACTTGCTCATATCCTCCATTATTAATCTATGTAAAGGGGGAATCCTTTAGTTTCTATGAACTCACCAACTGTTGCATTCCTAGGGGCTGTCAACAAAATTTTTTATGAAATCTTGATTCCCTTATCTCGACAGCAGAACCAAATTTCCAGACCTTTAATGCTGCTTATGGTTTGCCAAATGAGGGCGCTATTACAGATTTACACTGCTACAAAATTGTTTGGATTGCGTCAGTGAGTCACAAAGAAAAAAATCGGTTAAAGGTAGTGTACCCAATTGGTAATCCTCCATTTTGTTTAATGAATTATTACGATATACCTTACTAGACTGTAGGTAAATAGTAGTTTCAATCATCCTGTGAAATGATGGCACCAGGTGTGCTGTCGTTGTCAAGAAAAGTGGAAATGAACATCGTTTTCCAACGATTCCCAGCTGGAAATCATTGGGAAAATGCCCTGTAGCCGTTAGTCAAGGCGTGCGTGGCTACCCGGACGAGTGGCGCGCCCCGGACATGATGGCGCCATGGCATATCGATATCCGGGGCGCGTCACGCGCCCAGATAGCCACGCGCGCCTTGACTTGAACCGCCCGACGGTTGTAAACGAGCGCGATTTTTCTCTCGTTTTTTTCGCCATCCAACAACGCAAAACTTTGAACAGGTCAGTGGAACGATATTTCCTATAAAATACTAACCCCCAAATCCGCCCATTTCTGAAAATTGCAACAATGACCAATCATGTACACTGCCTTTAAAGCCCGGTTCATACTTCATGCGAATCCGTATGCATGCGAAGCGAATTCGTCAAGGTAACAGAGAACGTCACAATGAAACTTCAATTGTTGACGTCATGAAATTCGCTTCGCATTCGCATGAAGTATGAACCGGGCTTAACTCCACTAAGCAACACTTTTGGTAAGAATGACAGAGTCACAACTGGGTGCAGAGCTTCAGGTTTCTGCATTGGAGGCACCTTCGATTATAAATTATCAGATTCCTCCGCTTCATACTTGGGCAATAGTCGAGCCCTATTCCCTGTTGTTATCTCAGACGCAAACATCCCGGACATCGACACTGCTATCACTGCTCGGCAGAAGCTCGGACACAGTTCCCACATGCCAGTGCTTCAGTCAGTACTGTTTGGAGAACTGGTTCGCCAACTGTACGGTCTCCGACGACACCTTCAGTGCACCCTTGACTGACCTCACTTCCCGCTCCCAAAGACCCCCAAAGAGAGGTGCATTCGAAGTGTTGAACCAAAATGACACTATGTACTTTGACAGACGCCGATTCATCTCTGGTATCATCTCCTACAAGAGATCTGTTATCTCCGTGTCTGCCCCTTGATGTTGGTACCACAGTCACAGTCAAAGGCAAACTACTGGTAGGGCATGAGGAAATGGTCCACATTCAGGTACTCAACAAGATCCAGATGTATGGCTCGGGTACACTCTAAAAAAGAGGTGCAACATTTTGCTGATTAAACTTGTTGCCTAAAGCGGACCTCACACCAAAAAATGGCTTTTACGGACGTCCACGGACGTCCACGGATGTTCTTTGTACGGCAGCGTTGCGATTTTTTTAGCAACATCGTGAACACCCGGGAGAGGATTTTGTGGTTACGTTGGTACAAAGGGTTCTTACGACTTCTGGCGGTTGCGTAACGGGGACGTGACGGTAGCATCACGGTTCACCTTCCGATTCCCTACGGACCTCGCGATTGCGTACCGGTTGCGTGCGGGTTCCTTCCGGAACCCTACGGAGGAAATACGGTGGCGTTGAGGATATCCCCGATTCACAGCGGTTTATTACGGTTTAGTACGGACTGCTACGGCTTCGTTGCGGATATACACGGCGATGATACAGTACCTCTACGTTTGCTTGCGTTTCCGTACGGTTCCCGGCCCAGAATATAGAAACGGGGGCCCCCCGCTCTCCCCTCATTCTATCATTCGCTCTCCCCTCATTCTATCGAAAGGAAACGTAAGGAACCGCAGTGTATTCGTAAGGAACCGCAGTGTATCCGCAAGGAACCGTTGAGCTTCCGTAAGGAAATCACTGTACATTCTTGTTAATACCTAACACACCGCAACGCTTCCGTAAGAAATCGTAAGGAAACGTAATGAAACGTAAGGAAACGTAAGGGACCTTGGGCTTCCTTCAGGAATCGTGACGCAGCCGTAGTGTACCGGGAGAGGAAGAATTGTTACGAATCCTTGCGGATGGTTAAGATGGCTTTACGGAGTCTTACGGTGGTGTTACGGCAGTTGCGAAAGCGTTGAGAAGGCGTTGAGGAAGCGTTGCGGTCTAGATTTTCGTAGCACTGCCGAAATTACAACCCCTCCCGGACGCTTAAAGAGGAACTAAACAATTTTTTTGACTTTTTTGGACTTTTCCGACAGTTTAAATACTCTTTTAACTGATGGAGATTAGTTTGCAGACGAGAGGGATTTCTTTATTTTAAAAAAGTGGTTGTTATTCTGAACCATTTATCCTGTTTTGCGAAAGCTCATTATGTATGTTAAATGTATGTACGTGACCCCGTGACGTACACGTGTAGAGTCGGTTGATGCTACAGCCAAACACTATGCATGTACGTACGTGGAGTTGCTAAAGAGTTCTTGTCGACCTAACTCCTCCGTTTTCCCGTCTATTTTGTCTAATTTTGATATTATTTCAGTATGAGCATGGTTCTGAGATAATCATTATGCCTCGATCGTGTGTAATTGGGGGTTGCACGAGGAACAGCGACAAAAACCATGACCTAACCTTACTGCGATTCCCAGTGCTGAATGGCGACAGTGGGTCCGCTTTGTAGACAATACAATATCTGATTTTGGGCTGTCGAAATGCTCAAAAATATGTGCAGAACATTTCGCCAAAGACTGTATAGATGATGGTGTTAGTATGAAAACTCAGCTGGGTTTGAAGGCACAATTCCGTTTGAAGGCAGGAGCCATTCCAACTCTAAAGGCATTCCAATCGTGTTTTGGACTCACGCACACCACCGCGACAACGTTCAATGCGGTTGCCGTCTCGAGCAGCCAGAGCCCCGGCCGTCTCCCTGTCCACGCTCGCTTGACTCAACATGCATTGTACACGCACGGTACCGCATGCGCTGCATGCGATTGAGTCTGGTACCTTATAACAGAAATTGTGTGTATAGTTCTGAGAAGGTGCGGGTCCTTATGAGGGCTGCATAAGCAAAGTCGCCAGACTAGAGTACAGCATCAGCTTCTGCGACAGCACCGCTCCAATGGTACAGTGGCTGGCATCCGTGTCTAGGATGTAGCGACGCTCCGTGTTCGGATATCGTAACACTGGCGTCGTGGCTAGCGCGTCCTTAAGGTGCTCGAAGGCCGACTGACAGGAGCTGGACCAGGAGAAAGTCTTCTGGCTTTTGCTGGTAAGAGCATGGAGGGGACGGGTGATCTCGGCGAATTTAGCGATGAAACATCTGTAGTACGACGCGAGGCCCAGGAAGCTTCGGACTTGGGTCAGGTTTGTTGGTTGCGGCCAGTACCGGATGACGGTGACCTTCTCGGGGTCCGTCCTCACCCCTTCAGCTGAAACCCGGTGGCCCAGGAAGGACACTTCCGTCTTAAAGAGGTCACATTTCTTCGGCTTCACCTTCAACCCGGTAGCTCGGAACCGCTCCAGCACGGTGGCTAACCGTTGGTAGTGTTCCTCAAAGTCGGACCCCCACATGATCACGTCGTCCAGATAGACTACCGCTATCTGCCACTGGAGTCCCCTCAGTACCCGTTCCATTAGCCTCTCGAACGTCACCGGCGCATTGCAGAGCCCGAATGGCATTACCGTGAACTGGTACAACCCATTCTGCATGCCGAAGGCCGTCTTTTCCCGGTCCTTCGGGTCCATGCCGACCTCCCAGTAGCCACTGGCTAGATCCAGCGTGCTGAACCACTTCGCCCCGTCCAGGGCATCCGGGTTGTCCTCGATTCGAGGATGGGGTACGCATCTTTCAGCGTCACCTCGTTGACCTTGCGGTAGTCTACGCAGATCCCTACCGACCCGTCCTTCGAGGACGACCGGCGAGGACCAAGGGCTATAGGAGGGTTCCACAACACCTCCCTGTAGCATCTGCTCTACTTGCCTCTCCACCTCACGCCGCTTGTGCATCGGTAGTCTCCGTGGCGGCTGTCCCATGAAAGTCCGTCAATAATTCAGCCAACCTGGCACGCTGGTCCGGGTCCAGGTTCATGGCGCCTCGATCCCAAAGATCCTCAAGGTGAGCCGGTACTTTCCCCCGTCTCTGCACCGGGGGGAGGCAATTGGCGGCTAGCTTCGGCCGCCCCTCGTCAAGCTCCATTACGTCCAGGTCGTCCATCGGCGAGAACAGAGCTAGGCGGCTTCCTTTGTAGACCGTCACGGGGTCGGCCGTCGGGTTGAACACCCTGATAGGTACGGTCCCATTATTAGTGTCGACGAGGCCAGTAGCAACCGCAATCTGACAATTGTCCGTAGCCTCCAGGTTAGGGTATACCATCCCGACCCCCATCTGCGGCTTGGCCCCCCCATGCCGTCCGCAATGATCGCCTCGTGACCCGCCGGTACGATCATGCTCTCCATCACCTGCACCCTGGCGACCATCGGCTGCCGGTGGGAGCCCTCCAGGGGGACGGCCTTCCCGTCGATGATGACCATGTTATCGCCCCATCGCCATTCGCAATGATACCTTGACAGGAAGTCGATCCCTTAGATCACATCCGACTCGATGTCGGCCACGGTGCAGGCGTGGTTCATGAGTTGATCTCCGATTTTCAACTCAAAGTTGGCCATCCCCCTCGCCGGCATGGAACTTCCATCCGCCATCCTCAGGGCTGGCGCGGAACGAAGGAGTCTCGGCCTCTCTGTCTCCTCCAAAGTGCCAAAAACTGTTGCCCCGTTCGCGCCTTCGGCGCCATATTCGCCAATGCCTCCCGGGCCGTGCCCCTCAAATGAGAAGCCAGGAACATCGCCTTCTCGGCCTCGCTCCAATGGTTGACCGCCGCAACGCTCTCGAAATGGATCAGGTAGTCAGACCACGACGAGCCTCCATGAAACCTGTCGGGGAACATCATCGGCCTCAGACCCCCCGGGTCAAGTTGCCCAAGCCCCGCGGTCTCCTTCCTCATCCCGGGCGGCGAGGTGATCTCCCCCGCCGGTCCGACGGCCCCGCGAGCACCCGGGGCAACTTGCTGGCTCACGGCGGTGGAGGGCGCATCGGTCCTGCACGGTGGCTCCGGGTGGTGCCGCCCCGCGACACCGAGTCCCTCCTTCCGACTTGCCGGCCCCGCTCCACAGGCTCCCATGTGAAGTGGCTCTCCTCCGTTGACTCCCGTGCGGAGCGGCTCTGTCCCATTGACTCCCGTGCGGAGCGCCTCTGTCCCATAGACTCCCATGCGGATCGCCTCTGTCCCATTGACTCCCATGTGGAGCGCTTCTCCCCTAGGCCTATTGGCTCCCGTGCGGAGCGCCTCTCCTCCATAGACTCCCGTGCGGAGCGCCTCTCTTCCATAGACTCCTACGCGGAGCAGCTCTGCTCCACTGACTCCCGTGCGGAGCGCCTCTCCTCCATAGACTGCCGTGATTATCCCTCAAGAAGGATTCCAACTCACTCAGGGTGACGAACGGTCCGCCATTCTTATCTCCCGGTTGGCCTGCGCTCTGTGGAGCTGTATCCCAGTCCGTGTCCGCGCCGTGTGGCGAGTCGGACACCAGACTATCCCTACTCGATTTATACATGCTGAACAAACTCAGAGTTTTGCCTGATTTCCTTCCTTCAGGTATCCCACCGCTGCCACCAATGTAGCGTTGACCGTGCGCGGGACTATTTCACACCTGAAGAACCAACTCCGGCACACTTTCTCTGGGGTTTGAGAGGCTCTAGGCCGTTTATTCAAGCACAAAATCACACAAAAGACTGTCCAGATATTCCGGGGGAAAGCACCTGGTTTTTGCTCATGGCAACCGACCACTGCGCGTGCGCCGCCCGGCAACGGGCCTCCTCGGTCGGTCAGCTGGGGCTCCACCGCAACGGCTCCACCGTGGTGCCGTGCTAGCGCCCTCCGCCGACCGACCGGCACCGGCGCTACAGTACTCTTAAGCAGTGTAAAACGTAAGAAATGGTACACACAGAGTAAATTGTGCTCAGTACTGGGTTGTATTTTAAAGAGGAAAGAAAACCAATTTGCATTTTTCTACTTTAGTGGCTTTTCTGAGAGCTTATGCCTCCCCAAACCTAACAAAGTAGGTTTAAAGAGTTTATGCATGGATTTGGCAATTTTAGAGAAGTTTTACTTTGGAGTCGCTTTCGCTCAGAATCAGAAAAGCTCGGGGTCAACCGCGTGTTTACAATCCAATCGTGTGACGTAGCTGCGTGGAGATAGATGACGTCACTATGCGAGTGCCCATTGTGTTTGCGTGCGTGCATGTGTACTATGTGTTGGTTTTGTCCTATTTTTATTGTTCCTGGTGGTGCATTATTGCATGAACGTTGCACTGATGAGTTTTTCATAAGTTTTTAATGAGGTCTTTGTGGAGCAGGAAGCTTACTTGTGTCTTATTCATCCATATTTTGGAACTGAAATTTGGGTTTGGAATTTGTGTGGATGTGTGGATTAGTGTGTGCGCGCCGCGAACATAGTCTGGTAACTGCATTGTATCTATCTCAATTTTATCGGGTCGCCGTGGACACAATTTTCGCTTTGGAATAATGGCAGAATCTGATGGCTCGTGGGAAGAGTATAGCGTAGATTCTGAAAATGTTCAGCTCCCCCGAAGACCGTTCGCTGCCCACGCCCATGGCGCCCCGCACAAGTATTTTTTTTATCGCGAATTGGTTGCAATGCCCACTAATAAAAATGTTGCTGTTTAGACGCTGCCGGACACCCCAACAATCGGTAGCAATCTGTACTCTAAACATCATCAATGACCATTTTAATGCATACTCGTGCCCTCTCCCTTTTCCGGAAAGCACCTCCAGATCGCATACGTCGTCGCTTCAAAGGCGATGGTGTCGCGCTGCGTGATCGACTCCTGCTCCCATCTTTAACATGTTCGGTCGTGGCTGAGAGTGGGCCGCGTGTGGGCATGGGGAGTCCATGTAAGTGTCAGCCCAGTCCGCCCGCGCGAGGCGCCGGGCGCGGGCGGACTGGACTGACACTCACATGGACTGGGCCGGCCGGCGGTAGATCGGATTGAGCCTACAGCCGCTGAGACTACGGTCCGGCGGAAAGCTGGGCATGGTGTCTTCAGCGTTGGTACTGCCAAAGGTTTCAGCCGGAATAGTATTTATCCCGAGTCTGGCCTTTAGTGCTACAATTTCATCTTCACAGTCTTTCGTAAAATGTTCCTTACATATGTAAGACCATTTCGTCAGCCTCAGGTCAGATCGCGTTGTTTTCACAAACCGGACTTTGGGGAATCTTAGAAACGATAGGTTAGGATTTTTGTCTGTATTTCTTGTGCAGCCACCTACCACACACGTTCTAGGCATAATACTTATGAACTTTAATACATTCGAGCTCCGAATAACTCCAAAAGTAAGCTAGGAAGGCCGTGAATTCGGCAAAAAATGCCAAGAAAGTACGACCAACTGACGACGAAAATGTCATAACACACACGTGATGATAGTACCAACACGCTGCAGACGTGGTGGCTGCACGGCCGGGTAAGCGCACACACGTCATAAGGTCATATGCATACATTTGCATCCCTAATGACCTTTTCAGGAATTGAGACCAAACGCTCACTCCAAGGGGCAATTTTAGTCCATTTTTTTCTAATGAAATAAATTGTAATCGTTCTTTACCAATTTGTATTCGGTTAGAAGAATATACAAGCTATCAGAAAAGCCACTAAAGTAGAAAAATGCAAATTGGTTTTAGTTCCTCTATAACCCTTTCAATACCAAGGCATATTTTGTGACTGTGCTCTGGATACCACACTCATGTACATGACATGTCCAGTTCTTTACCAGACACTTTTGGCCAAGTTTTAGTGTATAGCGCCCTCACAAGGCAATGTAATGAAAGGCTATTCTTCTTTGAAGTGTTGTGGAATCCTGAGGTTCATTGAGAAACAGCACCCCAACCTAACTAATTGAATGAGAACTAAAATATTGCTCTTTGAAAAGAGATTTATTTTGAGGGGTGGTTCATTTCTCAAACCCTGGCTTGGGCTCGGGCTTCGCGTAATTTTGTCCCCAGATTAGGCAAGATCTTGAATAGTTTTGGCTACATGTACATGTACAAATGTATATAAAAGTTTGATGTTTTTAATGCAAGCAACAAGCAACATTTATTTCCTCTTCATGGTAATTCACAACAGATATAAAATAATACAAATAAGAAAATCAAGTCAAGAAGACCTTGAAGAGGCAAAACCTAAAATGCGACAGCTTGTGTAAGGCATACTAGACATAACAAAACACATTAAAAAAAAAAGTAAAGATTTGGAAACATAAGTTATACAGTGTACACAAAGCAACTATAATACGCGTCGCTAGCGCTGATTGACCAGCAATTAAAATTTATACAATGTGTCAAATCAAGGTAACTCCCTACAGCTGCCCATCTCCGTTACAAGCCATGAACAAAATTGTGAAAAAATAACATTTTAGAATGTCAATGTATTACGGATCTGACAAATTGGAAGGGTCGATCAGAGTTCAGGAGACTGCAAAAATACAGGTCTACCTAGACAAGTACATGTAAACAAAATAGTGTGCATTTTAGGTTTTTTTTCCCATTTTCACTCAAATTGGTAATTTTTTAAGGAAACGGTTATTAAGGAAGATTATTTATTCATGATTATTTTGGTACCTTCCCCATTTATTATAATTATTAGTTGCAATTTTGCGTCAATCGTAAGATGTGTAATTTCTGATCAATGTTTTGCGTGTGCAGTCAATACGACATGAAATGTGTGCACAGGCAGGCGCAACATTGTGGAATTATGAACTACATGTATGCTCAATTGTTAACCTCGCTGACCAATTATTTTGACTTCCTAGCTTTGTGATTTTTAGCATGCTTCGCACGATGGTCAATGCTGAATCAATTTTCAGCGGGCTCTGTGCACCAATGCAGGGTATAAATGCTGTGTATGCGGCTCCCCCCCCCCCCCCCCCGATTCAATGTTGGGTTGGCAGTGTGTGCACCGTCACTCCAACATTGAAATGGGGGGGGGGGGGGGGGGGTGGGGACGCAATAAAACCTACACAGGCGAATGCTTATCACAGACTGTGAAACTTCTCAAAGCATGGTATTACACACATTGGTTTGTCACACTGTTTACAAATCATGCGAGTTTGTTTCCGCTTGGCTCTGGTACTGCAAACAACACAGTTGCGCTTTTTGCCAGCAACATTTCTCCCAGGATAGTGATGATTTGGAAAGCGGCTGGAACCACATGTCACTTGACTGGCATGCTGAGCTGGGTTGTGCTTCCAGGTGGAAAGAAGTCCTTCTATCACCTTGACCCTGAAATCCAAAGTGGTCAAGTGCTGGTTTGTAGGGATCTGCTGTTGTATACAATGGTAGCATTCAACAAACAGATGTCAAGAATGGTCACGAAAACTCTTTTTCACCATTTCATCGATTTGTGAGGGTGCGAGTAGTACTGACACATTTGTGCTGCGAGATCACTTCCTCCCATGTATTTATTATAATCATTGACGACAGCAGGTTTTTTGATCGTACGAAGTCCACTCAAACTGTTTTTGCTCCGAATGTCTTTCGTGTCGATATCGCAGTTTCCAAAATTGGTAAGAAGAGTTACACGTTTGGCATCCTGCCAAACGACGCACAGTTGCCCGGCTTTGGTGTAAAACTGGGGGTCAGCACCTCTTCTCATTGGGAACTTTTTGGGGTTTGCACAATCTGGAATCCCTTGTGTGTGAGGTGTAGCGTACAGTTCCACGAGCTCCGAACTTTAACTGTGACAACATGCAGACGAGAGCTGGGCTCGTGTACCAATTGTCCATGGAAATGAAATGTCCCTTATGTTCGAGTCCTTTAATAAGGTCGAGGACTACATGCCCAGCAGATGAAAGATTTGGTGGGTGGTGTGTTGAAGCATAACCAACGGAGGGTTGACTAGATTCTTTTGATGTGGGCTGAGAGCCGGTGAACACCTTCCAGGCACATGTATAACCGGTTTCTGACTTGTTCAATGAAAAACATTTCAATCCCCATTTGGGGGACTTTCGTGGCATGTACTGTTTGAAACCAAGTCGGCCTTTGAACTTGATCATTGTCTCATCCGGTGAGAGGTTTCGGCCTGGCTTGTAAATGCGAGGAAAGGATGGCAATACAATGTCGAGCAGCGGGCGAACCTTTAACAGTTTTGAGACATGGTCGCCGAATACAGGGGACTTCGCAGAACTTCGGACCTGGACCAGTGCATGCTGTAGCGAGGCCTTTTGTTGATACCCATGCACAGAAGCAAGGCCATGAATGCCATCATTTCAGGAACAGTAGTTGGAGTCCAGGCAGGCTGATGATTGGCTGCATCTGCACACATTGTTTGGTCGGCATAGCGATTGGTCTCCTCCACCATCAACTCCCACACTGCTTGGCAGAAGAAGAGCTGAAACTGATCTGCATGGGTGACAGGTGACTGAAATCTTCCGTACAGCCAGTCTCTTCACTGAAGTTCATCGGTGGGCGCTTGCTGTAGGAGGCGCTTGCTTTATTCCATCCACACCTGAAATAGGAACATTCAGAAAGGTAATGGGACGCTATTCATTTCAAGGCACATTTTCTTTAAGGTAGTTTAGCTTTTGTTTTTTGGGTCGAACGGATTGATCCGGGGTTTAGTATTTTTTTGGACGACGGTTGGCCGACCATCTTTGGAAATTGCTACAAAATGTCAGTTTGGTTAAACAGAACAGCACACCAGGTGCCCTGATTTCACAGGATGCTCGAGACTATTCTTGACTGTCAAGTACGGTCATTCATAATAATGAGGTAGTTTTTTTTCTTGTCTGTGTGGGGTGGGGGGGGGGGGGGGGTGGTCGCAAATGTTGTATTACCTTTAATGACAAACTGTCCATACAATGCTGTTTTTGGATGCTCATATCTAGTGTTCCCACTGAAATAAGTGCAGCCATGATTTAATTGCTGTAGGCCTTTTATCCCTATATTCACACAAGACACAGATTGTAGTTAATATTTCTAGTATCTTTACTTATCAATCTTATTCTTAGCGAACAAGTAAAAATACGGACATTCAGAAACATGTACGAGGCTGCTGTTCATTTGTAGACCAATGTTCTTATAGGAAATTGTGATTAATATTTTGATTTCGGGGGTACATGTACATTAATTAATATACATTGTAGTTTTTAATTACATTCAAATCTCCTCCTTTTTATAGATTATTATTGCCGCTAGTCTTTTTTTTAGTAATTGAATAAGGCCCAATTCAGTGGAATTGAAATGTGGTTTTTTTTCAGCATTGCATTTGCTGTCCTATCTAAACTTTGATTTGGATGCAAAATCATCACACTTGACTTTGCATACTTCAGGTACAAATTCAATATTTTCATTAATTTCTAATTGGATTTCCATTGTATTATGCAATGCAAACTTAAACGTTCAGTGCTTTTTATGATTTTCCCCGCGAAAGAACATTAAAAAGCAAAGGTTACATTACAGTAGCCTAGTAATATTTTTATAGACATGAATGACGGATGCGAAACATTTCGAGACTAGCCAAGTTGAACCTTTTATAAAGTTTTATGAACCTCCATACCTGAAGTTTGGCTTTCCCGACGAAGTTGACGAAGTTTGCATTGCATTCCAAAATCTTGGAAGCGTTTTCGGCCATGATAGCGGCTAAGTGGCGTGGGGATGCAAAGTGCCTTTCGCGCGCGTGCCTTTTCAAGTATAAACCAACTGCACAGCGCTGCCCAAAGTGAGGGCGCTGTTCACATTTCAGTTGCAAACAATAGTAGCTCGTGCCAACAGAGAACGCTGGTCGTGTAAAGCTTATAAATTCATGTGACAAACAAGCACTCTGGTTGCGAACGTCCATGCAACATTGAGCCCAGGTGGCGCGCGCGGTATTGATAGGGTTAACGCATTGTTTGGTCAAACAACATCAACGTCAAGCCGCCATTATCGCAATTCGCATGAACACCGTGCAGCAAACACTGACAACGTCGCCACTACCCGAGTTTCCTCCTGTGATTGAAGGTATCCTTTTTCATTTGATTATGTTGATTAGTCAAATCAGTACTGTATTTTAAGATTGATCATTTCGTTTATCGATACAGTCATGGAGGTCTCAAAGTCATATGTAACTGTCAATGTTTCATGTACATGTAATTTGTTTACAGATCGCATGAACTTGGCATGCTTGAGCTTCGTCGACGCTTCTACTGGCAATCCTCTTTGTTACGGTCTGAAAATCTCCAGACTATCAGTAAATATAAATTACTAGAAACAAGCCTGAATTTTCTCAGATGCAATACAGAAATCAAACAAAATCACACTGATATAAAGAACAAAGGAATAATGTGATTTAATAATGTGAAGATTCGAGAAGCAATAGGGTTTAACAAGTGTAGAATTAAGAAAAGATCTTCTACAATATATAACTAAAAAGATCTTACGGGCGAGGACTTATATATGCAAGGGCTCAGACGACTTGGGCAGCTCTGCAATGAGCGAGGACTTGGGCGAGGATGACTACAATAATGCGAGCGAATACAGTTCTTTGACGAGCTGGAACACGGGGCGATTTCACCTCCAAAACAGCCGAAGAGAGACGAAAACAGCGCGGGACGACACAAACTGGCTCCCGTCGCGAAAATTTGGGGATATGAGAATAAATGTCTCCTTTCCGGAAATACAATTCAGCTCCAACTCTATCCAGACGCTCCTACACAGACGAGTCATATACAGGTCACAGGTCCGAATAAAACGGCTCGATGAACTCGATAACCAAAATCCCAACGAAATTCTCCGTCCGTCTAAAAGTCCTGATTTTGTCCTGAAGCTAGCCCGTATATAGAGAATTTCATTCATTCCAGAAATTACTAACATCCAGAATCTTCTTACAAATGTAGGGGAACGGATTTTATTAGTCCTTAAATACCACCCGGACATATATCATAATCACAATATCCTTTGCATCACCATTTACCGCTTTACAGTTTTCACATTGTGATGTCCACCTACGCAATGTAATCTAGTTCTGGTTTATTCGGTGGTGCATATTTATACTTATTTAGTCTGATAACCTAATAGCTAGAGTATCATAAATCTAGTTATTTGAATTATATATTAGGAAGTTGGGGACCACTAAGTTGGCATCAGTCATGCTTTCACGAATGGCGGAGTGGCCTTTAGAGTTCCTGACGTTAACCGCCCGCACGTCTTCACGGTCTTTTGCCGTTGACGTTGCCGGATTCTTCAGGTAACATTTTTGCTCCCGAATTTCCCTCATTTTATGACTGATCTTATTTACTGCTCCTCCACTTCGTTATAACCAGTCAAACCTTTGGGTATTACAGATGCCTTTCATTGGGCTGGGGAATCTTATATCATTATTATTTGTGGATTTTGAGTGTGTTTATTTGGCACGTAAATCTGAGGTTTCAGTCGCTATGTGTTTATGCACACAAAGTACATGTACGTGTATTGCGCAATGGCAGCCTCACGGGCGACAGTGCGCGCTGTGTATTGCAGGCGCACTGTGTGTGAATATATACAATGTATAAACACCAGATTTAGGGGGTCGCGCAGTGTTGCGGAGCAATGATAACGCTTTAAATTGTACTTTATGCTCAATCATGTTATCTTTAGTTGTGTGTGTGCATTTGATTTTATAGCCACGTACAACGTTAGACTGGTAGCCTTGCCTAGTCGATAACCAGTAGCGGCATCCCAGCCTCTTGGGCCACTTTTACCCATATATCAGGGTAAGATTCATTGTTAACAAACTTAACATATTGCTGGAAACCAGTTCATTCAATATATTTCGAGAATATATATACTCCTCATTGAAGTATAATGTTAGTGACGATTAATCATTATTTGGTTAATTAATATCACAGTAAGGTCTCTGAACAATTAATTAGATGTCTAATGAACACTTAATATTATTAGGTCTCATTATTTGTACTTTGGCTTTGTTTGTAGGGTTTTCTTTTTCATGTAATCTCAACGGGTCGACACAATAAACCAGCCGAGACCAGATCTCTGTTCTCAAGTGACTTCTTTATTTTGACATTCCTGATCCTTTTCATCGAGGGTGAACCACCCCCCAGGGATAGTCCTCAGGGTGGCTGTACCACTACAGATTTTGGCGTCGTAGACAGGATCCAGGGTGTCAAGCTGAAGCAAGAGCGTCAATATATATTACGGCATTAAGGAAAACCCCTGATATATATTTTACTCCGGTTGTCATTTCTATAATTTTGACGGCTGATGCTCATTTAAGAAATAAGACAAGCTCATTTATCGAAACTGTCTTACTTTTTTTATTGTCTATGTTATGATGGTGTAAGACCTCATTTGGAGAAAAAAATTCTACAGATTAAAATTTGTGGAGTATTGTTTGTGCAAGTGCATATAACTAAATATTGTAGTGTGCATACCAGGTACTGCATTTGGCTAGTGCTACTATATACATGTATTCGGATTTTATACTTGCGTGTGTATTGTAAATCATAAGTACATGTAAGTTATCCCGATTCTGACATCTGACATATTGGGCTTTATTCCTGTTAGACTGAAATACATGTAATTAGATCCAAGTACAGTGTTTGTCTAGTAACAGCTGTTGCAAATCAATTTCCCTATTTCTGGGGTTTTGGATTCAGTAATCCCATTGCCTGTTAGTCCATTTGAGTGCTGAGTTATCCGTTGCCATGGCGTTGCCAGAGGGAGTAGCTGACGTCATAGCTGAAACCAATAAGGCACTGGCTGAAACGTTGGCCGGAGCTTTCCAAAACTTGAGATACCAGCGGGCTCCGACTATTAAATTAGCAAAGTTCAATGGTGCTCCGCGTAAACCAGGTGACCCTACTCTAAAAGAATGGCTTGGTGACTTAGACACATACGCAAGGCAGTTAGGTCTCTCGGGAAGGGAACTGGTCAGCACAGCTATAGATCACTTGGGTAGTGAGGCCAAGGAGGAGGTCCTCTGCTGTCCTGCAAAGGAAAGAGAGGATTTTGAGAGGTTGTCCGCTTTATTGCTGCGTAGGTTTGGCTGTCCGGAGTCTGTTCAGTCATTGAATGCTTCCTTCTGTAGCCGTGTCCAGGGCGAGGGTGAAACCTTAGCTGAATATAGCAGGGCTCTCATGCGCCTTTACAGCACCATAGAATCTGCTGCAGAAGGAACTCGTGAAAAGGCGGCTGTTATCCAGCTGAAAGAGAACGCCCTGAAAGAGCAACTTATCAGAGGTGTGCGAGATGTCTCGGCGAGGAGGGAGCTTCGGAGGTTGGCTATGGATCGTACGGAGGTCTCCTTTTATGACATGCGAGAATTGGCACTGTGCCTTTTGGCAGATGCTGACGAGGCTCGGGAAGACGTCGACCTTCGCACTGTTGAAAAGGGGCGCAGCCGAAACTCGGGTAAAACAACAGGGCCTATGCCTTCTACTGAGTCAGGTGTAGACAATCAGAAATTGCTGACGGAGCTGTTGGAGGGCCAAAAGCAACTCCAAGCAGCTGTACAAATACTGGTCCAGCAGCAGACCCAGATGAATACCCAACTACAGGGCGTCTCCAACGCTCTGCAGTCCTGCACCTTTAGGGCTCCTACCCAGGAACGGAGGAAGACTAACCGTAGCCCGGTTACTTGCACTTTTTGCCACAAGCAGGGTCATTCCGAGGAGAGATGCTTTGCACGAAGACGTGCTCAAGACACCAACAACAAAGAGGCAACATCAGAGCAGACTTCCCTTTCGGGAAACGCCTCACCTCCGTCTTAGAGGGCACTATGGCGGAGGGTTTAGTTGTGCCCACCAGTCACGAAAATCCTGAGCCAAACAGCGCTACTTGTGATGGTGATTTGCTGGAGGATACCTCCGCGGATGTTGACCGGATGATTACCAGGGATGACAAAAAGAAACTCCTCGCTAGCAGTCCGACTGCAAAGATTTCTATTTGTGGGGTTCCAGCATGCTGTGTATTAGACACGGGTGCAGAGACGTCCCTGATTTCTTCCAAGTTTTATCATGATCACTTAGCCTCAAAGGTGGGAAGTCTGGATGAGGTGGGTACATATGTCAATCTGCTGGGGGCAAATGGCCTTAACATCCCAGTAGAAGGGTTTCTGGAAGTCCCCATTAAGGTGTTGGGGTGTGAGTTTACTGCTAGTTTCTTGGTGTCCTGCAAGGAGCCGCCAGATTCCGGAGGTCGACGAGAGGAATATCCCGTCCTTTTAGGGTGCAATGTTTTGAGGATGCTATCTGCTGGGCTTAGAAAGTGCAATGTTTGCCAATTAGGCCCAGATTGGGACTTTGCCCTACGTTGGTTCAGGTCTATTGATGTAAGCCGTGACCACGTGCAGGAGGAAGTCGTTTCAGATCCTCATGTTGCAGAGGTTTGGACTCATAAGTGTGAGTCTGTTCCCCCTGCTTGCACTAAGCTGATTCGATGTGAGATTGGCAGGTCTATGACCGGATGTACGGGAAAAACTGTCTTACTCAGACCTCTTTCACGGGATCGAGTTGATGAGCTTGATCCTGAAGATGGTGATGTAGAGCCCTCATGGCCTGTGGTGGAGGGTATTCAGGAGGTGAATGGAACCTCAATTCCTGTCCTTGTGGTGAATATGAGCCATAAACAACTGATCATTCCGGCCCTTACCAAGCTGGCTACGGCATCCGCAGCAGTCATTGAGGACCGGGTGGTAGCTGATGTCCAGGAAAATGGAGTGGCTGTGTCCACCCACAGTGTGGTTGTTGATACCGCAGACGAAGCAAAGACTTGCCCTGATCCAGTTGTAGACAAGGGGCCCCAAGATACCCTAGATCGGGAATCGTTTATCTTCCCTGATGGGTCCAGTTACTTACTGCCCCCAGGTGTTAGTCTGCAAGGCATGGATTGTGGTGCAGCACAATCGGTAGCCTCCTTGATTAGGAAGCATGAGAATGCTTTTTCCATAGGGCCGTATGACATAGGTTTCTGTGATATGATCCCGCACGAGATAAAGTTGGCTGACAATAAACCAGTGAATTTGCCGTACAGGCGGATTATTCCGAACCGCGTGGCTGAAGTGAAGAAGATGCTTCAAGATTTACTTGACAGAAACATCATTAGGAAGTCCGTCAGCCCTTATGCGAGCCCCATCGTCCTGGTCAGGAAGAAAAACGGCCAGCTTCGCCTGTGCATTGATTATAGGCGCATCAACGAGAAGACCACAAAAGATTCATTTCCTCTGCCGAGGATAGAAGAAACCCTCGAGTCACTTGGAGGATCAAAGTTGTTTTCGTCCTTGGATCTAGCGCACGGCTATTTCCAGGTAGCTGTTCACCCAGATTCGGTGACTAAGACCGCTTTCAGAGTCCCATGGGGCTTATACGAGTTCCTGCGACTTCCGCAGGGACTGGTAAACAGCCCTAGTACGTTTCAACGTATTATGGAGTCGATATTTGGTGATTTAAATTTCACTCAGCTTGTACTTTATCTGGATGATGTGCTGATTTTCTCGGGTACTTTCCAAGATCACTTGGACCGGCTTGACACTGTGTTCACTAGGTTAGAACGTAATGGTCTAAAGTTGAACGGCAGTAAATGCAAGTTCTTCCAGCATTCAGTGTGTCACCTGGGGCACATTGTTAGTGATAAGGGTGTAGCAGTGGACCCACAGAAGGTGGAGCGCATCAAACAGTGGCCGACTCCAGTTAGCACAGAGCAGCTTAGGTCGTTTCTGGGTATGGCTTCCTACTACCGGAGGTATGTCAAGAATTTTTCCGGGATCGCAGTTCCCCTTCATGCCCTCACCGGTAAGACAGGGGTAAAACCAGGGAAGCCACCCCCGTCGTTCACTTGGTCCAGTGAGGCAGATGAGTCTTTTCAGGCACTGAAAGCTGCTTTGTGTGACACTCCTGTGCTTGCCTACCCTAAGTTCGACCAGGACTTCGTCTTAGAGATAGATGCATCCCTGAAAGGGCTTGGTGCTTGTCTGTCACAGCATAATGATTCAGGGAGACTTCATCCAGTAGCCTACGCCAGCAGGGGATTGCGTGGTGCTGAGAAGAGCTATCCAGATATGTCCAGTTTCAAGTTGGAGCTGTTGGCTCTTAAGTGGGCGGTCTCGGACAAGTTTCGGGAGTATCTGTTGGGCCGTCGTACCATAGTTTGGACTGACAACAACCCCCTCGCTCATCTTCTCACTGCAAAGTTAGGTGCCACAGAGCAGAGATGGGTGGCACAACTGGCACTCTTCGATCTTGACATCAGATATCGATCAGGACGGTCGAACAAGTGTGCAGATGCATTGAGTCGCAACCCTGCCAATGCAGATGCCGTGTCCGAAATGACGACTGACTTTCAAGCCGTCATGCAGTGCACTCCATTACCGTATGAATTACAGTCCACTGAAGAAGCCCTCATCTCTAGTGAAAGTGAGGGAAGTCAACCGGACAAGATGGTACCCTCGGTGTTGCCGTCTTATTCCCATGAGGACCTAGCATCAATGCAAAAGAAAGACGAGGCCCTTGGAGAAATCTGGGCACGTTGGGCTCGTAGGTGTGAGCCTGGTCAGGACTGCCCAGCTTCAGATGCGACATCCAAGAACATTGCCGGGTGGTTACGAGAGTGGCCTCGCATTGTCGAACATCATGGTGTGTTGTACAGGGTCACGGAGGATCCTGGCCTTGGACAGGTCTACCAGTTTCTAGTTCCAAGTCAACTGCAGGTCGAGGTGATACAAACTGCACATGATCTGTGGGGACACCAGGGTGTTGGGAGAACCTTGGGGCTCATCAAGGACCGCTGCTTCTGGCCTGGTATGAACAAACATGTTCGGGACCACATTCGCAACTGTTTTACATGTGTTGTGGCGAAAGCCCCATCTCCAGTCGTCCGTCCCCCTATGCGGCACCTGTTGTCCTTTCAACCTTTGGAATGCCTTGCGGTGGACTTTGTGAAGCTGGACCGAGGACTGGGTAACTGTGAGGATGTATTGGTCATGACGGATAGCTTCACAAAGCTCGCCATGGCTGTTCCATGCAAAGACCAAACAGCACCGCGTGTGGCTCGGGCTCTTCACGATAGGTGGTTTGTTCACTATGGTCTACCTGCACACATACATTCTGACCAGGGCAGTAACTTTGAGAGCCGTCTGGTTGGCGAGTTCTGTGAAATGTATGGTATCAAAAAGACCAGGACCAGCCCCTACCATCCGCAGGGGAACGGACAAACTGAACGGTTCAACAGAACCCTTTGTGGACTTATCAAGTCTATAACCCAGAAGGATCGGTACCGATGGCCCCAACTACTTCCACACCTCACATTCATCTACAACTCGACTCCACACAGTGTAACGGGATACGCTCCCTATACACTCATGTTTGGTCGGGAACCAAGGATACCAATTGATCACCTCCTTAGCAACCTGCCACATGCTTGCCATGAGGATGCGGTTGAGCGCCAGGCAAAGCTCCTTCAGAGAGCCCATGCGATCGCTAAGGACCGAATGATCAAAGCAGCCGAGGTCAACAAGAGGCGCTATGACAAGCATGCTAAAGCTTGTCCTCTACCAGTAGGAAGCAGGGTATTAGTGAAACAAAGTGGTTTCACTGAGCGACACAAGTTGGCTAACAATTTCAGTAGTCAGCAACATGTTGTAGTGAAGAGTAACCCAGACCGTGACTTGTATGCTGTAAGGCCCGCCGTCGGCGGCCCTGAAAAGTGGCTTAATAGGAAAAGGCTACTACTTGACCCTAGAGGAGAACTGAGTTTCCCGTTAGAGTCTCGGTCAGGGGGCTTACCTGATGGTGTCGATGATTCTCTTTCAGGTGGTGCTGAATCTGACACAGAGAGCTCAGGAGACGAGTGGATCCTGACAGCACCCCCACGTTCGCATTCACCAGAGATCAAAGCCCAGAGGTCCTCTCCGGCCACAAGAGCTCCGCTAGGTGGCACCACTGGTATCCCTTCACTGCCTGAGGAGCTGCTTCGACGCTCCGAACGACTAAAGAAGAAACGTGGAGTTGGACCTTGCCCGGACGCGGTTACCTAGTTATACTTTAGTACTTTGGTTGTTGTGGTACAAATCTGAGAGGCCGCTTGCCCACCGCTCTGGTGGTGTAAGACGTGGTTCTACCACCTCCAGTCCACAACCACCATCTCCTGCCGTGAGTTCTTATACTCGTGTATGCCTGTTTTTAGTCCCACCATGTTGGACCAAAGTTTTACCTTTTGATATCGAGTATATTGATCTGGATAATATTTTTGATTGAGACCTTTTGTGTGTTAGGATTTGTAATCATAAATGTCGAAGAAGACATCAGTTTGGTTGTTTGGCCATTCCTTTCCCAAGAGATTGCTAAGAGAGATCCGCAGGGCTCACAGATCGAATGAGCTATTTGTTGGTCTTTCTGAAGATTTTGCTCTGGTATTGATGGGTATTCGGGGTTGACATATGAGAGGGTCCTCAACAATCCTGACCGGTATTTGACCAGACTTAAGGAAGAGCCCGCTGATATCTTATGTATTGACATGGGAACCAATGACTTGTGTAGTGTAGAGAATACCCCAGGTGTGGTAGTACGACAAACCATTCGGTTCTTGGATCTACTTACAAGTGAAGGAATCAGGCCCCGACAAATAGTGATTTTCTCGATCATACAACGATCTGCCATAAGCAGACCAGGGCAAGTGTCCTTGTCTAATTTCAATCATCGGGTCAAACGGTATAATTCCATGATGAGGAAAGCGTTGGAAACGGGATATCCTAACACGTGCACGTATCCTCAACGACGTATCAATTATCACAAATATTTGTCAGACGGATGTCATTTAACGGAGGAGGGTATTCGCAAATATTGCCGGGGTATCAAAGAAGTCATAGGGTGGTATAAATCCTAAATCGCTAAAATAGAAGTCTTAGTGCTTCTTACATGACCTGGTATGCCCACACAGTTATATATATATATATATATATATCTCATGATGTGTCATGTGACCGCTATTATACTGATGTTTGTTTTTAAAATGATGTGGTGTATCTACTCCTTAGCATTTGCCTTTGGCCTATATCATGGCTGCGATAACCACAGTTTTGCAGTTAATGATGGAAACAAAATGAGGAGGTCCATGTTTGACTATTATCTTTAGATTGTGCCTTTATCGTTACTGAGTATTGATTATATTGCTGATGTAAGCATGAAGCAAATTTAGATGATTGGATTGGTATATTCATCACAGTTCTATAGTGTCACTACATGACTGAAGGTGCTCGCTCCACTTTTACAGTTGAGAGTCCGGGTACTCCCCGCACCGACGGTCATAGTTGCATTATTGTGTAATATTTGTAATGTTCGCAATAATTACGAAATGATGTAACTAAGGTTGTTATTGTAACCACGTTTGGATTGGTAACCCTTGTATTTAACCTATTATCAGTGCATAACTGTTCCGAAATGTTTGAAAGGTCTTCTACTAAATGTGATGCTTGACATTGGTCATGGACAGCTGTTAATTATTATATGTATCTTACTTTTATCGGTGGTACCTCTCGGGACGAGGGTACTAAAGCAGGGAAGTTGTAGGGGAACGGATTTTATTAGTCCTTAAATACCACCCGGACATATATCATAATCACAATATCCTTTGCATCACCATTTACCGCTTTACAGTTTTCACATTGTGATGTCCACCTACGCAATGTAATCTAGTTCTGGTTTATTCGGTGGTGCATATTTATACTTATTTAGTCTGATAACCTAATAGCTAGAGTATCATAAATCTAGTTATTTGAATTATATATTAGGAAGTTGGGGACCACTAAGTTGGCATCAGTCATGCTTTCACGAATGGCGGAGTGGCCTTTAGAGTTCCTGACGTTAACCGCCCGCACGTCTTCACGGTCTTTTGCCGTTGACGTTGCCGGATTCTTCAGGTAACATTTTTGCTCCCGAATTTCCCTCATTTTATGACTGATCTTATTTACTGCTCCTCCACTTCGTTATAACCAGTCAAACCTTTGGGTATTACAGATGCCTTTCATTGGGCTGGGGAATCTTATATCATTATTATTTGTGGATTTTGAGTGTGTTTATTTGGCACGTAAATCTGAGGTTTCAGTCGCTATGTGTTTATGCACACAAAGTACATGTACGTGTATTGCGCAATGGCAGCCTCACGGGCGACAGTGCGCGCTGTGTATTGCAGGCGCACTGTGTGTGAATATATACAATGTATAAACACCAGATTTAGGGGGTCGCGCAGTGTTGCGGAGCAATGATAACGCTTTAAATTGTACTTTATGCTCAATCATGTTATCTTTAGTTGTGTGTGTGCATTTGATTTTATAGCCACGTACAACGTTAGACTGGTAGCCTTGCCTAGTCGATAACCAGTAGCGGCATCCCAGCCTCTTGGGCCACTTTTACCCATATATCAGGGTAAGATTCATTGTTAACAAACTTAACATATTGCTGGAAACCAGTTCATTCAATATATTTCGAGAATATATATACTCCTCATTGAAGTATAATGTTAGTGACGATTAATCATTATTTGGTTAATTAATATCACAGTAAGGTCTCTGAACAATTAATTAGATGTCTAATGAACACTTAATATTATTAGGTCTCATTATTTGTACTTTGGCTTTGTTTGTAGGGTTTTCTTTTTCATGTAATCTCAACGGGTCGACACAATAAACCAGCCGAGACCAGATCTCTGTTCTCAAGTGACTTCTTTATTTTGACATTCCTGATCCTTTTCATCGAGGGTGAACCACCCCCCAGGGATAGTCCTCAGGGTGGCTGTACCACTACACAAATTACGCCAGCTTCCGAATATAATCTTACAGAATTACGTCACATCTAAACAAAATCTTTTACACAACTTCTAAATACAATAACAGGGCGTATTCGAAACCCCGTTCTCGTGTTGACCGAACACGAGAACGGGGTATCGAATATCGAGAACGAACACGCGAACACCGTTCGCGAACAGGATTTACACTCCCCGCTGTCTGGGGAGTGAATGAAGAACAAGAAGAACAGCGCGGGACATTCGTAAGTTGTATACAAATGTGGAATTGATTAATACAAAAATTAGTAAGGACATGGAGTGTAATTAGACCTGTGGTACTTGCGATCATGCCCGTATAGCTGCCTATCATATCAGTGCCACAGTAGGGGTGAAAATATGAGGCTTTTACCAGCGCAAGCCATAAGCGCGCATTGGAGTTTATGCTAGCTATGCCTGACCTAGGTAAAAGGGGAAGATTTTACTTAATACCCCACCAAAATCCGTCAGGAACAGCAAAATCTTGGAAAATGACCAATCCTACATAACTGTATAAGTGGCATATTGTTTCAAGATTTATGCCAGCAAAATTAGTGTAGTGAAACGCCGTGAGGCGAGGGGTGGGTAAAACACCAGATAATAATCAATTCGAGGAAACCAGACACGTAACTCTTCGTCCTTTCATTTATTCTCCAGCCATCAGTAGCAAGTTCACAACCGAGAACAAAAACACTTCGTTTTCCCTCTTATTTTCGTCCAGTCCGCTCTCCATTTCTCTCCGCTCTCCTTTCCTCCTTAATAAATCAATCTACATTGTCTCAATTTCTCTGACCCGGTGACCCCTGCCAGCCGGCCCAGATACAAGGTTTATTTATAGCACGCTGAACTTACTGGTAATGTTAACTAGCGCCCTCTATGGATTAGGATAATCTTGTGAAATTAATGGTCATGTTAACTTGTGAAATAAATGCCCCTCGAAAAAGAATATCACTACAGACTCCCCTACTTGGACGATCTGCTCCTGAAGATCGATTGTCCGCGGTTTCAAATGCAATTTACCTTTAGCTAAAGTACATAAACATTGGTGAGCCTAACTCTTTCACTGTATAATACAACTTGATCACTAAGTACAATCAAATAATCACTTTTGATAATCAAGCTCATTCCTCCAACTTCAAAATATTTGTCCAGAACTAACAACTTGTAATAGCAGGAAAACCGTATCATACAAATTCTGTACTCATTGTAATTCCAATTGTACAAAACATTTATAAATCACACTATGATGCTGATGATAATTAAATTTCCAAATGCGAGACTCAAAGAATTTCAGTATTTGTCGCAGTGTCCTTTCATATTGTAACATTCCTAACTCGTTAAGGTGAACCCCATCCAAATTATATTTTGGATTCTTCAACCCCCGATGTTGCCAAACCCACCACCGGTCTTCGAGAAAGGTTGAACACTCCAACGACCTATTGAACTTTGCGACCCTCTCGTTAAAGACTTCTAGTGAGACCTGAGAACTTCTTAATCCCCCCGTCCGAGGCAAAACTGGTAAAAACACAACAACCTCGGGATACACATCCCATCTGGGAAGCTCTTTTACCATGCTGCACAATGAAAAATGCACTTCTTGAGGGGTTCTACTCTTTGAACATAAATCATTAGTTCCTAGATCAATAATTATTACTTTCGGCTGAACTCTTTTCAGTTGATTAAAATAAAAGCTTGGACTCTTTTCAAGCCGGGCCATGGTAAGTCCGCCCTCACCAAGACATAGTATGGGAACTGTTCCTCTCTGCAATTGTACATCATAAACAAAACCTCTTTTATTTCCCAATCTTTTTACAAAGCTATGTCCAAATAGCACAAAACCTCCCATCATTTGGTTTACACAGCAAGTAGGAAAAATGTAAAATGTGTCACTTTTCCGAAAAGGTTTAAGTAGGGTCACAGTTCACTTGGGCTAAAATTCACCCAACTAGAAAAGAAAAGACTCTGTGTAGTGCTTTTATTACACAGAACAGGTTAGTCAAGGGGGGGCACAACACGGCGCTGTTCAGCAAGTTGTCCCACAGAGAACTGGATACCCCCAGCATTCTCAGTAAGACAACCCCGATCAGGTCGTGCCGTACTCAAATTAATAAATAAACTTTTGTTTCGGTACCGACTTAGATAGTCTTATTACTTCCAAGTAACATACTGACAGGCAAAAAATCAGAATAACAGTGGATCCAACTTTCCTACCAAGCGGAAATGAGTTAATTTGTACACATCAGACACAAGTTGAAGAATCGGGAGGTTGCTGTCCAGTCAGGTGGGCACCCTGTGAAAGCTGGATGCCCCAGTCCTTTCCAAGAGTTATCCCAAAAGACTTTTTGCAACTCTGTTCAAAAGAAACAAAACTAAATAAGTGAGTATTAACACCGCAATATCCAAATAACCAGGAGTCAGGATATCACTTTAATTTCCCTCAGTCGCACACACTTCGCAAGGAAAACTGGATTCCCATGGCTTTCCTCTCTGGAAGGTTTACAACATACAGGAAACACAAAGGACACCCCGCCTCCCCAAGTCAGCTTAACCTAGTACCGACTGAGGAAGATGGTATGGATTTCCATGTATCCCTTTAGTGACCATTTGAGAGCGACGCATGGGCAATGGCTCCTCAGAGCCACAAAGTGGCTCCCCTACTTCTTCATTGCCAACCCTTCCCAGATTTTCTTTCGGTTCAGAGGAAAACTCCCAATCTGAATCGTCGTCTGACTCAGCGCTAAGGTTATCACACTCAGGCTCATTCTCAGTCGTGGGATCTACACGCAAATACTTCCTATTGATGGTCATCTCTGCCCCCTGCCCCCCCCCCCCCCCCCCTTCATTGGACGAACCTTATACACATCCCCGTGTTCATTAACCCAAGTCACCACGTAGGGGTCATGCTCGTACTTATCTTGCAGCTTATGGCGGCCACTGAAAGCACATTTCCTTTTCAGCACATGAGAACCAATACTAATGGGCCTTGCATTAGCTTTAGAGTAATATGCCTTCTTATTTTGGTTGTTTCTTTTGACTACCCTGTCTCGAACAAGATCCCCAGCCCTACGTAACAAGTCGGACTGTTCATGAACAAAGTATTGATCGCAGTTACTGTTCGACCGACCTAAAATCTGATCTAAAGGAATGGTGGGTTCTCGCCCAAACATAAGGGTGTAAGGCTGTCATCGCTCCAGGATTTAGCTAAGTATTAAAACTTGGAATGGTAACCCCAGATCCTATATGACACACCAACAGACAAAATAAAGGACAGGAAGGACAGAATCTAATGTTTTCAATTATATTTAAAAAACTTCTTCATTGCTTCCTTTAAGTAATGTAACACATATTTCACGATTCCATTTGTTTTACTAAGTTTAAACTTAAAAGTAATATTCTTATGTACATTTCAATTCTAATAGTTACTTTATCTTCAAATTATTTTATCGAATTATTATGAAATACTTCATCTTCAAATTTCAATAAAATGTGCACTGTAGTTTTGACCAGTGTTGTCCGTTACATGTAGTATACATAATATCACAGTTTTTCCCTACCGTAACTTTATCGATACTTTCACTATTTTACAACCCGTTTGTTCGTATGTGCGATGAGTTGCACGAGAGGTTGCTGGACTACCGGTACTGTGTATAGGCCTATACCGCAGGAGAACCACGCTCCAAGTGAGTGCTTTAATTGTGGTCGTCTTCGTCTAGTCAACGGTAGACTCTTCTCCAGTCGGTGCTGAGGCCACCAGACGCATCATTCACAAAAAGGCCATCTAAAGTAAATAGAATATTCCGGAAACCTTTCCAGTTTTCTCAAACTACAAGATATACAATCTATTCTGTTACCAAAACCATTAAATTCTGTATTCACAATCCTCAACCATAATATTCCAAATTTCGCTAATACGTCATAACTTCTAAGATTGTCAAATCGACATTTCCAAATAATCTTAATCATCAATCATTCACTTAAACAATCTGTGAAATTCAGAAGAGTATCTTACGAAACACTTACGGTAATTTAGCTGCTGGTATCTATCTAAGGGGAGGCGGACAGTTGCCGGCAGATATCAAGACCGGGGGACCGCAGTTTGACGTGGAATTTAGTCTGGATTTACCAAATTCTACGGAATCAAAACTATGATTTCCGTTTACCACAGGGATCAATTGATCCACTTCAAAGCTAAATCTGCTGTCATCAGATTTCTGACGCTGAGGTTAGTTCAAACCGGTCTCGGAATTTACAGTCGCTCTCCCACTAGATCTTCACTCAGACATGTCCACCCGTCTTCTACCTCTCTCTCAACAAAAAATGCTCTCACTCTATCACAACAAGACCAAAAAGCCCTAAACGCCGGTTCCGATTTAACACAATACAACTATTATTTACTCGGGGTGATTTCGTTTAACAATTGCATTGGGCTTTCTATAACAATTACCATGGCCTGTAACAACACATAGTTGCGTAAGACGAGATGGGGTGTTTTACGGCTTGTGGCTGCGGAAAGTCTACGCGGGAGTAGACTGACACGTTATTGGCTAAAAACTTTCAGAGGATTTCATTATCTTGCGGGGGTGTACAGGCATGTTAACAAATAAAAACAATGCACAGAACGCGGTAAAAACACGAACGGGGTAAAACAATCTATATAATCGGTTCAACTGTAACAATTCACCCCCCGTTTTGTAAGAAAATGTCTTACATTTTCTCAGGGAGTTAGCCTACTAAAATGTCTACACGGTGCGACTAAGGAAGTCGGCTCCTACGTTATCTGTTCCCTTGATCGCTACTATTGTCATGCGACATGGCTGTAAAGCCAATGCCCAACGCATTATGCGGGAATTAGCGACTTTAGCTTTTTGGATGTATGCTAGGGGTTGGTGGTCTGTCTCCACCACGAAATGGTTGCCGTACAAATAACTCTGGTATTTTTGAACTCCCTATACGAGAGCTAAACACTCTTTCTCTATCGATGAATACGCGCGTTCGCGGCTAAGTAACTTTCTACTCGCAAACGCAACAGGGAAGGGAATACTATCTTGCTCTTGAAGCAGGATTGCACCGATACCGGTATCTGAAGCGTCGGATCGTAGAATGAACTGTTTCTCGAAATCTGGTAATGTGAGAATTGGAGCTTTGGACAGGCATTGTTTCAGTTTGTTGAAGGCTAACTGTTGGCTTTCACCCCACGTTATTTTGTTAGGCTCTTTAACTTTGGTCTTATCGGTAAGTGGAGCTGCAATGGCCGCATAGTTGGGTATAAATCTGCGGTAATAACCGGATAATCCTAAGAAAGATCGCAGTTGTTTCTTTGTGACTGGCGGCAAAGCATTTTGAATTTTTTCGACCTTGTTTTGTTGTGGTGTTAATTTGTTGCAGCCGACATTATGTCCGAGATATGCAACAGTACTCATGCCTACTGAACACTTGCTGGGTCGAGCAGTCAGTTCGGATTTTCGAAGTCTACTTAATAGTTCATTCAGCGTTTACACGTGAACTTCCCAAGACTGAGTATGAATTAAGATATCATCGATGTAGTTACTGATATCGTTCATATCCTTTAGTAATGCACGCATGATACGACTAAATGTGGCTGGTGCGTTGATGAGGCCGAACGGCATTACGGTGAACTGATATAAGCCATTTGGAGTGATGAAGGCAGTTTTGTGTTTGGCTTCAGGTTTCAACGGAATTTGCCAATAGCCTTTCGTCAAGTCATTTTTGGTGAAGTAATGGCATTTTGACAATTTTGTAAAAATTTGTTCTTGATTCGGAATGGGTTCGGCATCGAAGACCGTTACTTTGTTCAATTTCCGAAAATCAATACAAAATCTGTTTGTACCGTCTGGTTTTTTCACTAGAACAATAGGTGATGCGTACGGGGAGTAGGATAATTCGATTATTCCCATTCGAAGCATATTTTCTACTTCGATGTTGACGGTATCGATTAACGCGTGAGGGAGTGGATACGGTTTGCTACGTATAGGAACACTGGATTCAACTTTGATGTCGTGATAGCCGAGATTGGTTTTACCTGGAAGATCGGTAAGAACTTCACGAAAATTGTAAAGCACACGTTTTACTTCAGTGATTTGTTCAGGAGACAATGCTTCGTTAATTTCTACATCGTCGATAGTTTCCTTTGCTTGCATTGGTGGTAATTCAAGCGTGTCTTCATTGTCGATTCTAGCGTCTTCTAATGATTCGTTCTCAAGACAATCTTGTTCACATTCTATGACCGAGACACACACTTGTTCGAAAATATTATCTGATATTGAATCTTCGGTCACGACAGCGGAGGTTATTTCTACGCGTGTGATGTACTTCTTGAGCAGAAGTTCGCGTGAAACACTTCAGGTTTGCCGGCGAGGTCGATGCGGTAATCTACTGTACCTATTTTCTCGATTACTCGGAACGGTCCTTTCCACTGTAACAACAATTTGTTATGATCAGTGGGAAGCAACAGAAGAACTAGGTCATCAGGCTTAAAACTTCGCGGTCTTGCTTTTCGATCATAGTAGCGTTTGCTCCTCTCCGAGGATTTGCGCAGCGCTTCTTGTGCAATTCTACATGTGTCATCTAGTCGTTCGCGTAAGTCTACGACGTATATTGATAGGTTGTTCTAGTTTCTTCGTTCTCAACACCATTCCCTGTCCATAATTCTTTTAATATCGACATTGGGCCTCTAACGGCGCGTCCGTACAATAACTCGAACGGTGAGAAGCCAGTACTCGCATGTGGGGTGTCACGATATGCAAAGAGTAGGGGTGCCAAATACCTATCCCAATCGCGGGGCTTCTCTGCGCATAAGCGTTTTAGCATTTGTTTCATTACGCCATTGAAACGTTCAACGAGTCCGTTGCACGACGGATGGTACGGTGTCGTCATGAGTTGACGAACTGAAAGCAAGCGGCTTATCTCGTGCATTAATTCTGAGGTAAACTGACTACCCTGGTCGGTCAAAATTTCACTTGGGAGTCCTACTCGCGTGAATACATCAACCATTGCTTCTGCTACTGTTACTGTTTGTATGTTGCGTAGCGGAATCGCTTCAAGATAACGAGTAGCGTAATCGACTAAGGTGAGTATGTATCGATTCCCTCGATCTGATATTGGATGAATAGGGCCAACAATGTCTATGGCAACGCGGTGAAATGGAGTATCGATTATCGGCATTTTTCCCAAAGGGACTTTGCCAACTCTACCCTTTTGTACGGTTCTTTGACAGATATCGCACGACCTACAGTATCGGGTAACGTCAGCTTGAACACCCGGCCAAAAGAAATTACTAAGAACTCTATCAGCGGTTTTCTTTGCGCCTTGATGTCCACCCAGGATACTTTCATGTGCAACTTTTAGGACGTGACTACGGAATTTCGTAGGGACTACTAATTGATTAAGTGGTTGACCGCATTTATGACTTGGTGATTGATATTCGCGATGCAGTAACCCATCTATCCACATGAATGTTGTTCTAGAGCCATTTCTAGTTCGTTTTTCATCTTTGCTTTCTGCCAGTTCTCTAATACGGAATAGTGATGAATCAGTTTCTTGTGCAAGTTTCATCTGTTTATGATCGATTTCAGGAAGTTGTTCGGCTACTTTAAGTTTGTTCATAGGTTTGTCTTGTTTGAGTTTCTGTGAGCGCGTTTCGACTGCACTTACACATTCTAAATTACTCTCGCATGGTGAGTGTGGTTTGGACCAATTATGATCTGGTTCTTGAGGGTCTCGTGCGTTCAAAATATTGCCAATGATTATGTCATAAACCGGGTTAGGCATACATAGGGCCTCACACGATCCTACAAAATACGGAGTATCGAGTTCAACTATTGCAATCGGTGCTTTACGGATCGTACCATCCACGAGTACACATGTTCGATCCTTTCCAGTCATTTGACTAGGCGATACTAAGTCCTTTCTAATAACAACGGTACTACACCCGGTGTCGCGTAAGACAGAAACATTTATACCGTTTACTACGCATTCTGTGACGGGCATGCTGGTGGGATTTTTGTCGCGGCAAGCGGCACTCATGAGCGGTAATTCGTGACCACAGGCTAAATGGAGACTCCCATCTTGAACACAACATGTTCTCAACGGTTGTGGTGCTAACATACAAGCGACTGTTTCGGACTTTTCCGATTTCTGGCTATTATTGACTTGGTTTTCTATTGTACTGGACACTTGCGGTTGCGTTGCAAGGTCAGGACCAAGAGCGCTTGTTAGTGCCGATGCGATGATATTCGCTACTTTAGTGAAGTCTTTCGGTCTACTGTTACAATTTCTAGCAATGTGTCCTTTCTTGTGACATATGTAACACGTTCTGATCTCGCGTTGACTGCTATCTGGATTTGGTTTGTACATGTATTGGGGCCTAGGTTGCGGTGGTCTAGATTGGGGCATCGCATCTGGCCTTCGTGAGAAATTACTTTGACTACTTCTCCGAATGTTTTCGCGAGCTCCAAACGAACCATGAGCATCGGTACACTTAAGTTGCAATCGTACCGTTTTGAAGTAGTTCATATTAAAGGACGTTGTAATACTAATGCAGATGCACTAAGTAGAATTACTTCAGAAAATATCTGTACAGATTGTATCTCATATCATAACAATTCATCATCGAATCTTCCCCAGATAGTTCTCAACCCAGTTTGGGAACATTCTGATTTAGATGAGATTGAGATTTTTTCAAGAAGATGCCAGTAAAGTCGAGTCTAAGGTGAATGTTGTCGCTACAAAAAGGAAAACGAGAAGTAAATGACACTGATGCAATTGATCTAAATATACCTATTTTCCCAAATGAACTGAAACTTAATAAGTTCAAGGAAGCCCTGCAAAGTGATAACTTTGCTGGCCCAATGATGGCATACATAACAAATGATCAATTGCCAAATGATGCTAAACATGCCAAAGATTTATTGTTACAGGTTGATCAATATTTTGTCCATGAAGGTC
This sequence comes from Hippasteria phrygiana, assembly GCA_037893225.1. Lineage (NCBI taxonomy): Eukaryota > Metazoa > Echinodermata > Asteroidea > Valvatida > Goniasteridae > Hippasteria > Hippasteria phrygiana. The sequence continues at coordinate 204,875 of JAZGUH010000143.1, forward strand.
TTCTGTACAGGGAATGGTATGTAAATGGGAAGAAAACCATCCCAAATCAAGTTTTTGTTAAGCTTTATATACCGGTATGTTTTGTAGACACTGTATTACAAAATTGTCATGATCATGTGTTAGCTGCACATTTTGGTTTACAAAAGACATACCACAAAATTCGACAACGGTCTTTTTGGAAGAACATGTACCGAGACATCGATAATTGGGTTCGCTCCTGCTACTCGTGTTCAAAACGAAAAACACACAGGCATACAAATCGGGCTCCACTTGAAACAATGGAAGTCCCCGATGCTTTTGAAAGAGTTAGCATCGATGTTTTTGGCCCTTTACACGTTTTTCGGGATGTTTCTAAACGACATATGGAAGAGAACCAAAGAAAAATGAAAGAAAAATACGACAAAAGTGCTAGGGAAATAGAATATCAAGTTGGCGATCTTGTTTGGATTTACTTTCCTGTGACACAAAAAGGAATGTCCAAAAAACTTAGCAAGTTCTGGTTAGGACCGTATCTTTTGGTGAAACAGACAGGTCCAGTTAATTTTCGTGAAAGAAATTTAGAAAAAAACAAATTGTTGTCTTCACCAATACATGTAAACCGAATGAAGTTTACTTATGATAGATACGTTCGCCCTAACAATGATTCTGTTCCCATTAATCCTGACCAACGAATTCCCATTGACGGTTTAGTGCATGAAGATTGTCCTGAAGATTCGTTTATTCCACTCAAAGCAAAACATAAACCCAAAAATCAAGTTCAGCTGATTCCGGGAATACAACCAAACCCTGAAGAAAAGTGTGTTGAATTCGAGATAGAAAGAATAATACGAGGCAGATATAGAAACAACACTTTGCAATATTTGGTAAAATGGCGACATTTCCCGAAGTCCTATAATTCATGGGAGCCTGTTGATAATTTAAATCAAGCTGCCTTGGAATATGTAAGATATCACCCTGTTCGAATAAGTGGTAAAATGTTTTAAGAACATCTGTTTTGTAATATTGTTAGAGATAAAACAATTACAAAAGTAAGAAACTGTAATTGAACTCTGATGAGTCAGAAGTTGTTGTCGACGTTGCCATTATTATAAGCTAAGTGTATTTATTTTAAGAAAAAAAAGTAGTCCTGATAATATTGTATTGAATTATACGTTGAAAAAGACCAGCTTTCAAGCAAAAGGGCACCTAAGGAAAGAAAGGATGGTGTGTAACGATAAGCAAGTGAAGGTGTAATTGAGGATGAAGTGATACAGCCTTTCTACCTTGGATGGGATCTACCGCGGGGATCTAAGCCTTTAGCTGCGTTAACTACCTCGGACTGGAGATCACTTACAATATTAATGATTTGTTTACGGGACATAACTATATTAATACTTTTTTTTAAGTTATGTGTTCAAATTTAAAATAATAATAAAACAAAAATTGTCAGGCGCCTATTCAGTAAGAATGGGCGTATGTTGTATCTTATTCTTTATTTTATATGTTAATTACTTACCTTTATGCGGTACACTCGCCTGTTGTAGGCTCGCCTGATGTCGCACACCATTTCGAGTTACGTAATTTATACTCACCTGATGTACGCTCGCCTGATGTTGTACACTTACGGAATCTGTTTTCTATATAAGTAGGCCCTATGCCTTTAAGTAATTGCAGTTGGTTCTCTGGTGTGGTGCCGTCTACACCTCCTTACATCTTATATATTTCTTTGCTTTGTACCATTTTCTATGTTCGATGTAGTAAATAAAATCTTTTGGACTCAACAATTGCGTTACCCATTTACTTTTACTCCGTTCGTCCTGGTACCTCCCTCCCCCCAAGTAACAACATAATAGCTCTACGGGTAAGATGAGCGCTGTACGTAGACTCATACTTCTATACACTAAAACGCACTGAACCATTTCATTCACATACAGTCATGGTTGGCAAAAATCGCTTGTACACTCTGGACCAAGAAAACCCACTCAATACTGTATGAAGTGCTCTTGCTTGAAGTATTGCTCAGCTTGTAGGGAAAGACTGCAATTCCAGATTGAATGACATTTCTTGAATGATTCCGCCGTCATTACAATTACCTTGTATTTGTAAAATACAGGTATGTATAGTAGATTCAACCTGATATCCCAGTCCCTCTATTTTTTTACTACAGGGGGGCATCACTGCAGTAATGAATAGTACTGGATATGCCCATCACAATAGGATTTGTCTGCACTTGTTTCATCCCACAATAGGCCATTGTACAAAACTCAGCTCTCTTCAGTAAGACGATTTTCTGACTCAAGATTGTTGACTTCTTTTGCCCCTCATACTCTCATTAATTTCCAAAGAGTGAAAATTCACTCTATTCGAGTGAAAATTCACTCCCACAGTCTGGAACTAGGGACCAGACGTTTACAAGTGAAATTCATTCAATCGAAAAGATCGAAAACAGAGTGACCTTCACTGCAAATCGTCTAGTCCCCAATTTCACTCTTTGGGATTGAAAGAGTACACCGGGCTCCTATCTCCACAGAAATGGTACATACAATGTAGGGGCATATGGGATTTGAATCTACTATAAATCAAGTATTATACCGCTAAGAAATAATGAATTGGAAATTGCATCAAATTGTAGAATGAACAAAGGAAATTTGCTGGAGCACGCTATGAACCTTCAACCGCTGGACTGGAATGCCATACTAGTGCACCACTGACTAAGCTGTATTACCCGTTGTTGGCATTCTCCGAATGTTCCAGTCGAGTCCAAAGTCACGAAAGCCTGAAACTTGCTGAAAGTATTATTTTTATCTAAAAAGGCATCAAGAGCATGTCCTTTTGAGAGCCAAGTGCCTATGGTGGCAGTAATTAAAAACCACTTTCTTTCAGATCTTCTCAAAAAGCTTAATTTCCCTTTCATTGTTTAAAGAGCAACTAAAACGCGTATTACAATTTTGACTTTTTGGACTTACCTGATAGTTTATGCCTCCCCAAAACTAATATAACAAGTTTCATGAGTCTGGAAAAACAAAACAAAATTGTTTTTGAGCATTTTGTTCCTTCTTAGCCACTTTGACTCGATTCAGAAAAAGCTGAGGTCAACTACGTGCCGTATCACGCGAGTGATGACGTATACGTGTAGAAGCATATGACGTCAATGTATTATACGACAATGTTTTACGTAGAGTCTGTATATACGTATTTTTTGTCCAAGGCAAGTATTACTTGCTGTGCTTTTTGCATGATGATTCATGTGTAACACCACGATAAACATATTTTAAAGTGTTGACATCTTTGTGAGACATTTTGAATTGGGGTTGTAGGCTTGTTCTTGCTGAAAAGTTAGTTATGAGTCATACTTTCCTTTGTTTGCAGTCGGCTTTTGTTGGGACCTGCGCGGCGAGTTGTGTGTGAGCTGATACAATAATCTAGTCTGGCGACTTTGCTTATGCAGCCCTCATAAGACCCGCACCTTTAAAATACACACAATTTCTGTTATTATTTTAGGTACCAGACTTAATCGCATGCAGCCTATTTCATGTGTATTTACGGTACAGTACGTGTACAATGCATGTCGAGTCAAGCGAGCGTGGACAGTGAGACGGCCGGGGCTCTGGCTGCTCGAGCCGGCAACCGCAGGGAACGTCTAGCTACACACGATCGAGACATAATGATTATCTCAGAACCATGCTCATACTGAAATAATATCAAAATTAGACAAAATAAACAGGAAAACGGAGGAGTTATGTCGACAAAAACTCTTCCAGCAGCAGCAGCATCAACTCAATGTACGTACATGCACTAGTGTTTGGCTGTATAGCATCAACCGACTCTACACGTGTACGTCACGGAGTCAGGTACATACATTTACATACATAATTTACTTTTTGACTATTCTCTGTCGCTTTTTCAAGGCATCCAATCAGCGAACGAGTTTGTGCCTTATCATAAACTATTCATTACACGTCGATCGCGACGCGACGCGACGCGACGGGTGTATATGTTGCGTAATGCACAACCCTAAGGTCTGTACGTATTTGCATAACCGTCCATCATTATCACGTGATATGAATACTGCATATAGTTACCATAGTCTAGTTGCGCCCCCGAAATGCCAACTTATTCAAGACGTTACTACAGATCCAAAATCTGATCGCGCTGTCGGCCTGTGCATTGCAAGTGCGAAAGTACTAAAGTACAATAGTAACGTCTTGGAACCAAGACTATAAAAGACGCTAAAGAAGTGCGCGAGGCGCTGTAGTAATTTTGGGTGAGTAGACGTGTCCGGCTATTCTGCGAGCACGGGACGTATAGGAAATACCCAGGGCACGGCGATAGGCTCTGATGCCTCAGTTTTAAATCTAGAATAAGTTGTGTGAGGCCCAATAGCGAACGCATAGGAGCGCGAACACTTACAAGGAGGCGCTGACGATCACATTGATAAGCACGTCCAGGAGAACACTTTATTATATAAGTTCACTGTATTAAATTGTTTTTGCATTCTATAATAAGATGTTTGAACTGTATTACTGTGTCCCTGTGTATTATTCACAGTCTTGTAGCTTTGGACCGGCTAGCAACTGAGGGCGCCCTACAGCTTACACGGTGCGAACTAAGAACCCTGGAAAACAGACTGGTCAACCCGGCTCGGCAGCCATCTTGTTGTTGTTGCTATATAGCGTCAGTCAGTCACATGTTTGGAGCTAGCAATATAACAGACCCACTTGGTTTTGGCGGGAACGGTAGCAATATAATGGACCTGTTTGGTTTTGGCGGGAACGGGTGCACACATGACCTGGACCGGCGCAGTTTTGGCGGGAACGGCTGTACGTGTGACCACGGGACGGGCCCATGAGGTGGATTCTTACCATTCGGAGAGGATCCGCTGTACACAAACCATTGAGGCGGATCCCCCCCCCCCCCCCCCCCCCAGAAGATCCACTGTACACAAACCAATGAGGCGGATCCCCCACAGAGGATCCGCTGTACACAAACCAATGAGGCGGATCCCCCTCCCCCCCCCCAGAGGATCCGCCGTGCACAAACCAATGAGGCGGATCCCCCCCCCCCCCCCCCAAAGGATCCACTGTACACAAGCCAATTGGGTGGATCCTTACCATTCGGAGAGGATCCGCTGTTCGCAAGCCAATGGGGCGGATCCCCCCAGAGGATCCGCCGTGCACAAACCAATGAGGTGGATCCTTACCATTCGGAGAGGATCCGCTCCTTACCATTCGGAGAGGATCCGCTGTACACAAACCAATGGTGCGGATCCCCCCAGAGGATCCGCCGTGCACAAACCAATGAGGCAGCGGTGACACGATCTGGACGGGAAATTCAGGTATTTTTTACTGTTGTTTTGCTCGGTGGCTTGAACACAGATCGGCGTTATGGCCACATGTAGGGAACATAGCGCGGGTGAGACCCTGAAAATGAGGTGGATCCTTAATTACCATTCGGAGAGGATCCGCTGTACACAAACCATAGGGCGGATCCCCCCCAGAGGATCCACCGTGCACAAACCAATGAGGGGGATCCTTACCATTCAGAGAGGATCCGCTGTACACAAGCCAATAAGGCGGATCATTACCATTCGGAGAGGATCTGCTGTACACAAGCCAATGAGGCGGATCCCCCCTGGAGCATCCGCCGTACACAAACCAATGGGGCGGATCCCCCCAGAGGATCCACCGTGCACAAACCTATGAGGTGGATGACATGGAACAACATGGCCCTGGGCAGACTGGTGTGGTCAGGAGACCGGTGATGCTCCCAGATAAGTTTGACGGCACGTCGTCCTGGGAGGACTATCTCATCCACTTAGTGTCTCGATGGTGAACGGATGGGGTGAAGCCGAGAAGGCGATGTTCCTTGCTTCACACCTAAGAGGAGTGGCTCGAGAGGCCCTGTCCGACATGACACCAAAACAGCGCAAGGAGTTTCCCGCGATCTTAGAGCACTTTGAACAATGCTTTGGAGTCAGTTCGCAGGTTCCGCTCTACCGGGCCCAATTGTCAATGCATACGAGGGGCAGGGAGGATCCTCTGAGTAATCTCGGGCAATCAATTCGCCGACTTGTTACCAAGAGCTACTCAGGACTGCCAACTGAGAGTGCCATCCCGCAAGGGGCAAGGCCAGCTGCCCATTGGAGCGGCCTCGCACCACTCCCCGGTCGGCGACGAAGCCCGCAACCGAGGCCAGCTACCGCTCGGAGCGGCCTCGCGCCACTCCTCGGCCGGCGACGAAGGCTGCAACCGGGGCTAGCTACCACTGACTCAGAGCGGCCTCCTGCCACTCACCAACCAGTGGCCGACCCTACAGCCGAGGCCGGCTACCAACCGGAGCGGCCTCGCACCACTCACCGGCCGGCGGCGACGAAGGCCGCGACCGAGGCCAGCTACCGCTCCGAGCGGCCTCGCTCCACTCACCAACCACCAGCCCAGCCAGACCCTCCCGCGAAATACCCGGCAAGGACGGGGCCCGCTACCTTTCGGAACGGCGCAGAGCTCCAGATCCGCATAACGTGCCCACCAAAGAGAGTCACCGCCAGTCGGAGAGGCCCCTGTCGTGATCACAACCTGGGCAACAGCCAGGGCAGACGTCTTGGACGTCAGTCCGACTACCAGCAGACCGGGGTTTGCACAGCTGCTGAGGCCTGCGTGCACCGTACCACTGAGCCACGGACTCCGCCACAACATCCCTTCAGGAACCCAGTTGCTACTACCGGAGCTCCCGCAACCATTATTTGAGGGCAGATAAGAGTCTTTGGAGGGGGCGGTTGTAGCGTTTGGACTGGCTAGCAACTGAGGGCACCCTACAGCTTACACAGTGCGAATTAAGAACCCTGGAAAACAGACTGGTCAACCCGTCTCGGCAGCCATCTTGTTGTTGTTGCTATATAGCGTCAGTCAGTCACATGTTTGGAGCTTGCTCTAAAAGGAGTATTTTCTTTTGAGTGCATAAAAGTGTTGTTAATACAGAAGAGTTTTCACCAGATATCTGAGTTTCTGTGAATCATTCCGATTGTGTTACGAGTACCCCAATCGACACGCTACAGTCTTGTGGTTTAATAAGTGGGTGACCCAGTGAGGCGACTCAACACACATTGGCGGTATATTTCCGACAAACGGACATGCACCTTGGCACTGTATATAACTCGCCTACTCGCGAGATTCGGTCCCAGGGTCATCCGAACCGGGATCTATTACATCTGCCACAAATGGTGGCAGCGGTGGGATATTGTGTGTTGAGTTTACCGCCGGATTTCCGTGGATTAAAAAAAAAGCGGGGGGTGGGGGGGGGGGGGGGGGTACTGACTTCTGTACGAACGTAACGCGCCGTGACTCAAGAATCAATTTTGCGTATGAGGCGCCAGACGGTGAGGCGCTACGAAATTGTCATCGCCTCAGAGGGGAGTATCAAAAACTTTGAAGCACTATGAATAAAAGTGCATTGGATCAAGGCATGGGTACCTCCATTGGTTAGCGTACCGTGGCTGATTTACATGAGGAGATTGACCAATTGGGAATCGAAATGCAACTGCAGGAGGACCAATTGGAAAGCACGCTTAGGGAGAAAGAACGTACAGAGTTACGTTTGGAGCAATTCTTGCACGGAGCCTCTGGGCCCAATATGGGGAAGTACAATACTCCCATTTGCGACCGGGGCAGCCATGGAGCAACAACATGGTACCACCACACCTGTGGGAAATCTAAGAAACCGGAAATGGGTGCCTAAAGTGACATCGACAGGACAGAGACAGCTGAAACAGACTAGAGAAAACACAGCCACGCCTCTTCTGGTGGATGACCCGAGGGGTTTGAGCACTACTTATCCCATTAATAAGGCTCATGAAGATATCAGTATTAGGATGGAGAGAAAAACAATTTCCCCCCATGCCCTTTTGCCAGTAAGGAGGGGTGAGAGGGTTTACAGAGTGAAACAGGAGCGGTTTTTGGAAGGTTCAAAGTGTCCCAGAATAATCCCAGATCGATTCAGCAGAAAACAGCCATGGATTGACTACATGGAACATTTTTAATCCTGTAGGCGTGTAAATGCTTGGAGCGACGAGGAAGCCACATCATACCTTGCCACAAGTCTGCAGGGGCCTGCCCTCAAGGTTCTAACTTACCGGCAAGGAGAGGGGAGAAACAGGCAGTTTGGGTAGAAGGAGCTTATTTGATTATTGGATGCCCGCTTTAAATGGGGGAGAATTTCCTTATGGAATTAAGGAACCATCATCAAGGCCCAAGGGAGACTCTACAGGAACTTGGGGAAGCTGTCAATGAATTAGTTACTCTGGCTTACCCGGTGCTACCCGAGGACAGCAGAGATAGGCTTGCTCGAGGTCATTTTTCAGACATCATCGCGAGCCAAACCATTCGCGAGGGTGTTTTGCATTGGAGGGTGTTTTGCGTTGGCTATGGAAATTTCTGAACGGATGGAGGAGGAACGAACAGGAAGGAGGGACAAAAAGTGTTGAATGGGAGGTGACAAAGAAGCGTTTCAGAATTCCATCATAACGGAAGTCATGGACCATCTCAAGCAATATTTTAAAGATGGAGATAAACAGAAGCTGGCACCTCAGGAAGGGAGGTGTGACGCACAGGCTTACAGACAGTGGCCGTAGAGGATGGCCAATGTGGATGACCGATGTTATGAATGTCAGGGAAGAGGGCACTTTGCGAGATTGCCCGAACAGACAGGATAGGGGGATACAATTTGAAGCTTTGCATGGTGGGTGCGATATGAGAGATACTGGGATTGCGGGTAACACCATGTGAAATATATCTCTTCTAGGAAGAAGTGTGGTTCTGAAAAGAACCGGGATGAGTGTGTAACTCGACGTTTCGGACAGTGTGCTCTGTCCGTCCTCAGGAGTGTGAGACAGGATAGGGTTCAAGAAAACTCGGCAAACGGTGGTCCGAGGGAAGGCTGGGCATTTCACAAGAGGGTCATTACCGGGAAGTGTAATCAGCCGAAAAGGAGAGAAACGACCACAGTCAGAGAGCCAGAGGGGAATTTCAGTGCCGGTTGTTACCGCGCAAGGCTTTTACGTACAAGGAAAATTCCGGTCTGTAACTATCCCCTTCCTGGTTGATAAGAGAACGGACAGACACGCTGATTTCTGAGGAGACATTTTACCAAATTCCATTAGAAATGTGCCAAGATTTGAGCACGACGGGCGCTGTGTAGTTCAAGCAAACGGGAGGCCAATGGAGACAATTGGTGTGGCCAACTTGGATTTGCACGTGCACAGAACAACCTGTCCGGTGCGGGCCGTCTTCGCCAAAATGAGAACAAAGGGAATTCTTGGGATGGACTTCCTGCTGCTTACCAAGGGTACACTCAACTTTGACAAGTGCGAAATCATAATTAATGGTGAGCACACAAAATTTACATCACGGTGGGGAAACGCCTTATCTGCAAGAGTGGTCGTGGCGAGGACCACTGTTATTCCACCAGGGCATGAAGTGTTGATTCCTGGCGAGGTGATGAAAGGAGTAGAGAAAACAATTTAGCAGTAATAGAGCCCATCGAAGAAGGAGAATTGGCACAGAGAGGACTCATTTTGGCCAGATCGCTAGTAAAAACCAGGGAAGGGGCACTTCCGCTGAGGGTACTGAACCCTGGTAGCAGGAACTGCGTTGTTCGTGCGGGTACGACCGCTGGACTCCTATCGCCGGTGACTGAAGTAGAGGAGTTACAGGGTTAAGAGAGTGGCATAGGAGGCAACTAGGGAGACATGCATGTCCCCGTCCCCGTCCACCTGGAGATCTCTGGAGGCGTAGCATGGAGAATCTGGAGCCAAAATATCACCACACGGTAGCTCAGTTGCTGACAGACTACGATGACATGTTCTCAAGTGGTGAGGATGACATCGGGAAATGCAGATCACCGTCAGGTCGGCAAATCACCGTCAGGTCGGAAGATCACCTTCAGGTCGGAAGATCACCGTCAGGTCGGAAGATCACCGTCAGGTCGGCAGATCACCGTCGGGTCGGACCATGCCGCATTACGCTTGCTGGTTAACTTTAAGAACCCGGAGGGACAAGTAGCCCGGTGGCTACAAGTGCTTGGCGAATATGATTACATGGTGGTACACTGTCCAGGCAAGAGGCATAGTAATGTAGCGGCAGCGTTTGCACGCCGGGCTGGGGAACGGGGTCTGGACCTCCGAAGGGCGGAGAAACGAAACTCCGGTAAGGGACGGACTGGACAGACACTGGCTAGCTTTGCCTTTGATTACACCACTTTTATTTCTCCAACCATCAAGGTAGCATCAGCAATCAAATAGAGCAACAAACTAACACCCTATAAACAATATAAAAACAAAAGTCCTAATTAATTTCATGCATATTACATGTTATTATTATAACAATAATCATTATACAATTAAGAACTTTATAGAGTACGCTATAGCACCGCGCGGTAGCAAATGAACGCGCGAGTGGTTAGCGAGCGCGCAATCATCAAGCGCACGAGCGATTGCCTCGCGAGTACCCTCGCAATCACACGCGAAGTGAATTTCTTTCAGGCTGCACTGTACTACGTGTGTATGCAGCGCGCACACACACAACGCATCGACGTGTATGCAGAAAAGCCACAAGCAAATAGCGCCGAACAATGCTAAATACCATCGCAAGGACATGTAAAAAACCTCTGAAATCCTACTCACCCGGACACCAAGGGGTGGGCAGGAATCCCTTGCGGTCAACAAGACCAGGATGTAATCTCCAATCTCAGGTTTTTATGTGATTTCCGGCCCAAAAAGGTGCTCCGTGTCACACAGATTCAGCCATCATGGAAAAAGGACAAGCTCCCGCGAAACCAAATAACACGGAGGGCTAGTTCACATATCCGTGCGCAGTAAGATACACAAATAGTCATCGTTAATTAACTAAATTGAACTTGTCATGAAATCAATATCACGAAAAAAATGCAAGACAATTTACAAACCAATACTAGATAGTTATCCCCACCTAAGTGTGTACAAATGATATTATAATTGGAAAAGTGGTTACAGCACTACTTTCTATACAGGCGCGGGAACACTACACAGCATTAAGTGAACCAACTACATGTACTCGTTGCTATGCAACAAAGTAACGGCCAAGTGGACTGTCAAGAACTTACGGACTATATGGGGCAGATCCCCACAGTAATGTGGATGGTTTGTCCCGCAAGCCATGCAGTCAGTGTGGTTGGAGCAACAAGCAGTCCACCGAGGTGAACAACACTGCAATGGGTTGTAAAAATGCAACCTTGTAAAAATGCAACCTTGCAAACAAGCGATAAACCCAAGAAGGAGGGGTTGACCAGAGTATTGCAAGTACAGCCAAGTATCAGCTTAGAAGACGTTGCACAAGCTCAAATCCAGGACACCACTCTTAATGGAATAATAAATTGCAAGACTATAGCTGGAGATCATAAGGACTCTAGTCAAGCCACCGGGATGAAAGGAAGGATTTATGGAGGATTGTAGGAGCAGTTGAAGATGCGGGAATCCGCATTGTGCTGACGGTGGAAGTCACCTGATGGGCAACAGGTCGATTGGAAAACCAAACTTCCGACCAAATTAAGGAATTAAGTTCTAGATGAACTCCACGGTGGTAAAACCGGTAGACACTTTGGTGCGGAGCGCACGCTGGCCAAAGCGAGGGCCAGGAATTATTGGGCAGGCATGGCAGCCGACATTAGGGTCATTTTGCCGAAAATGCATGAGGTGCGCACAGAGAAGGTTCCCAACCAAGAGGCGGCGTGCACCACTGCAGCAACAGCGGGTAGACATGCCAATGGACCAAGTTGCTTTAGATCTAGTTAGACCGCTGCCAGAGAGTGAAGGCGGGAATAATTGGATCCTCGTGATAGGGGATTATCTCACCAAATGGATGGAGGCTTACCCCTTGCCTGATAGCACTGCAGAGACAGTGGCTAAGGCATTTCTTGAGAACTTTTTCTACCGGTTTGGAGTGCCACTAGAATTACACTCCGACCAAGATAGAAACTTTTGAGTCGGAGGTGTTCACAGAAATGTGTAGGATCCTCAGGATAAAGAAAACCAGGACCGTGGCATACAACCCAAAGACCGACGGTCTAGTGGAACACTTCAATCGGACCTTATTGGACACAATCTCAATGATGATCGAGCCAACTCGTAGCCAAAGGGATTGGGACAGGCAACTGGCATTTTAACACTTGCGCATATCGCAACGTTCCTCAAGAATCAACAGGCGAGACCCCAACCTACTCATGTTGGGGCGAGAAACCAGGCTACCAGTTGACTTAATAACTGAAACGTCCAACTTAAACGGCAAGGTGGAGACAAACACTGATTATGCTGAAGACTTACGCCACAGAATGCAGGTTGCACATGAACGTGCAAGACGTAAGCTCGGACATAGTGCGAGGCACCTGAAGAGAACATACGACAAGAGAACTGCTGGAACAAGATTACAAGAGGGCCAGTTTGTTTGGCTGTACATTCAGGCAAGAAAGGAGTGTCCCCCAAACCAACGACTTGTTGGGAAGGCCTCTACCTAATAATTAGGAAGCTCTCAGAAGTGACATACATAACCCAGCGCCGCCCCAGAGGGGCGATGCAAGTGGTGCATTTTGACCGACTGAAACCATACCAGGGGCCTCCTCTACAACCCTGGCATGATCGGCAACTGAAGCCAAAGATCCACACGGAGGCTGCACAGGAAAAGCACTTTTCATCTGGCGGAAGGAACTTAGAAGGAAGAGCCCAAGATTCCCTTATGCCGGATGTCCAGCATCTACATGACGAAACTGAAGGGCCGGGAGAAACGTGTTTTACAGAAATTGGAATGGAGAAGCACTTTTCATCTGGCGGAATGAACTTAATAGAAGGAAACATCCAAGATTCCCCTAGGCCGGATGTGCAGCAGCGACAGGACGAGACTGAAGGCTCGGGTAGGAAAGTGTTTGCCACGGCAGAACCCGGCCCAAGCGAGACAGCTACCCCTTCGTTACCGCTAGAGCGTTGAAATGCCTCTGCACGTCAACAAATATGTACAGTACTTTACATGGGAAGTAAGGAATAAAGAAAACAATTTTTTTTTTTTTTTCCAGATGAACAATGGACATTCGAGGAAGACGGAAACGCACTTTTGGGTGCGACGAGTGTGGCAGGGAGTTAAATCAAAGGAGGAGCCTCCTGAGACACCTACAAACCGAGCATGGGCCAAAGTTGATGTGCTGGGCTGGTGCAGCCGCTGTGACTACGAGTCCAGCAGAAAGGATAATCTGAGGCTACATTACAGACATGATTATCCCACCCGCCTTGCCGATCTGGATACCATTTCGCTGGAGACGGAGCAAGAAAGAGCAATGCAGCTTGGGGACACAGGCCGCACCCCTGTGGCAAGAGATAGAGAAAGCATTCTCAAGACCATCACGGTAAATCGGCCCATGACTGCGCGACCTTTGAGATGCAGGATCATGGGAGGGAGTCCGAGAAATGCTGCAAATGGAACTATTAAGGGGAAGAGCAGCGGAAACTTGTGCTAGATGTCCAGACGAGGAGCTCCAACCTGAAGATAAACGGTCAAGGGTTTCTGGGACCGGTAGAGATGAGGTGCCTGTTGTGGTGCAACAACCCCTGGACCTAACACGCTCTGGTGATATGGGGTCTCCTGCTGACATTTCAGTGTCACCGGCATCTATGACACTTCTTACAGAGGAGGCGGCTGCCCCCAAGCCCCAGCGACTGGAGGCTCAGATGCCCGGAAGACGCCAGGCGGGAAGCCAATGGCTTTTCTTCGATGGATGCAGCAACGAGAGGCAAGACCACCCAGCGACTCGTTAGAGTCTGGATTTGGAGCCGAGGAGGAAGTCTAGACGCAAGGTCCACGTCTGAAGCTTTTGGAAACCATAAGCCTCCGCAAAACTCTTTCAAGGGTGAGTTACTAAAGTGACAGAGGTGACCACTGAGAGAGCCTTCAAGAATGGTGCGAAGGTGCGCGAGACCTGCGTCGAGAGGACCTATGAATTTAACTTCCATCAGATGTTTCAGGAGTAGAACTTCCAGGCAGCTTGCAAATGATGTTATTTAAACTGTTACAAGAACCGTTTTCAAATTTTCGCGAGTTACTCTCAGTCAAGAATTAAAAGTGTTAAAATAGAGGTTTTCCTGTTGTCCGTTACTTCCTGAAAATGTTACTTACCTTAGAAAACTTCTTCAGTGTGAGGAGCCCAATGTTACAGGACCTAACCATAATTGAGGACGTTTAGGCTTAGAAGGAAGCTGTGTATTATAATTGGCTTTTCCGACAATCAGCAGGGAAAGGTTTTGTTTTTGTTCTGATTTTTTTTGTGCCTTATTTTCGTTCTATCCCCAAATCCCATAGACTTTGTACATGAATTTTGTCGGCGGCACTTTGGTCATTAAACAATCTCCGAATTAAACAAACATAAACCCTAATCTAAAATTGTGTGCCCAAGAGTGATGTCACGATGACGTCATCACGTGACGTCACCTTAAAGCATTTTTGAAGGGCTCATATCTAGAGAACCGTAGGTCTGATTGACTTCAAATTTGTTATGTGTGTAGGCCGGCATCTGTTAGACGAAAACTGACGTGACGTCATGATGACATCTTCATGCGATTTTGTTATTTTTAGTTTTTTAACCTTAAAGCCGTATCTCGTCAACGGAACATGCTAATTCCAAAATTATTTTTGTATTAGGTTTGTTAGGTCATAGATACCTAGATATTAATGTGAACAATGTGACGTCATGATGACGTCATGATGACGTCATGATGACGTCATGAAAAATGTGCTTTTTGAAAAACATAAGGGTACATGTAGGTCCGATCGTCATAAAAAATAGTGGGTACATAGATATTGTCACAAGCATGTAAAATCCGAAGTGGCGTCATGATGATGTCATCGGCTGATTTTCTATGAATTTTTAAATGTTTTAAACTTCATACTACTCTCAAACTGTCATAGATCGGATTGACTCTAATCTTGATACAGGTATCCTAAGGTTTTTATATCTAGAGAACCGTAGGTCCGATTGGGCTCTATTTTGTTATGCAGGTAGGCCAGCATGTGTTATAGATGCCGTCATGATGACGTCATCTCGAGGTTATTAAATTCATGCTAAAATTATGTATACTTAGCAATCTCATGTGACAAAGACCAATAATAACATGTTTACATAAATTTGTCTCTACCCAATTCCAAATTTTCATGATTGTGGCTCATTCAAGTGTGAAATTACAGCCATTTCAATATTTAGATCAAAACCAATATAAAACATAAGAATTCTGGGAAGGGTATGTAGAGGGGGTTGTTCGGGGGTACCGGGGTGCTGGGTGTGGTTTGAGGCTGTCTGGGGGGATCTTCCCGAGTAGTGGACTGGTCTGTTGCCTGGCTATAGGGGGAACATGGTGGAGCTAGGGGTGGATGTCGATGGAGTTATGCTGGAACAGTAGTGAGGTCCAAAGATTGGTGATGGGACAGGGGAAGACTCTGGCACACAGGTTCAAAGTGGGAGACGATGAATACTCTCCTCCTCTCTCTCCGCCTAGCGTTTATTGTCCCTCCATATAGCCTAGCCTGCTAATCTCACTGTGTGAGATTAAGCAGTGCGGTCAAAAAACACAGAAAACCTCCAATTAATATTTGTTGGTTAAATATAGTGTACATGATGAAGCAATAATAATCATAATTGCGCTCAATACATCTGGATTCTTCTTTGTTAAATATGAAGATTTCAAAACTAATACTAATAGTCCCTAACCCCAGGCGATGACAGACATGAAGGAGCAGGATCACACACACACACTTGATGGCCAGTCACACACATACACAACTACCACCAGCACTCGCACACACACCCGTCCTCCAATGCCCAGCAAAGCCGTCAAGAAAAACATGAATAATCCAAAATTACAGAATGATAATAAAACACTATCATTATTTCCCTAAGGTCCCGTGATAAATGCACCATATGTAGCGCTACTGGAGATATGGAGCAAAATAACACTGCCTTAAAATTCATATGTATGTCCTAGTCAAAATAATGTTGAACGAATTAATACATTGTATCAACGACTCAATGTGAACCCATAGCAGTCCACGGCAACGTGCGTGCGCCATACCATCGCACATGCACATACTCTACGTGTACACACACGTCAATACGCATGATGTCTCTTCACGTAACTTTCTTCATTTGCATCAACAACTTTAAGGTCAATAAGTACAACTTTTAACCTTGTTAGACTCTACAAAAATTACACTAAAATGATCTATAAACATAAGCGGATATAATACTGTTCAACCGTGGACTGCGGGTCACCATTGAATTCCCTAAATTTGGCCCCAAAATACAGTGATAAAATTTACGAACATACCTGTGTGAGATTAAGCAGTGCGGTGCCTAGGTCAAGGGCCACACAACGCGCCCCATTTCCAAGACAACGAATGTACGATACATAAATAAACGTACAGTTCATGCTAAGACAGAGAGAGAGCAAAATTAATTGAGAACAACTAACATGCGAGGTTAACACACTCTACAACTCTTCCCCGCCTTGTGAGGCATCGTCCTCGATGACTCGGTCACTAAGCGGTTAGTTAATGCAACGGGTACAAGTAGAAAGTTAGGCTTAATGAGAATACATAAACTACCATCTCGTCAACAAGAATGGTAAACAAGTCAACAAGAGTAACACACTGCGCCTTCCTAAGACACTTCAATAAAAAGGGACATTACTACTGTAATGTGAGTGGCCATAACATTAACCAACAACTACAACATTAATCTGTTTGGCGGTTTGTTACGTGTGGCCCTAACAGGGTAGCGAGTAAGGCCACTACTGTCGCTTGTTTCTACATCAGTTTTAGAAGGTTCCATCATGCTATCAACACCGATCACGCCCTTGTTGAGGCTGACATCCAGTCCAACCTGGCTAGGGGATGAAGAAACCCTTTCTGTTTTAGGGCCGTCTTGATCAGGACGAAGAGGACGAAGAACGTATCCCGCGGGGGTGGCTCGGTCACACTCCTCATTTGATGAAGAATCCTCGCCGCTTCTGCCCGAGCTAGAAGGGTATCCATGACCTTCTGGCAACCAAGGGCAATGCTTGATTTCACTGCGATGGAGAACCTTCTCCTTGCCTAGATGGTTCCGGACAACATAGACTGGGCCATCCTCAAAGGGTCGCTTGATGACCATATAAGGCTCCTCCTCCCAGTAGTCTTTAATCTTGGAGCGTCCCTTGTGAGTACGACAACGGACGAGTACATATTGCCCAACACCAAGAGGTCTCTCGAAAACCTTTGCAGCCCTTACAGCCTTCCGTGCCTGGATGGCGTGCTCTGTGTTTCGCCTTGCTATCTTCTGGGCAGTTCGTAGGTGAGACTGATGCCGAAGCAGGAAGTTTCCGATGTCTCCATCCTTTGGTCGGGCTTCCCTGCCTAAGTCTGTACTTTGGGGAAAACGCCCATTTCTCCCGAACATGAGGAAGAATGGTTCCACCCCAGTTGTTGCATTTTGGGTGTTATTGTAAGCGAAGATCAGTGCAGGAAGATACTCCGGCCACTTTATCTTCTTCCTCTCTGGAAGGGCGGTAAGCATGGCATGCATGGTCCTGTTAAATCGCTCACACTGACCATTTCCAGCTGGGTGATATGGTGTCGTGTGGCTCCGCTGAATCCCATAGAGCTGGCACAGTTCCGCCACGATAAGAGACTCGAAGTTTCTCCCCCGGTCAGAGTGTAGGCGAAGAGGACATCCATATGGGAGAAATACGTTTGTGACTAAAACCCTTGCGACTGTCGGTGCTCTCTGGTCCTTTGTGGGGATGGCCCAAACATATTTTGTGAAAACATCTGTAACAACTAGGACGTTCTCGTAACCACTTGTCGAGGCCTCTAGAACCGTATAGTCCATCGCCAATACTTCCATTGGAGCTGTTGCAGAGAGTGTCCCAAAAGGCGGCCGGGTATTTCGAGTGGGTGCCTTGCTGACAGTACAACGTTTGCACTTCCCACACCAGTCTCTGACAGCCGCATCCATGTTGTGCCAATAGAAGTGGGTCCAAAGTAACCGGAAGGTTCGCTTCGAGCCAAAATGCCCAGCCTCATCATGAAATCTGGTCAGTGTCTCTTCTTGAAGGGTGACAGGGAGCACCAGCTGAAAGGAAACCTGATGGGTGGATGGGGACGTTACCTTCCTACGTAGCAGTCCGCCTCTTATGGATAACCGCTTCCAATCACGTAGGAGGGCCAGGGCTTCTTTAGTGCAGCCGACTCGTTCTTCGCGCATTGGCTTGGCTCTCCTCTCGACAAACTCAATCACCCTCTGCAATGTTGAGTCTTCCCGCTGCAATGCTTCTATGTGCTCTGCTGTATGACCAGGTAAGGAAGTAGTACCGCCAACCCGACAGGCCTCGATGTGGTTGCAAACCTGAATAGGGACATCTGTCCCTGAGGAGTGGTTGTCCAAACAAGCAGCGACAGTTGAACTGGATACGGGTTCAGCGTTCTCAGGAGTGCCACAAACTTGGACGTCATCTTGCCCGCCAAATGCTGCCCGCCTTGAAAGGAAATCCGGTACCTGATTAGCCCTTCCTGGTCTGTACTTCAGCTCATACTCGAAGGAACTCAGCTGCTGGACCCACCTCATCTCCGTGCAGCCTAAGTTGGCCTTATCCAGGAAGAGGAGTGGATGATGGTCCGTTATGATGGAGAACTTGTGCCCCAAAAGGTAGTCTTTAAATACCTCCGTCACTGCCCATTTGATGGCCAGCAATTCGAGCTTGAATGCACTGTAGCGGCCGTTCCGCTCCGCGGGCCTCAGGGTCCGCGAAGCATAGGCGACGACGCTGGGCCTCTCTTCGTCATCTAGTTGAAACAAGACAGCCCCCAGACCTGTACTACTTGCATCAGTCTCGACACGGAATGGCCTGGAGTAGTCTGCATATGACAAGATAGGAGCGTTAGTCAGGTGATCAATTATGTTCTTGAAAGCTGTTCGGCCAGCATCTCCTAGACTGATACTTGTGTTCGAAGATAGAGCTTTCTTCCTAGACTTCGGGTCAGATTTCAGATGATGATAGAGGGCCCCCGCAATCGAGGCGTAGCCCTGGATGAAGCGTCGAAAGAAGCCAGTAAAGCCGAGAAAGGCTCGCACTTCTCGCACAGTTGTTGGTTCCGGCCACTGCCGTACCACTCGAACTTTCTCAGGGTCGACGGCAACACCAGCACTGCTGACAAGGTGTCCGAGATACCGCACCTCTGGCTGAAGCAGGTGGCACTTGGCCGGTTTAAGCTTGAGTCCATGCCCTTGAAGCCTTGTAAACACCCTGTCCAGATGAGCCAAGTGAGAGCCGAAATCTGGAGAATAGACAATAATGTCATCAAGATAAATGAGGACATTATCATAGCACTGGTCACCGATGCATCGTTGCATAAGGCGCTGGAAGGTGGCTGGTGCGTTTGTAAGGCCAAACGGCATACGCAAACACTCGTACAGACCGAAGGGCACCACAAAAGCTGTCTTTTCAATGTCTTTAGGGTCCATGGCAACTTGATAGTACCCACTGGTGAGATCAAGGACGGAGAAAAACTTCGCCCCTCCAAGAGCCTGTAGTGATTCCTCAATCCTTGGGAGGGGGAATGCGTCACGGTGGGTGAGTTGATTGAGCTGCCGATAGTCGATGCACAGCCGAATGTTGCCGTCCTTTTTCTGGACTACAACCACAGGGGAAGCCCAAGGGCTGGTACTCTCTCTCACAACTTTCCTTTCCAGCAGGTCGTGAATATGCTCACGTACTGCCTGATACTGTGATGGAGGTAGCGGTCGGTGACGCTGACGTACTGGATGTGCACCCCCTGTGTCGATAGGATGGACCACCGTATCAGTGTATCCCAAATCCTTCTCATTGGTGGAGAATACACCTTGATGCTTGCTTAGAAGCGTTGCCACCCTTGAATTCTGCTCAGCTGTGAGTTTCGCCCCTACATCCACTGGAGCTGGCATCTGGCCCTCCTGGCTTCCAACTGCAATGTTACTTGTCGCAGCATGGACAGGTGCTTGACTCTCTGCCCGGTCGTTGCCCTGGGCGACCACAGACCCAAGATGAAGAGTACCAAGAACTGCTGATCCTGGTATGACAAGATCTGTATTGGTCTCATTATACAATGTGGTACGAAATCGGCCTGCCTCCACTTTAACCAGACATGGTGGAACTGCAACTCCCGATGGGACACCTCCACTTGGCAATGGCTCAAGGACAGCTTCGTAAGAACGGTCACCCGGACATTTGCATCCCTTGGCCTCGACAACAACCCCCTGGTGGGCCGACACCACAACAGCCTGCCCTCCAAGTTGTGCCTCTCCCAGCTTTCCACCGTCAGATCCAAACATCAGGGCTCTCTCCACTGTCTGCAGCGTCTTCTGCCACGTGGCATCCTGATGTGGCCAAGGAATCTTCCTTAGACACTGGCGGCCCGCAGTGTTCACGAGCTGCTCCCAGCACTGTTGAAGCACGTTCATACCAAGGATTCCTGGTATGCCTCCCTTCTCCCAAGTGTGGAGTGATGTGGGTTCTTCCCGAAGCACTAACACTGCACGGGACTTGACGGTTTGACCCAATGCCTCAATGTCACTCTCGAAATATCCGACGTAGGGCATGGATGTCCCATTGGCCGAAACAAGGGAGAAGAGTTCAGGGATCGGCCAAAGTTCAAACCCCCCCGGTTCAAGACACTTCCGGTAGTAATTTTCTCCAACTGTTGTGACCTGCGAACCTGGGTCCAGAAGGCACTTAACAACAACATCAGAGAAAGTGACAGTCACAGAAAAGCACTCGCCAACAGTCTTTTCTAGGAACTGCTTGTCTCCTTGGGTAGGTGAGCCACTTGCCCCTACCTCTGTCGTATGGCTCACTACAGCAGAGGCTGGGCGTTTAACCCCTGCTGTAGTTGACCAGGGACAGGTCTCTCTTCTGGCTGGCGTCCTAGACTGGGTCCTGGTGGCCCCCGGTGAAACTCTCTTCCTCTCGGCCCGGTCCGGTGGAAAGGCCCACCTCTGAAGGGGCAGTTTCTGGCAAAATGGCCGGGGTTGCCACACGCATAACACCTTCCTCGATGCTCCATCTGGTCCAGGTTCATGTAGAGGCCACCTCCTGGATACATCGGTCCGACTGTTGGAGGCTGTGGAGATCTTGGGTTTCGGAAAAAGGGTTGTTCTTGTTGCGCAGGACACGTCGGAGCCACTGCTTCTTTAACCGCCTTGACCACCCGATCGGCCATTTCCTTGACAGCACCCAACAGTTCCTCTGTGTTGGCAGTCCCAGCAGTCTTATCATTCATCTGAATGGCTGCTTGGTAGGCTACACCACCACCGACAGCTTTGTTGCGTGCCTCCTCCTGGCCCTCTCTTCTCAAGGCATACTCCCGGAGCTCTCGGAAGGATGTCACCGATTCCCGCTCGTATAGGTCTCTGCAGGTGTTCCGTAAGTAATTATCATCCAAGCCTTCAATAAACTGCTCTGCCAGAGCTGAGTTAGGGCAGGAGAAGAGCGTTGCCTCACGCTGGGTAAGCCTCAGAAAGCGTTTCTCCAAATCAACAGCAAAATCCCGTATGCATTCTCCTTGACGCTGCTTTCTTTCAAGGAATAGTCGCTGCAACTCTCCTATGGCAAGCTTCTCTCCATATGACTCTTGGAGAAATGCAAGGATCTCTGAAATTTCCTTCTTTCCAGAGAGCAAGGCCTTCACCTCTGTCTTTGGACCTCCTCGGACATAGTCAAGTAGGAAAGCACCCTTCTGGCCTTCTGGGATGGAATAACGTTGAAAGGCGTTCTCCATACTGGTGATGAAGTCTCGGACTTCACCTGCCTTTCCGTCAAAAACACTAATCTTACGGTCCGGTGCCATGACAAGTGGTACTGGGGGCCGAGTAAGCAACTTGGCCAGCTGCGTCTGAAGATCAATGAGCGTGTCACTCTCAGGGACACGTGCTGTCGGTTCTGGGAAAAGCACCGAATATGTTCGCTCTCCCCATCCACTGGCTGGTGGCTTGACAATGTCTTTCTGCGCGGGGACTACTACTTTCTCGTCACCATCTGTGTAGAGGAGACCTCTGGCAGAAGGGTACTGCGACTGCAAAACTGTCAGACGCAAGGGGCCTGCTTCCTCTTCCAGTGGGAACCGGTGTGTCGAATCAGCACCCTGTACTCTAACGTAGAAAGCCATAGTCGTATAGAAAATCAACTGTGGGACATGGATTTAAATTCAGAAGGGCAACAATTCCTATTAACTATAAACATGGAAATACCAAATTCACTGCCTTGCAAAACAACTGTAAAATTACAAAGCCTTAACAAATGCGTGAATATGTCAAGACCATCAACCACTGTGAAAATACCTTCAATAATTAATGGCCTCAAAACAGTGTAAATTGCAACACCCGTGAAGAACAAATACAGAATTTCACAAAATACTCTTTCTACTCCAATGTACTTCGTAGGCTTACCAAATTATAATGCTGACACAGCAAAATAGTACACAGCAAAAACTACTGGGTATTTCGCAAGATGACAAACAGTATTATGTTGTGAAAATAGTACAGTACACAGCAAATAACTGGTTGTTCACTATGGCACAAAAAGTGGCAAATACAAATTTAAGGTAAAATGCAACTCTGAAAATCTCCAACAACCCACGTAACAAGAATATTGCCACTACCGTACAATACTTCAGTGTCACTTAGAATCAAATACAAAAGGGAACAACCCAGCAATAGGATCAATTAATGAACAACACTAGCAAATCATCATTGAGTTTTAATTTGAATTATGAAAGTTCTTGACGGCGCGTGTTGTTCTTGCTTGGTCGCTCTTCATGAATCTTCACGGTAGTAACTGTTGGTGAACTTCAAGGTAAGTACGTCCTACTTCCCACCATCCTGCCGACTACGCTTGTAGAGGGGGTTGTTCGGGGGTACCGGGGTGCTGGGTGTGGTTTGAGGCTGTCTGGGGGGCTCTTCCCGAGTAGTGGACTGGTCTGTTGCCTGGCTATAGGGGGAACATGGTGGAGCTAGGGGTGGATGTCGATGGAGTTATGCTGGAACAGTAGTGAGGTCCAAAGATTGGTGATGGGACAGGGGAAGACTCTGGCACACAGGTTCAAAGTGGGAGACGATGAATACTCTCCTCCTCTCTCTCCGCCTAGCGTTTATTGTCCCTCCATATAGCCTAGCCTGCTAATCTCACTGTGTGAGATTAAGCAGTGCGGTCAAAAAACACAGAAAACCTCCAATTAATATTTGTTGGTTAAATATAGTGTACATGATGAAGCAATAATAATCATAATTGCGCTCAATACATCTGGATTCTTCTTTGTTAAATATGAAGATTTCAAAACTAATACTAATAGTCCCTAACCCCAGGCGATGACAGACATGAAGGAGCAGGATCACACACACACACTTGATGGCCAGTCACACACATACACAACTACCACCAGCACTCGCACACACACCCGTCCTCCAATGCCCAGCAAAGCCGTCAAGAAAAACATGAATAATCCAAAATTACAGAATGATAATAAAACACTATCATTATTTCCCTAAGGTCCCGTGATAAATGCACCATATGTAGCGCTACTGGAGATATGGAGCAAAATAACACTGCCTTAAAATTCATATGTATGTCCTAGTCAAAATAATGTTGAACGAATTAATACATTGTATCAACGACTCAATGTGAACCCATAGCAGTCCACGGCAACGTGCGTGCGCCATACCATCGCACATGCACATACTCTACGTGTACACACACGTCAATACGCACGATGTCTCTTCACGTAACTTTCTTCATTTGCATCAACAACTTTAAGGTCAATAAGTACAACTTTTAACCTTGTTAGACTCTACAAAAATTACACTAAAATGATCTATAAACATAAGCGGATATAATACTGTTCAACCGTGGACTGCGGGTCACCATTGAATTCCCTAAATTTGGCCCCAAAATACAGTGATAAAATTTACGAACATACCTGTGTGAGATTAAGCAGTGCGGTGCCTAGGTCAAGGGCCACACAACGCGCCCCATTTCCAAGACAACGAATGTACGATACATAAATAAACGTACAGTTCATGCTAAGACAGAGAGAGAGCAAAATTAATTGAGAACAACTAACATGCGAGGTTAACACACTCTACAGGTAGAAAACCGTAGCTTTCGTGTGGCATGCTGTTTAAAAAGGTAGTTGATTTCTAGTCTTTTTTAAGTCGCTTATCACAGGTACATGTACCTTTGGACGATATACTCTCCAAAGCCATGCATAACTTTCCATTATCTTTCTTATCATGCAGAATCAAGTCTAGCAAAGTACGTACACAATAGTATGCCAAATTCTGCAATAAAAAGGGATCACACCCTGCTTTTCTACGAGAAGGTTGCAGAAGACCATGAGAAGCACACGTGATTATCCCGAGAAAAAGAACATTTTAGCATGAAGTTTCAGCATAGGCAAGCTTAGAAAACTATGGACAGCAAAATATTTGGATTCATCGGTCCGCATGTTCAGGTAAGCATATTTTATTTCTTTGTGAAGCATGCACAATACAGTGTCTCCGGTTGGAAATTGTTTTATTTAATACCCCCACCAATGGCAAAATCGTGGGAAATAACCAACCCTGTCTAAATATGTGGCACTACCTGTTATTTCAAGATTTATCTCCTCAATATTTGTGGAAAATGAGACAGAAATTAAAATGTAAATCACTATGTGAATTAACACTGTACATGTACATTTGTCAGTGTGACCATACATGTACACTGCCAAGAATAAACAGTCAACACAAACTGTTTTCCCTATATGTAGCATGAAAATTTCCCAACAAAAGCCTCAAACTAAAGATTATGCCATGTGATTACACAATTCTGAACATGAATGGATGGTTATTTTGTCAGATTTTTCTGTTCCTGATCCATTTTGGTGGGGGTATTCAATAAAAATCTTTCATTTTGGAGACTCCCTCTACTTATTGTTACACATTTACCGTAATAGCTGAACTGAACTAAAGGGTTTAATGTCTGAAATAGAAACATTCCAGTTTATGCTGCAATATTTTGCAAATGCTTTGATATTTTGGATAGAAATTTTCAGGACAAAAAAATTCAAAAAGTTGTTTTTGGGGAGGGAGTTATTCCCCTACTTGCCTCAGAAAAGTTAATATTATATACCAGCAGTCTGCAAGCACGGCCTATCTGTACAAATTATAAACCCAACCAGCTCACCCCGAACCCCAGAAAAAAACCTATAATGCAGAAAATAAATAAAATGTAAAAAAGGGCCGTGGACAAGTACAATACTAGCAAATTTGTACTGCCCTTTATTTCAGATTTGATGACGGCCTTCTTGTCAGGGAAGATGTTCAGTGGAGCAAGCAGAATTGAGCTCAAGTCTCTGGCATCCTACTGCACCATCCAGGCCCATGTGCAAGAATTAGAGACAGCTACATGGATACTTGTAATTCAAGACAGCCTGCAGTAACTGCCGTCTTCCTAAGATAAGGCTTTGAAATTATCACTTTCCACTTTTCCCAGATCTTAATGTTTCTGTATCTGGACAACATGACAACAAGCTGAACTTTGAACAAATAGCAGAGACTACTTGGATTTGCCAAGGATGTACCATCAACACATGTAAACCCGACACATTAGAAATTGATTGACTGTAAATTTTCCTTTCTTTGTTTTCAAAATTTGCAGCGCAAGACTGGCAGGAAAACTGCATTACAAGTTGACTGAGTTCCTTTTTTCCTGGCAAATTTACAGTACATGACTGGCAGACAAAATCTGTATAAAAAAAGCATGATAACCACGGCTTTAGTCAAGTGGCTGTCCGAGTGTCTTCTGGACACCGTGTTTGGATGTTTGGACAGTTCGGAAAACAATTTTTCTTATTTGCATGTAAAATTATTACAGCTCAGAAATGTGGACACTTTTGTTTTTAATTTACAGCGAATTGGCACTGTTTTCAAATGCTGTCTAAAACCTTAATGATAAATATTATGATAAATGTGAGACTTTCATAAAAGTAGATGATGGGTGTAACCAATGAGGAATTTTTTATAAATTCAGTAATCAAAATGAAATATTTAATCAGCATTATTCACTCGCTTAAGTTTACTGGAGAAGGGTAGCATACTTTTGTGTCCGTTTGTGAACCTTTGGATTTTGTCATATTAGGATTTTTGACAAAACTGAAAGCTTTTGGAGGCAATTATTATTATGCATTATAGATGAAAAATGAGGTACCGCAATGACATCATTATGTGACGTTACACATTAAAGGTGCATGTTTAAGGCTTACACAAATCTCATAGATTCTGCACATTTTTTCCTGGCCTGCACTTTTGACAAAACAGCCATATTACCAAAAAACTTCGGTAAAGACCCCATAGTGAATTCGTGTCTCAAAGAGTGACGTCATGATGACATCATCATTGGTCATGTGACGTCATCTGAAAAGTGCATATTTCAAGGTCCTTCATTGACAGAACCGCAGGTTTAGTATGCAGATAGGCAAGGTGTTATAGATAAAAACTGATGTGACGTCATGGTGACATCACCATACGATTTCATAATGATTTTTAATTTATATTAACCTTAAACCATGTCAACAGAACATGCTAAATTCGAAAATAATTTGGTAATAAATTTACTGTTCATTGATATTTAGATCATTATGTGAATTTTTTTGTTTTTAACACTTTAGGGTAGGTCTGACCGTCATGAAACTTGGTGGGCAAGTCAATGTTTACTAATGTGCAAATCCAAAGTGACGTCATGATGACAGCATTGGTCGATTTTTTGTATACATTTTTAGTCATTTTAGTAAATCGATTGATTCCAAACTCAGCACAGACCAAGATCACGTTGCAAATGTTTGCTTTTAGCCTTTTAGAGGTATGGCGGACACAATAGGAGAGGGCGCTATTTGATTTGGGTATAACTTTTGGTAAACCACAGGAAAATTCAAAGGTGAAGATTAGGCATGATCTATGGATTGTAATATGGATTGTACTTTAACTCAAAACAATATCTGATTCTGACTTTCACTGGAATTTCTGTTTTCACAAAATGTAACCAAATCAAATAGCGCCCTCCTATTGTGTCCGCCATACCTCTAAAAGGCTAATGACAAGTGCCATTCCGATAACGTCATCATGGGGATATGATGTCATCTTACAGATGTTTTTTAAAAGTCCTATATTTAGAGAACTATCGGTCCGGTTGGGTTAAACCTGCGAATCATACTATTCAGGCAAGTGTTATAGATGGAAATTGATGTGAAGCAATCATGACGTCATCATATTTTGTAAGGATTTTTTTATTTTTCAAACAAATTCACGTGTCACGTGTCAAATTCACGTGTCACGTGACGTCATCTTAAGGGTGCATTTCCGAAGGGCCCATATCTAGAGAACCGTAGGTCCGATTGGGTTGAAACCTGGTATGTTAACAGGCCGGCATGTGTTATAGATAAAATTTGAGGTGACGTCATGATGACATACGATTTTACGGGTGCGTGCCGCGTAGCAACCAGGACTTTTGATTTGAGAAGTGAACACGAGTGGACATGCTATAAAAGACGCTGAAGAAGTGCGAGAGGCGCTGTAGGAATTTTGGGTGAGTGGACGTGTCCGGCTATTCTGCGAGCACGGGACATATAGGAAATACCCAGGGCGCGGCGGCAGGCTCTGACGCCTCAGGGAAGGCAGAGTGGCCAAGTAGTAGGCGCTATAGGGTTTAATCTAGAAGAAGTTGTGTGAGGCCCAATATCGAACACATAGGAGCGCGAACACTTTCAAGGAGGCGCTAAGGATCACATTAATAAGCACGTCTAGGCCAACACTTTATTATATTTCACTGTATTCAATTGTTTTGCATTATATAATAAACTGTTTGAACTGTACTACTGTGTCCCTGTGTATTATTCAGTCTTGTGGTTTGGGAAAGTGGGTGATCCAGTGAGGCGACACACATTGGCGGCATATTTCCACCTGCACCTTGGCACTGTATATAACTCGCCCGCTCATGAGATTCGGTCCCAGGGTCATCCGAACCGGGATCTATTAAATCCGCCACAATAATGTGTGCAATCCCATACTGGAAAAGTTGTGCCCCAAAATGGGATAGGTTCGGGATACCAAATAGAACACTGGGCCTGTTAGCCTTTTTGAGATATGGCAGACACAATAGGAGGGCGCTATTTAATAGCCCAGGGTTTGCAGGCTTTCAAGTAGACCCAGGTCAAAAAGTAGGAGAATAGTAGAATCAAAAATATAAAAAAATGGACAAAAGTAGGACTTTGGAAGACAAAATCAGTAAAAGTAGGACTTTTGCGGGCTTCCAGGAGTAGTTTTCATTGATACTCACCCATGTCTACAGCATCAAAAACCTAATTTTGGCATGTTCTGTACTCACAACACTTGTGTTCCATCCTCAACTAAGCTCTTGGAAGTAAAGTTGCAGTACTACTGCACCCAATCCCTTTAGTGCATGATTTTCATATGACAGTCAGTGTGTAACACTTATGAAAAATACTTTATGAGATTTCATTTTTCGGAGTTCTGGGACAAAAGAGTAGGAAAAAGTAGGTATTTCAAGAAAAAAGTAGGAAAAGTAGAAGCAAGGTAAAAAACTGGGAAAAGTAGGAATATTTGAAAGCCCGGGTTTGGAGAAAATAAAAAATGCACAAGCCGGATTTCAAATTTTAATTCATTATACGCAATGGATGGCCCCCATCCATTTATAAATGGTCTCACCCAGAAATTTTATGCCGAATGTTCCTTCTTTAATAACTGTAGTCCCTTTTAGGTTTTCTCTTGGTAACCCTGCTGAATCCAACAGAATCCAACAAAGTCTGCTGATTTCCACAGAATCCGAAACCTAGAACAAAAGATTGTTTGTTCACTGCTTCCTCCAATTTAGCCTTTGAGAAAGATTCTGCTAGGATGGAAACATCAGACCCTGATAACTTTTATCAATAATAAACTTCAGTTACAATAGTAAAGTTTGTGGGTAACACCATGCGGAAATAAATCTCTGGTAAAGAAATGTAAACATTCTCACCACCGTTTTTTTAAACAACATTCATAAATACATGACAGTTTACCTGTTCCTATTGGTCGAGAGCCCGTCACGTGGCTGGTTTTAACCGTCGATAAAACACCAACCAGTTTTAAACACCTTTTCTGGTGTCACATGAAATTTAGACTCCTTATGAAATCTGTTCCCTTTTAATGGTTAAACACTCGCGCGACCAGTCACTCTCATAATTACGCAAGGGCAATACTACTGATGAGCCCATATTTAGAGTCCATAAATTCACACGACACCAGCACTGCTGCATTCTGCGCCACATCGCGCCACATGTCACGCGCGCGTCAATTTTCATATAAGGACATTTTTAGCACTACTCACGTGAGGCACGAGCCATTAAATAGCTAAAGGGGTGTTTTACAAGGTAAAATATTTTTTTAAAATCATTGGAAATATATAATTTTCAGAGGTTTTGCTGAATTATACAAAAAAAGTATTTTATGTATGGGAACAAATATGTGCATTCCCTTATTTCTTCACAAAAGAGATGTATTTCCACATAGTGTTACTGGCAAACCTCACTGTACCATTCAACCTTGCAAAGCTTCATGTCATCATTATATATTTCAGGTCATTCCAGTTAGCGAGCACTTAGTACAAGAATATTGTAATTTCAATTATAGAATAATGTCGGTCCTGAAATTGCTGTGGTTGAAAAGATCTTCAAAAAGTAGAATCTGATAATGTGCGCGACCACCCCTTGAAAATACGTTATTTGTCTGAAAATCATTGACAAAAATCTGTGCATACTATACTACCATTCTGAACCAAACTTTCATCTTTAAAAAGTATCATCCCTACATGCATTTTCAAGGAATGGTTGTGTACATTATTATATGCCACCATCTAAATTTGTATCAATATTCGCACACCTACCCATTTCTTCATTTGTCAAGTAATTAATTAGTAACTAAATATGATTCCACGGGGCCCTGGTAGAGTGTGACGCATTTGACATTTGCGCTATGCGTGAATATGGACTGCATCGATTTCCGCACCATGGACGCAGTACGTTTTATACAGACGACGAGAATCGCTGTGCACTGATGACACTTACTCGGTTTGGAAGTGTATTTTCTGGCAGGTAGCCACATTTGGAGGATAGAAGTTTAGTCAAAGGCTCCATTTATTTTGTTCACGTGAGTGAAATTCCTTGTGGAGTTTAAGGTGCGCGAAAATAGCCAACACAGGGATACATGTATTCTATAATAAACCTTTCCAACCATAGCCATTTTAGAACAAATGTAGCCCAAGTGGGCACGCGTCAAAGGCAATGTGTCCCAATATCAATATCGCACAGACATTTTCCAAACTTGGATATCATTTGATTTAGCATGATTGGGGTGCCTTCATTTGTCCAACAAGAACATCTTGTACAGTGATTCATCTTTGGTACTGGAGAATGCAGGCAGGAAGTTGACTCTAATAAGGGCATCAAAGCCCTCAGCTGTTGTTGGCTCCTTATACTTCTTCTTGTAGGAGTGGAAAATCATCTCACTGATTGCGGCATGGCTCTTTCCTGAATCGGTCATCCGCCGAAACTGTCCAGGGGAAAGAATCAGAAACATTATAGTGAGCTCTCAGTTTTGTTACAACCCACTCCAGAAATGTTCCAAGATATGGCGTTAGATATGTTGAACATAGACTGATATTGGAATCAAATGATATACTGAGGGTGTGCTGATCTTCCCTGGTACCAGTGCATAATAAACAGCTCAAGCACACTTTCAAGTCAACCTTCAAATTTTGTAACATTAAAACTACCCCTGTTGGGGCAAACTTTCCGCACGACCTCTGGAAGAACATTTACACCGCTCCGTACAATGATTGGCCCCCTGTGAAATCAGTACATTTGAGATATAACATTTGAGATGTCTCTGAATATACACCGTGTGTATAGGGAAGCTACACTCTCTTGATCAAGCTAAACAAAATTAATGATAATAATAATGTTTCAAAGTGAACAAAGAAAACTGGCAGGGGTGGGATTGCTCAGTTGGTAGAGCACCGTTACGGTATTCCGGAGGTCGCTGGTTCGAATCCCGCTCCTGCCAGTTTTCTTTGTTCACTTTGAAATGTTATTCAAATTTACCTAGTAAGTTTTCCTTGTGGTTTGTTTGATGAAAAATGTATTTGAAAAGCACACGCGTCCACCATGTTACTTAATAAGGCACTACATTATTACCCCTGCTCATCATGCCTAAGTGCACACAGGCTAATCAAATGCATAATCATCACTGCTCTCATGGGTACCCATTTATTCCTGGGTGGAGAGAACTTGCGACAAAGTGTCTTGCTCAAGGACACAAGCATCATGGACCCACCCCCCCCCCCTCCCCCGCTTGACTCGATCCCACAATCTGTAGTATCACCAAGATTTTGAGTCCAGTACACTAAACCACGAGGCCGCAGTACTCCATGATAGATTTAGACTACTGTGGCATGCTGTGTGCTTGTTCGATGACAAGCTGCCGTGGTTTTTGACAAGCTACATGTTTTTAGTTCTGATTTTGCAACAAGCTTCTCTGATTTTCCAAGGATATGCTCTATGATGCATTTTCAGGATGATTTGGCTACTTCTGATAAATTTGTGGGTAGAAACAACGGCCACCCTCTGTTGGAATCTTTATATTTTTTAATAACGTGGCAGTAAACTCTCCAAAAGATATTCACACTCAAATTCAGCACCAGTCGAAGATGATTCAGTTTTATGTTTATGTTAATTGGCAGGTCTGAGTGCTGGTATAGACCGATCAATGCAAACCGGTGTAGTTACAACACTGATCCAGGAGTTTCCTTGGGATTCCCAACCTTTTCGAGAAAATCTTGATTTCATTACTGCTTACACACAGTGTTGTAATACTCGTACTCGGTACTCATACTCACGTACCGTTTTTAGAGTACTCGTACTTATACTCATACTCGAATGTCAAAGTACTTGTACTTGAACTGACGGTACTTGTACTTAGGCAGCAAAGTACTTGATCTTAACATGTCGAAATTGTACTCGATCATCAAGGTACTCGTACTTGAATAGCAATACTCGATAAAAAAAACGTTTGTCTTGACTTACAACAGACTCATCACTGCTTATTTTATCGATACTTTCAAATGGTTGATTGCAGAGAAATCGACTTCCTCTGCGCACCATCCGGACAAATTTGCTCATACCCCCGCGCCCTGCAAACAGGGCGCTGGGAAGGGCTGAAGTACAGATGACCTTCGCATGCAGCTAGCATGCTACGTATGAAAAAAGCTGTAGTTTGTGTGCTGCATGCTACAGCACAAGTCACGCAAAATCTGTCCAATGAGAGCTCAAAGAGATCAGCCCTTCCCAGCATCCTGTTTGTGTTTGCAAGGCAGGGGGGTATGAGCGAAGGGGACAAACAGCTAGCCGTGAGTTGGCCAATTACGCACAATGACCCATTTGCCGTATGTGCGTACACTAGCCAATCATGTACGTGAAACGCCGAGGTGTTCTCAAAATTGTCATTCGATTAACTTGGGTGAATGGAGGAAGGATAGTCTGGTTCCCTGACCAAAAAATTCCGACCATTGGAGAGAATATAGACGGCGCGTAAGGCCCACAGACATATGCATGTACGTGTACGCACGCCACGTCGCCATGCACGCTAAGCTTCCGACAGCCAAGTTCCATTCACGTGTTGTTTAGGTATCGATTCCGAACTTGAACAAAAACTAAACAATTTCAAAAGTGAACAAAGAAACTGGCAGGAGCGGGATTCGAACCTGCGTTATAAGTCTGTTTCCCTTGTGGATTGTTTGCGCTATCAGTTTGTCTTTGATTCACTGCATGCTTTTGAAATCGATTGGAATCGATTCTTATCGATTCTGGCATGGAATCGCCCAAGCCTAGTGTTGTTCGCTTGTCAGCTTTTGAAGAATTTTTGCCACAAGAGTTGTTTGAGACGAAAAATGCACTGTAGATTAATTCTATTAAATGACATTTCATGTCTGTATGTCAGCTGTGCAGCATTTCCTTGAAAACACATTTTGATTTGGGACTGCCATTGCATATTAAACAAAAAAATAATTTCAAATTGTTGAAAAATGCTTTAATACAAAGACGATCCGTAGCTTTCATCACATATAATTAACACAATTTTTGGCTTCAAGCACAATGTACTCGGACTAGTACTCGTAACAACAAGTACTCGGACTCATACTCGTACTCGTAATCGGAAGGACAAGTACTTGTACTCGGAGACCTGTACTTGTACTCGGTTGGCAAAGTACTCGGACTTGAATAGTACTCGGCAATCTAAGTACTCGGCAGTACTTGGTACTCAGAAAAAAGTACTCAACTACAACACTGCTTACACACCACTAATAACAAAACCAATTGACACTGGGACATTATGAGGTTTGTTTGTCTAGAGATAAAAATGCTAACCTTTTCATTGTGTCTAGCATGATCAAAGGTGACACTTAAGACAAAGCACCGGCAGTGGACACCTGCTTTCTTGGCACATGCTGTATATCTGGAAATCAAAACAAAAAGAACATTTCAACCCTTTTCATGTGACATCACCATTGGGCCACCTTGTGTAAATAATCGACGGATGTCTACTCAGAAATTCAAGGGGGGGGGGGGGGGGGGGTTGAGTTGGTCTCACCAACGGTGGAAGTTCAGAAATGGGGATAATTTCTTTGGTATCTATTGAATTTGTATCCTCTATTTGGATCTGGACCCAAGCTGGCAACCTAAAATATGGCCAACCCCACTAACTCTGTTGTAGCCCGCTACCAAGAGTGGCTTTTAGCCTTGTATTGGGTGACTTCCATTTTAAAAAATTCAGAGAAAACTTGACAGTCTCGGTCTACATTTGCAATATACAGGGTGAACCTAAAAACAAAACCGAGAAAAAAGGGATTACTATTCAAAAAATATACATGTCATGGATATATCAATTATTGCATCATAAAGTAGGAGCTACAACCTTTCTTTTAATATCTATGTCGCAAGGCTACAGTCACGGATGGGCGAGTATCATTGCCCTCAAAACCATAGACAAAATTTGGAAATGGACAAGTCAGGTGTTGTGCTTTGAAATTGCATGTAGGCAATGGATGTCTGCAGAAAAACAGGAAAATGAAAAAACGATATGTTTATTACGATATGTTTGTTATAATGTTGATTTTACTGGAGGATCTTGATCAGGAAAGTTCGCTCTGAATGCATCTTGGGTTGCCTGCAAACTTCCTGTTTGGTGGAACGTTTTGACGACAAAAACCCTTTTGAACTGTCATCTTGCCAAGATGAAGCCTTTGCTGTGAATGATCATAAATGCACATACCCACTAAATGGTAACCACAAAGGAGTTATTTCAATTACATAAGCCAATGTCTTCCATACACAAATGGCCATACAATAGTCAAGACATGGTTAGATAAGGAAGCATGACATGCAGTAGGAGTGGTTCATTTTCTATTAAAACGACTGACTTGTCCATTCCTGAATTCTGTCTATGGATTTATTAGGACAATGATACTGTAGCCTTGCAACATACATGTAGGTATTAAAAGAAAGGTTGTGGCTCCTACTTCATGATGTAATAAATGATATATCAATGACTTGTATATTGTATTTTATTTTTTAGGTTCACCCTGTATATATGTGACCGCATCTGCAAAAGGGGTATTATGTCGCAAAATTTGAAAAATTAGTTATATACATAGTTGAATCCTCGAGCATGTTTAATTTGGTGTAGGTTTGACTCCTGTGGCATTTTGTGTTCTCGAGATATCTTGACATTTGTATACTCCTATTTTTCAAGTTAACGATAGAGATATAGGCCTTTCAACACAAAAAACCGCAAAGAAATAAAACAGAAGTAATTTTTATCAACATTTATTTTTTCATCTGTACTCATCAATATTAATGTTTCTGAAAATAAATTATGAAAATATTAGGGCTGTCCCGAATATACCGAATATTCGATCGTCATGCGAATATTCGAATACCATTTTGCCAGTTAGAATATTCGAAGATATATATGCACGTACAGATACGACTCTGATGCTATTTTAATAGAAAAGTTACGGCACTTAGCAGTGTCAAATGCCGCATTTTTGTAAACGTAACTTTTTGTGGACGGAGGTTTATTGTTCCCATCTGTAAAACCCTTGATACAACAGGGGCATGCAAAAAAATGCCGTTTGAACGGTCCATAATATCAATCGCCATACGTAAAACACCGGCGTGCTTTTACGTGCAATTTTTTTACCGGTGCGGCATGCACAGAAAAACTTTATCGCAGAGTATCGAATATTCGGTCAAACCCAGTTTCGAATATTCGAATACTAAAATATTCGAATACTAAATTATTCGAATACTAAATTATTTGAAAAAGAACAGCCCTAGAAAATATAGATGTAACAGAAGCCAACAAACCAAAAACAAAAAAACTCACTTATGTGAAAAATTTTTCGCCCGCTTTACATAGAACAGCCCTGTGTGTGTTCACATAGTGTGACAGATTACCCTTTTTTGTAGAGCGGGTCACATATTTATGATCTTATGATGGAATACTTCCCTAACCCACACTGTCACAAAATTATTAAAGGCAGGCATCAAGTCCTTTATAAGCTTTCACAGTTTGCCTGGTGAACTTCTAGTCAATCATATTTCAGATTTGTGGGTGCCCTAGTCTATTAGATGTCCATGGTCAACTTGTCAAAACCCTGAAAACCTCAGAGAATAATGCTTTGGGATTAAACATGGGTCTGATATCTTCAGTGCATTTAATGCTAACAAAAGGTTGTCTCTCTCATCACCTTGCATGTGTTGAACTGGTGAAGAGAGAGTTGGAGTGTGTCATTTCGGTTAGATATGATGTGACCTGGCAGCACAGATGAGTGGAAAGTCGCACTGCAATGGAGTGATGGTATCATATGTGACCTGCAGCCGATTTCACGAAACCTTGCGCAATTGCGTTACAACTCTTCTAACGCCACAATTTATTGTGTAAGTTGCACAACATCTGTGACATTTTAAAAATTGATTTTAGGAAACGTACGCAGTGCATAAGTCGCTGACGTGTGCCACAAATTATGGCCTAACTTATGCACTAATTTGAAGTGGCTTAAGTTGTCCGCAAAACCACCGAAATGATGAATTAGCTAGCTGAACATAGTAGAGCCGTTAGTTTCTCAGATTATTTATTAAGATCACTAGATTATTTCAGAGAGTAATGAAATGATCATCCGCTGCAGGTTTACCTGTGAGGTATTTCCGAAAGTTGCCACTTTTTTTTGTAGAAGCGAAAAGAAAATATAACATTGTGCAGCTACGCACCGTTTCGTGAAATGGATTGTAAATATGTGCAACATTTTTATAGCGCAAGTCCTACGCCATAAGCGTAAGTTGTGCACAGTTTTGTGAAATGGGCTGCTGTTCCCATGAAATTGAGCGGAAAGCGGCAAAATTTGATAATTAAGATTATGGTATTTCCTGAAATTACAGGTTTAAAAGCTTTAATTCGATACATTGTGTTGTGTGCTGTGGTATCTCATTCCTATCCCCTGATACAATCTTTTGGAGTTGTCAGAGTCTTAACCCATTGTTTTGATCAAATGTATCTCAAATTTTAACCAGAGTTCATAAAAGGAAGTCCCCCCAGAATATTTCTAGAATAGATTCAGTTAAACAGTTGTTAAAATCCCAAAATTGACTTTTCAGTGAAAAATTGTTTCTGCTTTTAACTCAGAAGACCGTAGTCCACATTTGTTGGTGTTGTTTACACTACCACAATGCCACTGAGCTGCTCAGCACAAAACTTCGCTCAGCACAAAACTTCGCTTAGCACAAAATGTCTTCCTTAGTAAAAAATAGATGACGAGCCAAAAAGTTCATACTAAGCAACAACAAAAAAAGGTTCAATGCAGGTCACACATCCTCACATATGCACCCTTATGGGGTACCTCTATTGTCCACTTTACTTTCCTTCTATTATTCCCTTTTGTCCCTATTGAAATATCAAACTCCACTGCGTTTTCCTTGTGGGGAACCTAGATTTCTAAAGACTTCCTCGTTGGGCACCATTGTCCCCATTGTTACCCATTGTGCAAGGTACCCCTAAGGCAGTATATGTAGGAACACAATCAACACACATCACATGAATATTTGGTTGGTAATCCTGTTTGTACAAGGAAGACTTTTTGTGCTAAGCAATTTTTTGTGTTTAACAGCTCCATGAAATTGGTCCCTGGTAACTCAGGTGAAAAAAGTCCATTCAACGGCCCACTGCATTCAATAATGGTACCCACCTCTGGCGGGACTCAGGATCAGGGTTAGTGTTATCCACAACCACACTTTGACCTTTGACCAGTGCAGACTCTGTTGCAGCCACACACTTCTGCCAGCTTCCCATGGTATCCTGCCATGAAAAAAAGAAAATTGTGTTTGGTCAAGCATGCATTGTAGCAAGCATCCAGGGGCCAATTTCACAAAAATTTGCTGAGCACCAAAAAGTCTTGCATAATAAAAACAGTCAAAACTTCATGAGATTTCCATGCTAAGCAAACAATACGTGAAATACCAGTCACAAACAATATATATCACATCGAAATTTGGTTGGTAATCATGTTTTTACCGAGGAAAACTTTTCATGCTAAGCAAACTTTTCTGCTTAGCAGCTTCATGAAATTGGCCCAGGCCACACTTATGGGGCTAGTATGAAACTAGTACTAGGTATGTGAGAGCTAACATTGAGAACTAGAACGGCAAAGCCGCCATGGCTCGCTGCTAATGGCAGGACACCACCCCTCCACCCTCACTACAACCAATATTAATCCCATCCCATCTCCACCCGAATCTCATTCTATCCATGTTAATATAACAAAATAACAAATTTGAAATATTTGGCGTGAGATTGGTAAGGTAAAAGGGCATCATGGTGGAGTGTGTCAGCTTTTTATATGCCAATACCAATAGGTCACCCAATTATCTTGTACCATACATCACTACACCTCATCCCACCCCATATCCCCCATCCCACCCCACCCCACATCACACCCCACCCAACATCACCCCATCCCACCCCACATCACCCCATCCCACCCCACCCAAATCCACCCCATTCCATATCACCCCACCCAAACCCACCCCATCCCACATCACCCCACCCCATCCCACATCACCCCACCCCACCCCATCCCCCTACCCAATCCCATATGCATATTTCTCTCCGAAAATTACAATTGTATGTACAGTGTATACATGAAAATTAATGTACAGTACATTACATAGTGGGGATGTAACAATAAAAACTTTAACATTTTTATAAAATACAATTCCTCATTCAAAACTATAACATTTACGACAATGCAATGAGTCTGATAGCTGTAGACCTAATAAACTGCATATGTTTGGACTAAACTAGCTAGAAGGAAAAACTTTAACATTTTAATGCGGACGGCTCATCTGGGGCCAATTTCCAGAAACACATAAATTTCCTTTGTACACAAGTGTTGCTTAACACAATCAGATTACCAGCTAAAACTCCATGTGATTTCTATGCTAAGCAAACAGCTGAACAGTCACAAGAAATGTATCACTTGAAAATCTGGTTGGTATTTGTGTTTTTGCCATGGGAGACTTTTCATGCTGCCTTAGTAGCTCTGTGAAATTGACCCCTATCCGTAGATCCAAAAGATACTACAGATTGTGTCCTTGAGCTAGACACTTTCATAAATTGCTTCTCTCCACCTAGTAGAAAATATGTGCCCTGTGAGGGCAGTGATGGTTATGTGTTTGATCAGCCTAGTGCGCTTAACCCCTTGAGTACGGTTATCGTAGTGAGGCGCCGGGGAGGCCGGGGCGGCCTGTGCAGCCAAGCGAAACAGCCACAATGTGCTTGTGCAGTCAAGCGTAACATACACAATAATCTAACAATGGATTGAAACTGCACAAATAGCGGCAAATGGTGTCATCCGGCCTGGTGCCACTGTTTTTTCCCCGCCATTTGGCGTCTTCCGTACGCAAGAGTTTAACTTGCAGATGGGGCTGCATACTCCCCAAGGAGCTGAGATTTCAGGGGTAATAATGTAGCCCCCTATTATACCTGTACAAATTATTATCACCACACATTAACTCACCCTGTTTATATGGACATACTTAAGGGGCAGCAGATGCCTCTTGACAAAGCTACTCTTTCCAGCTGTGGAGAAAGTCAAAACAAATTTTACAAAATTCAATCACATGATTGCCCATGATAGAGACTTAAGGTAGTATACAACATTTGCAAACAAAAAAAACAAAAAAACTACTGAATTATTACGAAATACCGTACTAGACTGTTAGTAAATAGTCTCAACCATCCTGTGAAATCATGGCACGTGGTGTGCTGTCGTTTTCAAGAAAAGTGGAAATTTATATCGTTTTCCAACAATTGTCGGCCGACAAATAGTCTAGTTCCCCCCACCTGATCATTCCCCGACTCTATAAAATGCTCCGTTTTGTCTAAATTAGGGTCAGGGAACCAGACTACTACATGTATGCATCTGTGCACACCAAACTTTAAACAGGTTAGTGTTACAATATTTGCTTGCACACTATAAAATACGAACCCCCAAATCCATTTATTTCTGAAAATTACAGCAAAAGCAAATTGTTGTATACTACATTTAAGTCCAAGGGCGGATAGAGAAATTTCTGCAGGAGAGGTCAGATTTTTTTAAGGGAGGACATCTCTGTTGAACAGGCGGTATTATTAGTGGTACCACTGTTTTGTTGCGGCACTGGTATACACCGCCAGGTGGCCCTAAAAAGGACCTCATCCTTAATTTGTTACTACACACAGGTAGTTTGTCATGGAATAATTCATTACCGCTGAAGAGTGAGTGAGTTCTTTGCTGAATTTTTTACCTCATGTTACCCCACTATTGAAAATGTTGGGATTTTCATTTAAAAGCACTGAATACAATACCTCAACAAAAACAGCGATACCTCAAACAATACCGACTTTTAGGATGTCCTCCCTTTACCTGTAGAGTGTAGTACATGTACATGTAAATGATTTTGTTTCGTTCAAAAATAGAGTTTTCTTCCATAATTTCTTCGTAAGGAAGAAATCCATTGAATTGAACTTTTCAATCAGTGTACGGACACATCGGCTTTAACATGGACACTTGTAATGGTCCAGTACTAATGGAATGCTGTAGCCTAGTACATGTACATCAAACTCAAATCTTGTCGATAATTTCACAGGTTATGGGTCCGAGCCCAGCCATGGGATGGCACTCATGTCCTTGAGCAAGAAACTTTGACACAACCAGGATTAAATGGGTATCTGCGAGGGCAGAAATTGAAACTGCCTCTTGCGCCGAATGGCTGCAATCGTTTGTGTACTCCCCAGGGAGCTGAGATGGTCTATGGAATGATTCAAGGGCCTGATGAGCAGGGGTAATAGCAATGTAGCACCTTAAACACCATGTGTTCTGGCCCCGCAAAACAGGTGGAAAGTAGCAAAAGCAAAAAATTGAGATTGTATTTCCTAAAAGTACATGTACATACAATAAACTTAAATTTAACCCTAACTCTCTACATCATTTTTCTTACATGTAACCTGAATCCTCCAATATCCTCTGATTCCAATATCCTCAAATGTTTGTTATTAGGGACCACTGCTTGAATTCTGCAAAATCCTCCAGTGGGTTTTGGATAAACACCCCAGTAACCTCAATCCTCTGAAATCATCCAGCATCAGATTGGGCCTGATGACCTGGATCCTTCATTGGCAAAATCCTCTAATGCCCTCAATCCTCCAAAATCCTCCAATGCTTCAACATCCAAAGACCCTCAATCCTCCAAATTCCTCCATTTGGCAAAGAGATTTTGGAGGATTTGGGAAGGTTAGGGCTAATACCTAGGTCCTGAGTTTCGAACATTTTGGGGGAAAATGAAGTTCAAATTATAGTGAACTGTGCACACTATAGCCCGAGTTCAAAAAAGAAATCACTCCAAACAATATTTTGGGATTGAATTCAGTTTTAAAACTTTGGGATGTGATAGAATTCGGCTTTAGAAAAGTAGAAATTTAAATCCAAAAATAGACTTCTCATATAGTGAAGAACTGTTGTTCTGCTTTGAACGCAGAATGTAAAGAGTGGGACTTTCGACTCATTTCATTGTGCCAGGTCGCATATGCTTTATAACTTCAGATTATAACTAGACGGCAGTGTTTGTTGTTACAAACACAGGGTGTTGGGCCATGTTTCGTTTGATGACAAGAAAAAAGGTTCACATGCACATGTTTCTTTTCAAGACCATTGCAGTATTGTGACCAGACACCACATTACTGTGATTTCAGCAAAATTCGCCACACACATCAACTGATTATTCATTTTAAACATGTTTTAACCTGCCGATAGCGGGCGCTCTAACATTTTATGACATAACCGCTCATTTTATTGTGAAGTACAACCTAACCCAGAGACTTTCATCGTTGAAAGCAAGTTCACATCTTCTTCCACTTTCAAAATATAAGGCACTTCCGGTTTGGACCAGAAGGAAGGGTCATGTGATTTTGCACGTAATATAGAGAAATGAAGACCCTGGAATATTCTATCAATTCCTGTATAAAGAAAAATCAGATCTCTCTCGGTTAATTTTATATTGATTTTCAAAGATTAAATCTATACATTTTTGATTGGTTTTAATCTGATACTTGATGACGTCATCATGACGTTATTATCAGAAAGCTCGAGAGCGATGCTAACTGTGGCATCTGAAGCAAAAATCTGAATTATATCTGTCACGGTTGATTTTTCAGCAATTTTTTTATGTTTAAAGGTCTTTTCGTTGCAACTTCCGGTCTGATGACGTCATCAATCTGACCCCTCGTACACGTGTTGCCTGGATGAAAGTCATCATATATAGCAATTATAAAGTGATTACCTCAAACTTGGCCACACACATCAACTGAAAGTTCTTTCACTTTCAAATTATATGGCACTTCTGGTTTGGACCGGAAGGAAGGATCATGTGATTTTGCACGTAATATCAAAAATGAAGACCCTGGATTATTATATCAATTCCCGTAAAAAGCAAAATCAGATCTCTCTCGGTTGATTTTATATTGATTTTCAAACATTAAATCAAGAAATCTTTGATTGCTTGTAATCTGATACTTGATGACGTCATCGTGACGTCATTATCACAAAGCTCGAGAGCTATGTCAACTGTGCTATCTGAAGCAAAAATCTGA
Organism: Hippasteria phrygiana; assembly: GCA_037893225.1. Taxonomy (NCBI): domain Eukaryota; kingdom Metazoa; phylum Echinodermata; class Asteroidea; order Valvatida; family Goniasteridae; genus Hippasteria; species Hippasteria phrygiana. The sequence goes on from JAZGUH010000143.1 coordinate 247,244, forward strand.
AATATATCTGTCACGGTTGATTTTTCAGCGATTTTTAAGGTTTAAAGGTCTTTTCATTGCAACTTCCGGTCTGATGACGTCATCAATCTGAGCCCTTGCACACGTGTTGCCTGCATGAAGGTCATCATATATATCAATTATAAAGTAATTACCGCAAACTTTGCCACACACATCGACTGAAAGTTAATTTTTAACATTTTTCAACCTGCCGCTAGAGGGCGCTCGAATATTTTATGACGTCACCGCACACATTTTTGAAAAGTTCAGCCTGGCCAAAGACTAACATCGTTGAAAGCAAGTTCAAATCTGTTTCCACTTTCAAATTATAAGGCACTTCCGGTTTGGACCGGAAGGAAGGGTCATGTGATTTTGCACGTAATATCAAAAATTAAGACCCTGGATTATTCCATCAATCCCCGTAAAAAGCAAAATCAGATCTCTCTCGGTTGATTTTATATTGATTTTCAAACATTAAATCAAGAAATCTTTGATTGCTTGTAATCTGATACTTGTTGACGTCATTGTGACGTCATTATCACAAAGCTCGAGAGCTATGTCAACTGTGCCATCTGAAGCAAAAATCTGAATTATATCTGTCGCGGTTAATTTTTCAGCGATTTTTTAAGGTTTAAAGGTCTTTTCATGGCAACTTTCGGTCTGATGACGTCATCAATCTAAGCCCTTGCACACGTGTTGCCTGCATGAAGGTCATCATATATATCAATTATAAAGTGATTACCGCAAACTTTGCCACACACATCGACTGAAAGTTAATTTTTAACATTTTTCAACCTGCCGCTAGAGGGCGCTCTAAGATTTTATGACGTCACCGCACACATTTTTGAAAAGTTCAGCCTGGCCAAAGACTAACATCGTTGAAAGCAAGTTTAAATCTGTTTCCACTTTTAAATTATGAGGCACTTCCGGTTTGGACCGGAAGGAAGGGTCATGTGATTTTGCACGTAATATCAAAAATGAAGACCCTGGATTATTCCATCAATTCCCGTAAAAAGCAAAATCAGATCTCTCTCGGTTGATTTTATATTGATTTTCAAACATTAGATCAAGAAATCTTTGATTGCTTGTAATATGATACTTGATGACGTCATCGTGACGTCATTATCACAAAGCTCGAGAGCTATGTCAACTGTGCCATCTGAAGCAAAAATCTGAAATATATCTCTCGCGGTTGATTTTTTAGCGATTTTTGAAGGTTTCAACGTCTTTTCATTGTCACTTCCGGTCTGATGACGTCACCAATCTGAGCCTTCGCACACGTGTTCCCTGCATGAAGGTCATCATATATATCAATTATAAAGTGATTTCAGCAAACTTCGCCACACACATCGATTGAAAGTTCATTTTGAACATTTTCAAACCTGCCGCTAGAGGGCGCTCGAATATTTTATGACGTCACGGCTCACATTTTTGAAAAGTTCAGCCTGGCCAAGGACTAACATCGCTGAAAGCAAGTTCAAATCTTTTTCCACTTTCAAATTATAAGGCACTTCCGGTTTCGACCGGAAGGAAGGGTCACGTGATTTTGCACGCACGATCAAAATTGAAGATCTAATATTATCCTATCAATTGCCGTAAAAATCAAGTTCCGGTCTTTCACGGTTGATTTTATATCGATTTTCAAAGATTAAAAATAGAAATGTTTAATTGCTTGTAATTTGATACCGGATGACGTCATCATGACGTCATTACATTTTCCGGAATCTTCAATGTGATGTTCATATATGTACCAAATATGAACTTGATATGAGTTTGCATGTAGTCAAACAACTCCGGAGAAGAAAGTTATGGTAAGAAGAAAAAAAACAATAGGTGTTGGGCTGATGCCCAACACCTAATTATTGTAAAAACACTAATTAACATATATTAAAAGCTAATTACAGCAGATGCACATTGACATACACAAAAGGTATTGGCAGGTTCAAAAGAATATTAAAAATGACTGACATACTTACATGCAGGAAATCCAACCAAAACAATGACCTTTAACACAAAAATCAAGATGAAATTGAATTAAACTGTTGCAAACTGCTGACTGACTGAATGGACCTGAAATATACAAATCAAAGAAAATAGCTGGCCTGACGTTTCGAACTTAAGAAAATCAAGAAATCAAGAAAAAAATCAAGAAATAGTTCTTTTAGTTTATCCAACATAACTCAATGTGGTAATTCACAAGTACTTGTAAGTCATGGACTTGAGTCCATAAAATCAAATAAATAAAAAAAGATGGACACAACAGCTTCCTGTCTTGTACCTCACCTCCTGTGAATGTCCCTGTGCTGGTATCCGAGCCTGGGGTGGAGTCAGCAGGGGAGCAGTAGATGACAATTTCCTCTGGAAATCAATTCAAGAATAATCACTCTTAAAGGTAGTGAACATGTACATAATTGGTCATTGTTGCCAATTTTCAGAAATGGGCGGATTTGGGGGTTAGTATTTTATAGGAAATATCGTTCCACTGACCTGTTCAAAGTTTGGCGTTGTTAGATGGCGAAAAAAACGAGATAAAAACGGCGCTCATTTTCAACCGTCGGGCGAATGATAGCCTTCAGTCAAGGCGCGCGTACCTGGACGCGTGACACGCCCCGATTGCCAGCATGTCCGGGGCTGGCCACTCGTCCGGGTAGCTAGGCAGTTTTCCAACGATTTTCAGCTGGAAATCGTTGGAAAATAATATAAAAACAACAGCACACCTGGTGCCATCATTTCACAGGATGATTGAGACTACTATTAACTTACAGTCTAGTAAGGTATTTCGTAATAATTCAGCAAAAACAAATTGGAGGATTACCAATCGTGTACACTACATTTAAGTCAAAGCAAAATGTTTTGGATTTTTTATGAGAAGGCATTTATGAATGGCAATACAAATGTACTGACCTGATCTTTACCAGCAAGTTATGACCTTTATGAGAGCCATGGCTACTGTTTATTTTTATTTTTTTTTAATTTGAATCCAACTCCTTATTCCTTTGTTTCTCTATATACTGTTTAAAATTCCTCGTGGTTGATTCTAGAAACTATACTGACTTGTATTTCTACACTACAACTGGCATTTACTTAGGGTCATTACTACAAACCCCATGGTTTTCCAGACGGCCCGAACCAAAGATAAGTTGTTTTCTATTACCGTGCAAATGGACCTGTTGTGAAGTTTGGGTGAAAATAAACCACACTATATCAAACCACGGCATACTTGGCGAAATGTATCCCACTCGAAGGGCTATATGAAATAACTGGAGCACTAACTTGCCATGTGGAGTGAAGCCTGCTGTGCACATTCATGTTTGTGCACAAGCCTATAGAAACCTCAACAATTAGTACGGCTTTAATATGGCTACATGTATTTGCACATCTTAGCTTGTACCGATGTTAATGTGTTAAAGAACACAATACTGTTGATTTCAACAGTGGTCAAGGCTGAGCAAGATAAGGCAAAGCTTTTTTAAGTGAAGGGTGAATGGAGACGCATGCAGGAGAAGCATGCAGAATGGCACTGCACTGATAATTTAAACTGTTCTTCACACACGCACACAACACGCATGCCCCCCAATTACGGCCATCCCTGGGAAAGCTTCAAAGCAACAGCACAAGGGAATAAGGAGTTAGCGCTCCAGTTACTTAATATAGCTCTATGATCCCACTGCACTGTCAGTAACATAATTTCCATAATATCTGCATGTACCACACTGTGGATCTGATTCACAGCCTACACATAACAGGGATAAAAATCACAGGGATAGAAGGTATCTATTTATATTTTGGTTAAAGGGTGGGTGCAATGGAATTTTGATTGTGTATATCGATGAAACACAAGCATTTTAAAATTATTTTTTTAAGTCGGGAGGAGGTGATCCCGCCCATCAAGTGGTAACATCGCTGTGATGTCATCTCGTAAACCCGGCTGGCTGGTGGCTGGTCAGCCATGACTCGACATGTGCATGTACAATGTAGTATAGTATACCGTGCGTGTGTTGCATTGACATGCACGTGTGTACGTGCACTGTATATATCTCCGAGGACAAGAGAAGAAAGGAAACACAAAGAAACCTTTCAGTCCTCGAACGTAGAGTCTTTTGTTGAAATCGGTCCTCGAACGTAAGGATACGTGCTTAGTCTATGGGGGTTGGTTATATTAAAGGAACAATAGGAAACACAAAGCATTGTCCTCAGACGTATTGGGGAAGTACGACTGCGTGTTTTCGCTGTGTCGTGAAAGCTTTCAGTGTTTTGCGAATGTTTTTCGTCGATAATACCGCATCGTTGTGTTGCTGTTGGATGCAGGAACACCACTAAGGATGGTGTCAGTCTTCACCTCTTTCCAGTAGAACCGAAATACCGTCATATTTGGACTACCAATCGTTGTTTTCAAGTCGTTTACTGCATTCTGCATCGAATCCGATACGGAGTCTTCAGTAGTTTCGCTGTTACTCTCACCTTCTGACATGTACGGACGAGCTCCAAGTTCCTCCTCTTCCTCGCTCCAATAATGTTCTGAAGAAGTGTCTGAATCAACAAGTCTAAAAATCGACACTTGATTGTCAGATTCAAATCCAAAAGATTCTGTTTAAAGATTTTAACGTGACGAGAAATGTTTCCTGGTCCCTTTATCAACAAAGGCATACACATCCACGTACGTACATGCACATTCGGATGTACATGTACATGCATGTACGTACGTCCGTAACTAGACGTCTGTGATCAGACTATTTTCGCCGAGTTTTTGCTGTTTCCGAGATGACGTCTCGTTGTTAGGGGCGTGGAAACAATAGAGAAAGGGGTGAACTTTATTCCGGGAAAATTAAACACCAAAAATGTGCAGTAACACGGAAAACACATTTTAATTACATTTCTTATATTGGAAGAAAGCAGGTTACAGACAAAGAGTTCCAATGAGAGGCAGCATGGGGGGGGGGGGGGGGAGAAACTTGAAGAGTATCTCACTGTACTAGCCTTTGGAACAACAGTGAAAGGTTGTGATGAGACAGCCAGGTGAGTAGAGTGCCTGAAAGTTTGGACAGGGGGAACTAATGAAAGGCCACTGGAACACCTTCCATGATATTATCAATAAAAGATGCTCGATGAAGCAACAGAGCGTCTGACATGAAGGGGTTCCAAGGATTCGAAGATGGCAGGTCAGAACCAACAAGATTTGAAACACCAATGAATTTTATCAAAGAGCGACAAATAGCAAGCTGGGGCACCAGGCCAGATATTTTTGTCTCTTGTGTTTCTGTCAATAAATCCAGCTGATGGTGACTTTATAAACTTACCGGGTCAAATTCTGGCAAATTAAATCGACTCTTCTTCTGGCCCAGGAAGAACTCTTCGGGAGTGCAGAATACCAAACCAACATTCAACGCAAACTGCCAAAACAAACCACCAAAGATTATCCCGAGTGAAACATGAACAGATATGTTGAAAACCTCAGAGCAGTACAATTACATATCTTTAAGTTGGAGAAATCATACGATAAAACAAGACTAGTGCTGCAGCCGAACCACCGAACTGAACTAAAAATGGCCGAACATGGCCTTCCGAACCGAACCGAACCTAGCCGAACCGAACCGAACCGAACCTAGCCGAACCGAAATTGTCGGTTCGGAAGTTCGGCAAGCTTTACGTGCACATATTTGATAGCGCTAGGAATGCATGCGATGATAGGACAAAATTAGCACGCACGGATGATAATTATGATCCAATTTACGTGTTTTTCAGGCCCTTTTTTCGGCCTTATATTGTAGCAGGTTTGGACTCGACCACATGTACATGTACTGTAAAATGACATTAGCCCAGGTACTGCATGCAATGTGGACAGTCGATAGAATTTAAAAAAGTGATAAAGCTTTTTCCATTCCAGAAAGGTAAAAAAGACATGAGGTAAAAATCATAAAAGACCAAGTCGCGACCGCTTGCATCCGGCCGTGTGAGTTTCCATCCCTCCACCTAGCTTAAAAAAATGTAGTGTGCTCGAAAGCGAGCCCCGACCAGTATGCAAAGATTGGTTGTTCACATGGCAACTTAACATGAATATACATTACACGTCCAGAGATGGGATTCCAAGAAAAAAAGTTTGAAATTTGTGACCGTGTACGGCGTGAAGCCCTTTTATGGCGTGGAGCCAGGGCCCCAGAAACATATTAGATTCCAGGTACCATAATTTCAAAAAATGGCTGTCCATACGATCAACATGCCCTACTCAGCGCGCAGTGGCCACATCGCCCCCCATGCATTGGCCCACGAACATCTCGCACCGAGCCGGTCAATTCACAGTTTTCCCGGAGTTGTGTATACCATGAATGCTTGGTACAACCGCATTTCTTCATATAGTGATTTTGTCAGTAGTCTTTATAAAAATAATAATTGTGACTGCAAGCTTGAATTGTCCTCTTCTATTGGGAAGATTCATTTTAGCGTTCAAAATTATCTTAAAAATTAGACGTTGATGTCCAATAATGCGGTCTGGCTACGGACTGAGTATGCTTGCACAATGCATTTATACAGCATGGTAGGTGTAGTTGACTAAATGTATACGTTACAGGTAGGTAAAGCACGTACATTGTGATTCACGTACCTCCTGAAGAGATATGGCATCGCGGCCGGCTGAATGGAAACACTGGCCGAAGACCGAGCCAATTGGAAACACATGTGCAAAGACGGTGTCGCTCGCCTGGATGCCAAGCTGGTTCGAACAGCTGAAGAGCGGCACACCCGACGACACGCCCAGGCCGTTGCACCCGTGCCCGCCGGACAGCAGTTCCAGTGCCAAACCTGCAGCAGACTGTGCTTATCGCGCATTGGGCTGCATAGCCACTTAAGATCTCATGTGAGACTTCATAAGAACTAAGAAACATGGATCGACGTCGTCGTCTAATAAGACGGGTCCACTACTACTACAAATGTACTACCATAATCAAAAGTCAGCTTTCTGAAATATGTGGGAAAGTCTAAAATGTCGGAACTTAATTTGAAAGTCGGAAGAATCTTACCACTGTGAGAGTTGTACATGTGGTAACAACATGTCCTTCTCTTTGTTTCCCCGCCATTGAATATTTCCTCGCTATACATGTAGTCCATTTTCACAAGCAGATTTCCATTTAACTTCGGAAAATTATACTCCAAGCCTTTATTAGCTCTGCCTTCCCGGCTATGCTCTGAATCACTCGATGAAATCGTGACCAAGCGTTGAATATGCATTTATGATAATTAGCTGCAGTAATAATTCAAACACTGAATATGCATTTCTAAAAATCAGATACAGTCAAGCATTGGCACGGCGGTGGTCCGCGGGGGTGTGGCTATTGTGCCGGTCATTGTGAATTCTGCATCCTGCGGGTTTGGCAACGTGCCAATCAACAAGGACTGGGTGGGGAGCTTGGGCCAGGGAATTCCCGGAAGGACATTCGTTCACTGTATGTACATGTACATCACATACATTGTATGCATGTACAATCGATCGGCGCGATTGCGATTGGAGAGATTTTTTAATGTACATGTACAGGCACTTCCGAACCCGAACCAAACCGATGTTCGGAAAAAAGTTTGAACTGAACCTGAACCTGAACCTGAACCGAACCTGAACCGAACCTGAACCGAACCGAACCTGAACCGAACCGAACCGAACCTGAACCGAACCGAACCGAACCGAACCGAACCGAACCTGACCGAACCGAACCGAACCGAACCGAACCGAACCGAACCGAACCGAACCGAACCGTGAGGATCAGTTGCAGCACTAAACAAGACATAAAAACACTTGAGGTTTTAGCTTGGGTTAGAAATGGTTTAAATTGAGTGTCTCTTCACACAGTCTGAGTTAAGATAGTTTGGACATGTTTGGATGTCTGAACACCACATTCCTTAACCCCTGAGGCCAGCTGTTATCAATGACATACTGGTATGCCAGGACTCTCACTGAAAAAAGGGCTATGCAGCTGAGCGTAAACACGAACAACAGGCGCCACACTGAAAAGAATGGTCCTATTCGTCGCACGCTGATCCCCCCCCCCCTTCCTTGTGAATATGTGACCCGCTCTGCAAAAAGGGCACATAAGTCGCTGTATGCTTTTACGAGTTATGGGCCGTTCAATGTGAAGAGGGTGAAAAATTCTTCAAACAAGTGATTTTGAAGGGAGGGAATTTTTTGCATCTTTGATACCTATATTATTCTATTTCATAACCAAAATCTTTGATTTTATTTATTTTATTTATGTCTTATTTATCCTGGGTAGCCTGATCAGTGCAAATGCACTGTTCTCCCTCAGGGCCCAGTTTTGAATTGAGAGAAGATGCAGAAGGAAATTTCAGTTTTAGTAGTGGGAGGAAAACCCCAGAACAATTATTCTTGGGGAAAACCCACGCAATCAGGTAGGGACTGAAAACCCAATCCACATAGTGCACCCGGTGGGAATCGAACCAGGGTCACCAGAGGTGGAAGGCGAGGAAAGAACCACTACACCAACCTGACCACCCATATCAGTGAATAAAGTTGGAAAAAGAATGTGTTTTTGTCGAGTGCTTCCATCTATTGCTTTGCTTTTTGTTTCTTTAAATAGCTTGTTTCTCCTTAAGTCATTTTAAGAAATTCCTGAAAACAAACATGCAAATTTCCAAATATCTCGTGATTGCAAAATGCTAGAGACCTCAGACATATACCATATGAAAGCTTATAAAATGGCCTTTCCAGCTATATATGAAACACTATTTTCAAATTTTGCAACATAAGTACCCTTTTTGCAGAGCGGGTCACATATAAGCTTTCATCACACTCCCATTCAAGAGCAATACAGTTGAATAATGAATGAAATTGTGTACTTGCAGGAATGCAGTTGTACACATAAACTGGCCCATTGGTCACCCTCAAACCACGGCTACGGCCATCGTCTGGCTGCAATGGGTTAAGTAAGGGAAAAGCCACAAGTGCTGTTGTCGAGTCCAAACCGTGTCCAAGGCAATTACAAAATGTAAACTTGAAGTCCACTTAAAATCCAAAACTGGAAAAAATAGGCTCAAGTCTAACTTTAGCCCCAGCTCCAGTCCATACTTGACCCTGGACTCTTCCAGATTTGTTTTAATATCTCACTGGTTTTGCAATCACACCCAAACTTAGTGAGTAGTGTTCAAGACTATTATGCCATTAAGAATTGCTTTAGAAACCAGAATAGAGTCTACATTTCACCCAAGGCTATACGTACAGCCAAGTCCAAAATTAATTTTTCTTTTTTTAGTTTTGGACTCAAGAGGACTTCAAATCTACCTTTTTACTTCTTGTTTTTTTAGTTGAAACTTGTGTGAAATATGTCTATGATCACTTCAAAATATGAATACAGTTACTGTACAGCAACCTAGCAATGGCAACGGAATTATGGGATGGCTCTGGAATCTCATAAAAGTAAAGGATCTGAAGTGCCAAATATTAGGGCTTTTCATTAACTTTGCAGAGTGTTTGTTTTGGCTTATGCTTGAATATACTGTAGAAGGTCAGTGAAACTGACCTACAGTTTGCTACTTCTTTGAAAACTTTGCACATGTGCAGTACGTGCAAAAATGGTATAATGGCGCACTGCATACGAAAGTGCTCGTTAAAGGTTTGCTGTGCTTATCTCTGACCAGAGTTGTCTTGGAATTATCCGAGTCAACTTGTTTTCGCGCAAGAACATTCAGACCACATCATGCCTGTAGTTGAATCACATTTGCGTTTGTCATGCATTCGAGTATTGCGTTTCAACAACGCATAATGTATGCGAGCGCTAGTTTTTTGCTTGTCTAAGATTGAGAATGTCACGTGATATTCAATAGACGCTAAGCCTGTTCGATATGACGATATTTCCCGATATTTCGATATTTTTTTCATATCGAAAATCGTATCGGCCCCTTTAAAAAAAAACGGAATATCGGGGAATTCGATATACCGAAGAATATCGCGATATATTTCTTTTGTGGATTTGTCCAGTTTACTTTGCTCGAAATTCCAGTTATTTCCAATTATTGGACGGTAGAATAGTATATAATGTATCATGATGTACCATGGAGGAATACAAAAATACATACATGCACTAAATGTGTCTTTCTTTGACCGTTTTCTAAACCCCGACATGACATCTCCGCTCCGCGCGATTTACCTTCCGAACGATTTACCCTCCGCGCCGTACGTTGTCAAGTGCAAACAACGTCTTATTCCCAGTGTACAATGTACGTACCGTACCTACACGCTTGCGAACTCATCTTGAGATCGAGGGGTATGGCAATTGTTTGCAATAAGGTCAACCCCTGTAGCGCATCTGCGCGTGCGCGTTGCTTTGTTGCTAGCCTTCGTCAAGTGCAAGCAACCGCACTGAATGCCACCGTCTTTCCCCAGTGTACAAGGCACACGCAGTTAGGTGTAGTTACGTGTAGCGAACTGCGCCGCGTCTTGAGAAAAGATTAAAACACGTGCCGCGCATCCATTGTACATTGTGCAATGTCATGTCGTCTTCACAAAAAATACGACACGATCGTTTGTTGACAGCTCGCATGTGATCGTCCATGGTATTATCATCTGTGTTACTAATCAACAATGCTGAAATAGAAACAAACGCTAGTCTTTCTGGAGTGCCATAAAGTAGCCAACTGAAGGTAAATGTCGTAAAACTCCAAATACTCAACGAGCGAAGGGAAGCTTTGTCAAACCGGCCCCCCGTTCCTGCCGTTAAATCCCGCCCGGCGGGCCCGATCCCGGCGGTGGCCCCGATCTCATGATGCCGTGGTGACTTCCGTCATGTATTTGCTATTCCTCCGTTCTTCCGGTAATGAAAAAGTGACGTCATCACGATAATATCGAATATCGCGATATTTTTCTGCCGATATTTCGGTATCAAAATAAATGGATATCGAACAGCCTTAATAGACGCTATGACTGGCTAATACTTATTAACGACAATAGGTCAATTACACTCTACTGTGTTAAGATTCTGGCATTACTTGTCAATTATTAACTACATGTACAAGCTAAAGATGACATTTTACCAGTCTGTCACTACAAGAGAAATCTTTCTTCTTTCCTGGGACCCAGTCAGCAGGGCGACCAGCGGCATCTGCATGAGAAACATGGTTTGAAATGAAACCGCACATTATTCAGTGTAAGTACTTAAAGTATACAAGACTTGAACCCCAAGTATATCAGAAGTGAATTAAATGTAGTATACATGTACATCATTTGCTTTTTCATTTGCTGTAATTTTCAGAAATAAATGGATTACTAGCAAATACTGTAACACTGACCTGTTCAAAATTTTGTGTAAATAGATGCTGGGAAAACGGAGAGAAAAAAATTATGTTCTAGTAGCCTGGAAAAGGGGAATTATCAGGTCGGGGTAAAATGATATAAATTTCCACTTTTCTTGCAAACGGCAGCACACCAGGCACACCAGGATGCTCAAGACTGCTGTTTACTTACAGTCTAGTACAGTATTTCTTAATAAATCAGTAATTTTGTATACTACTTTTAAACTGATTATCACCATTTTTAAAGTGAACAAAGAAAACTGGCAGGAGTAGGATTTGAACCTAGATACCTGATGCAAGATACCTGATGCAAGATACCTGATGCAAGATATCTGATGCGAGATATCTGATGCGAGATATCTGATGCGAGATACCTGATGCGAGATACCTCTGGCCAGATACCTCATGCCTGATCTAGGTGACTGACCGATCATTTTGAAGAGAACATCATAGGCTGAATAAAGATACTAATTTGGTAATACCTATTTGAGTCCGACTCGAGTCGCAATTTTTTTTACTTGACTTGACTAGCCAAAAAATTTACTTGAGACATGACTATAAAAACAAGCACGAATTCATGCAGGAGCCGCCTCGTCCACCTATAAATCAGTGAAGCATAGTAAATGTTGTAGCGCCCTCTTTTGTTGAGCCGTGCTGCGAAAACGAATTTGGCACAACAAGATGAAGAACAATAACAATGCTAAGCGTTTATAGAGCCCCGTCTGCGATGCGACGCGGTTAAAAATTGACTTGCCAACATTAACCAGTTTCTAAAAAATATACTTCGCTCGTTATTTTTATTTAAGATTTGGCCTAGAATCGACGTGAAAATCATCGTCATCGCAAACTTGATTGTAAGCCTATTTAAACAGCGCGCGCTGTTGAGCAACCAATCGGTATTATTTTAACAAGCTGTTTTATGAAAAAGCTGTATGTGTGTTGATATATTATGCTATAGGCATAAACGAACTAATAAATAGAAGTAACTGGAAAAGAGGTTAAAGTAATAATATTGATAAAGTAGCAACAACTATCATTTGTAGAGAAAATAATCTCTAAACATTTAGTTTATTTTTTACATGTTTGTTACTATAGCTAAATGATATTTCTGTTTTTGAATCTGTTGATCTGAGTTGAATCATTTGAACTGCTTGTTTGACGCAAATTCTCCCTATGTCCTACATGCACGCGTAAATCCGCTAGCGCTCTATGCATGCAGTGCAGCATATACATGTACCTTTTATAATACATGTACATACACAGCACAATTCTGCACAGGTCTATTTGTACATGCCGTACGGGTCTATTAAGTTGAACTTGCGAGGCCATGCCAACTTCACTCTGAAAGTCGTATCGTTTGGATATCGAGATTATGAAAGTTACGGTCACGAAAAGAAGCGTGGTGTGCAAAACATGTGTTGTAAAGGTAACCGATGCCCCTTCGACATTTTTGTTTTCACGAATTAGATGCAACGCTCGATGCGGCACATGCTTACATTTACAGTAACAAAAAAAATGACTTGTGACTTGACTTGACAAAAAATGACTTGGTTAAAACTCTGGTACCGCTGCTATGTTAGATTCGAACCGGCAAGGCAGCCCCGGAAAGCACGGTGGTCGAGTGGTTAAAGGGACACATTGCCTTCAAATGTCATGAAATTTTGCTGTTTGGAAATGTTCCTTATCTTTTATAAGAGTTGTTCATGCAAAAAAACACGTATAATGTGTTGTAATTAGTGAGTAGTGATTACAAAACAAAAAATTGGCCTCTGATCCCTGACATCTGACCCGCGAAACATAGACTTATTTCCAGTAGTAAATACCACCGTCTAAATAATGCGCAAAATACGCTGTGAGAGTCTTTAGGCTGGCGCCGCAGCCAGTGGCCTTGTAAACCTACCAGATGATCGGTACCATTCTCTACCTCGCGACACATATCGGCAGTGCTGCGCGCCGCGTGCCACATAAGTACATGTGTACATCAAAATGGATCAACAGAACGTACTTCAACCAGCTGCGACTGGAAATACGACTGGTGAACATGGTCCGCCATTTTGTGGAGTCAAAAATTTGGTTCTACAAAATGGCGGACCGTTATTTGTCACGAAATTAAACAAAAACCACGCAATTTGAAGGGATAGTTATGGGAATCTTTATATTCTACTTTTAAAAAAGCTTCCCAACCATATCCATTTCAGTTTTATAGCCCAAATCGCAAAATCCAAAGCAATGTGTCCCTTTAAGATGTCTGCATGAGTAGGCAGGAGGTCGTGGGTTCTAGTCCCACCTGAGTACATGTAAGCCTGTGAATTTTTTCCCACAGGCTTTCAGAAAGCACTGAGCATAAAGTGCTTCATACACTACTTCATACACTACGTCCAGAAAAGGGCAAAAATCCATCTTCTGAAGAATATCATCTTCTACAACAGTCTTCAGAAGTTTCACACTGTTATATGCAAATCAAAAGCCAACTCATATTAACCACAGCAAAGCTGTGATCATTAGATTCTTGAAACCAATTTTTCCTTTAATAGTTTGGAATTTGCATTGGGGATGATGAAAATTGGAAGACAGATTTTTGCCCTTTCGTAGCGTATGAAGCACTGTATGCTCAGTGCTTTCCGAAAGCTTGCCAGTGAATTGTTTCCCACATAAGCACAGAGTGCTTCGTATGCTACATCATACGCTACATCTTCCAATTTTTCTTTTAGTTTCTCCACAAATTACAACAATCAGAATTAGAACCAGGGGGATCAATGGGGGATCAATATTGACCTACATGTACCTCCAATGAATTGACACAAATCCTTGTGTACTGGGATACCGTCATTTCCATGGTTACACAGATGTGTCCACATGCCAGTGACAGGTTTACGAAATGGTCCTTCTCCCGTCGATATGAATGCCTGAAGAAGAAAAATTGACAATCAAAATACTTCCATCCATACTGAGTGACTGCCCAGGCCACAGGAACTTCAACACATTAATTTCTCCTCTTTGTTATAAACCCATTCTGCCCAGCTGTTATTAACCCTTTCATTACCACATTGTTTATTGGCTTATCTTCCCCCAGTACCACATTCTTTGTTCAGTAAAGCTTAAAACCATTTACCACTAAAAGCAGCTGACTGCTTATTGAATGGTTGTATTTTCAACCAAAAGTTTCGCCCTCAAGTATTGATTGAAAAGGAAAATGTTGTGTGTAAAGTTTGTTCCATGAATATTTCTCTTTCATATGGTGTAAAAATGAAAGGCATAACTGCTAAAAAAAAAAAAAAAAAAAGCAATGTTACGGCATTTTTCTCTTCTGGCCCACTTTATCAAACAGGAAAGTTGTTTGTCACATAACTGTACAGGGAAAGTGCGGATACAGTTTTCTCAAAATATTGTAATGGTGACACGTGAATTTGATAGCACCATTGGAAAGATCCGAACAAGCACTTTCTGTTGGTATAAAGATCATGTATGGACAGCGACAAACACTACAGTTCATTGAAACATGGTAAATATATTTGTTGTTTGGATACTCTGGTGTGTGGCTTCCTTGTTGAGTAAACTAGGCATTGGTAAGCAACAGGGGTGCTGTGGCTTGTCAAGTAAACTCAACATTGGTACGGAAAGGGTTAATGGGGTGCTATGCCAATACGGGCTAGTGCAGCCAAGCATGATGCACATAATAAGTGAACAATGGATTGAATACGTGCAGGAATGTGCATATAGACGACAACCAGCCAGGTGGTTTTGTTTTTTACCGCGGCTATGGTAAAGTCCCAAGTTTCCCGTTTTCTAAAATCAAAATTCCGTTTTCTTAAAATTGAAAAATCCGTTTTCTTCAAGTTTCTTTTAACATACCTTTCACTTCAGGCTTTCGGTTGCATGTTGATGTGCACTTCAACTTACATGTAGTTAAAGCGCCCTTCAATAAATTATCGCCATTAAATTTCAGCATTAACAGTTGCTTGGTGTGGACTTCAGTCAAGTTTTCTCTCTTGTCTGTCATACATATCCATGGACATACAATAGACATACAATGGATGCGATGTTGTTCTGTGATGCATAATTCATGACGGACGGCTTGCCTGTGCACCAATCCGGGACCACTGTGCGCGTGGTGAGAGCCCAGTAGGTCGTGTAGCAGTTGTGAATGCGGGCGTACATGTAGTGGTAGTCTAGGTTTCAAGATGTTCTTTGCGGTCATTCCTAGCGCGGCGCAGCTGGTTCCCAATGAAATACGAATCCCTGCAGTACTGCCGTGTTACCAGTGATGTCGCAGCACGTACGTACGTGCGTGCGTGCGTAAATTTGGCCAGCAATCGCTTCAGTACCGGTACGATGTGCATATTTGGTAAGAAATAAATGAAGACAACACTACGAAAAATCACGAAAACTGTTTATTTGGTTCCTTTTCAAGTTTTCATGCATTTTTTGGCAGTTAATATGGAATTCCGTGTTGTCCTAATTTTCCGTGAAATTCCATCCGTTTTCCGTATCACGGAGGACTTCGGACTTTAGGCTATGGCCGTCGTCCGTATTCAATGGGTTAATCAGAAAACAACAGTGATTCAAAAGTTTAATAAACTTTCTTTCTGTTGGGTGATGTATTTTAACTTTGGGTGATGTATTTTAACTTTTCGTGATGTCTTTTGTGGCAAGTGTTGTGTCGATTTAAGTAGTTTTGATACATGTATTTTTAACTTTCAGTGATGTCCTTCTTGATTAAAGTGCTGCGTGGTTTTAGGTAGTTTTTGATGTATTTTTAACATTAAGTGATCATGATGTCTTTCTTGGTTTAGTCTTGAGTAAATTATAAGTACAGTTTTCAGTTGTATTTTACTTTTTAGTATTTTCATGTATCTGGTTTTTAACATTGTACAGCGCATTTAAATATTTATATCAAATTTGCGCTTAATAAATAAATGAATTATTATAGTATCATTATCCCTGTTTAGGGCATTTTGTAGTGGCCCAATATGCACAGAACATATATTCTGGATGTGTATTTTGAAGAGCAGCTAAATGATGCATACATGTACACTGATCAACCACATGTTATAAGACTAACAAAAACTAAAGGGGGAACAAACATTGTGAAAGGGGCACTATGGTAAGCACAAGGGCCATTGTTTCAGTCTGTATGATCTGACCAGTGTTCTAGCGAGGCATTAAATAGCCCTAGCAAGCACTATGCTTGAATCCTGCCCCTACGCTACCACTACGCTATCAATTTAAGAGCAAGAGTATATTCTAAACAATTTCAAATGAACAATTTTTTTTCTATATAATCTTAAAAACATCTGCTCAAAACAGTCAAGGGAAAATGGCAAGGAATTACCTCAGATTGCACCACAGAGGATCTAGAATCCAAAAATTGTCAGGCCCCTTAAAGCAGACCCTGGACCCCACAAAGTGAGGGTTTTGTGCTTCGTGCTCAAATTTTACATGCTTGAGCAAAATGCCAGTACGCTTTAATTTAACCCTGGCTAGAACACTGGATCTGACAATCGTCTCTTGTTAGAGGCTGTCACCAATGACCAATCACTTTGATAATGATGGAATGTGTGAATGCAACAATAAGAGTCTATTATTTTTCATTTTTATCAACCAGCGTAAACCGTGCAAGGTAGATGGCACTATAATGTGTGATTCACAATACTTTGGAAACTTAAAAGGAAAAGTCAAGTAACTCTCTTAAAATCAGAATTAGCGTATTAACATCAAATATAAAATGCTAAGGCCCTTATCTCCCTCATGTAAACATTTCAAGTGACATCGTTACATGGATGGCAAATGAAGATCAAGAATGTTGGCCAGAAACTGTGCATGAGTACTTTTCTTTTTCCATTTTTCCCAGCAGATGTGATCCCGATAATTTTAATCCCTATCTGTACAGTGTACGTCCTACCTGAATCGGTACTCCTATCTTGCTCTGGACATCATGGAGTTTTCGTTTGAAATCCTCTAGTTTCAGCTTCCCCTTACCAATACCAAGCTGTTAAAGAAAGTAAATGGACAAAAAGTGTATTCGCCACTTAGTGATTGAAATGTATGATCATTAGCTTAACCCCCATAATTTTTCTTTGAACCATCTTTAACTAACCCCCTAGGGTGTGTGCAAAATCATATTAAAATTGGAGGATTCAGGACTGTTGGGGTTAACCAGTTCGCGCCAGGATTATTTTTGCCGAAAATTTATATTTTCAAAAAAGGCAAAATATACATGTAGTAGCCAACTGCCACAAATACTAATTTGCAAGTCATTTTAACAGTATTTGTAAAATATTTCTTGCGGAAACCTCATTATTTCAATACTCCGGGTGCGCCTGCCGGAGCATAAATTGTAGAACAACAGGCAGTGCACAGCGGCCAAGTTCAAGTTTAACACACTGTCGCCTAAACAGACTTCTCGGACTTTGTGTGTGCGTACAAAACAAATGAGGGGTTAGCATGTTGAGACGTCACCCGAAGGTGGATCGAGGCAAGCTTGACGTTTTAACCCGTCAGCCGTGCCCGTGTATAAAAACAGCCAACTGGTTAATATGACAAATTTTAATTCCATGCACTAAACCAATGGTACATCATTCATACTTCAACAACATTGGGACATCAAGCCCCATAAAGTAATGGTGTCAAGCCTCTCAAAAACTGTTTAGGTGAATTTAGGAGTGTTGGGGGTAAAGCCAAAATTAAAATAAAAATGAGACATGTACAGAGAAATTGATGCATAAATGGAATTGGGAAAAAATACAAAGCCCATTCAGGTTTAAAGATCGAGAAAGTTAGACAGAGTTTAAAGATGAATAGGATAACTCTTAAAAAGACAAAAACAAAAGTCAAAAAATGACAAACTTACTTGATTGGTAAAAAGTACGACCTAAAGGTGAAAAGGAATAAGAGACACTGTCAAACATTTCACAGGCTGCACACTACTGTATGGAGTATGTGATAATGCAGAATTAAATCTTGGAGAAATATTTGTGGGGTCTATTCACACTAATGACCTCATTTGGTGTGACACGGGAGGGATATTTGATATTGTAGTTATTATATAAAAACAAATTTCCATTGATTTTTGTCACAATTAAGGCTGCAGTTTGGAAACGTTTACACGGTTAACCGACCGTTTAAACGGTTACACAGTTGCATTTTTCCGTTAAGGTTAACCGTAATCCAATTTTTAAAAATCGACCTTTCCTTTTTGGAGCACGGAGTACGCGAAGAAAAAAAATCCCTAGGGTGTGTGGAAAATCATATTGAAATTGGAGTATTCAGGACTGTTAGTGTTAAAAAATCAACCGTGAGAGATCTGATTTTGCTTTTAACGAGAATTGATATAATAATCCAGGGTCTTCATTTTTTATATTACGTGCAAAATCGCGTGACCCTTCCTTCCGGTTGAAACCGAAAGTGCCTTGTAATTTGAAATTGCTAAAAGATGTGAACTTGCTTTCAACGATGTTAAGTGCAGCAAGGGTGGGCTTTTCAAAAATGTCAAAAATGACTTTTCAGTTGATTTGCGTCGCAAAGTTGCGGTAATCGCTTCAAAATTAATATGTATGATGACCTTCATGCAAACAACACCTGTGCAGGGAATCAGATTGATGACGCCATCAGACCAGAAGATCAAACGAAATTTCTTCCTTTAACAATTGCCGAAAAATTTACCATCAGGAAAGATGTTTACTTCGACTTATATAGCAAACGGCGTTTTAAAAAATGAAGATTTTATTCTATTGCAAACATAATGTTTTATGAACTGCAATACACAAGCTTCCCACGATTGTTGATAACAAACATGTACCTGTCGATCTCTTCTCATAACCGAAAAGGCCCAACACCGTGTGTTTGTTGCTACACACTCTAGTTTTTCTTTGTTTACACAAAAGAACAGCGGTTATAGTTAAAAGTAACTGCAAAAACATACGGTTACACGGATAATTTTAAAACCGAATACTTGCAGCCTTAGTCACAATACATTCAGTACCCATCAACAAGTTTGCTTCTAAGCAAATAATTCAACATCTAATGGAATACTATGTATTTCAGAAATTAGACCTGGAATCATCTTCAAGATGTTTATGTTTGTAACAAAGTAACATTTCTGGACGGACATTTGTCACATAATGTCCGTCTATGTTTGAACATTATTTATATCACATCTTAATTTGTTAAAGGACCCCAAAATTTGAACTAATTTTCACTGATAACAATCCTGACAGGGCAAGAGTTGTAACTGACCAATATTTCGTTTTCTCGATTCCTTTCTTTCTATATTTCCAGTCAATAATAAATTAATGTCTGTCCACGTTACAAACATAATGTATTTAAGATGACCCTATAATTTATTATATATCCAGAGTGTTGTCCTATTTTTTTTTGTCAGTGTGAACACTAACAGCTCTGGAAAGCATCAGAAAAAAGCATTAGGGCAAAATACATGTACTTGATTTGATGTCCCTCTTTCATGTCTTACTCCCATTGTTATCTTTTGATGCTAAATGGCCCCTATGGGCTCCGTGCGCCAACAAAAGAGGGCGCTGTCCACATAGCAACAGCACTTCCGTGGGGAGTACGTCGCTGGTATTACACACTGCGCTCCTCGTTCATTTGATACTCGTATACCAGTGGGATTGCTTTGTCTGTTTGCCGACTCTCGATAATTGCTTTTTCAATAAGAATATCACAGCGGGAACCAGACACTTAAATTGAAGTCAGGTAAGATGGCGTCGATATTGACCCCCCCTTTTCTTTCCGCTGAGGGGGTAGTTGTGCACGGAGCTCATAGTGTGGACTGACAAGTAGAATGATGCAGTGAAGCATGGTCTTCATTGTCCACGTATGGAAAGCTTGATAAGAAGTATGTGTCTAGTAAGATTTGTGCATATATAATTACGCTGTTTGTCAATCAATGGTCTGATTAAAACCTGCTTTGATATTGTCATTTATAATCAGAGTCTTCGATGGCAACACCTATGGAAATGACACCCCCAGCAACATTTTTAACCAATGGAATACCTGTGGTTTGAAAAAGACCACCTGGTGCATTCCTGCACTTACTCAATCCATTCATCTTTCAACTATACTGTTCTTGTATGGGGGTGTGATGAATAGATGGAGGTTTTCAAACAAAGCTTTGATTCACATGAAAGGGGGCCCCAAGTGCGATGAATAGGACCACTCTATTCAGTGTGGTTCCTATTGTTTGAATTTACGCTTGGCTGCACAGCCCCCATTCTTGGCATACAGCACCCCATCAATAACAGCCAGAGGCAAGGGGTTAAAATTATATTGGAACTGAAATGGCCATTACTTCTCAACCCATGCTAAAAACCTCCCCACCCCATCCCAAACTGCTTTTCCAAATGTTTTTCCCAAAAAAAAATCGAGATCACCTCAGAAATTTGTTTGACATTGCCTCCCCAGGCCTGTCTCATCCAAAACCTGGACAACCCGTTATAAAGAATACTTTTTCCACATGATCTTTCCACTTCAAATGAAAGCTCACACATTATTGACAGAATATGTCAAAGGTTTAGGTAGTAACGTTTTTTTAATCTACCGCTAGTGGTGTCAGTCAATAGTACTGAGATCATTGTTTACCTTGTAGCCATCAGAGTGCAATTTCTTTAATTTCTTGGGCACTTCGGGGTATATGATTCTGCAAAAGAACACAACATTGATTTTCAATTAAATAATAAATAAAAGATATCTCTATATAGTATCGGTTGAAACTGGTATAAGATAACTGTCAAAAGATAATGAAAGACAAACTATGCCCATCAGAGATCAAATGCCAACTACACTCCTACAAAATTTGATAATCTGCTATGTGAGCCGCCTCTTGAGGGGGCTGTGTTGCCTAGCAACATGCAGAGTGTGCATTTGGCCTGCTCATGCGCACTATTCAAGTACAGCCAATAATTCATAGTCTATGTAACAGAAATTCGTCTACTGATATGCGTGCAGATTCCACACTTAATTATGCAAGACAACCACGACTTGACTTCCAGATTTTAACCAGTCAGCATTACGTGTATGGTCAGAATCTTTCACAGCATATCCTGTCTGCGCATGAAGGAACGTGCACGCGCACGCAGGGCGACTTTTGAAAACAATGCTAATTTGAAGTACTTATTCAAGTAAAGCAGTCAAGCATGACTCAGAGGTAAGGGCCCATTTACAAAAAGAAAAAGATTTACCTCCAATCATCCGCACTTGTAGCAAACACCTTTCCCGATTTTGTAGTAACTATTGTACCATCTAGGTCAAAGGCTACAATCTGGAAACAAAGAATTTGTAATTCAAAACTCAACAGTCCATGATTAAAACCAATGGATACGCATAAAGTTAACTCCGTGGTTTAATACTTCCAATCCGTCAAACAATCTACAAGGGAAACTGACTAGGTAAATTTGAATGCATTTTCAAAGTGAACAAAGAAACTGACAGGAGCGGGATTCGAACCTGCGACCTCCGGGTTACCGTACCGGCGCTCTACCAGCTGAGCTATCTTGCCCAATGTTGGCGGTCTCCCAATTGTCAGTATCTTTGTTCGGGGTGGGCGCTAGTCAGAAGTCATAAACCCAGAATGCCGTGTAGCCAGGGATCACACCCAATTTAACGATACAACCTGGGAAGCGACATTGTGGGGATCACTCAATGAGGATACGACTTTTTAACTTATAATTCGTCAAACAATCCACAAGGGAAACTGATTTGATTTTGACCCATTTGCTGCCCAATTCCACCCCAGTGCACCACGTATGAGGGTCGGCTAAAATATGTATAGGTTGACTCTGATGGAGTAATGCCAGATCAATGTAACTTAGCATGCATTTACTTCAACCCTTTCGATAACTAACTGCATTGTTTGTTTCCAGGGCCGTATTTGGTGGTTCGTAGACAACTTTGAAAGTTGGTGGTAGCGAGTATTCGTAAAAATGGACAACATTTGGCAAAGCTGACGAAGGGCGGTCTTGTTTCATCAGGACAATGCCCCAGCTCACAAGTCGGTGGTTGCCATGGCTGCTGTGCGCGACTGCGGGTTCGAACTGGTTGACCACCCACCATACTCTCCTGATTTGGCACCATCTGACTTCCATTTGTTTCCGAACTTGAAAAAACATTTGGCTGGGAAGCAATATCGGAGATATGATGAGGTTGTATCTGCCATTGAGGAATTTTTCAACCCTTCAGGATGTAAGTTTCTACGCCAAGGAGATCCAAGCGCTGCAGCACCGTTGGAAGAAGTGTGTGGATCTTAAAGGGGGCTATGTTGAAAGGGCATCATGGTTAGTCTACAAACATTTCAGCCGACCCTCATATATTGGGTTCTATCCACCCAAGCCGGTTGCACTGGTTTTTATTAAGAATGTATTGTTCAGTGGGGTTTCCCCCCAGAATCCCTTCTGTGAATTTTGTTTAATCAAATACTGGGACATGAGAGAGACTAGTGCTAATGTACTGATCAGACTACTCAAGATATTTTTATAAGGGAAAATAGAAAAAGGATAATAATTTCCACACTTATTCTCGCGGGTCACATATGCACAAAGACCAAGCTTTGTTTTCTTTTAAACAGCCATGGGCAACTTCCAGATGGGGTGTTCGGGAGGTCGAAACCACCCTGCTCTTGCCCAATTTTTTTTAAAACTTTTTTATGGCTTTTTTAATTTTATGTGTAACCAAAACACCAATAGTGTCAGACCAGGACAAAAGACCTTTTTTGTTTGGTAGTTTTTTGGTGTTTTTTGCGTTGATGGGTAACAATGTAAAAGTGTGAAGTGTCAAACCTGACCACCCCTGCCAAAAATGCCCCCCCCCCCCCCCCCCTCCTGCTAACTTCTTTTGTGGCTAATCATAATATCCAACATCCTTAAAAAACAAAGATGAGAAGTTTGACAAGCTGGTGAGCATATCACCAGAGAAGGAAGGGTGGGGTGACACATACAACAATTGAGAGATGATGCAAACCAGACCTTATTGCTCGCCCGCACTCCCCGGCTTGTATGTACCACCAACTTCCCCCGATCCTCCCAGGTAGAATCAATCGCAGGCTTCCCTAATTGGGTCCCGGCTCCTGCCGAACTGCTTGTAGTTGTGGTGGTCTTGGCCGGAAACGCGCTGTTGGGGACGGTCGGATCTGGGCAGCGTGCAGTCCGCTTCTCTTGATATTTCTTGGCGTTCTGTTGTAAAGCTAACAGTTTAGCTTTGACGGATGACGACGCTGTGTCATCATCATCATCACTGTCATCGCTACTGTCACTGACTGCTCCGCGGTAGTTTTTTCGTGATGTCAGTTTTTGAGCTTTCGCCTTACTGGCAGGGATAACTATTACCCTAGAAGGCCCATCATCGTCACTATCAGAGATGTAATGTTTTGATGCATTTTTAGCATCTTTCTTATTATCTGTAGTTGTTATCACGTTAGAAGTATGAGCATTATCACTGCTATCATCATCATCACTGTCTCTTACTGCTGCATGATATTTCACTTGTCTAGTAGCTTTATTGGAGCGAGACTCATTCTTGGGATTTGAGTTTTTAACATTGCTGATCGGGGAAGGTTCTTTGGAGTCCTCAGTTCCTTGATAGTTCCTCTTTGAGGTGACTTTTTTATCATGATCAACCTTCAGCTTCTTTGCCGTGTGGTTGCTTGCCTCTGCTCCTGTCTCATCTTCCAACATTGGTCTCTTTCCCGTCTTCTTCTTAAAGAAGTCTGTGATGTCTCCTTTCGATCTCTTGTTATCCAACTTACTGCTCTGGCTACTGCCATTTCCTGCCGGTTTTGGGTCATCTCCTTGGGCTTGAGAGGCTGGGAACAAGACCTGATACTCATACCTATCAGTGAGTAGTTGGAACTTGTCTCTGTGTTTGATGGTAGCTTTCTGCTCTTTCTGCAGTTCTGTACCGGCAATTAAGGATGGACGGGAACTGAGCTGTTGACAAAATGAAACGTACAGACATCATAGCACATTCTGGCAAGTGGTCAAAAATTACAAATACAGGCCTGTTTTGTTTTGTTTTGTGACTGGTAACCAGAATTTGTCCAAATGCGCTATAAAAAAGATTATTCCACATAATGTGACAGACATCTGGCCACTTCATGAAAATTAAATCTCCTGAAACCACAAAGGAAACCGACTAGTTAATTTTGATTTCTTCGCTCTGAAAATTCAAATTTAATCTCGGTGAGGATTTAACAGAGATACTGTGTCACTAACAATTGTAATTACTTGCACCTACACAGCACAAGC
Organism: Hippasteria phrygiana; assembly: GCA_037893225.1. Classification (NCBI taxonomy): domain Eukaryota; kingdom Metazoa; phylum Echinodermata; class Asteroidea; order Valvatida; family Goniasteridae; genus Hippasteria; species Hippasteria phrygiana. The sequence continues at coordinate 271,780 of JAZGUH010000143.1, forward strand.
AACTAGTTCACGAAATTGCAACTGCTGTTTGCATTTGTCCAGCTGTGCTTTTACTCATTATTTCGGGTGTGTCATTTGCAACAAACTGAGGGCATTTACATTCAGTATAACGAGGGAACGATGTGGTTAAAAAGGATAATCTGGAGTTTAGAATGTTTTTTTCCCCTATGTATTATAGTGTGTCATCATTGAAGTGTACTTAAGGTGGTTTACAACATGAATACATGGTTAAGTTAAAGATTCGTGCACATTAGTGATGTATGGGCCATTCAGTAATTACGATCATTTAATTTAGTGTTTCTAATTCTATTATGTTGGACATTTGCAAGGAGAATACCCTCAATGTTATTTAGTCCTTGGGATTATTATGTAATAACAGGAAACGTGGTGCGTTACATATAAGATACTGCAAGGGGACCTTTTCTTGGACGTGCCCACCTAAGAAATCAAGATGTCCAAGTATATTTGTGTTAAGTAATTCAAGGATCGGGAAGTGCCCCACCGAAAAAAAATTCCTTTTTGTGTGTGAAGTACATGTACACATGTATGTAAGGACTTACAGGTTGATGTCCCCCCTCCCCCCCCTCCTCCCCTCCTCCCCTCCTCCCCCCCTCCCCCCCTCCCCCCCCCCCTCCCTCTCCCCCCTCCCCCCTCCCCACAAAATTCCTTTTTGGACTGGATCCCTCAACAAACTAAAACCTAGTCACAATAAATTGGAGTTCTTTAACCCTAACCCTGCTAAATCCAACAAAATCCAACAATGGTAAAAAGCTGTTGGATTTTGGTGTGTTCAATATTGATGTATTCAGCATTGTAGCAGCTAAATATACCTGTTCGATTTTGTTGTCTTTCGCAGGCTTCTCATTTTAGTTTTGTTGGAAATTGTCGGATTTAGCAGGGCCTCACGAAAAACACTGAAGGGGTTTAGGGTTAACCAGTTCAAGCCGGGATTATTTTGACATTCACCGGACCCAGGCGCAGGATTATTTTTCACGAACCTCGATGCCAGCCAGGTTCAAGCGGAATCAGGCCGTAATCTGCGGGTAGCACACCCTGATATTTCTGGCCTCGCTCGCTGCAAGCGGGTCGCTGACAGATATTTCCGGCCTCGCTCGAGTGCGTGTTTATCAGTCATCCGTTCCGAATACCGCAAAACCTTTGCGTGTATACACATCATCCGACGCGAACTGGTTAAATTAATATGAGCTAACCTGGGTTGTTTCAGTGTTATTTGTTAATCTCTTATGTCTTACCTGTTTAAGATGCAAAACTCGTCCCTCAATATCTGCCTTTACTTCCACTGAAAAGAAAACAGATGCAAAATTCTTACTTGTGCACTGTAACAGAATCTACACCGACTTATTTTTAGAATTTTGGGGGAAAAAATGTGTTTTGATGGCCTTCAAATTCAGGGGATAAACGACAAGCAATCCAACAAGCAGTGGGGTCGGCTGAAATAAAAACAGGGTCTGCGAATGACTTATTCCCCCGAGGATTCGAAAGCTGGAGCTTCAGGAAGTTGTCTGTCAACGTCCAATACTGAGGGGAACCCACATCACCTAACCACCAGAAATATACCATGTTATATTTGTTTAAGAAATTAACCAATTATAAAGGTTCCGAGTCAGTTTTATGCAGCGTTACGGTCTGTGGCTTATGGGTACTTGGCACAGCAATGCAAGCCTGGCGCTCTGCAGGCAAAAAATGGCCATGTTCTACATGTAGTTAGACCCCGAGTCCAAGTTTGAGTCACAAGTATCACTCCCAAGTCCAAGTCACAAATCATTAACCCTTTAAAGATGGACGACACCTAGGCGCCCAAAAAATTACCACCAGGCCGGATGATGTCTATGCACGCCATTCTCTGCATTTTCAATCAGTTGTTGGATTATTGTGTATTTTATGCTTGGCTGCACAAGCCTCTTGTGTCGGTTTCGCTTGGCTGCACAGGACGCCCCAGCACCATGGCGCCTCATTATAAATAACTGTATTCAAGGGGTTAACTACAAAAATAATTGTTTGACGAATTATAAGTTAAAAAGTCGTATCCTCATTGAGAGATCCCCACAATGTCGCTTCCCGGGTTGTATCGTAAAATTGGGTGTGATCCCTGGCTATACAGCATTCTAGATTTATTACTTCTGACTAGCGCCCACTCGAACAAAGATACTGACAATTTGGGAGACCGCCAACATAGGGCAAGATAGCTCAGTTGGTAGAGCGCCGGTACGGTAACCCGGAGGTCGCAGGTTCGAATCCCGCTCCTGCCAGTTTCTTTGTTCACTTTGAAAATGTACAAAAATAAACGATAAAAACAACATGTATGCTCAGAGGAATGAACGATCGGTTACACAGGTACATGTACAAGAAAAAGAAATGAATTATCATTCGTTTTCAAGTTGTGGAGAGATGTAGTCAAGTCCATCACAAGTCCCTGCAAGTCCCTGCAAGTCCATCACAAGCCCTCCAGTTCAAATCCCAATCACAAGCTATTCAAATGAGCTTTGTTAAAGGCATTCTTTTGTCATTGTTTATGCAGTTGTGACCAACTTAATGAAAGGACTTCTGACTGGACTTGCGAAAGGACTTGTGAAAGGACTTGCAGGGACTCAACTACAACTCTGAAGTTGTGGGAAACAAGAGACAGGATTCCAGAGTGAGGCTCCTGCCGGACCAAGGAAAAAATCATAGCATTTCATTATTCATTTAAGATCGGCTGCATGGTGTAATGCACACATTTTCCTGTCTGTGACATGATAGAGTCCATATGCAGTAGATAAAAATGTGGTTACATCTAACGCACATCCGATTTGTGGAGGGTTCAACCAAGACAGGTGGCATTTCTTAACTTATAATGCCTGACATGTTATTTCCCCTGATCACCGAGCCAATAATGATTTCCGCCGTAGAGCATACAAATCTTCCATGACCTCTTTAAATCGATTCTTAAAGGGACACATTGCCTTCAAATGTCATGAAATTTTGCTGTTTAGAAATGTTCCTTACCTTTGATAAGAGTTGTTCATGCAAAAAAACACGTATAATGTGTTGTAATTAGTGAGTAGTGATTACAAAACAAAAAATTGGCCGCTTACCCCTGACATCTGACCCGCGAAACATAGACTTATTTCCAGTACTAAATACCACCGTCTAAATAATGCGCAAAATACGCTGTAAGAGTCTTTAGGCTGGCGCCGCAGCCAGTGGCCTTGTGAACCTATCAGATGATCGCCAGGTACAATTCTCTACCTCGCGACACATATCGCCAGTGCTGCGCGCCGTGCCACAGTACATCAAAATGGATCAACCAAACGTACTTCAACCAGATGCGACTGGAAATACGACTGGTGAACACAGTCCGCCATTTTGTGGAGTCAAAAATTTGGTTCTACAAAATGGCGGACCGTTATTTGTCACGAAATTAAACAAAAACCACGCAATTTGAAGGGATAGTTATGTGAATCTTTATATTCTACTTTTAAAAAAGCTTCCCAACCATATCCATTTCAGTTTTATAGCCCAAATCGCAAAATCCAAAGCAATGTGTCCCTTTAATGTGAACATCTGAGCACGAGACATTCCAGCCACAGACTGACACATGTAGTTTATTTACCCAATAGCAATGTGATTGATAGATTGATCGGAAGTTTTTTCATGAATTTTTATCTTCAAGCAAACTTGAATCCTCTTTCCATAACCGGTGTGATATCATTTTAATAGTATCACAGGTCACGTATTCTTCTGCTCTTCTGCGCTCACATTTAATGCTGGACGTACAATTTGTACATTAGGAAGACTGCTAAAAGTGAAGAGGGTTCGTGTTTGTTGAGGCATTTAACTGGGCATCACGTCTGCTTGAAGATAAATTTGTTATGCCGCTTGTGCTTGTGGAAGACAAAAAACGCAGTACGTTGGTGTTTCATACATGTACGCCACTCGGTCTTCAGCCTCAAAGCACATGCGCTAAATTATGACTCTATTCGCACCTGTGGGATAATAATATTAGTGGTTGCTTGATTACAGGTATCTTCACAATTCTTCAGTTGTTTGTCTTCCTTTCTAATTATGCCTGTTGCTTCTTACCAGGAGAAGTGTCTAAATCTATATCAGGACCAACTTCCATAAAAAAAAAAAAAACAATCATATGATCTACATGTATTGACATCACCTTGTTGACGTGACAACTTCTTGTCCAAAATTCCGGTGGCTGGACACCGTCCGAGGATGACTACTTGCTGATTGGTCAATGTAATTGGCAGCAGGTTGGCCCCTGCATCTGTACAAATCAAGCGACACATTTTCTTTTCCTCCATCTTGACTTGCGAGCCTAAAAAGGAAAATAAAACTTGGTACAGGTACAGATCCTTTTCACCCACATGACCACTGAGGTAGTAATGGCACCATACTGGACTACCTTGGAGCTGATCATAGTACATGTACAACTGTATTGTATGCAATTCAAACAAAAATGCCTGATTCTGTGGCTTTTTCTTTGTTCAACACATTCACGGTCATTCCCCTCACATCCCAAAGCACACCCCTATAATTTAACTTGCACTTTGGATAACAGATCCGTATCTAATCCCAAAAGTATGATTTTTGGAGGTTTGGCATGTGAACATTTGGTGGCGGCTATGTGCCTTCTTGATCTACATGTACATGTAGAAGTAGTGAATGTCTACAATGTCCACTGGACTTACAGTTCAGGATTCTCTACACATGTTGCATGGCCACTGTTACCTGGGTTCGAATCCCACCAGGGCCGACATGTGGATTGGGTTTTCATTCCCTGCCTGATTCCGTTTGTTTTCCACAGAATATCAGAGATATACGGACTTGTCAGGCTCAATTCCTATTTAAAAATATCAAAATCGACACAAAATTGGACTGGACAGTGAAAAATTACAAGCCAATTACTTTTTATTGGATGTGGACAAACTTTCAATTTCCTCAAAATTATCTCTGATTTGACCTTGCTGCCGACAATTAATCCAAATTTCCAGGCCTCGTCCCATTCCCCAGGAGTGGATTCAGCGGCCCTTGTACCAGACCAGTCTGCACTAGATTAGAACAAAGTAGAAGGAACTAGCATATGGCTAGAAACTAATTACTTTATGTCTACGTTTTTTGGGCTGACATAATCAATGCCACTTCTGGGGTCTTCGAGCCGGGATCCAAGAGTGACAGGTTTCTGTCTCTATTTCTAGTAGGGGTAACAGAAATCCCCCACCATCCAGGGGGTACCAGTGGCACATGGGGATTGGGGAAATGCCCAATGAGTCTGTCCCTGACCCCAGTCATCCCACTAAAATGTCAGGGTCAAAGAATGACCACAAATCAGGGTTTGGAATGCTGAAAATAAGTTTCAGATATCTCCTTATCTTTCCATGCTCAAGAGTACTTTTTCAGATGAAACTTAAACTGGTCAGAGTAAACAGTAATTAACCCCTTGTGTCCAGCTGTTATTGATAGGGGCTGTGCAGCCAAGCATAAAAGCAAACAATTCACACACCACACTGAATAGAGCGGTCCTATTTATTAGAATTGGCGCCCCACTTCCAGGTGAATTAATGCTTTGTTTGAAAAAGCTCCATCCATTCATTACATTCCCATTCAAGAACAATATGCACTATAGTTGAAACATGATGAATGGACTGAGTACATGCAGGAATGCGTATACAGATTTCAAACTGCGGCTATAGCCGTCATACCTATACAGGTTAGGGACTTTGTTAATGAATGTACATCTCCCTGATGCAAAACTCTTCTAACAAACTACATGGTGTGTTGGATATTGTCGTATTCAGCAGGTAGCAGCTAAATATACCTGTTGGATTTTGTCAGAAGCATACTTCCAGCAACATTTCTGTTGGATTTTGTGGATTTGGCAGGGCTCATACAAACAAATACATTGTACCTGCTGTATTTTGTTGGATTCAACAGGGTAATTGCAAAATGAACCACAGCTGAATCCAACAAAATGTGTTGTTGGATTTTGTTGGATTTAGCAGGGCCAAAACACTGGAGGGGGTTATTTAGGGTTAATCGAGACAAATTGTTTTGCAGCCTCACTTTGGAAACTGTGTGAATATTGCAAATTGCACTTGGCTTTATTAAGAGCTTACCAAATTATGTTTAAAAAAATACTGTACATGTACACAAGCAATAATATATTGTAATATATACATGTACAGTATGTATTTTGCTTTGTGTTAGGAACACAAAGTTAATGTTGTCAGTGTTATGAAATTCCCCTCACAGAATTGTCAGAGGCCACGCGTCACTTATTTGCATACGCGTGCGACCTTGGCTGACCCTAACCTGTGAATGAATGGGTCGAAATTGTTTACGCCAAGCCGTGCCAGAAAGTTCTTGGTCAATCTTGTGTACGCTAGCTCTTTCGAGAAGCTGTGTAGAGGATTATTTATAGATGTGACATAATTTGTACGATTCTCTAGAATTTCTAGTAATCTCTGGAATGAATGAAATTCTTTATATACGGGCTAGCTTGGGAATAAAATCAGGACTTGAGATTTTCGACCAGGACTTTAGACGGACGGAGAATTTCGTTGGGATTTTGGTGCATCGAGTTCATCGAGCTGTTTTTATTCGGACCTGTGACCTGTATATGACTCGTCTGCGTAGGAGCGTCTGGAGACAGAGCTGAATTTTATTCCCGGAAGAGACATTTATTTGTGAACTGTCGTGGGTTCATTATTTGGGGTCTCATATCCTCATATTTTCGCAACGGGAGCCAGTTTGTGTCGTCCCCCACTGTTTTCGTCTCTCTTCGGCTGTTTTGGAGGTGAATTCGCCCGTGTTCCAGCTCGTCAAAGAACTGTATTCATTATACCATTATTGGAGTAGTCCTTGTCCGTTGCTGAGTGCCCAAGCCGTCCAAGACCTCGCCCAAGGCCTCGCCCATTGCAGAGCTGCCCAAGTCGTCTGAGCCCTCGCATATATAAGTCCTCGCCCGTAAGATCTTTTAAGTTATATATTGTGTAAGATTTTTTCTTTCTACACTTGTTAAACCCTATTGATTCTCGAATATTCTCACTATTAAATCAAATTGTTTCTTTGTTCTTTACATCCATGTGATCTTGTTTGATTTCTTTGTTGCATCTGAGAAAATTCAGGCTTTTCCAGTAATTTATATTTACGGATAGTCTGGAGATTTTCAGACCGTAACACTTGTCATGTTCTAGACTAGATGTCACACAAGCTGAGCTGTGCCTGAATTTCAATTTGTGAAATGTTGACCTTAATGAAAGGAAGATGACAATGTGACATAATTGATCAAAAAAATTATCCTGATGTGATGTAATTAGTAAACAAGATGGAATTAGTAATTTCCCAGCATTAACCCCTTGAGTACGTTTTTACGGGAGACATCAGGGTGTCGCGAGGTGTCGCAGCGGCTCTGGCAGCCAAGCGAAACGGCCACAATGTGTTTGTGCAGTCAAGCGTGACACACAATAATCCAACAATGGATTAAAACTGCACAAACAGCGGCAAATGGCGTCATCTGGCCTGGTGGCACTGGGTTTTTTGCGGCATAGGACATCTTCCGTACGCAAAGGTTTAAAGAAACACACTGACTGCCTTGGAAGTTGAAGGCAGAAAAGGGCATGCCAAATGTTCACTGTCCCTTCATTTTGTACCTGTCCATGTCTCATCACGGCGGTCCCACCGTCCCACGTCCCTTTTGTCAATGTCCCAATTTTGTTTTGTCTCTGTTTCTTATGCACATGTCCCTTCTCCTTGCTGTACATGTACTGTCTATTTTGACTCATATGCACCACCAATGAAGCAATAGAGCGTGTAAGTTGACCTCGAGAATGTACAGGAGTTTACGAGAAACCAAACTTCCGGGCACCTCGAATAGGAGCTTCAACGTGTAAAGCGAGTAGTTTTCTAGAAATAATTCGTTTTTGACGCTGTTCTTTTTACTGAAAGGTACATGTAGATACAAACTTTTAGCAGAATATTATTTTTCATTTCAATTTACAAAATGTGAAAGATAAATCAAATTAGAGAAAAAGAAGAACGAAAAGTCTAAAGGGGTTAAGACATTTACATGTATACAATGTAACGTACATGTACGTAACATGGACAGAAATTTTGTGACAAAGTTCTGTCCATGTTACATGTACATGTACGTACATACGTAATATTCTGAACATACATTTAATACCCTGTTACGTCTGAAATATACACTGCAAAAACTGGGGTGTTAAAAATAACACCAACGGTGTCGAATTTGATTCTTTCCCGGTATCTATATAGGATAACACCCATGGTGTTAATTGACACCAAACGTTGGTGTTAATTTATTCCAACACCAAATATGGTGTAACTGTATACACCAGAAATCGGTGATAATTTGTAGTATACTTGGTGTTAAATGTACACTAAAAAAATAAAGGCATATTGTTATTGGAAATTCCAGGCAGAAAGTAACTGCAAAATTATAGAAATAAATTAAATGGGAACCAGACTAATTGGAATAAACTTATTATACATTACTATGGTACAAATGCTACGGTAACCTACATGTACATTGTACTTGCACTACAAAGTGGATATTGTCGTAATTTAGCTATATATTTAGCACTTTTTCGCCATGCTGAAGTCATGGTTTCCATTAACAATTTCAATATTTCAATACGCCGCAAAGCGATGTAATGCGATTATTTATGTTTACACAAAATCTAAATTTTGTTGTGGAATTGTTTGAATAATTACACAAGAAATTGTGTTTTTTGACGAAACACCACAATTTAACATAACTTTTGCGAACATAAATTTCCTCACCATAATACACGAAGAAGTGATGCCGTCCAATTGATTGCTGGATCTTCAAGCATGCGCATGTTGTGTAACCTTTTAACACCAGAACTATTTAACACCAAGTTATTTAAGTTTCTGCCTGTACATTTGAATAATTTGTTGTTATTTTACCACCAAAAGAATCACCAAAACTTTTACACCAGTGTTAGCAATTTAACACCAGAGTTTTTGCAGTGTACAATAGATTGTTGTGGTTTTTACAGGTAACAATGCTGTAGGGATAAGAATGAAAGGCACAGTATTTGGTAAATACATTTATTGTAATTATTACTTTCTTTTCAGTATTAACAAACTTTCTGTCCATGTTACATACGTAGCATTCTGAGCATTATCTTGTAAAATTTGCCCGGAAAGTCTTAAATTCTTGGTGAGCACAATCCTCACCAATGGGGGAATGTATGTACAATGTACAATTACATGGGGGGGAAAAAAAGAGGACAAGCAACTAGATATTATGATCCCGTTTCATTTGCCAATCCCATGTCACACTTCTGTACCCATTTACTGTAGAAGGACCCATGTTAGTATACAAATTTGAGTGATTTTTGAGAATTGAGGATGAATGCATTTTTTGGGCAAGGAAAATCAGAGGATTTTGGAGGACTGAGGCAGTGGGTGCTGTTCGTTTTGAACACAAGTAAAAACAATTGGAGGATTTTGGAGGATTGAGGATGGTTGCTAGCAAAAAGGGCCTAAGGGGTAGGGTTTTACACGAGGCCTATTAGCTGATTTTGAGCTACACAAAACGTTCCACAGGTTGCAAAGATTCCTACATAGTTTCAATGATTTTGTTTTCAATTCATGGTAACCCCTAACACTGCTGAATCCATGCATATCAATACAAATTTCCACACACCCTGAAGGATTAGGGTTTTTGTAAAAAAAGACACCCACACTTCAAGCTCTGTAGACTTTTATTATAATGAATGGAAAAGTTTGTTAACAGGTATACAGTTATTATTGGACTTGCTGTGTGATCTATACGACATTTTCACTAAGAGATAAAAGAAAATAACAAACAAACAAAATCAGACAACAAAAAATTATTAATAAATAAAGTATTAACCCTTATATACCCCCTAGACCCTTTTTGCTAGGAACCATCCTCAATCCCCCAAAATCCTCCCATTGCCCTGCACCAAAAAATGCATTCATCCTCAATCCTCTAAAATCCTTAAATTGTTGGCATTTATGTTCCTCCAAAATCCTCCTGTTTCTCAAATGCCATTCACCCTCAATCCTCTAAAATCATTCTCGTTGAAACACCATTCATCCTCAAGCCTCCAAAATCCTCTTTTTCTTGAAATGCCATTCATCCTCAATCCTCCAAAATCCTCCAAAACTGCAAGGAGGATTTTGGAGGATTGAGGTGGGTTAGGGTTAAAGGATAAATAGAAGTAATATTTCAGTAGGCAATAAAATGTCCGATGGCGTCCGATGGCTTGAATAATTTAGATTTATTCATTTATTCCTTGCCAACTAATTGGCTGGTGAGGAGAGTGAGAAATGGTTGAATCAAAGAAGGGGGTTTCGTGAAATTAGATCCTCCACGAGCATGCCGTCAACGACCGCTGCCGTGATCGTTCTTTTGATCTTCCGCCACATTTTTGGCGAAACCAGGCATTTTGCTGGCCCGAATATGCAAACAGCACAGTTTTCACAAAGAAGTCAATGGTAACCAAGTTAAAAAGGCATAAAGTTAACTTTTTTGCAGTTGCAAACTACGGGAGACCACCCAATACATGTACCTCAATTTTGATGCCAAAAATTACGAAAGCGGTGAAAAATTGGCTCATAAACACCGCAATAATTTATGCCAAAGAAAGTAAAGAGATCGAAAATGTTGTTGTAGTTACAAAACAATATTTATGAATGAATCAAAGATGGACTCCTCTGCCTCAGAACTGCTTCAAAATTTAAGAAAACACTATCAATACGCATGCTTATAGGAGCATATGGGGTAGTTTTGGGGAATATTTCACAAGTTTCCGGATGTCGGTAAAGCGGTCACAGTTTCGATGCCAAATTAGTATTATGCTGAAGTGCACCACTAGCGGCGGCTCGCGTGAATCTAGCTATTATTAAAATGATTAATTAAACTACAAAAAGGGATGATGCCACGAATATTTATGCACACAAACTGTGATTTGTTTTTACCTGGATTTCGAACATTGAGCTCCTTTGCAGTACATTGTAGCGTATCCAGCTTTTTGTGCCACAGAGGGCAAACAACATCTGAACCGTCTGAAAACTATTTCCTTTTGTTTTTTATGATGCCTCAAATGCCGCCAGGGTGGCATGTTCCCCCTCCCCCCACTCCCCCCCCCTCCTCCTCCCCTCCTCCTCCCCCCCTCCCACTGGATATGCTCCTGTGCAGTTCCCATTAGAATACCGTCCATCGCCTGCATACATGTATGTCTAAATAGCCTCCACAAAAAATGTCATTATTCTGTGAAAAAAATTCATTACCGGTACTTAAAAAAAAAAATCAGTATGTCTGCCACGATTTTCGTCAAACCTATTTTAATTAACCCTAACCCTCCAGGGCATGTTTGCTAGAACCCTGCCAGATGCATCAGATTGCATACTTTGTCACATTGACTTGTGTGCGGAGTGAAGCAAAGTGAAGCTGTCACCACAGATGCACTGTGCTGCGTCTGGCAGGGTTAGGGTTAAACGCAGTTCTGTAAACCTTCCAATAAATCCTGAACATTTAATTCTGAATATTGCCTTAGTCTCGCCCTGCTTCGGGCATGTCTGGTGTCTGTTTGTATCAGAGGACGGGATTGGTTGATAACACATCAAATGTGGGAAACCAGCCAATCAGCGTGTTCGTTTCATCGTGGGAGACACGTGAAAGTTGTAGACACTTAAAAGTTGAATAAGCCTTTTCTGCAGTTTCAACGAGTGTGCGCACATCATGATTCACGATTTAGGGCCTGTTTGTTTCACACGAATCTGGATCGCGATCAGTGATCTGTACGTTGGTTCACACACCAGATTCCGCCTAATGGATGGAGCGAACCGGCAGCTAGATCACTGATTGCGATCCGGATTCATGTGAAACAAACAGGCCCTCAGTTTCAAGAGATAAACAGTTCGCCTCACGAGCGCAAAATCATAGCGGGCTGCCAACGAAATCAAAGAAAAATTCTTGGGAAAGATTTTACTTTAATACCCCCACCAAAATCGGTCAGGAACAGCAAATCCTGGAAAATAACCATCCATTTGTGTTTTGTATTATAAACCTTTAAATTTGAGAATTTCGTTGGAGAATTGTCATGCAATATACATACTGGGAAGATATGTTCTTGGCACAGTGTATGGTCACTCAAAGTGTGCACTTAATTTTTGCCTAATTTTTACAGATTCTTGAAATAAGTTCAAATAACGGATTGTGCCACATATTTAGCTGTTATCAAGGAGGGTTAATTATTTTCCAAGATTTTGCTGTTCCTGACCAATTTTGGTGGGGGTATTAAAGTAAAATCTTTCCGTGTAAAGAAAAGTTTCTATCTGCTTTTTGATTGGATGAAAAAGTGCAGAATGTGGATTCGGTTAGTTGTATGCAATTATCTGCTTTGTTTTATCTCCGAAACCAAATCGTTAGATCTGATATAGTGCGCACGCACGCGCAGTTGTATTTGCGAAAAGGCTTACTGAAATACCAAATATTAAATTTTAAAAACGAACAAAAAACAAAGGCAGCTTTGGCCTTGGGAAGATTATATATTTCAGTGGCATGAGACACAAACAGGTGATGTGTACGCGGAGTGAAAACTGCACTGCAGAATTAACGGACATTAATTACAATAACTTTTTTAATTGAATGGATTTGCTGATTGACAGGTTGTTTTCCAAAATGTAAGTGGAAAATACATGTATTTGCGCTCAATCGGGCCGCAAAAAATGCTCGTCTTAGCCGAGTTCTCACGTAACCAGAGCTTGTATTAATGAAATTTTCTCTCATAGGAATGTGCACAATTCGGTCGAGACCAACAAAAATTCTCGTCTTAACCGAGTTCTCGTGTTAACCGAGCTCTTATTAACCCTAACAGTCCTGAATCCTCAAATTTTAATATGATTTTCCACACACCCTAGGGAGTTAGGGTTAACGAAAGTCGACTGTATACTGACCCTGGTTTTGCAATATATATTCAATATTCTGAGCCATTTTTAATGAGCCATTTTTAAAAAGCCTCGTGTTTAAAAAATTCTCCGGACGGTATTCTAATGGCCTAACTTTGGTTCTAGCTGGCTTTTCTACACTTAGGCGGGCTAGCGGTAACACTATCCTCCGCTCAGTAGCATAGCTCACTACTGACATTAGGGAATCCGGCACTTTTTATGTTTCTTCAGAGCACCCCCACAAATGTAGTATCATTAAAAGGAGAATCAAAAAAGTAATTCAATGGTGCAAGAATTAGCTCCATAGCATGAAGTATGGGAAAGTTATGCTAATTTTAAATTAGCATAATTTTATATTGTCAAATTGACGATTTTTGGCTGTCAATGTTTCCAAGTAGTTGAGTAACTACATATGACTGAAAAAGTTTCCAGAATACATTTAAATCATCTTAAGGTTAAACTAGTACATGTATCAGGAGGTCCCCTTTCCTGTAATCATCCATGAGCTTACGTGTAAACTTGACCAGCATCCGAGTCATACTTGACATATAATAGTCCTTGGGACGAGGCCTTTTTTTCGCTTATCACGCGGTCTGGTCTGCAGAAGTTTATCTAATATTTCTTGTTTCATTGATCAAAAATAAAAACTGCAAACAAACCTTGTTCCCACATTCTTGTGTTGTTTGGAACATCGCAAATAATTTTTGTATTAACAACAAATTCGAGGACGGAGCCAATATATGTCTAATATGACACCGAGAGAGGATGAAAATCAACCAATGATATGCAAGGTTTGTGTGGTGCTTCAAGAAGAACCAATCAAATAGTACGTTTTATATACCGTTGGCCTTGAAGAGAATCCAACATGGCGTCGTCGGAAGCAGACAGTCCAGTCGGTTGTCGGTCACTTCGCCCAAACGCCACTTCGCCCACGCAAAAACCACTTACCAGTGTATTTATCAGTTCTAACTGAATGTTACTGAGACTTTTTGAGAAAAATGACACTGCCACTGCCCTGGAAGAGTTTTAAGCCAAAAAAGGATATGGCCTATCCGTGTTTTTTCGAAAGTAAAAAATGACTTTGTGTTTTTGCCCAACTTACTAGTTCTTTTTCACCATTTTCCGAAATTGGACATTAACCCTGCGTCATTGAATACTACAAAAATTCAAAATTACTACTTGAGTAAACTGCAGTATGGGGTACTACACTGGTCTATGTCTATGAGAATTTAGTAGTATTTTGTAGTACATAAATAACAGTGTACTGGACCCCAAATACATGCCTATGACGTTAGGGTTAAAGTCAACTTGGAGTTGGACTCCATAGTCTTCCGTGCAACGATTTCAACTGGTGTCAGCCATTTTGAAGTGACGTCACACTGTTCCAAACAGCTAGCTTGCCGACAGCTGTTTGATGAGAGCACAGCTGGCCTATCACGATTTTGCGCGAGATGTTTGAGATTTTCTTTTTATCATTTGTACTGTACCTTTTTTGTGTTTACATGTATAGCCAATCCTCATCCCTTGTTCAGCTCCCTCTCCCTGTGCCAAAATAGACCAAACTACTATCAAAACCTATCAATTTACAGGTTGTAACACACACACTGTGAGAGAGGAAATGGGTTGGTTTTTTAATAGGCGGTGATAGTTATAAGAAAAAAAATAACTTGGTGCAGAGAACTATTTTTGAATGTCTTTTACAGTAAATGAATGGGAATTTGTGTAAATTGTTCAATCTGTAAATAAGACATGTCAACAGAATAGAGTGAACTTGGAGTCCAACTTCAGACATACACACATACAATGTACATGTACATTTGTTTCAATAGTGTACACTGTCTAATCCCAAACTGAAGTGTTCAGAAGTGTAAGTGTATTTTCCTAACCGTATTTTATGTATTTGTCTTGTATTTGACAGTCATACACATACTGTAATTCACGTAGATCCACTAAAGAAGTGACATTACATTGGCATGGTCGGGTTCATTTATGTCTGTGAACACGTTTACACACTGGTATTGAGAAAGTATGAATTTTCCCCCATTTCCATAAAGGCCGAAAATCAAATTGCCGAACTGGGAGTGTTTGAAGGTGTAATAACTCGTTCAATATTTTATGATTTCAGCCTTTATTATAAGCTTCTGCAAGACAGTTTCGAATCCAATTTCTTTTTCTAGTATTCTATAGTGGTATGCCTGCACACGTGAGAAACATTTTGTGATACTAAAAGCTGTTCTGTTTGTGGTGTTTCTCTGTTATTTAATTTGGAACACATGAATTTACAAACCAAGTGAAACTGGCAAAAGTAAATGACAAACTACTTTTTGTCCATAGAAAAATGGTATGGATAAAATGTTTTTCTTTGTGAAAATGTTTTAATAGGGACTTTCATCTTTTATATGTTAAATTAGCAAAATGAAATAAATATGAACTAGTACCTGTTTTAAATGAGCATGAACAAACTATATTGCTCAATGTCAAATTCTACCAAGCGGGACCTGCCATTACTATTTTCCATCTTTGTACATATACATGTATTTATTTTGGTTGAAGTCGGAATAAAATAATGTTACAGAAACAGTCTTTGTTTTGTAATTGTTGATATGTCCAAATCGTTCTTACAAAGTTTAATCAAAATTCAAGTTAAATTGAATTATGAGAACTGACCCATTTCAGGGATGATCAGTAATCTGGCAGCTATATCTGTATTTTTTTTTACTTTTGCATCACTGATAACGTGATATTATATGAGGAAACTCCAAAAGTAAATTTAGTCAAGGAATAGATATTAACTGGTTTGATTTATGGTTTTTGTGGGACACTCGATCAAACCCAGTTTCAAAGCTGATAACATGATTTAGATCAAAGAATCAACAGTTTTCTGTAGGCCATGGGTTTTACAATTCGCAGTACATTTTTTATAAAGGAAAGTAAATTACCAGAGATCCTATTATTTAGGGTCTCCGTGATTATTTCAAACTAAAAATAACTGTAATGAGGCACCTTGGTTTAGGAATAAAAAAAGGGCAAAATTTAACTGAATAAACGTTCTGGAAGACAGGCGCACCCGCCTCGATCGCATGCAATGCGTGCAAAATTTGTGTCTATTGTGTCAATAGAGGGCGCTATTTCTACTTTTTCTTATGCACATTCCGGGCTTGTTTTGTCGTAAATTTTCTCATTCCCAAAAAAATTGTGGATGTTGGAACAAAGTTTTTTCGATTAAGTACATCATAATTTATAGAACTAGACATTTTTATAAACTTCTGCAAACCAGATCACGTACACAATGTAACTCAAAAACTAAAGCACTTTCGGCCTCTCGTCCCATGGAGTATAAACCAAGCCGGGTAGCCGGGTAGCCGGAATGAAAATTCAGCAGGATCTGAAATAAAAGTCATGTTGAAAAACTCAAACAAAAAATGCAAGCAACAACTGAACACGTGAGCTGTAAGTTTTCATGATGATGAACTCTAACTTGTCAAATCACCTGTATGTGGAAAAACTCATGCTGATGAGGGCACCATCTCTATTGTTAGTAAGAACTTGTTACAGCATTATTTACTGTGTTAGTCACAAGTTAGA
Organism: Hippasteria phrygiana; assembly: GCA_037893225.1. Classification (NCBI taxonomy): domain Eukaryota; kingdom Metazoa; phylum Echinodermata; class Asteroidea; order Valvatida; family Goniasteridae; genus Hippasteria; species Hippasteria phrygiana. The sequence goes on from JAZGUH010000143.1 coordinate 288,343, forward strand.
GGGTTAAACATTTAACCTGTACGAAAAATAGTCTGAGTAACTTGGACCCTTTATCGCCTTTTTTAACATTTGGACATGATCTGGCGATAGTAGGGTCCAAGTACGTGTACGACGATTTTCTATTCATTAATTAAATACGTCTAAAATCCCAACAAAAACATCAGAATTCAACCTTACAACAGCCACCAAAATACTAGATACGCCACCTTCAGGACAAGTGAAGTTCCATGATCAGATGAAGGTACCAAGGTTTACTTACCATCCAGATAAAAAGTGAAATTTACCGTTTAATTACCAGAGACACCCGCAGTACATGTCTTTTCGCTGTCTTGGAGTTCAAATCGTGACCCCTCGACCTTGCATGACGTCACCCTGATACGCAGCGCCCGCATGCACCGCGCGACAACTGGTTTATTCCGGCGACCGGGGGCTGGGATACAATTTAAGCCTGAGGTTTGGCAAAGTATGGAAAACCAGTAGAAAAGTGTAAAACAAAAACAGAATAACAAAACGTCGTAAAAATGCTAGAAAATATTTAAAACATTGCTCAATCTATTAGGAACAAGCAAATAAATTGTAAAGTTTGGACGCGTACGTGAGGGGTGCACCATCATGACCATGTGACAACATAATCTCCCACTACTGACCTTATAAGTTATTTCATTTCATAGTAAAAAAATAATCTTATCCAGTAGTCTCTCAGTTGCTGTGTGAAGAATGCAAATTATAGATTGCTTCTTAATCTTCCATTTTCTTTTAAATGTTGGGAAGTTAGCCGATCAGAGGTTTAGATCATTTCCCAATGAAAAAAAACACCTCCGAAAATGTATCCCCCCCCCCCCCCCCCCCCAGACAGCGCCTTAATGTCATGCGAAGGCAACTTTGTCAAGCCAAACATGACCCAACTTCGTAAAGATACAATGTAGAAGCACAGAATCTCAGGTGATAACAGATGATAAAACATCACCACAAAGATATGCGACAAAGTATATGCAATAAAATTCACATCGTAAACTTTATTCGCTTATATAGTTCACAAACAATGTCAACATATTTGCAAATCAAATAAATAAATGCTACACACATTGTAATACAAATTGAATTTGCAAATATTCACGACATCGTGTAGCTCAAGAGCTGGAAAACTCAAAACTTGAAACCCTCTCCTCTTCACAACATTTTTGAAAGTAGGCAGGTTCATGAAAATGTTAAGTTAATTGCAATTCCTTCAAATGTTACTTTATCCTAAAGAGCTTGAAAAAAGGAATAAAATGAGGGGTTGATGACCTCAATAGGATAATTTGATCGTGTTTTTTTGCAATCTGGAGGAGAGAAATAGGCCAAAAAGTTGTGCCTTTACATCGCGCGACAATCGGTGGTCACGTGACTTGGTACATGTGGCGCGGCTGCATCTCGACCCCTGTTGTGTGATTGATGGTATCGTCCAACCGTGAAGTTTCTGTTGAATATTCATATTGCATTGCTGGCAGGGCGCGTGGCGGTGCTTGATTGTATGACAAGGCGGTGGATTTTGGAGTTCGTTTTGGCGACCGTAACCATGAAGGAAGGAACACAAAATAATCAAGAATTAGTTCTTTTGGTTATCTTTGGTTAATTGGTTTGGGGATTTGAGTACTACATCATCAGGCATTTACAATTCTTGTCAAGTTGTGTTTTATTTCCCATGGTTAAATGCATGAGTCACGTAAACGCTGCAGTGATCGCTGGTAAACGAAATTACCACTGCATTCATTCCCAATCACCCGTGAAGTACCAGGTAGTACATGTCATTCAAAAAAAAAGGGTGGGCTACTACGCATGCGCATACAAGTCCTGGAAACTTTTGGCGTCGACTCGATGCGTGACGCGACGGTACCGCTCTACACTTTTTTAAGAACAGGGGGTAGCTGAAAAGTTGGAACATTGCAAAATTTATAGCGACAAAATTTACAGGAATATTTTGAATATTTTCCTGTAATTTTCCCGATCCACACGTCTGAACATTTTACAAGATAATGTCAGTCAAACCACGCCTCTTGCCAACATGTGAGCAGGCATGCATATGCAGTAGCCCTGTTCACCACTTCGCTGTATACGTATAAAATACCACGTGAAGGGGTCCTGGGATCGGAAGTGGAAAATGAGACCAATCAAATGACAGTACAGTCTTTCAGTCAGCACGTGCTCAACCACAAGGGAATTCCCCAAGATGAGAAATACATTGTAGCTTCCTCAAGTTTACCACAAGTGATCACAATATCCCCACACTGCTCACGCTCATCTGCAGTTAATATTTGCGATATTTAATCCTGTATTTGTTTTCAAAAATCGCCGGCGGTTCATCGCTACTTGTTGGCGAATTTTTCATTCATTCTTACTTTATTAAGTGATCGAAATTAATGGAAAGAAAAAAACTCACAAAAATTCCTTTCAGACTTTTCCCAGTAGTAGGCCTACAGCTCAACTAAGTAGACAATTCTGCAATGTAATAATTATAAAGTGACAAGTTTGAGCCTTGAAGACAGTTAGTGGCTTTTCCAATTTTGCGCAACCTAGCAAATTCGGCGAGCCAAAATTTGTGCCCACCTTCCCAAGTCCATGTTTTGCACAGCAAATAGCCGCTGGTAAATCTGAGGGCCTCCAAAAGGTCTAGCCAGTTTGGCTCATCTCCAAGAATGAGCTGATTCTTTAGAGGAGTCCTCCCAAACTTGTGGATTGGATCAATTCGACAGGGCATGTCCATAGTAACAGTATCGCCTGGACAACCCGAAAGGTACGTGTAGGCTCTCATACATATTCATGGTTAACTTACGCACCCCCTGTCTACCAAGTGTGTAAAATTCATGTATATTTCGGTATAGACCTTGCACATACAATGTACCATGCAAACACAAAAAGCATCAACCGAAACTATTATAAATCAACATTTACTAGTATTTCTAACACGGGATAAATCCACTTTTACAACCAAATATAACATAATCACGTTGCTTCTAATAGTCACAAACACATTTCAGTATAGTGCAGCGACCCTCAAATCAATAATTTTCTTTTGTAATTCGCGGCGACTGAAACAGACTTGCCATTTGCCACAAATTGTCAAAGCTTACCGCTGGTAATTTAATATACACAGAGTGGTTTCTATGGCTAACAAGGGTATGTTGTTTCGTTCCGTGGCATTAAAAATTACATCTGTGGGCTCCAAAAGTCCGTATTCTATCGTTAAAGTTGGTGCTTACAATCCAGATTTCATGCACGCGCCGCCAACAACCACTGCCGTTATCGTGCCCAGTTGCTGCGCACTCTGCTGTTTTCCCACTGGCGCGTGGCGTCCGATGGTCTTGAATAATTTAAATTTATTAATTTATTCCTTGCCAACTGATTGGCTGGTGGGAGAGCGATAAATTATTGAATCCAAGAAGGGGGTTTCCATGAAATTCTCCATTATTAATGCGAATATTAAACCCAATCTGTCGCGTGTTGTCAAAGCTTACCGCTGGTAATATTCTACACACAGATTGATTTCCATTGCTAACGAACTAGGGTATGTTCTTTCTCTCTATTGCATTAAAAATGACAACTCTAAAAGCCTGTTAAAGAAATGCACATGGCGAACTCCGATGGGTGTTATCATCCCGATTTTCGGTCATGTGTCGGCCACAACTTCCACGTTCAATTAGATCATCCAGAGTGTGCCGCCAACGACCGCTGCGGTGATCGTGCCTATTGAAAGTAGTCATAGGACTGGGAGACAGTTCCAACCCCTTCCAGAACACTATAATTTTTTCTCATTTTTCTCTTCTTACTGTCAGGCTTGTTGTAGAGGAGTCGGATACAAAATGCCCCAGCCTAGAGAACTCGTCAAAATCGTCAACAGACCTACTGCCGATGAAACGGCCGCCATGCGTCTGACGCCAATGTAAAATTCATGTCTACCATGTAGTTCGTGTCAGATATCGTGCCTGAGTTGTTGTCCGAAGCGCGCACTTAAAATGTGGGCGGGCATACTTTAACTAAAAAAATCCCCACGCGCATTTTTTTTAAATTGCGAGCGCAAATTTAATAAATTGCGCGTCTTTAAAAATTGCGCTCAGTCAGGGGTATTAAACTAGTAAAATCTTTCCTAATCAGTAGTTTTTTACAACAAGTACTTTTTATACGGTGTGATAGGCCTAACGTTAGATATACATTTTCAAAGGGTCGTTTTACTGGACTCCCTACTGACATGCCGAACTGCTTCAATCATGGAGAAATAAAACTTCTCCATGCTTCAATAGACAATCACAATGTGTTTGTTTTAAACTTTCAGTGCCACGGCCACGGAGTGTTTACTGTTAGTGTTTAGTGTTACTTAGCGTTATACATGTTATACTAGCCGCCATGTTTCTGCTATTCTGTTATCTGATTGTAATTGTGGAGGAAATTGTGGCGGTATATGTAAACAATTGTAAGAAATTTAAGCACATGATCAGAAAAGGCAAACCTTAACTGGAGCCTCATCAATCATTCCGGCAAAGAAACAGCCCTCTGCATTCAGTAGAGACTTCGCGATCGCCCTCGCATATCTCGCGCGCGCGGTACGTCGCGTCGATACAGCACTTTGATGCAGCGCCCTCTATTGAAAGGGTGATTTTTTTCGGCCCATGTTAGGGCTCATTTTTGTACGCCCAAACAATAATCTATTTGCGAGGAAGAAATAGTTGAACGACTTAGTCCCCCCGCCCCCCTCCCCCTCCCCATCTAGATTTTTGGTTTTTCCTTTTTAAAATTAAATGAGCAGTTGCATCAATACTACATTTTAGTATTACCATGGAGGAAGAACTCCCTCCATGGTATTACCCTCCCTAAAGAGCGATGCGAGCTAGCATTTTCCCCGTCTGCTGTCTTTAATTTCTGCGAAGATTCAAGAACGGCTAGCTACCATCACCCTTTTCCTCTCCCACACACACACCTACCTATTCTGCAAATGTTTAAAATTGAAAAATGTCACAAAGGGAGGGCAAGTTACCCCCGTCCCCTTCCTCTTTGGGTGACACTGGAACTATGACATACCACCGGTAGGCCTACATGTACTACTCACGATTTCCAAGCTGGACTTTGATTGGCCGATGGTGTTTTAACATAGGCCTATGCAGGTTAATTAAAAGTGTAATGTCCGTGTTCTTCAACAGATTGAATTTTTCTTCTGTGGAATTTTAAAATTGTATTACTTATGCGCCTATCAATTGCTCCCCCCTACCCCCCCCCCCCCCCCCCCCCCCCCGGGCTGCCCCAGGTCTTACATTTTTGTATGTGGGGGTTTGGTTATGTGTTTTTTTTTTTTTACTAAACACTGCAATTTAACCCGACTGTTATTACTTCCGTGAAAACAAATTTCCTTAATTCTGATTGGTGCAATTTGCTGCGTAATGAGCGGCCTTTCACGGGTTTGCCCGTAAAATGTAACGCGCAGTCCATTAACGGTTACTCACAGTGATAATTTACATGCTTGGCACCGTGAAAAATACGAGAATTTTGTATAGTGCGCATTAAAGAAAGATTGGGACGCAAATAATTCGAAATTTGCTAAGTGATAACTAGGCCTTAAGGTAGGCAGATTTTTTTCGTTCGATGTCACATTTAAAAGTGACAAATATTGTATTGAAATATCAATTTAAAAATTAGGGGTGAAATTCGAAAAGAGCACGACCATCTTGAACATTTTCCCAACCAGCTTGTCTGTGTTAATAAACCGCGATTGTTCTGAGAAAACTGGAAGGTGAAATGTGTTATATCATCATATGAAACTCCGCTTCAAACAAGTGTAATGAAAGCCCCAAAGTCCGTGCTTTTAGGGCTAGAAACCACGAAAAATTAATTTTCTAAATGAATTGCTAATTTAGATAAGTGATGAGCTTTCCAGTGAGTCATTCCGTATACAAAAAAAAAATCGATCGACGATAAAAAGACATAAATTTCAAATTCTGAATCAAAGGTTGGACGCTTCTAACTCGCAATTTGTTCATGACTTGTATTATCTTCGCGCGTCACATGTAATTAATAGAACAATAACTCTGAAAAGACCAAACAGAAAGCGTTGTAATAAAAGGACTTTTTCGTTCACAAATACAGTTTTCTTTCATGATTCGCTTGTAAAGGGGAATCCATTAAATTGTAATTTTTACTCAGAGCATGGACGTACAGCTTTCAACGCGCTATTGTGAATCGCCTCCATTCAGCATTAGATAAATGAGATATTCCACACAAAAATCGATCATGACAAGTAAAACAGTAAGTAGCACTTTTTTAATAGGAGCGGGACGCTCCTGTTGTTATATGATACCGGTATTGGGCAGGTTAAGACCATAAATACATTGCATGCAGATGATCGAGTCTAGTCCACCATTCGGTGTAGGGTAAAACCATCGCCAATTGAAATTTTCAGTCAGAACAGCTTTGAAGACGTGAAAATCATACTGTGTACATTAATACACACTCAAAGAAAGGAGCAATACCGGTACACAAGAGCAATGAAGTGGGAACTGTATATCAAAACATCAGCGTCGGGTCCACAGGTTAGGACTGCATTTTGTGTCCCCATTAATGTGGCCGAAAAAAAGGGGGGGGGGGGGGTCCAACAATCTCTTTAAAATGCCAGAACTCAGGTGAAAGCTTTCAGATATCCAAATTTTCCAGTGGAGCATGCCCGGACCCTTATCAGCACTCGTTACATATGAATCCCCAGCGGTGTAGTTAAGGGGACGCCCCCAACCGTAACCCCCCATATAAACAAATCGTCAACCCCCAGTTCCCCCCCCCCCCCCCCCCCTACTGTAAATTTCGCAAAAGCAGAAAATAATAGTATTATTAAGAAAAATACTGTCAGCGGCCCCACTTTAAAATCCACCCCCCCACTTGCACCCACACCCCTCCCCCTAGCTGTTGTAAATCCCCAGCAAAACCTGGATCCGCCCTTGAATAATGGGTTCCTATCGTGTCAAAATACACAAAGCAAAGCAAAGCAAAGCATATGAAAATTACATCTTATGAAAAGCCAATTCCTTAATGAAAATGCCAAACTGAATGACAAAACAGGTAAAGAAAAAAGTTCTTCAGGGATATAAAAACTGTTCAACATTATTGCCAAATAAAGTCCCTTGTCAAAAGTTGGGAGGAATGGGAATATTCATAAATCAAAGGTTCATGCCCCTCCGTCAAAGCCAGTATCATGTAGATACGCCCATGGACAGTATAATGACAGGTTCTGACAAGTTCACGTGACATGTAACCGCCAAAAGTTCAGTCACGCAGGTTCAATGAACTCCCCAATATCCCCAAACAGACAAGAAAGACTGATAAGTCCGACTCACATGGCCGACGCCCCAACAAACAATAAACCCTGATATGATTTTGTCAAAACCCACAGATGAAAACTCCTGATGACGGCTACACAAAAACAAAATGTCAAGCGTTTTTCCTAGGTCCCGGAGCCGTATAATTTATTGATCGGATGAAATATGCAAGAATTTCTCCTTCTGCTGCGGACTGTTGCTGGAATGACTAGAGAGAAACAGAACCTTTCTATTAATGGAACCGTCCATGATCACTTTGATTTCTGGATTGTGTCACCACGGTGGCAGGCTGTCCAGATTGATCAGTCACTGTCAACCAGTTCAGCGACCTCCCGTTCACTCTGTCTGATGCATACGAAGAGCGTTCCGTGGGAGCAAGTTCTTCTAACATTCTCGTTTTGTAAAAAGCGTCCCGTGCTGATTGGAATAAGTCCGCGTCACAGACAAAGCAGTCAGGCGAAAGGCCAGAGACCGACTCGTGAAAAATTCCACAGAATCATCTGATAAATATACACCCTGAATAAAGACTGCAATTATTTGTTAAAGTGAATTTTTGTTGTTGCTTTAGCCAAATGAAATTAATTTGATGCAAATCGCTTTAATTGCTTTTCATTCTTGAAGGTCGACCAAACTTAGGAAGTTACATTATTTTAACATAGTTCATCGGGCTAATTTGAATTTCAGGGATAGGTTGGTGAATTGCATTCATAATCATTTTCGTTAAATAAAAGAGCGCGTTTCTAATAATTCGATAACCGTGATGAAAGGAATGCTGCGAATGGATGACTTGATCGATGACAACTGCTAGAGTTTAGAGCGCCCTCTCTGCCGAAAACGAGCAAAACGTGGAATTGGAAGTCGCACTGATTTTGCATGCATGAAAGCATCCTTTTCGTGATGGGTCAGTTTTAATAAAGGAGTATTAACGATCCACCGCAATCATTAGTTAGCTTTGAAACTATGACAAAATGGCGTGCCATACTTGGCTCAGAGTGTGACAATTGAGAAAGTTCTAGCTATATAACTAATGCGCAACTTAAGCTCAATAGGGGTAATGGGGGGAATTTTGGGGCGTCATAAAAGAAGAAGAAAGAAATAGGTTTTTAATACGGTTTTAAGACGGTTCAATGTTCTTTTGCACCCCCCGGTACAAATAGACTTGAAGACAAGTCGTTATAATTAGACAGTCGCCTTTTGTCCATAGGCACCGTCATATTTACCAGCGCGGCATATTATGTTAGTATACGCACGCCGGTTCGTGAAGTTTCGACATCGAGAATGCATGTATTGTCTCCGCAATAAAGCGGTATGCGCTATATTATATACCCCGGACGAATATAATAAAATCGTCCAATTAAAAATTATTGGCTCGATTTCAGGTCTATGGCACAAAAGGATTGATGCGCCACTGTCCTCTAAGCCCCACCCCACCACCCAATCAGATTTAAACCAGTAGAGGGCGCTGTAATGTTCATGTATTATACAAATATAATGCCAAATAGGCCAGAGCATAGGGAAAATAAGAAGTAGCACCCCCGCACCCACCGAAAAAAATAAGAGAGGAACGTTTTAGATAAATAAACTTATGTTTTCCAAAGTTTGAAACACCTCCAGAGATTTCAGTAAAACTAATCGGTCTTGATTTCCTAAAACTCTAAAACTGTATAAAATCTTTCAAAAATTACCTGAAATTGTCACCCACAAAAGATCACCACAAAACATCGACAGAAAATGTAAAATACTTCCTTAAATTTTCCAAAATTTCAAAAATTGCTCTCCATTTCTTGAAAGTTTAAAAAACAAAATTAGGTGTAAAAAAAAGAAAACCGAAAAGAAAAACACCCATGCCTAAAATTAGTTACCCTCCAAAGTTTATAGCCTCACTCCTACAAATACAATGTTTAGGTCCTTGACCACAGGCGGCAGGGCCAAATGCTACACAAAAGCAGATCAGGCACCATGGAAACTTATAGGTTTCATTTCATTTTACAAATATCAATACTAAACACCAGAACGGCAACCATCAACTCACAAATAAGCACACAGAGAGCATGATTACATATTAAATAGCACATAAGAAGCTATATTTAATCGAACGTCTTTTCACTGATTGTAAACACAGTTAAACATTAACATCATACATGATACACAGCTGAGAAAGAAAGCAATTTTTTTTCTATTTATATTAAATATCAAAAGCATTGTTAAGCCACAGCTGCCTCACATATCCTTTATAGGTACCTTTTTTTAGAACAACCAATAGCAATAATATATCCACATTGTATTTATACAGGGAAAAATTTCTGTCCGAAATAACCCCACTTCATTGTGGTACAATTTCAATACATGTTTACACAAAAAGCTGTATAATCTATACACAGCAGTAATTTACAATGATTATTGCCCTTTTATATTATATTCTCAAAAACTCAAACATCACAATTTAACAATGGATGCAATGAACAAATACAATCAATGTTCAGGTTTACTAGCTACATGGTAATTAAAAAGCTGGCAATAATTTACAGTGGTGGGTACAGTATAAGTAATCCCTTTTGTAACAGTCATGGCATTCAGAGTTCAAAACAATAATACTGGAACAAATCTAAACAAAATCTTCTAATTCCCTGTCTCTCATTTGTTGGTGGGGGGAGGAAGGTTGAGGGTGGGGACTAAAAATAATTTTAAAACCTCTTGGGTCCAGTTTATTTTTTTACATTTTCCAAACATTTCATTATATTACAATACATTTCATCCACATTATCATTCAATTTTCTATTTTTATTTATGTATTTTTTTAAATTTTTTTTGGGGGGGGGGGGGGGGGTAGCAGAGAGCAACTTAAACTCCTGTTAGTTGTTGGGGGTGATTAACCAGGTATGCAGCAATAATCCGATCATTTCCTGCTGTTAACCCCTTGACACTGGATTTCATATGGGCGCCAGGCCGGCTTGTGCAGCCAAGCAAAACAGAAACAAGAGGCTTGTGCAGCCAAGCATAACGTACACAATACCCCAATAATGGATTGAAAATGCAGAAATTGGCGTGTACAGACGTCACCCGGCCAGGTGGCAATTTCAATCTGCACGTATTTGTGTCAACCGGTGGCAAGGGGTTAAACAAAAAAGAGAGGGCAACATTACTATTGTCAAACATACATGTACATGTGACCTGGTGCATTTCAAAGTACAAGTGCTTCAAGGCATAAAGAATTACAAATCTATCAGTAACAATATCAAGGGTTCATAAACAAAAATTTTAGCTAATAAATTCATGTAATATGGAAATAACATGAAAGCAAAGTAAAAAAAATAATCCACACAATTGAACGACAACAAACTATAATTGATCTTCATGAACTGGGCTTCTGCAACTTCTGTGATTAAAAGTTCACTTTGATAGAACAAATTTGGAAACAACCAATAGAGCTCTTCTGTCGGTTGCAACTGCTCTCTTGTACATCATCAGTATATCGATAAAATCATGTTTCATAGTTCTTAATCATGCATGCATAATCATTTGGATTCGGTTCAAAGCTTTGGGAGGAATTGGTAATTGTGTTTGTAGTTATAGTGTATGTACACTTTTGACTCGAACCGTAGGCACATAATTACCAACTCTATTAGTTTAGGCAGAAGTTTACTACTTTTTACAAGCGGATACTACCTACTGCCAATTGTTAACATTAGTTTTTAAATACCATTAAAAAAATTATCACACCTGCAGAATTCTGGCCTTTTGCTGTTGATCATGTGTGGAATTCATGCCAAGGAATTTCTGGTTCGTGTATTTTACTTTTCTATCAATGGATTTGATTGGCCAAAGGTAGCTTAAAGATGTTGTTGATTGCTGAGAAAAGTCTGCATCATCTTATTTTTATGTGGATTGCGTATTGTAAAATCAAACAGCAAATTATTTCTGCCATGAAATACCAAAAAAGTGACTTTTTAGACAAATGGCACCAGTGGGATAAAGGTGACTTGATAAAAATAGCTCTCAAAAGTCACTTTTTTGGTATTTGATTTTGCAATACACAATCTACATAAAAATGAAACATGATGCAGACTTCTCTCACCACTGAACTTCCTCTTTAAACAGCACAAATCAGCAAATAACAATCACTGTCATTGGATGAAAAACGTAGGTTGACACCGGACAAGCAAGTACCAAGCGTGGTGTAAAATTGTAGTCTGGCACCCACCCGTTTCTTCCTTTCACCCAACCACACATCCTGCCCGTGCAAAACACTATTACAATTGGAAATTATTTACATTATGTACCTCTTTTTTGACTTTCAAATGTGTGCAAATGTCAGGGGTGAGATTTGCTAAAATGAAAAATCCACGAAATCCACAAAAAATCCATGAGGACCCCAGATCAACATGTAGTTTGTATTTGCCTAAAGGCACCCCCTTAAAATATCCGTTTGTATTGGTCTATATCCACTTTCACAGGTAAAAACACCTATAGGACAACACCTCAGGAATTCCAGGATTGCAAGAGATTATTTAAAAGTTCTGAAATCCCAACAAAAAATCCTGAAATCAGAAAAAATCCCGACAAATCTCACCCCTGAAATGTGTCTGCCTATTATCATCCAATGTTCAGAAGCCTCCATCAAGTCCATATTAACCCCTTGACCTTGGGTTTCATATTGGGAGGAGGAGGGGGGGGGGGGGGGGGGGGGGGGGGGGGGGGGGGGGGGGGGGGCGCCATGCCGGCTTGTGCAGTCAAGCGAAACAGAAACAAGAGGCTTGTGCAGCCAAGCATAATGTACACAATACCCCAATAATGGATTGAAACGGGGTCATTCCTATGTGTCCCGGGTTCTATGTGTCCCGGGTTCTATGTGTCCAGTTTTTTTTTTTTGCCACCCTCACAAGTATTCTCCACTTTCGTGTCACTTATTTACCAAAAAAAACACCATACTACGGTGGCCTGTAGGTGACATTTAGATGTTTTAAGCACTATATATGAAGGAAATGTTTAAAGCTCTCTTCATTAGGGAGATCGTGGACACGAAACTATTTTGTACTACTCTCTTCGAAAAACTGTAACTGTCTACATTGGTCTCAAATTTGTGGGTATTTTTTAATGTGTAAGTCGCTGCCATTTTGGGCGCCATTTTGTGCACAGTAGTCACATCGTAATTGGACTTATTATTCCCTGCCTCTGCCTCAACGATGTCAGAATAATCGCCCGATCACTACCTTAATTTTGTTTTCTTTAATCAAAAATAAAGTAGTATTGTTTTGAAAACGTGGGTTTCGTGAGTTAACAGACTAGGCCTACAAGGTTTCAAATCCGCTGTCAGAACGTACCCAATGCCCCCCAAATTACTCAACTTTCCCTACAATCGGGACACATAGAACCCGGGACACATAGAACCCGGGACACATAGAACCCGGGACACATAGAACCCGGGACGCATAGAACCCGGGACGCATAGAACCTGGGACACATAGGAGTGCACCCGATTGAAACTGCAGAGATTGGCACAAATAGAAGTCAACCGGCCATGTGGCAATTTTCAATCCGCACGTATTTGTGTCCACCGGTGGCAAGGGGTTAATACTTTTGGTATCAAACTAAAATAAATAAATAAATGTTCTACTATACACCAATACATACAAACATAACCCTCAGAGGTTTGTCAACAAGCACGATGTTTACAAAGAAAGTCCAAAATTGATCATGCAGTAAAAAAAATGGCAATATCATTCGGAGATATACGAACATACATATCACATACTGTAAGTGCATCATAATAGAGAAGTGGAAAAGAACACAGGAAATTAAAACAAAATCAATCAATCCATCCAGAAAATGTGACGATTCATTAATTCAAGAATCATCCAGGAATAAGGAAAGAATACTTATTTGTTACGCAGTATGTCAAAAACCAGGCGGAATTGGACAGGGCTACGAATTGAGGAACAGCTGCAAAATGCCTTGGGGTAATTATTAGCGATTTTGAGATTTTTGGAAATTTATGATGCTACAAAGGTTTAAAATGTTCTGTAAAAGTTTCTAACTGAAATTTCATTGACAAACTATTTTTGAGAGGCGTGTAATTTCACAAAATGATGCCGTTTGAGATTTTGCTGGAAATGAATTTTGATTCGAAAATCATCTATAAGACCAGTTTCTTTGCTCCTGCATGCCTGTTGCTAAGGTGACATTGTTGACCCACTCGTTTTTGTTGAAACTCAAACCTTAAAGGGCTATTTCTTAAACTTTAATGTCTCAGTTTCCAACAGTCAGATTTCAAATCTTAATAACTTCATTTTGGAATATCCGATTTGAAAAAAGAAAGCGGCATTGTAATGTGCAGGGTCTATATTTTACTAATACACCAATAACTCAAAATTGACCTCATGCCCAATTGTGCCTGGTTTTGACATACATGTACCGTGTCATATTTGTGGTATATTTTTCTGGTTTTGCTCTGTTCAATAATCCCTGGTTCAAGACCCCAAATCTTCCAAGAAGCTTTCTTGTTTTCTTCTTTTATGTCAATTATAAAGGAGGACGGTGCGGACAATTTTGGGGGAATGGACTCAATTTTGGGCCACCTCTATACCCCCTCCCCTTGGCTCCCAAGTTGAACTGCCCCTGAAGTTAAAGATAGTCATTTCAGTAGACAGATGGTAATTACTGCATTATAGGTATGATATAGCACTGGCTAAGCTAACAAAATTGTAGCAGGCAGTGCTCATTCTGTGGCATTCAACATATATGTGGCGTCTGCAAGGGAAATCGGACATAAGTTGCATGACCTATTTTTGAGTAATTGCAATTTATATGAAAATTGTCAAAAAATCCTGGTTCCTGTTTGTCAAAATACTTTATTTTAAAGCATATTTAATTCATGACTCTTAACAACTTCAAAAAATTGTAGTGTGTGCAAAGACTTAACCACAGCATCACACAATACATCATTTTAAAGCTTTGGAACTTTCTACCTATTTTGTGGTACCATGGTTGGAACTCATTTCACGAATGGGACACTGAGAGACCATCCCCCTATTTTTGGTCATGGTAGTATAGGGGAACTCTTTTTTTCTTTTTTCTATGACTCTGATACCAGACCCGGACAACTCTACATTAACCCTAACTCCATACATCATTTTCCTACATCCAATTCAAATTATTTTCCAATGTTTGTTCCTGGGGACCACTGCCTGAATCCTGCAGAATCCTCCAGTGGGTTTTGGATAATCACCCTATTATTCTTCCATGATCCTCCGAAATCATCCAACACCAGATTGGGCCTGATGACCTGGATCCTCCATTTTCCCTCTAGAGGCAAAAATCCTCTTATGCCCTCAATCCTGCAAAATCTTCTGAAGCTTCAACTTCCATAGACCCTCAATTTTCCAAACTCCTGCATTTGGCAAAAAGGATTTTGGAGGATTTGAGAAGATTAGAGTTAAAGGCAGTGTACATGATTGGTCATTTTTGCAGTTTTCAGAAATGGGTGGATTTAGGGGTTAGTATTTTATAGGAAATATCGTTCCACTGACGAGAGAAAAACAAGAGAAAAACGGCGCTCGTTTTCAACCTGTTGGGTGGATGATAGCCTTTAGTCAAGGCGCACGTGGCTATCTGGGCGCGTGACATGCCCCGAATGCCATCATGTCCGGGGCGCGCCACTCGTCCGGGTAGCCACGCGCGCCTTGACTAAAGGCTACAGGGCAGTTTTCCAACGATTTCCAGCTGGAAATCGTTGGAAAACGATATATATTTCTATTTTTCTTGACAACGACAGCACACCTGGTGCTATAATTTCATAGGATGATTGAGACTACTATTGGCTTACAGTCTAGTAAGGTATTTCGTAATAATTCAGTCAAAAAAATGGAGGATTACCAATCGTGTACACTACGTTTAAAGGATGCTTTGAACCAATACGATGCTTCCTAGAGTTTCTGACCAAAGTGGTAAATTTGTGTTGGGACTTCTCATGTCTTTCAGGCCTAGCAGCCACGTCGTTTATGAGCCTAAAAACGTCCAAGGTTCAAAGGATCTTGTCATAACCCCACCACTTGTTTATTCATTCGTTGTGGTATTCATCACAAGCATCATAGCACTGCATAGCACGATCTCTCGTTGACGTCTTTGGTAACATGGCGCTTCTCTGTTGTACAGAAGTCGCTCGTTCCGTTGTGAAATAAATCTCCTGAAGTTATTAGCTAGAATCACTTGCAAGTGCTGTTGCATCCTTGGAAGTTACTACAGTTAGATTTATTCCACAACGGAACGAATGACATGTGTACAACAGAGAAGTGCCATGTAACCAAAAATGTCAACAACGAGAGAGGGTGCTATGCAGTGATATGATGGTTGTGATGAATACCGCAAAGAATGAATAAACAAGTAGCAGTGTTAAGACAGATCTTTAGATTGAACAACCTTGGTCTGAAACAAGACTTGACCTATTATTTCTGTACAAGATTCTTAAAAGAAAAGCAGCTCCATAGGTATGCAAGGAGTATCCATCAAAAACATCTCAGAATGGGGTGGGGTTGTCAGCTCAAGATGATGCTTAGGGAGGCAAACAAGTCGTGACACACCCTGCCGCTACATTTTGTTGGCAATAAAAATGCCCTTTAGAAACAATTTTAAAAAACAACGATTTGCCCCAGTCTCTGAATTAAAATTCTACCCACTTTGTTATGTACACAGACAGCAGACTAGTTTTTTTACCCATGTTCTTACATGTATATGATTTAACCAATGGTATTTGGCTATGGCTGATTAAATTCAGGGGTGTCGCTAGACCATTTTGAATAGGGGGGTGATGCCATCACAATTTCGCCGATGGTGTGTAAGAAAAAAAAAAACACCAACCCCACCCCCCCCCCCCCCCAAAAAAAAAAGGGGAAAAAGTGGCCTGAAAAAAAAAAGATAGCCAAAGTGGCCTATATTTTTAATACTGACATACTTTCATACACTGAGATGCAAATTTGCTGACAAAATCTCACCCCGCCCACCCCTCTAGCTCCGCCCATGAATAAATTAATATAAACTATAAATACATTGAGAGTCACATGATGGGATGCTGTATGTAAGCTACTACAGTGTCAAGGTCAAGTGTCAAGGTCAAAGATAACATCTTTAACACAAAATTGTCAAAATGGGGGCAAACCAAGCTACAACCGTCCCCCCAGCTCAACAGGAAAGGACAAGATAAGCATGGCCAACCCCAATAAAAGAGAGGATTTAGGAGATAAATCAGTCAGCGGCATCAAATTTGTCAGCGCCTGTGGGTGCCAGATGGGAAGTAACCGTATCCTCGGGGGACCCTCCCCTAGGATTCTTTGACCTAGTTTCAGGCACATCAAAGTCCTACTGCCCCTCCTGTGACTGATCCACCGCCAGATTTGGCCTATATGCGAGGAAAGTAATCAAGTATAAAAGTAGGAGGGTTCGATTAGAAATAATAATCAGGAGAAGGGGTAACTCTACTGAGGGAGGGTATTTTTAACGGTGTCCGCCCGATAGTCCAAAGGTTCGATTGTCCGAAGGTTTACTAATCCGAAGGTTCGATATTCCGAACGTACAAATTCCCCATAAGAGGGGGTTCGTTAGTCCGAAAATGAAATAAGGTTCGTTAATCCGAACATTTGATGCAATAGTCCGAAGGTTCATTGGTCCGAAGGGCCGACAATCCGAAGGTTCATTAGTCCGAATTAATTTAGAATAAGGTTAATTAGTCCGAAGGTTCAAAAGTCCGAAACGAAAGTAAGGTTCAATAGTCCGAAGGTTCATTATTCCGAAAGCACACAAGGTTCAATAGTCCGAATTGAAAATAAAGTCTGATGTCCGACTATCGAACCCTATCATCTATTTGGAATATCGAACCTTATCGTCCATTTGGAATATCGAACCTTATCGTCCATTTGGAATATCGAACCTTATCGTCCATTTGGACTATCGAACCTAATTGTCAATTCGGACTATGGCACCCTATCGTATATTCGGACTGTCGAACCTTCGGACTGTCGAACCTTCGGACTGTCGGACTGTCGAACCTTCGGACTGTCGAACCTTCGGACTGTCGAACCTTCGGACTGTCGAACCTTCGGACTGTCGAACCTTCGGACTATATAACCTTCGGACTGTCGAACCTTCGGACTGTCGAACCTTCGGACTATATAACCCTTCGGACTAAAGAACCTTCGCACAATCGAACCTTCGGACAATCGAACCTTCGGACAATCGGGCTGTCAGCATTTTTAACATCCCAGTCCCAACCTCCTCAGCGACCTCACTTCGGTGGCATAAAATGTAGCTTGGGGGATGATCAAGAATCTTTTTTTCAAAACATCACCCCAAAAATTGACCTCCCATAAATCTGTGCCTGGAAAATATCTTTAAAAAGTGGGGAGGGGGTGTGGTTGAGCATGGGGGAAGAATTAGTAAGAGTGGGGCACGGTTTAAAGCATATCTTACGGTCACATAGCAATGAACCCGAGTGCACAAATACCTGCATTGTACAATTTATGGTCAGGCATTTTGTGTTGCAAAGAGAGCTAGTTTGTTCAAGGTATTATAATTTCTTGGGGGGGGGGGGGGGGAGGGGGTGTTGAGCCTCTGCACTGCACCACCCCTCCCCCCCAGTCAAAAATCTAGGGGATGATCCTCCTCATTCTACACAGGATTTATGTCCGTAACTAAGCATCTATACATTATTATTTAGACTTTTGTAATTGAACATTTAACCCCTCCCCATGCTCCCAAACTTCAAACATTTCACACAAGCCTCTACCACACTGAGCTAGGCCTCAACAGTTCACGCAGACACTGGAATTTTGCAAACAAAATAAAAGCCAATGGCACATACGAACATGGGCTCAAATCATGACAGGATTCATGATTTTTATCTCCTAAGCAGAGAGGAGGGTTTAAGTGCAATGACACCGCGAGAGAAGCACAGTCAACACATGATCAGACTTGATCTGGTGATGAATGACACGAAGTAATGTGCCAGGCACTGAGCCATGCATGTTCCCTTATGCTCGTCATTTTCCCGCCTTTTACACTTTACAGTCTTTCTCTTTTACCTTTTTGTTGTTCTTCTTGATTTGTTAGTTGGGTGGGGAAGTTGGTTCACAAAAACACTGTAAAAGTACAGACTACAAGTCGCAAGCTGAGGGCCAACTTGTTTTTACACAGTCACTGGGTTAAACCCCTTGTGTCCAGCCATTATTAATGGGGGGCTGGTACATGTCACTGATCTCCAGTAGAGATCAGTGGTACATGTATACCAATGGGGGGCTGGTATGCCAAGAACGGGCTGTACAGCCAAGCCTAAACGTGAACAATCAGTACTACACTGAATAGAGTGGTTTTAATTATTGCACTTGGAGCCCCCCCCCCCCCCCCCCTTTCGTGTCAATGAAAGCTTTGTTTGTAAAATTTCTTTCTATTCATTACACTCCCATTCAAGAACTATATAAGAATGGATTGAGTATGCAGAGGAATGTGCACATAGACAACAACCGGCCAGGTGGTCTTTTTCAAACCGCGGCTATGGATGTCGTCCATACCCAAGAGGGTAAAATTTTACATTTTACCTGTCATGAGGTAAAGTACATGTACATGCAGGCAGGCAGGTAGACTGGAAGTGACCATGACACCAAACAAAAAATAAAAAGTGCCCTGTTGAAAAGTCAAAAGGCCTTTTCACACTACGAAAAATCTCTGTGTTGAACACGGGTCCGACACGTGTTAACTAGACTTACCCTTTCGCACTACAACATTTTAACACGGCACTAACCCATGTAGAGCGCTCAACCCGTGTCAAAACTAACCCTGCTCGGGAGGTGGGTTGAGAGCTCTCGACCAGTGTAGAGAAGTTTGACCTGTGTTGAAAGTCATAGTATGAACACCTCTAGGTCGAGTTTGTAACCGCGGATCGGAGTGCGCGTGCGTGCACAGCACCACAAACTGTAGCTGTTAATTGATCAACGAACAAATATTGAAATAACCTTTGACCTGCGGCATTGTGCAAGCACGCGCACCATACATGTATACCACGCGTTAATTTTAATCCTGCATGCTACTTTCACACACTTAAATACATAAACATTGCGAATCTGATAAACTGAAGGCGCAGCCATGTTGGATTGACAGTGGAGTGACGTGCCGCAATGCAGTATGGGGGATTTTCCGATTCGATCCGTGTAGAACGGCCGGCCGTGTGTGTAGTGTAAAACAATCGCACAATACACGGGTCGAAACATTACACGTGTAGCGCAAATGCTGGTGTTGCGTTGAGTAGTGTGAAAAGGCAGCATAATTTACCCGTGTTAAAATTTTAAGAAGTCTACACGGGTTGGACCCGTGTAGATTGACACGGGTCGAACGTACATAGTGTGAAAATGCCTAAACACAAGGTGAATTTCAACTACAATTCAATTTTTTAAACTAGAATAGTAAAAACTGCAATAGTTAGGGTGTTTTAGCGTGAAACTCTGCTTTCTGCCAGTTCCCAAAGTTTGCCGTATTTGCATATGCCCATTTTGTGTTGGCTCTAATGCTCTACCAAGTACATGCACGTCACAGCTTCAAAGCTCGAACTTAAAGTTCATACAAAAAAACCTGCTTATCATTTGTGTGTTTCACATGCAGGCATGCAGGTAAAAATAGCATGGGTCTGGAAGGTTTATGAAATGTCAGCGAACCCAACAGGTAAACTAAATTGGGTTGGTCGCATGGGTACGAAAGAAATGGTTCCATTTATGCGCTCCATACATCCACATTACTGACACATGTCCACTGCCACAGTCGACTGCCAAACTCTATTTCAATCATTTTGTTTTAGAAAAGGCACCCTCCCCCCACCCAAAACAAATTGTAAAGTGTCCCCACCTGATTTCCTTTTTGAGGCTGCCTCAAAAGTGAACAAAGAAACCTGGCAGGCGTGGGATTCGAACCTGCGGCCTCCGGAATATCGTACCAGCGCTCTACCAACTGAGCTATCTTGCCCTATGTTAGCGGTCTCCAAAATGTTCAGTATCTTTGTTTGGGTGATGGACACCAGTCAGAAATCATAAACCCATAATGCCATACAGGCAGGGATTACGCGCAATTTTACGATACAACTTGGGAAGCGACATTATGGATATCACTCAATAAGGATACGACTTTTAATTTGTCAAACTTACTAGGTAAATTTGAACAAATTTTCAAAGTGACAAAGGAAACTGGCAGGAGCGGGATTCAAACCTGCGAGCTCCGGAATAGATAGCTTAGTTGGTAGAGTGCCGGTACGGTATTCCGGAAGTCGCAGGTTTGAATCCCGCTCCTGCCAAGTTTTCTTTGTTCACTTTGAAAATTTATATCAACATTTCAACCTTAAAGCAAGTTCTTTCTCAAGGGCATTTTCCCTTAAAGAAACAACTTGCTAGTAAGTTTGAAACATTTTGTTGGCCAGCTGGTTTTGTTGGTTTGTATATTTCACATCAATCCAGTCCAGTTAGCATTTGGCAGCAGTTTAACTTATTTTCATATCTCTTTTATCTAAAATAATCCACAATTATTCCATGTTTTGAATTCATTTGGTGGACTCTACTTTTCGAGAAAGCCATCGTGAAAACCTGGATAAATACTGCCATGCAGGATTTCAAATTTAAATTAATTAACAGGCGATTTGTATGACATTTTGCCTTTATAGTTAATTATTTTATTTTTTTATATTTATATATATATATATATTTTTTTTTGGGGGGGGGGGCACTTGTATGCCAGAAAACCCGTTTGTGGTTAGCACAAGTGATCCTCATTAAAAAATCATGTTTTTTACATGTCAAGTTATTACAGCAAACCTGGGTGTAATTTGAAACCCAAGGTTCTGCTAGTTATTTGGGGGCGAGTTAATAGTTTGGGGATGTATGGCTTTAGTCGGGAGGAAGAGGGGTAGTGAGCCAGAAGGGGGTCATTGAAATGTTAAAGTTCTCGGCTTAAGGTAACTTGAAATACCTGCTCCCTCACCGCCCCGCCCCACTTGCTTAATATGTTTCGAAAGTTCTTTTTTGTCCTGCTTCTGGTCTCATTAAACACATGTGAATTTCACCCAGCACAAGGCCAAAGGGCCACTCAAGGTGTGGGCTACAAACGACAAGCAAAGACAGAAATCACAGGTATGGAAGGTATCTATGCACATTTCATTTGAATTTTGAAATATTATAGTTGGAAGGGAAGCAGGTTACAGGTAAGGAGCTCCACAGAGAAGCAGTTCAAGGAAAATCTTTTTATGAGTATCTCAGTTTCAGCCTTTGGAACAACAGTGAAAGGATGTGATGAGACAGCCAGGCGAGTAGAATGGCCTGAAAGTTTGGACGGGGGAACTAATGATGAAAGGCCACTGGAACATCTTCCATGATAGTATCGATAAAAGAGGCTATAGTTATTGGATGGCTTTCTATGAGAACTCAGCTTAATTTCTTAGAGGTTTTTGTTAACATTTAGCAGAAAATTTCTGCTACCTTTAGCAGCAGAGTTGTGCTAAACTTGGCAGTATTACATGGTCAAGTCATAAACACCTGTGCGTGCATGGAGATCTCTACCGACATGTAACTATTTAAAGCACATTTTTGATCAAAGTTTAACGAGCACTTTGCTGTGCTTACTGCTTACAATCTTTATGAAATAGCCCTGGTTTGAAAAAGACCACCTGGCCAGTTGTCATCTATATGCGCATTCCTGCATGTACTCAATCCATTCATGTTCGGGAACTATATTGTTCTTTAATGGGAGTGTAATGAATTGATGGAGGTTTTTCAAACAACACTTTCATTCACACACATTTTGAACTGAGCTGCTTTGGTATTAACTTCCTTGTAAA
Organism: Hippasteria phrygiana; assembly: GCA_037893225.1. NCBI lineage: Eukaryota > Metazoa > Echinodermata > Asteroidea > Valvatida > Goniasteridae > Hippasteria > Hippasteria phrygiana. The sequence goes on from JAZGUH010000143.1 coordinate 310,528, forward strand.
TTTGTCCATAGCATGGGATAAAAGATTATGCATGCAGGTGCGTCCAACCTGTGTGCACATGTGCAGAAACATTCGTAGTTATCTAAACTTCAGACAAATGAGAACACAGGCTTTGCATGATGGAAAGCAACATTAGGGAAATGTTGTGGGATTCACCACTGGAATTAAGTCTAAAGAAAAAGATGGACCTGCAATTCTAAGAACGGGTTCTGCTTTCATCCCAGAACCATACTTTTAAGAGTGAGCTACTTGGCATAAAGTGCTTCCAAAAATGTCTCTCTAGTTTGTCAGATGCTGTACTATCCCACTGCATGACTGGAAACCCAATCCCGCACTTGTCATCCACAAGGCCTTATCTGATTGGCCTACATAGTACAGACATTTTTAAAATATCCAGGAAAAAGATTAATTCTATGACCTAGATATATGCCAGAAATATTTTTAAAGTCTATGAACCTTCTTAAAGTGCTGTTATTTCTATGAAAGTATGCAAAGTTGTCATTGGTTTTTGATATTACATTCTACACAGCTGGGCAGGTAAATGGTAAAAAAAAGTTGCAATATGGTCGGAAGTTTTACAAGCTCGATAGTATTTTGCCATTGGAATCACCTTACATATTGCACTTGCGAACCTGGCCATACGTTCACTTCCATTATGGCAAATGACACCCCCTCCCGCCCCCCCCCCCCCCCCAACAAAAACAAAAAGAGAGTCTATGATTGCAACTACTGGTTCATGTACATGTTGGTAAGCATATTCAACACAGCTTTGGAGTATTAAAGTCCATGCAAGCTGTAAAGATAATAGGCCAAATTTAATTTGTAGAAAACTAGAGAATACATGTATGGGAACCCAACAAGAAACGGTTTAAATTGATGAAATGGCTTTTCTGTCAGTAATACTACTAGCCACTGGCAGACACTTCGAAGTCAAGTTACTGATCCTATTTACGTGTTTGCCCTTAGCCAACATAAAATGCTGTTGCTTTCACCGGTACGGCCGACTGGAAACAGACAACCGTTATCGACGCATGTTGTTGAGGGAAGTGTCAGTCAGCATTAAAAACCTTAAGTAAATCAATCACAACCAACATTTGACATCTCTCAGCACAGGAAGGAATGCCTAGATTGAAGCCATGGTGCGAGGGGTGACAAAGGGGGTCCAAGAGGGGGGAAAGAGAGGGGGGTATAGCTACACCTTCGTCAGGAAATTCAATCTTATTTTGAATGGAAGTTGGGCTGTGCTCGCACAGATTGTATTTCAAAAAAATGATGCAGCGCCATTTCTTATTGAATTAAAAGGATTTGTGAACCGTTGGCAGATTAGTGGGAAATGACGAGCCCACAAATGCAATATGAAACATTCCATGTTGGTTTTTTTTTTTTTTTTAGGGGCATTTTGATGAGAGAAAGTCACTTTTGGCATTTGGGGTTTGGGGTAAACACCCGTGTATGAGCACATGCCAAAATCACAACCCAAGGGTACATTTGATGATGAAGTGTAAGGTGTTTTGAAACAAAGAAATCATGCTCAATTTCACATTGGAGTCCTTCATGACAGCAGCATGGGTGTTTGAATGCACCGAAGAATTTTCATTCTGTGTGCTTGACTGCAGCCTAGATTGCTGTGAGGGGGAAGGGGAGGGGGAGGGGGGAGGGGGGAGGTGTCAACACTCCCCAAGGAGATTTGTAAATTCTAATTTCTTCATCTGCTCATCAATCATGGGTGACAATATCATGCCCAACCCTGGGAAAGTTATCTAGTCAATGCACTATGGGTTATAGAATAGATTTTTCACTGTCTTGGAGCTTGAGGTAAGGAATAATACGACGGTAATGAATGAAAGTCAGACACATGGGATTCAATCCATATCTTGGTTAATAGCAAAAACTGCAGTTGAATTCTCAAAATTCAAAATGCAGTCTGTTGACATATTTTTCATAACTCAAACAAATTTGTTAAAGAGTCTAAAAAAGACCATTATTTGACTGACTTTTAGTTGTTTTTCATTGTAGATAACCACTGTGTAGCAGGCCTTACTATAAAATGTTTTGTCCCGTGTCCATCCCTGCAGCTGTTTCATGTCTTGTTTCTTTCAAGGGAAAACACTAAAGCCTTGCTATATGTTGGTATCAACTATTATGATTATTCACTTTGTCAAAATTACTTCTTGTTTTTGTTATACTGCATATTTTCAATAAATAAAAATGTATGCAGCAGGGCCCCAATGGAAACCAGTTTAAAACTGTTTGGGCACATTCTGGGTAAAGAAATGAAATAAGTTAGAACAGTCCCAACCATAAAAGTTGGTTGCTGAATTTTCTGGTGAATACTGTTTTAACTCGCAAGCAGGGGAAGGTGAGTCGGTCTCACCAACGGTGGAAGTTACCCCGCCTGGGTCTATAGGTCTGAAAATTGTGATAATTTCATTGGTATCAATTGAAGATTTATCCTCCATTTAGATCTGGACCCAGGAAAACTGTAAGGGCAGTAGGGCTGGCAACCTAACATGTGGCCAACCGCACCACCTCTGTTGTAGCCCTTTACCTAGAGTAGATTTTAGCCTTGTATTGGGCAACTTCCATAAAATAAAATGCAACAAAATTTTCTGGTGAGAACAGTTTAATATTGCCATCTATGCTATTAATTATCAGTGCCAGGCAGTTCTGCTTAATTTTGTTTGACGTACATGTACTGAATGTTCATGTATATCAGGGCTTCAAATTATAACTGAACTGAATCGAATTCTTTTGTGGGCCATGCATGTTGGCCTTTTGGAATTAGCAAGTATTAAGTGAAGCATGACACTGGTCAACCACGCTGTGCCATTTACGTAGCATTGAATGCCCCGTGTGCATTGTTCTCCATAAGAGGCAGGTTGTAGGAGGGGGAGGCTGGGCAGGAGGGGGAAACGTGAACATGTTGGTGGGCCCTGCCGACAGATGCCCGGCGCCCCTCAATCATTCATCCCGCTGGAGTGTGCCCGGCACAAAATGGGGGTAATTGTTTCCTACGCACGCTGGCCCAGGGACTACACGAGGCACCTGATGGGGGCTGATAAGGTTTCCTTCCATGCTAAGATGCAGGATAGGATAGGGGGGGAAGAGGCCCCGTGCTCGCCCGAGCAGAGCGCGTCGAGTGAGGATGCCGACGAGTGAGAAATCAAGTGTCAGGTGTGTGTGAACGAGGCAAATGTACTTTGATGCATTTGGTCATGCTGCAGACTTGTTGGGTGGAAACCTATGCGCACGTGCGCAACAATTTGAGGGTTGCTCCACTGAGCAGCGAGTGAACAGATTTTCAGTGACAACTCCTTTTGAGGAATAAAAGAACCCAAATTTAATATAATGTGTTATGAGCACAGAAATATGTTGAAACACAAAGTCAAGGATCTCAATGATGCAGATCCATCATTGTTGTATTGTGTAAAGCTTTGTAATGCATCGAGTTACATTTTGAAATGAGTGTGAAATGTGCAATGTATACTGTACATGTATGCAGAATTGGCAATCAAATTCAAAATTGGGAGTCAAATTCAAAATATTTACAATATACTTTGTTCGGGTGGGCACTACGGCATTTTTTATTTAACAAATTTTTTTTGGCAGTGTTTGGGTGCGTGGGTTCAAGGCTAAATGTGTATCGCTGGTACTACGATATTTGATGAATGATGAAATTTACCAGTGATTTTCCCGCACTGTAAAATTCCGTAAAATAACAGTTTTTTAACCCTTTAAAGACATTCTGGGTTTATGACTTCTGACTAGCGCCCAATCGAACAAAGATACTGACAATTTGGGAGACCTCCAACATGGGGAAAGATAGCTCAGTTGGTAGAGCGCCAGTACGGTAACCCGGAGGTCGCAGGTTCGAATCCTGCTCCTGCCAGCTTCTTTGTTCACTTTGAAAACTAAAATACATCAAACAATCCACAAGGGAACCTGACTAGGTAAATTTTGAATACAAAGTGAACAAAGAAACTGGCAGGAGCGGGATTCGAACCTGCGACCACCGGAACACCGTACCGGCGCTTTACCAACTGAGCTATCTTGCCCTATGTTAGCGGTCTCCCAAATTGTCAGTATCTTTGTTCGGGTGGGTGCTAGTCAGAAGTCATAAACCCAGAATGTTTTTAAAGGGGAAAAAACTTGATATTTTACGGAATTTTACAGGGCAGGAAAATCACCGGTACCGTAAATTTCATCATTCATCAAATATCGTAGTACCAGCGATACACATTTAGCCTTGAACCCACGCACCCAAACACTGCAAAACGAGAGACGTTTGCTACCGGACTGTTTTGTATCGTGTGAAAGCCTGCGATGAAATCGCAGACATCCTTGGGCGTCATCATCGCAGATGTGTGTTTCCGGTGCTCGTCTAAAACGGGTTATAGTTGGTTTTAAAAAATACTAGTATTTTTGGTTAAAATACACAAATGGTCAAATTTGAAACAAGACTGCATAAGACTGACTGCATCCTATCAGTGCGTGACCTTCATTGCAGCTGACAGAGTTATGTACAAGAGAGGTCTGGAGGATCAGCTTTAATACTATTAAGCCCCAACCACTCTAACCCCCTTGATCTGTCAGCTGACGTGACTCCCTCCTAGACCCCCTCATCCCCCCATTCTCGTCTCCTACCGGCTCGCTTCCCGTCACTCTAATGTGAGAGCTGTCAGTCAGGTTTCCTCTGCACCAGGCCCAACACCAGCGTTCATGTACATTTGTAAGGGGCCTCCGCAACAATAATCATGCTTGCGTTTACATTGTACAAGTGCATGTGGCTTGTATGGCATTGCACAACAATGTATGTATCATGCATAATGTATCATGCACAATTTATTGTCAGGTTCTGGAAAATACCCAAATTCCAGTACACCACGGGTCAAATTTGGTAGTGTGAGGGGGGGGGGGGGGGGGGGGGGGGGGGAGGGGAGGGGAATATGGAAGATAACAGCGATAGTTACACAGCACATGTATACCTGACTGAAAATACCTTTTAGGACAAAGCCTAAAAAAAATCACCAAAAAGTAAAAACGAAAACAAAATTGCGGAGTTGCAGAAGTAGTTGTGAGTGGTCTCGTCTCACACCTCCTTGGTCAGTGACTATTACATGTACAAGTAGGGTCTAACTTTAAAAATCTTCTAGAGCACTGCAAAGAACGTACATGTACATACATGTACACATAGTCGTACTTCCCCAATACGTCCGAGGACAATGCTTTGTGTTACCTATTGTTCCTTTAATATAAGCAACCCCCATAGACTAAGCACGTATCCTTACGTTCGAGGACCGATTTAAACAAAAGACTATTTTCGAGGACTGAAAGGTTTCTTTGTGTTTCCTTTCTTCTCTTGTCCTCGGAGATATATACAGTGCATGTACATAAAAGTTTCAAATGTGTACATGTACATAAATATAAATACAACTGCATATACATGTACATGTACATTGTACATGTACATGCAGAGCCACATGTTTCCGGATACTACATGCATGTACAAATGTAGTGCATCCTGAGCAAGATAGAGGCAAATCAGTCCAACCGACTAACCCTAATGTTATCCCTAGACTTAGTCTATAGGGTATAAGTCTAGACCTGGTGCATGGAAATGTTGTCCTTCCTACAGATCTAACAACCTCTATCTATCAGGGCTTGAATTTCAGAAGAAAAAAAATCTGCTACAACATACATGTACATGTAGGGCTAATAGCTCAAGAAATCTATTAAGGCTGGTTTCGGTTGCGCGATGGTGAATGCCGGACGCCGATGGTTGCCGGACGCTGAAGCAGTTTTTGGGCAGTTTATAGTCGTTGCGCGCATTCGCAATAAAATGCGCACTAAATTCAATTGTTAGATGTGATGATCACACCTTGGAAAAAGGGAAGAAATAGTAAATAGCAAGTTTTATAGAAAGATCAATAAATTTGAGGGTATTTTTGACTGTGTTTCGTCAGCTTCCTCAGCTTCAAGAACCGGACCAAGACCGTGTTTCCTCAGTTTCTAGAAGCAGATAGGCCTTTGCGTTTTTATTTGTGACATTTTAAAACTTGGATAATGTTAGGCCTTGGAAACCGTCTAGCATTTTCCTTCTTGCTAATGTCTCTGTAGTCTGTTTGGCTGACAGCAAAAATGCAGCGGAATCCCTGCACTTCTGAGAAAAGGCGGTCCTCCTTTTGTTTGCTGCTATGTAATTTGCATATATTCATTTTACCGACCGCGCAATTCTATTGGTCCAATCATGAAAACTGAGGTCAGCGACCATGTCAAAGTTCCATCATTTGAACTCTGTAGCGACGTAACCAGCGTCCTTCGGCTATTGGTTGATGGCGCTTCAACTATAAACTGCGTGTGTGGTGATGGCAGGTCAATTTTTCAATCACGCGACCATCTCGCGACTGACTATAAACCGGCCTTTAGACTGAAAAGAAATTTCTAGGATCGATGTACAATACAAAAAACATGGAGATGAAGAACGCTTTTTTTGTTCGTATTTGGTATATTGTACATGTACAATATGTCATTATGCAAAACTGAAATGCACTGAAGTTTTGAACAACTTGTATTGGACCACTTAATTTCTTGCTTGTGGAAATTTAGACAAGTATTTAAAATCACTTTCAAAGTGAACAAAGAAACTGGCAGGAGCGGGATTCGAACCTGCGACCTCCGGGTTACCGTACCGGCGCTCTACCAACTGAGCTATCTTGCCCTATGTTGGCGGTCTCCCAAATTGTCAGCATCTTTGTTCGGGTGGCCTGGGCGCTAGTCAGAAGTCATAAACCCAGAATGCCGTATAGCCAGGGATCACACCCAATTTTACGATACAACCTGGGAAGCGACATTGTGGGGATCACTCAATGAGGATACGACTTTTTAACTTTTAATTCGTCAAACAATCCACAAGGGAAACTGACTAGGTAAATTTGAATACATTTTCAAAGTGAACAAAGAAACTGGCAGGAGCGGGATTCGAACCTGCGACCTCCGGGTTACCGTACCGGCGCTCTACCAACTGAGCTATTTCGCCCTAAGTATTTAAATTACTAGACTCATTAAGGTGAAATCAATGGTAGAAAATTTGTCATTGAGCTGGTGTCACAAAAGCTTTGCCCCCAATGTCATGCTCTGGGGAAAAAAAATTGGCCACCAACATTTTCATCACTTTCTGTCACTCTGTAGATATCTGACTGGTAATCTGTTCTACAAGTATGTTGGAGGAATGTCTCAGTATGGGGCGAAAACACTTTTTAAAACATGCTCGGATAATGTTAATAATGTGTTCATATAGTCAATTAAAAAAATAATCGTAAAATGAGATAAAAATCAAATCAGATTTAGGCAATCATTGCGTTATTTTGCCAATTCTGAAGTTCAGAAATGTATGTTACAAATAAAGACTATACAAAGTTTTACGGCTTGATATCTGTGACATGCTTCAAAATGAATGTGGTATGCAAGTTTACATACAATTCAGGGATTCACCAATAAACTATCCCACCAATGAAAGACGAAATGCATATTTTGTATGGATGCAGTCATGCAACATGTACACTAACACGTTAGTTCTGTACATGTTTTGAAGAGTCACTACAGATACTCAATCAGTGCATTGCACTTTTGAGAACCAATGTACTATCCTCCCTCCCTGCACCCACCCATGCACCGAGTCAACATGTCTATCAAATCAACTGCCATGAAGCATGGACTCATGATCGCTACACAGTGCACTGTGACTTCAGTGTGTAAAGCCTGTCATCACTATGCTTCAAACTACGACTTTTCACAGATCTTTGCAATGAATCATGCTCATCAGACAAAGATAATGGGTGTCAATTGACAACTACAATGTACCAGCAACAGGCTGCTGAAACCCCCCCCCCCCCCCCCCCCCCGGAAAGTTTATTTTCAAATTAGATCGACAAGGCGAAAAATGTCAAAAACATAAGACACTGGAAATGAGTTGTTATCCTTTATCACACATCCCATCTGTGTGAACACATTCAAGGGTAACTGCACTGCAAAATACATGTAATGTCATTGTCTTTTACAGGGAAGGTCTCTCAGGTTGATGTGAAATGTGAATCAAAACCACATGGAATACTTGCATACCAGGGATAGTTCAATATTTTTTGCAGGAGCAGCAATGAGATAATAAATTTAGCAACCTTTGTAAATTGTTAAACAAAAGAAAGTGGTCCAGCAGTGAAGACAAACACATTTTTCAAGGCCAGTCACAAGTTTTGGGTCAGAATTCTGAATAATTTGGCTTCTTTACGGAGCTGTACAAAAATTGAGAGCGACACTTTCAGAAAACGATTAATATACTGGATCTCCATTTCTCGGAAGATTTGAATTTCGAACCAGGGTTTTGGAGCCAAACCCGCAAAAGGAAATTGTTGGTCCCAAATTTCCAAAAAGAGCTCATCAAGATTACTAACTTTTCATAGATGAACCTACAATTGCTGATTTCAAGCAACACTACATTTACACAAGTTTACAGAACTACATTACTTCAATGTTAGATACATGTATACAACTAACCCCAGACTCTGATGATGTCACGGTGACGTCATCTGCGTGTTGCATTCAGCATTTTACACATTTCCTCCAGCGGATTGGTCTTGATGTTCTCGTTGCCTGGATTTATGTATACCTCCGGCTCTTTCTTCATCACGTACGTTCCTCGGTTGATCATGTCCACTGAGATCCGGGCAATTTTGGGCGGTACGGGAGGGTGCTGGATGCCTGTAGTGCTGTTCACCAGTTTATCAATCTCATGGAGAGGGTCACTGTTTTGGTAAATTGTAGGCTCGTTGAATTTGATGAGGTCCGAATTGCCACTGCTGAATTCAGCACTCTTTCTGCTATCGGCGAGCGAGTTAGCAGGGGATTCTGGTGTAGCCAGATTCCTGTTGGCTGATTTAGAGTCCCCATTCTTGCTCTCAGCAGAGTGCAACAGGGTGTTATTGTTATGGGTCCTCTTTACTGGTAAACTGTGACTTTTTAGAGACCTGCAATCCTGATCCATGACTGGACACTTCTGAACTTCCAACCCCGGCTCTTGCTTTATCTTGACACCCGAAGTCGACGCCTGAAAAGAAGGGGGTATGATGACTTTGGAGGGTGAACGCAGAGTACTTCTGTTACACTCAGGAGGCCTTTTCTCATGCACAGCAGAAGACTCATCACAGAACATTTTATACATTTCAAGAGACCTCTTTAGTCGATTAATATGTCCCTCGTGGTTAATGCTATCATCAACAGCCTGTGTGGCATCATAGTGTGACTCTCCATTGTGTGTTGCATTGTGGTTCCCTGAGGTACTATCCTTACGTGTGTACATTTTATCTGAGGACTTGAGTCTGGGATGATTAAGATGCTTGTGGGTTGCATCAAAGTTCACCAATGATGTACCATCACAAGTATCCTTTAGAGTTTCATGTGGTTCACCACAGACTGATGTGTTCTGAGGTTTCTCCTGCTTTATCTCAATACTGTTTGGTGAGACACTAGGGCCATCACTATGATTTTCGCAGCCACCACTTGATGCAATGTCTGTAGCATCAGTTTCTCCATTTGTAGCTGTCCCTGGATGATCAGCAACATGCTTACCATTTGCAGTGCTTGACTCCCTTCTGTTATTAGCTGGGTGAGCAGAGCTTATAACGGGACCTGGGGGAGTCTTTATAGTGTTGCTACTGGATTTGGTTGGTTTGGTGTCTGGACAATGAGGCTGTGAATCCATGTTATTAAGATGATTCTGCATTATTGGCCTTATCCTTGCCTGTTTATCTCCAGGACTATCATTCAAAGAGTGCCGATTCAGATGTTCGTTCCTTCTTTTTCTCAGCTCCTTAGATGCTTCTTTCATACTTTTCTCCTGCCCTTGACTCGTTAAAGAGTTGCCTGTTTTTTTCATGAACATGGAGACCAAGCCTTTCTTGTGTACACTTTTGTGGACAGGGATGCTCACTGTTGTCGCTTTCACCATTTCCCTATTGTGTCCTGATGATGACGTGCAGGGCTGGGACCTGCTGTTGGAAGGCTTGGTCTGATCCACCCGTTGAATGTCTGCCCTGTAGGGTTTCAAAGACAAAATGCTCTTTCCGCTACACTTAGGGTGAGGGACAATTCCCTTGGTAACGGAACTCCTGATGACATCTGCAGGCAAAGAATGTCTCCTTTTGTGGATTTTCCTGTGAATTTGATGCTGGCTGACTGACTCTTTGTTATCAGTGGATCTCTTGAGGCGCTCACTTCTCATGTGTCTTGAAGACCTCCTTGTGTGCACTCTGGTCTTGGATGATGTGCTAGTTCCAAGTGTATTTGGTTTAAACGAAGTGGATTGTCCATGTCTCAATTCCCTAGTTGATGTACTATGTTTTGGACTGTGAAGAGGATCATGGAGTTTCTCGTCTTTCCTGAAGGAATGGGATAAGATCTTATCGATTGCTTCAGCAACAGTCACATTTTCTGACTCTTTGGCGGCGAGGTGCTTTTCCATCTTGGAGGCGATGGCCTCTGAGGGGCTTGTTGCCAGGGAGAGTGCATTGTACACCATGGCAAGTCCAGCATAACTAGGAAACACACCGCTGCCATTTGCAAACTGCTGCTGCGGCGTTTCCACTAGTGGCATCCAAGGGGCTGGGTGAAATTGGGGGTGGTGGTGGTTGCCAAGCAGCCTGGGATGAAAGTTAGTGTCTCTCGCCGTTTCCACCATGGTGGTCAGCTTATCGAGTGGGTTACTCATTTCGCTCTCAGTGGCCGGGTATTTATGGTGAGACAAATTTGTTGGGAAAAGTTCATCAAAGTTGTCTGGGTTAACGTACCTGATGGATGTGCTAGGGGGTGAAGGATGGGGACTAGGTGATTTCTGTGTACGTTGTAGTACCTCACTTGCTCTAGATAGTGCATGAGGAGTTTCTCTCTTTACTGAATCAGACATGTTCTCTGCAGAGGCTGCCCTTCGTAAATTTTTATGACTTTTATGTTCCATGCTGACATCTTCTGCTAAATCTATTTTGTTGTTCCTCACTGCTGTCCTTCTACTGTCAGAATCTGTGTTCTGTGAGGACACACTCAGCAATTGCTGCTTTGAGGCGCCATCTTTTAGGACTATCTTAATTTTGTCCCCCGGTTGCTGGTTGTCATCTTCTGTATCTCTTTCGGCCCAAAGTTTTCTGACAGCTGAGTTGGATTTCACCTGTACACTCAAACCATTAGTGGATGCCTCTGGCTCTACTATCCTGTCAATACTTGATACATCGTGGCCAAATGCTGGAGCAAGGAAGTGACCAGTCTCTTTCATATGTTCTGTGAGTTTGTGAACATTGGCAAAGAGGTGGGAGCATCCGAGACACTTCAGCGATCGACTCTTAGATGTCTTTTGGTTAACATCTGCATCAACTGATTTTGCGCGCCCCACGCTTGCCGGGAATCTCTGACTTCGTGCAGCCAGCATCTGGTTGAGAGCTGCTTTTGTTGTGTTCTGACAAACATCCTCTTTGGAGCTCACGGAACTCTCTGAGTTCCTCTGTTCCCTTCGTGAACAGATTTCCATCTCTTTAGGAAAGACGGTTGCTGGAAGGGTATCCATAACTGAATTGGCTGCATCGTGGCACTCCTCCTCCTCAAGAATGTTCCCATCCTCCTCCTCTGCCTCATCTATCCCTTTCTCATCAGGCTTGGTGTTGGCTCTCGTCAATAGGATACCAGCATGACCAGGGACATGGCTGTAGTGTTTAGTCCTGACCATGTGCATGGTCAGATCTTTGAGGGTTCTGAATGATGCTTGGCAAATCATGCATTTCAGGACTTGATTGACTGGGATCTCTTCAGGGCAGTCCCCAGCAGATGGATTAGACTGAGAAGTATGCGACTTCTCAAGCTTGTCATGTCCACTTGTCGTAAGATGCACAGTGTAGTCTAAAAAGTCTGGGAATGAGACGGAGCAAGCTGAACATGTGTAAGCACAGAGTTCCTTCCTTGAAGAGGCAGCAGGTAAGCGCTGTTTCCGGCGTAGGGCACATGTGCTAAAAAATTCTGTCCTTGGAGGAACAAGGGCCAAGTATCCCCTTTGCAGCATCATCTCGGAGTTCAATTGCTTGGTACTGTTGTGTCCTGTTGCTATGAGGTGCAATGACAACATGCCAACATTGGGAAAAGCTTGGTAACAATCAGTACACAGCACAAAGTTGCACCGGCCGTTGATCCCGCGACACAGACTGACCTGAGTGGGTAGCACGCTGTAGTCTGTCTGTAATCGGGACACACTGGCAAGTACATCTCGAGGAACGGTCTCACAGAACACAGTCTTCACAGACTTGACTGGACTCTGCCCACCTGACGAATCCGAGGACCTCTTGGATTTGCTGGGAGATCTTTCACGGTGTGGCGTCTCATCTTTTCGTCGCTTCACCTTGGACACTCGCAGGTCCAGAGCCTCTTCCTGCTCTGGGACTGGCTGGCCAGTGCGCATCCCAAGCTGGCTGAACCTGAGCGCATTTTCCAAATCAGAGTCCTGATCCTCTGAGTCACTGTCTGTACCAGACAGAGCAGTGCACATTTTGCTCAGCATCGTCATAGGACCGTTCATGGATGTAAATGACAAGCTCTTGGCAGGCAGGGGCTGGGTGGGAGATGCATTGGAGCTAGTGGGACTCTTCAGCAAATTGGCCTCCGGAGTCAGACAACCAGAGGTGGATGGTTTCTGCATCTCTTCATCTGTCTCCTCTTTCTTCACCTCCTTGGATCTCTCCTCTCCATTCTTCCGCTCTGGAGCCTCCTTCTCCACATCATCTGACTCATCATCGGCTAGCTCACCAGGGCTGACATCATCAGTTTCAGCATCTCCTTCATGTGCTGTAATAAGGAAACCAAAGAAAGTGATAAGAACATGATATTCCAATATGAATTTGGTACAGTGCCCTTTTCAAGTGATGTAGTCAGTCTATATCAGACCACCTAATACAGCAATGGTAATGACTCACTTATTCAAATAAATCAGTCAAGCATGTGGTATGATTCAACCATTTGCTTTTTACAATTTACTGTGTCTTAAACTGTTTTCTTCTCTTTTTTCCCCCCTGGTCTAGCTAGGTGCTTTTCAGTGGAGGGGAACAAATTTAAAACTCTTTGTAAAAAAGTGTCTCAAATTTCTTTGGGCCCGCAAAATAATTTGAAAAAGGGGGGTGTCCAGTTTTTAACCCTCCTACTATTATAACTATAACAACCTATCGAAAAACCAAATCCTCTCCACTCCCACAGCTTGTACTGTGTGTCTCAACCTGTCACTCGATAAATTTTGATAGATAGGGTAGTTGGCTCCAATTTGGCACCTGGAGAGGGAGGGTTAATGGGCGGAATGTTCATACTCATCTGTCCAAACAGCACACATACATGTATCAACCCACAGAAAGATTTTCCACAGGAAGGGTAAAGATGGCAATGGCCCCCACAGGGGAGGCAGTTGCCCTCCCTCCTTTGCCCACCTTGGCTATGCCACTGCCTGCGGGCCCTTGCCTTGAGTCTCAGATCAGACTCGTTCACCCAACCATTTTCTCTGTTTGCTTTTCAAAAATCTGTTGGGCCTGCATTACCACCCCATTGCTAGAGGGTAGTAACCGGGAAAAGAAGACCAGCCCCTCTGTTGGAACCCTTTTTCCCTCCCACCTGTAGAAAATATGGAATTGACGAAGGTGGCAAATTTTGTTTTTATTGCTGCTAAAAACTGATCTGCGCATACACTACAGGTACGTCAGATTGAGCAAATTCTCAGACTCATATCGAGGGAATTAAGGAGGAAGAATTTACACCTCAATGACTTTGTTTGCATATTTGCAGATGACTTTTTTTTATGGGTATCGCTCAGCACATAGCCAAAAGGCCACTCAAGGTGTGGGCTACAAAAGAAACGACGGACATCACCGGGATAAAAGGTACAGTATCTATTCACATTTTGTTTGAATTGTGAAAGATTATAGGGGGAAGAGAAGCAGTTTACAGGTGAGGCGTTCCAAAAATTATGATGCATAACAATTGAATAATTGTGCTTTTGTAAATCAAAATGGTTCTCCTTTAGAAATACATTTTTTGTAGCCAAGCCACTCTTTGCTCTCACCCCCCCCACCCCCCCCCCCCCCCCCCCCCCCAATCTGAGAAGACCCCAGCTACATCATTGTTCTCTACAAAAAAAATAGGATTAGCTCTTATCCAAGATTTTGGACTATACAAATGATCCAATTATAGTGTGACAGTGCAGTGGGGACTATTCTTCTTGGAAACCCTGGTGATGAGATTGTTACATGTTAATGGCCTGTTGGGCACTGCCACTCTGCACAAGAACACTGTACTTTCCATGCAGAATGACAATGCACTGAATGGTGGTAACTGGCAGATCATTGTTAATAATGTTCGATTAGGGATCTGACAAACATTCATGCATTTTTCAACCAAAAGAGCAATGGGCAACTGCCAACCCATCAATCTCTCTACATGTACATGTGGCTCCTTTGACTTCATCCAAGCATCGGACAAAACCGCTACATAAGTCAAGTGACTTGCAATCTAGACACAAACTGTAGTTTCGGACAAGCCAGACAGAGTGGCCACTGTTCTTCACATCACGTCAGGGTGGCTTCAACCTGCACACTTGCTTAACGAGCCAAAAGAAAGCACTGGTATTGTGCAGAAAAGCCACAACAGCCATAAAGCAAATTACTATCATGCAAATGCAATAGGCCCTATATTCTGCATAGCGATCAAAGTCAGTTTTCAAACCTGGTTTGGCTATTGATTGCTACATCACATGTACATTGTACATGTTGGCTGCAACCCACTGACAGACTACATAGTGTACATGTAGCAGCTTTCCAAACTGGTGCCAGCTTTTGTTACATGTACATGTATGTATGTACATCTATGCATTGGTGCATAGTTAAAAAAAAAAAAAATATTGGATTAGTACAGTCGACTCTCGTTAATACGAGGTCCTCCGGACTTACGCAAATATCTCGTATTATCCGGGCTCTCGTCCTATCCGGGCTGCAGGTTTTCCCCTTAATTGTGTATAAATGTGATGCGTGGATAAGCCCCAAACACGATGTAAACGCCACGCACATCGTGTCGGTAAAATTGTATTGCTTTATATTGGTTACATGTATGAAAATCTTGCAAGCAGATTTTTAATAAAACAAGCAGTAATATTTAATAAAACAACACCGGAGCACAAGAACAAAACCTCTGGAGTTTGCTGACTGGGCGATTTGAGCTGCCAAGATCACTGCAAACCACTGCATTATTAGCTACACGCACGTAAGTATTTCCATCATACACAAAAATCTTGATGGGGCTGGGCTCTTGTTAGCTGGTAACCATCACGGAAACTAGCATAAGGCACAAAAGGGAGGAAACCAGTGCATTTTTTGTGGACAACAGAGGGCGTTTCTCGATCATGGGGGGTCTTCATTAATGACTATTTTTTACGGTAAAATTTGAAATGTTGGGGTGCGACTATTGGGGATTAATAAGCTCTAAAATTAATTGATAATCCTGGGGGTAAATTAAATATTTTGAGTTACAAACGGGATTGATATAACTGAACAAAAGAGGGCGCCAAACATTCTGCTTTTCATGATTGCCTTGGCATGGTTGGGTTATTTTTTTCCTGCTGGCTGGAAGGGGAACGAAAGCAAGTGCAGGCTACTGTTTTCACAGTTTACGCGTTCCGGCGGCATGAAAGCCGCCATAAACAAACCCCTCTATAGCGGGACGGGAACCGCAATCGCCCATTGTCCACCTTTTAATAGCCCCCTCTAGCGGCACGTTCGAGACACAAACAGCTGATGTCTACATGGAGTGAAAACCGCAGAGCAGGATTAGCGAGTATTATGACTGCGCCATTATCATTGCGGCACGAGACAAACAGGTGATGTGTACGCGGAGTGAAAACCGCACTGCAGAATTAACGAACATTACAATTACTTTTCAAATTGAATAGATTCGCTGATTGACAAGTTGTTTTCCAAAATGTTCGTGAAAAATAGATAACAATACATGCATTTGCGCTCAATGGGCCGCAAAAAATGCTCGTCTTAGCCGAGTTCTTGCGTAAACAGAGCTCGTATTAATGAAATTTTCTCCCATAAGAATGTGCACAATTCGGTCGGGACCAACGAAAATTCTCGTCTTAACCGGGTTCTCGTCTTAACCGAGCTCTTATTACCGAGAGTCGACTGTATTGGATCTGATTTTGACTATAGTTATAATCCTATTTAGAAAAAAAACTTACATGTAATCTGTCTGTTTGTATTTTCTTATTTTGTTTGGGGGGGGGGGGATGTGGGATGGTCCCCCTTGCATCCGCCCTTGCTCTCAGACTGGGTGGTAACATACATACATGTATATGTTGCCCAAGGGTGAAACACCGTGGTCCTTTTGGGATTTAACCCCACACTCATTACATAACCACCACACCACAGAATTACACGACCAACTTAGTAGACATCTGTAAGGTTACATCCAACAGTTCAAAACAGGGATAAATGCTACACGTGTACATAGTTCTGAAATAATGTTAAATACATAAGGCCTTTTCACACTATGAAAAATCTCCATGTTGTACCCGGGTCCGACACGTGTTGACTTTTCACACTACAACATTTTCAACATGGCACTGACCCGTGTAGATCGAGTGCTCAACCCGGGTTGAAACTAACCCTGCTCGGGAGGTGGGTTGAGAGCTCTCGACCCGTGTAGAGAAGTTCGACCCGTGTTGAAAACACCTCTGGGTTGAGTTCGACCCGTGTAAGCGCGTTGACTAGTGTGAAAGGGTAGTATAATTGACCCGTGTTGAAATTTTTTAAAAGTCTACACGGGTTGCACCCTTGTAGATTTCGACACGGGTCGAACGTACATGAGTGTGAAAATGCCTATACAAAATCAAGATGTACATGTATACCTGTGGAGTGCAGTGGTCTCATGGTCTAGCAAGACACTGTCACAAATTGCTTCTCCACCCAGTAAATGAGTAAAGGGCAGTGGTGGGTACATGTACATGTACATATGTATGTGCTTTGATTAGCATGTGTGCCTAACTTACAGTAAGGGCTGGATACTCCCCAAGGAGCTGAGGTTTCAGGAATGATCAATAGGCCTGATGAGCAGGGGTAATAATATGGCACCCTGGGCACCATGATCGTAGTGGAAATGTGAGCTTTACAAATCTATACATTTTATTATGTATTATTTTGTGTTTTAATTATTTTTTGAGATTAGGAACAAACAAAAAATCATGCTGTGTGTTCCGACCTTGAAGTGATGTCAACAGCAAAGCAAAAACACTGTTTGCAGCACCCCTGTACACATGTAGAGAATACGTTTTGCATATAGCTCCAGATAACATGCGAATGGGGTGCTGGTATGCAGGGCTGGTATGCCAGTGCTGGTATGCCAATACGGAGTTGTGCAGCTAAGCGTATTGCAAACAATAGGCAAACAATGGATTGAATATGCACAGGAATGCACATATACATGTAGATGACAACCGGCCAGGTGGCCTTCTTCAAACGATAGCCATACATGTACACATGTACATGTACATGTACGTATTCAATAATCTACCAATGACAGCCAGAAGGGGTGAAACAATAGTCTGTAAGCTATACACAAATATATCATCATTTCAAAACCATTTATAGCCATTTCTCCCATTCCAATTTGGTTCCAACCTCCAACATTCAATGATGACCTGACAGGACCAGCAATGACACTGCACGATCCTCGTCTACAATGGAATGGGCGAATCCACACTTATTAACTTGTCAAAAAAGCCTTGAGATGGCCTATCCTCGACACTGAGTATAGTACACGCTCACGATGTGACAAGACATCAGACTCTCGGCGGACACCCAATCCTATGTGCCATGAGATACGTGTTGCAATTACTTGATGTTCTCAAGCCCCCTCTGATGAACAGATAGATCCAATGTTGACATTCATAGTGGGGGAATATGACAAAGGGTTATTAATTAATTTGCTGCATGGTGAAACACCTGTAAAACCACACACTGGGATGGGTTTGAGGAGATCGCGGTTGACGATGAAGACATTTAACGATAGAGTTGGGGGACTTGTTCACACCAGAGCTGTTCTGTCAACTCTTAACAAGTCTTAGTCAAATGTACAGACACTGCTTACAACCAAGCCTTAAATATGCTACATGTAAATCTAACAGCGAGTACTTTCTGTTGGATTTTGTTGACAAAGTCATCACCCATAAAAGTTTAAAAGCAATTGAAAGATGATTTGTAAAATTTCATTTTGATGTGTACAGTAGTAGGTAAAATCCCTTTTGAGAGTTGTGATGGATATTTCCCCCCCCCCCCAATTTTTTGTTGCAGTTGCAGAATGATCTACGGCAATTTTTATAGGCGGTTGTACCCGACAATGAACTGCAGAAACAGTGAGTTCATTGTCGAATTACTCACTGATGAAGGAAGGTGTTAGTTTGTACATTGTACACGTATACATGTAACATGTGATCTCTGGGAGTCTGTCAAAATATATGGGGCAGAGGGGTACCCCCCTTTTTTACCCTATACCCTCTCCAGACTATTGTTACCTAACACTCCCCCCTAAACTTCTGAAAAGAACTTCTGAGATTCCGGGAACACAATGACCAACACAAAAGAGGGGGGTTCCCTCTGCCCCATATCGTGCATCATACATTGTATGTGTCAACATTTTTGTAACAGTGTTTGTAAAAAATTTAAGAATTGTGTAATGCAGCCATGGGCCTCAGGGAGGTGAAAGATGGACTAATACTGAGCAGAGCTGCCAACCTTTTCAAACTCATTTCAGTATTTAGAAAGGGAAAAAATATCTGTATTTTTCATGAACTTTAAACTTTAACTGAAAATCGGGTAATATATTTTTTTCGTGCACAGACCTTCTCCTTAAAAAAAAAAATATTTTCAAAGCTAAAGTTGCATCCGTTCAGGTGAAGAGCAAACCCCCATACATGTATATTGAATTTACGCAAATTCCATCTTATGAGTAGTGCATCCAGTTCAGTTGGGATTGCAATAATGTGCCAGTACACGCAGTAAATAGAATAATATGCAAGACAGAAACATTATTATGGTCGGATTTCACAAAATCCGTATTTATAAACAAAAATTCATACTTCCATATTTTTCATGAATTTAAAATATATGGAAAATCCGTTCTGGTTGGCAGCTCTGTAATAGAGTCACAGCTTCCAGATTTCACGAATGACACAAGAGATTTCTTCCACTACCAGCAACCATGGTGCGACTCAATAAACAAGAATAGAAAAAATATTCTTAAGTGACAAGTAAAAACAAAAAAAATGTGTTCATGTACATGTACTAGCATCTTGACATGTTGGTGGAAGTTAGCCACTTTTAATCGGGGAGTCAAAATCAAAGATCAGCCCAGCACAAAAAAGTTGACAGCCACTCTGACCACAATTGCAAGATTTCGCCCAATGCATTTTTGAATTATGACTCAACAGGCTGGCCATAGACACGAGCACATGACTGATGCCTTTTCTGGCTGAAGTGTTTACAGATGCTGGCGGTGTTGATTGGCAATCTGTACTGTGTCAATTCGTGAGCCAGCAGGAAAGGACCTGGCTGTACCAGCTTTCTCTGGGAAAACACACAGCATCCAAACGCTTTGTCAATCATCAGATTCAATTTGTTTTTTGGGGAGAGCAAAAGCTACACTGTAAAGGTTTTTCCTCTCTCCCTCTCTCACCATTATAATGTAGCTATCCTTCACTGTTGTCAGGCAGTGAAAGACATGAGTGTACAATGTTACAGTGTGTGGGTCCCTACATGTACAATACATGTAGAGAGCGATCACACTTGGCTCCATACTACATGTAGGCCACATGTACTTGGTGGAAATATTCCAAGGGGCCTGGGCAATGCAATCTGAATCATTCACTGAAAATCAAGTTCATGTCGTGTGATGACTGGTGAGGTTGGGTCTGGGGTGTGGGATATAGGGTGTGGGATATACATTGTAGGGTGTGGGATACATTGTAGGGTGTGCGTTATACATGTAGGGTGTTCGTACAAGTACCTCTTTAGGGGGTACCACGCAGGATGGGTAACAATGGGGACAATGGTGCCCCACGAGGTAGTCTTTAGAAAGCTTGGTGCCCGACGAGGAAAACGCTATGGAGTTTGAGATTGTCAATAAGGACAAAGGAGAATAATAGAAGGAAAGTAAAGTGGACAATGGGTACCCTGTAAGGGTGCATATATGTGAGTTTGTCTTTTCATGCAATAGGGGACATTTCACAATAGAGGACAATAGGGTCCCCGATTGAGAAAAGTCCCCGTTTGAAAATCGTGTACAAAACCAATGAGGAACCTTGCCAAAAAGTTAAAGTATGAACAATATGAGGACAATAGGAGGTCTCTGATTGCAGGCGTTTACACACTTGTGTGTGTGGGTGTAGGGTGCAAGATAGGATGCGAGAAAGTGTTGGGCGACTCAGTCGACTTAAGTCGCGACTACTGAGCAACGCTTGTCGCGACACTAGCAACGCTTGTCGCGACTCCGTCTTCCGCTACTGACAAAGTCAACTTTTTCCCCCAGGTTTCAAAATGCCTAAATCTGATCATAATAATTTTTTGTCATGCATATTACACTATTATACTGCGCATGTATTGGTTCATTATTACACGTTTTCAGAGCGGCATTTCTGCTGAGTTCATGCTCTTTGTATATAGTCCCCCGCTCTGCTTTTTTTGCATGACTGTGTTTTAAGTCCGTCCGCACAAATTTTGTTCCTTGGCCAGCACTCACGCTGCGTGGATGACGCTAAGTTTTAAGTTGTTATTTGGTGTACATTAAGGCTGTTCGATATCCATTTATTTTGAAACCGAAATATCGGCAAAAAAATATCATGATATTCGATATTATTGTGATGACATCACTTTTTCCTCACGGAATAATGGAGGAATACAAAAATACATGACGGAAGTCACCACGGCATCGTGAGATCGGGGCCAGCGGGATCGGGCCCGCCAGGATTGAGCTCACAGACAAGCCCGGGGATTGAGCTCGGGTATACACATTTTTTAATATCGGGTTAACGAGATTGCGAATCAGTGCTACTGAGATCGGGAATCAGGGCCGCCAAGATCGGGGCCGGGTTGACAAGGCTTCAATCGTTGAGCAGTTGGAGTACTACATGTACATGTATGACATTTACCTTCAGTTGGCTTCTTTACGGCACTCCAGAAAGATGAGCATTTACATGTTTTTCTATTTGGGCATTATTGCTGATTATATTAACAGCTGATAATAAATACCATAGATGATCACACCCGAGCTGTCAAAAAAGGTCATATTGTACATGTATGTCTTGTGTACACATTGCAAGACAGCCATTATACAATGCATGCCACGCACCTGTGCAGTCTTTTCTCAAGACGAAGTTTGCTACATGTTAGCGGTGTGTACTGTACATGCATTGTACAATGGGATTAAGAAAGCGGCTGCTTGCACTTGACCAAGACTACACCAACAATGCAACGTGCATCTTTAGTACATACATTATTTCCTATTCTATCATTCAAATTTATTGGAAATAACTGGAATTTTGGGCAAGGTAAACTTGACTAATTCAAACTTAATGCACACTTAGAAAAATCTTAAACGCTGCGAAAAGCAACATATGGCGATATTCTTCGGTATATCGAATTCCCCGATATTCCGTTGTTTTTTAAAGGGGGGCCGAAATATCGGGAAACATCGTCATAACAGCCTTATTGCACATAAGAGTTACAGGTATACACTAACACAATGGCAAGTAACTGTACAATGTACATTGTAGCTGTATTGAATTGAATGCCTGATCTATTCAGCCTCCTCATATGAATTTGTTACCCCTACTTTTGTTCACTTCATTTCACAGTTTAAATCTGGCGCGTAGAGTATACTGCAGAGGTCCAGGGTTATTAAATTGGATTAACACTGTGTAGCTGTGTGTTCGTTTGGCTCTGAAATGTGGCCCGGCACACTCCATTCACAAAATGGGTAAAACAAAACTTGTTTGCAGGACATGCATAAACGCAGACACTAGCTGCAAGCAGGAAACAATATATACATGTACATGTAGTTAAATGTAGTGTACATTTGTACATGATTGGTCATTGTTGCAATTTTCAGAAATGGGCGGATTTGGGGGTTAGTACATGTACATGTATTTTATAATCATTCCACTGACCTGTTCAAAGTTTTGCGTTGTTGGATGGCAAAAAAACGGCGCTCGTTTTCAACCGTCGGGCAGACGATAGCCTTTAGTCAAGGCGCGCCCCGAATGCCAGCATGTCCGGGGCGCGCCACTCGTCCGGGTAGCCATGCGCGCCTCGACTAAAGGCTACAGGGCAGTTTTCCAACGATTTCCAGCTGGAAATCGTTGGAAAACGATATAAATTACCACTTTTCTTGACAACGACAGCACACCTGGTGCCATCATTTCACAGGATGATTGAGACTACTATTAACTTACAGTCTAGGTAAGGTATTTCGTAATAATTTCAACAGTAAAAAAAAATTGGAGAATTACCAATCGTGTACACTACCTTTAAGTTCAATATTTTTTTTTATTTTCTAAACAACACATAATCTCAATTATTTTGGAAAAGACATACGTACATTGTACATGTACGTGTGTACATGCCTATATACTCCCCACATACAAAATGGTACGGCCCAATAAACAAGTGCATTGAATTAACAGTATTTAGCTCCAAATTTCAAAATGAAATTAACTCCTCAAAAGAACACAGTTTTAATCCCAGATAACTGATTTAAAAATTGATAGTTTTTAAATGTCTTAGTTACAGTAAAATCGAAGAAACTCTGTCTTGCAAAATGGGTGATGAGCAGAGTCCAAGAACATGAAACGCGTGGTAAGTAATGGTAGATCGATGTAAGTCTCGAACAATGCCTTATCGATCGAAAGTTGTCATTGGCCACTTTTTTCTTTGTGAAAAGTACGTAGGTTTTTTGTCAACCAATCATAACAAGTTTTACATGTAAGGAAAGAGGAGGATCTACATAATATGTACATGTAAGCTATTCGATTCCATTTAACCATGTACAATTCGATACTCCAGTAAGGAGTTACAGTCAAAACAGTCGACGCGAGGGAACTCAATCGGTGTGTTTACACAGAATTTTTTTGAAAAGTTCACATTTTCAAAGCCGAAAGTACATGGATTTTGTTCAATATACAGTGTAAAACAAAATAATAGGCCTACATGTGTATATCATGAGAACGAAAAAGAGTTAAATCGTATAGAACCGTTTAACCCGATAAAAAACACCGCATGGTTATCAAACTATCACCCGAAACGTCAAAAGAGGTTTGAGCTTAAGAGTGAACACAACAAATTCATATGCAAAGGCGAGGTTACTGACTGACTGCATGACCCAAGCAAAGTACACCAGACTGTTTGAATGATTGATTGATGGGTAATTGTGATGGCACATGGCTATGCTAACAAAAATAGTCCCATTTTCACTTGAATAATGGAAACAGAAAGGGGGGACTTCTCCAATCATAAACTGTATTTTATGGGAAAATTATGTTGGGTGTAATGCCTTTATTTGATGAAGAGTTACTTGTGAATCTTTTCAGACACATCTTGACTGATGAACACATTTTACTGCTCCCAAAGACCGCAGTATACACAATATACGTTGAAATACATTGTACATACATGTACATGTATGTACACATGAAATGTACGTTCGAGGACAAGAGGAGAAAGAAACTACAAAGGAATCTTTCTTGTCCTCGGGAGTCGGTCTTTTGTTAAAATTGGTCCTCGGACGTAAAAATACGTGCTTAGTCTATGGGAACAATAGGAAACACAAAGCATTGTCCTCAGTAGTATAGGGAAACATGACTGGGTGTGCAAGTGCATGCATGTTTTCACATTTTGCATTCATAATTAAGACACCGTACTTGGGAAAACTTGAATGTCCAGCTAAGTTCAATTAATACCTACATTTTTGTATTTACACTGATCAACTTTTCAAAAAGTCTAGCGCAGCTTTCATTCTAATGGCATTAAACGTATTGAGCATAATCAACATACCGAGCTGACGAGGAGGAGAAAAGGCCCTGAATACTATATATAACAACTTGAGCCAATCTCTCTACAGCCCCCTGATCGAGTGTCAACATTTGATTGATGTTTTGTGACGGAGGAGATCCATATCGTTCGGTCGCCGTGGCAACCATTGAACCCATTGTCCATCACTGAAAAGACCATCACGCTACATTATGCAAACTTGCTCTTAGAGGATGAAGGGCTGGTTCCTGACGGATTGTGGTGTGTGTTATTGCTGGATATGTATACATGTGTGTGTATTGGTTCTTTTGGTGACCTCCCCATCCTGCCTATCAGCCACTACAAAACAGCACGGCTGATGCCAAGAAAAGATAAAGGGGACAGAACAATTCCCGGTAAAATCCAGACTAGGGTCTGTTTCGGAAGGAATAAATTACCATAACAAATATTACTAAATGAAACAAGATGCAGTTGGGTCATTCTTCCAGGTTGGGACACAGTGTGTGATATGACCATATAACTACAAACCATCATTACATTTTCAGTCATTTCATGTGACATCCATCTTTGGGTGTGAGGTTCTTTGAGAAAGTTTTCAATGCAAGTTATATTTTAATAGAAATATGATAAAAAGTGTGCTATTTTGAAGTAAAATACACGTAACATGGACACCGTGTCCAACATTTCTATTTTTGTGTTTTTTCAACAGTTTAATCAATTAATATGGGAAATTCATTACATACACTAATTAAAAGACACAATTTGCAACAATGAAACACCTTTTTCTGGTAGTCAGTTTCCAAATATTGCAGAGATAGATAGCAAGAATTTGAAGAATCGGTGCAGACGTAACATGGACACCATGATGATACACCATAACCATACATGTACGTATTTCTGCTGTTGTGCTGCATTTGGATATTGAATACCATAACAAATGTTTTTTGTGTTGCAGTTTGTGTTTTGTAATTAGTATACAGAGTGAGTTTGCATAATTATTTACATAAGTGTTGAAAATGTTACAAAAGGAAATGTGCATTTTCATGTCACACCATGTCAGTACTAAATGTTACGTCCAGACTGCCTTAATTTTTCATCATTAAATAAATAATTATGCAACTTACTATGTACTAGCTACAAGATACTCAATGCTACAAGAAAACACTTTTTGTTATGGTTGCTAGTGTCCAAATAGCTCAGAAACAGCAAGAACAAAAAAAAACATGCATGTGGACGTAACAGTGGACAGTGTCCATGTTACGTCCACACGTCCGTCTATTCTTGCCGTCCCTGCTATATTTGGACATAGTACATCTTTTAATTAGTACACATGGTGAATTTCCCATATTTATATTTAAAGTGTTAAAAAACACAAAAATGGAAATATGGACGTGTACAATGTTACGTCAAACTGGTTACGTCAAACTTGTTACGTCAAACTGGTTACGTCAAACTGACACATATTTTTGGTAAAATATAATTTACATGAATTTAAAACTTTCTAAAATATTGCCCACCCAAAGACTGATGTTACATGAAATAACTGAATCAAATGTAATAGTACTTTTAAAGATATGGATAATGTCACACATCATGACCCAACCTGGTGGAATGACCCAGTTAGTAAATAAACGTTAGCAGAAATCCAAATAGGAAAATGATCTTTTAAACTTAAATGAAGTACATGTACATGTACATCAAATGGAAGTTTTCCGGTATGAAATTGATCTTTTTTGAGTTGTGTTGTTCTAAAAAGAACCGTTTTGTTTTCACATGGTACATGTACATGTACATGTGGTTATGAAACAATGAAGAATACAAACACCATACATACAGAAATAGACTTTATCGAGACTTAAGACCAAATTACCCCTTTCTACCACACCCCTGATGTCCAGAGTGGTGTACAAAACTCAAGGAACATGTGTGCGCAGGGACGTGGCAAGCAATTTTCATTCACAATGGTCAAATATCAAGTGCTACAAACTGCCAAAGTACAGACCTTCCTGTGACGTCACACTGAACTGCAATAGAATGTTGTAAAGTGTTCTATTAAAAATGTGACATTCATTAAATTCCAGCATCTTGGAGAGGTCAATGGCCACAGCAATTCACAGAGAAAACTGGGCACCATCATTGGCAAACCGGAAATTACCCCCCCCCCCAAAAAAAAGACGGTCTAAGTCAATGCATACTCAATTGAATGTATATTTAATTTAAAGGTTGTGTACATGTACATGTACATGATTTGTCATTGTTGCAATTTTCAGAAATGGGCGGATTTGGGGGTTAGTATTTTATAGGAAATATCGTTTCACTGACCAGTTCAAAGTTTTGCGTTGTTGGATGGCGAAAAAACGAGAGAAAAACGGCGATAATTTTTAACCGTCGGGCGGATAAAAGCCTTTAGTCAAGGCGCGTGTGGCTACCTGGACGCGTGACACGCCCCGAATGCCAGCATGTCCGTGGCGCGCCATTCGTCCCGGTAGCCACGCATGCCTTGACTAAAGGCTACATGTACATGGCAGTTTTCCCAACGATTTCCAGCTGGAAATCGTTGGAAAACTACATAAATTTCCAACGACAGCACACCTGGTGCCATCATTTCACAGGATGATTGAGGCTACTATTAACTTGCAGTCTAGTAAGGTATTTCGTAATAATTCAGTAAAAAAAAAAGGAGGATTACCAATCGTGCACACTACCTTCAACACTCGAAACCTGCTGAAAGGGGCCTAAAATACAGCTGTACAATATGCCTAGATATTGCGGTCTTGAACAAAGCATCGAGTGATGTCCATCACCCCCTCCCCTTTCGATTTTTCTAGGACCGGTGATTTCTCTCTTTGCTGCTTTCTGGCGAAAGTTTTGCCACCCCCCCCCCCCCCCCCCCCCCCTAGAAAAAATCCTGGCGACGCCCATGGGCACTGTCTCGTTCTGCATTTGCAGTGAATATCTGGAATTGGAATCTTTTAAGTACTCCCTCATTCATCCTACATCCAAATATTCGCGGTAGGCATCAAGCCTTTTATAAGCTGTCATAGTTTGCTTGGTGAATTTAGAGTCTCTGTTACAACTGCAGATATCTGAGTGCTGCAGTCCGACAGACATTCAAACAGTTCAAATGCCACAAACCCTGAAAACCTCTGAAACTTATGCTTTAGGATTAAATATGGATCTAATGTCTTCAGTAAAGA
Source organism: Hippasteria phrygiana (assembly GCA_037893225.1). NCBI lineage: Eukaryota > Metazoa > Echinodermata > Asteroidea > Valvatida > Goniasteridae > Hippasteria > Hippasteria phrygiana. The sequence continues at coordinate 337,859 of JAZGUH010000143.1, forward strand.
TGACAATCTAAATTATTAAGTTTGATAAACATTTAGCAAAACCTTCCCACAGCGTTTAAACATTTGGTCAACACTTCAAAAAGGCTGCCACCTGTCCCGTACATGTATGTGTGCGGTAACTGCAGTTACGTGTTTTTGTATAATGTGAATGCACCTGTGCCTGCTCATAGAAGGAATCACAACAATGGCGTATTTATTTGCTGGGAACTGGCTCATTTAATTGGCTGAGATATTATTATCACTGTCCATCAGCAAACTGGCACGAGCGGCACGAGCGGCACGTCCTCAAAGTCCAGTGGCATACAGCTGAACCCAAATAGAATAATAGATACATTTGCAACAAACAAGAGATGTATTATTGTATTAATTTAAACAATGCCGCTGTCAATCATTATCTGGAAAGGCTTTTTTAGAGCTGAGATTTTATTTTGCCATTTTTCTTTCAAAGACCGTAAAAACTTAATACGAAAATTCAGGGAAACTGAAATAGATTTACAAACATCGTAGATTTTTTGTAAATATAAATAGAGGGTAAATTGTGCAAATACAAGGCCCCACTTTTGAAATTTGAGTTCAGTTTAAACATTTGGAAAATTTCTAAACGGATTTGAATTGTTTTTCGTTTAAATGTTTAACCCTAACTCCCTACATCATTTTCCCGCATGTAACCTGAATCCTCCAACATCCTCTGATTTCAAAGTGTTAAAACTCCATATAACCTGAATCCTCCAAAATCCTCTTATGGGGATCATAGCATGAATCCTACAAAATCCTCTAGGTTTTTTTTGCATACCCCTAGTAACCTCAATCCTCCAAAATCCTCATGTATCACATTGAGCCTGATAACCTGGATCCTTCATATTCCTGCAGGGGCAAAAACCCCTAGTAACCTCAATCCTGCAAAATCCTCCGATGCATCAACTTCCAAATGCCCTCAATCCTCCAAATTCCTCCATTTTGCAAAGAGGATTTTGGAGGATTTGGGAAGGTTAGGGTTAGACGTGTAAACATTTAATTTTGACAAACACATGTACCTGCAACTCTCGTCTGTTTGCAGACCAAACGAGTGGGGAAAGAGCCCATCCTTTGAATCGCGTATGATCACTCCATGGCAGTCCATGCGTGGTGGCATTGTTTACATTTAACAATCTGCAGCCAATTTCACGAAACAGCGCATAACTTACGCCATGGCGTAGGACTTGCGCTATAAAAATGTTGCGCAGCTGCGCAACCTACTTGCGATCCATTTCATGAAACGGTGCGTAGCTGCGCAATGTTATATGTTCTTTTATACATCACGGACGAGGCTGAATGCCACTTTTACGACGACTTTTTGAGTACAACAATAAAAATACATGGAACAGTTGTGAAATACATGTAACTGCGGCGGCGCCATTTTGAAACTTTACGCTTTAAAAAAAAAATACCTCACAGGTAAACCTGTAGTGGATGATCATTTCATTACTCTCTGAAATAATCTAGTAAATTAAATAAATAATTTGAGCAACTAACAATGGCTCTACTAATGCTCACGCTCAGCTAGCTACATACATGTAAGTCATCATTTTGGTGTTTTTGTGGACAACTTAACCACTTAAGTGCGGCTATTCTAGCGAGGTGCCGGGGTACCAGGGCGGCCTGTGCAGCCAAGCAAAACAGACACAAGAGGCTTGTGCAGCCAAGCGTAACATACACAATAATCCAACAATGGATTAAAAATGCAGAAAATGGCGTGTATCTAGACGTCATCCAGCCTGGCGGCAAATTTTTCTTTGCGCCACCTGAAACGAGTGCGTAAGTTACGGCATAATTTGTGGCACAAGTCAGCGACTTTAATATGCACTGCGTACCTTTCGTGAAATTAATTTTGGGCAACTTACGCAATAAATTGTGGCGTAAGTAGAATTACGCAATTGCTTAAGGTTTTGTGAAATCGGCTGCTGGTCACATGGGTAAAAGGGTTAAGTTCTTTTTTGGGCTTTGTCAGGCTTACAGATCGGTTTCATAAAGATCAAAATTTGTTTGGATACATTGTAGGTTGCTGACTAAAAGTGTAAAACCAACAACTGATCTATCACCATTCACTACGAACAACCAATCACAATGTTGTTCAAACATCACATGACCAACAGAATCGATGACAAAACAACTAGATTTCCAAGCACGAACGTCTGGGCATACATTTGACACATAAATGTATCATGTAGAGCAACAATTGTGATGCGCAGGACCAATTACAATTCATTTGTATCATTTGCAGGCACTTGATCAGACATCACGTTCATCAAGTCGGTTTGAAAACCTTTTTTAAGTCCACTGTCTTTGTGACTTAGGTTTGGAACAATCTGGTCGTAACACACAGCAAGTTGTCGTAATCTTGAGCAATGTGCTGCAGTCATGTACATTGTACATTGTACATTGTACACTGTACATTGTACACTGTACATGTACATATATGTATGTCAGCCTCCAAAATCATTTCCTTTTCTAAGAGTGATTGGTGGACACATAATTAAATTTTGACATCTATCACAAGTTTTCATTTTACATTGTGAGCATATCCTTGAAACTATAATTTGCTATGTGTAGTTCGGAAACATTATAATTAAGGTACTTGTACATGTACACTGCTTCTCAACGCGACCAAGTCAAAATTATATTCCCAGGGAGATGGGAACCAGTCCAGAATTTAGACCACATGCGTACTTTTTGTGCGTGTACATGTACATCTCGTATTGTGATAGTTTTATTGTATGTGAATGCATAATGTTGCGTATGTTGTGCCCAGAATGTGCGATTTAACATGTTACTGCAATACTGACTGATATTAATGCCAGGTTTCACATATTTTTAAACGATCGGGAGTACACAGAGTCCGGTAAACTTCTTCGTACTTGGATAAAATGTGAAGTGGAGAATGGGGTAAAAATCCAGGGCTATGAAAAATTTAGCAGGGCGGCAAAACATTAGCAGAGTGGCATAAAATTTAGGCAGGGTGGGAAAACCCCTCGTGGAGAACACTGCAGGAAATTTGCAAAAGGAAAGGTGGTTTAGAAAACATGAAGCAAAAACCGACATTACCTGATGAGCCATACAATGTATGTATATGAAGGATCTGTATTTCAAGCAGGCAGGTTTAGAATAAGACTTGTCGATATAACTGTACATGTACATGTACATGCAGTACTGGTACTAGTCCTTGAAAAAAATTGACAGCCTCTGCAACTAGCTTCACCTTCATTTGGCTACTTCTTTGTCAACAACCGCCACAAAGAAATCAGTTTATTGTATGACTGATCCAATAAAATACACACACAACCCCTCCCCAAATGGCACATCTATTTACATGAAATTCATCATTGCATGACCAAAATAGAGCCCAAATTTAATTATTTGTGGCAGACAGGGACGTTTTGTCATCCCGATATTGTGTTCCCCCTCTATACATGTACCTCACTCTACCCCTCACTCTCATGCTGACATTTTGCCCATCCGTCGTTCCAAGTCCCCGAGAACGAAACAAGTCTGAAAGTGGCCGACACTCCTTCACAAACTGTGATGAGATGATCTATTTAATGAAGGTGCAAGCAGCTTCGGTTGAAGTACTGGCACGGACCAGCCGTCAACCCGATGGCTCCCAAATCCATTACTCTCCCACCGAATCCGCGATAATAAAATTACTCCGTCAATACGAAAATAATTGTGGAGCCCCCAAGACAAACAGTGAGGAAGTTATGTGGCCCAGGGCCCCCAGAATTTTCAGCACCCAAAAAAAAAAAAAAAAACCTGAAGAGGAACGGTACGAATACTTGGGACCTTCCGGAGTGTTGTGTCGCTACGAAGGACGATATTTTGTTAAAAGATAGATTGATTGACTGTGTGATGCCAATAGCGTTTACTGCGAGTTCTTAGATTATTGGAGTTTTTTCCTCTCTCTCTCTCGTCTGAGACAGCAGACTCAAGGTGTCTTGAATGTGCTGAAGCCAATCTATCGGCCAATGACACGACACTTGCAATGCTTGCTCTACATAATTGAATGGCACTGCACGGGAACATTACCAGTGTTTCCACTCAATGAGAAATTGTTTCTGTAGCTTTGAGAATGCCAACACATAATTCCTACTATTTTTACAAGACTACAACACAGCATTGGTCAAACCTGACGTGTTCATTTTTATTCTCATTTTCAAACCTGATATGGTCCGTCAGACATACTCGAAGTGAAGGGAGATTTAAGCAAAAATGCAATAGGGCTGATGAAGTGCGTGGATACACGTGTGTACAATTTGTCAGTGAAGTGCAAGTCATCTTTATGGGTCCTGGGCTCTGCTTGGTTAATGTCATGACAAGGCTTCATTTCTGTCACTGTCCATCATGCTGTTACGGGCAAATGGTTGAATGACTGTCAACTTTTACTTTCATTCTGTGTGTTTGAAATTGACTGCATTTTGGGACAGATTTCCGATGTGGTGGTTTTCCTGCATGGCCGTAGAGGTCCAACTTGCTGGGGAGGAGGGGAATGGGGGACTCAAGGACATTATTTTTTTAAGCAGGCACTTCAGGTAAAAATGTAGCCTTATAACGTTTCTGTGCTCAATTGCAATCTCCTGTACTATGTTGTGGTGTCCATAGGGATGGAGTGGGGGAGGGGAGGGAGAACACAGGACCTAGCTACATTGTAGCTGTGGGGGCATGTTTCCCCCTTGTGCCTTTCTTTCCTCCTCCAGTTATATGCCACTGGTTTACAGTGTTAGATTACAGAATAACCCATAGCAAACCTGTACAGCAGCCAGAATAAAAACATGATGGTCTGATTGTGGGGGGGGGGGGGGGGGGGGCGGAAACAGGGGCCACCCCCCCCAAAAAAAAAAAAAAAAAAAAAAGAACAAAAAGAAGTAATGTTTTGTGATAGTAATCGACAATGCCAGACATTTTGGCATAACCTACATGTACATTGTACATGTACACTTAGGGCTTCCTTCCAACAATTAAGTGTACAAATGTAAGTAAAATTGCAAAAAAAAATTCTGAATGCAGTTCTAGTGTTCTTACCAGGGTGAAATTAAAGTGCAGGGGCATTTTGCTCAAGGATGGACAATGCAAGCACTGAGTGCGAAGGGGTTTGGATCCGCATAAGGGGGCCCTAAAAATGTTGGATTCTAGATGCTCTGTGGTGCAATCTGAGGCAATTCCTGGCCACTTTCCCTTGACTGTTTTGAGCAAAAGTTTAGGATTACATATAGGCAAAATTTAGCTCATAGTGGTAGCGTAAGGGCAGGATTCAAGCGTACATGTAGTGCTAATTCCCGAAAGCGTTGTGGGTGCTAGCGCTATTTAATGCCTGGCTAGAACACTGTCTGAATGCACGTAACTTAAATTTGAATTTACAGCCATTTTGTGTCAAGGGGCAGCGGCGTAGCCAGGCTCTTTTCAAAGGGGGTGTGCACGGCCATTTTCAAGGGGGACAAGTGAAATTTGTTTCCCAGATTTTCAAGACCAAATGTTTGGAATGGTAAAAAGTGTCCAGATTTTTGTTGGGGTCCAATTAAATAATTTCAAAGCCTCACACATAGGGGCCTACAGTGTACATGTATGTTAAAACTGAATGCAGATGGCGGGGTGTCAGCCCCATTAACAAACTAAAACAAAATCTCAAAATTTTCAGGGGGGGGGGGGGGGGGGGAAGGGAGAGGTGGGCAAGAGTTCCCATAAGGGGGAAGTTGTGAATGTGTATAGAGTACCGAAGTCTGACGTCATTTGCCGCAGCAACTGGTTCCACACACATGCAGTTTAGAATGTATTCTGGTTACAAACATTGCATTGATTGACGTCATCACTTCGGTACTCTATTGAAGCCATAGACACTCATCGAGATACAGAGCCACGTTGAATGAAGACGTGAAACTACTTTACTGATGGTAAATCAATGTTTGCTGGAGACACCAGCTCGAAGCCCACTCATGTCGATGACCCTGCAAGATGGTTCTTGTCTGGTTCCCACCTCATGGATTGATAGTTTCAATCAGACAAATTGGACAGGGACCACGTTTAAACTGCTTCAGGGCTCAATTCAAATACCGTTAGATGAAACCGCATTTCCATGCATACATACATGTACACATACATGTATGTATAGAGTGTATGCAGAAAATATCAATGCAAATTTCAATTTGATTCACATGAAATAAATTGGTAATTTTAGATCTTTATGACATGTACATGTAACTTGTAAAACAACACGGATATATTCAAAAAGTCAAACACTGAGGCTGCTTTGTATAAATTAAGAATGCAATTTGCTGAACAATTTCATTTCAAATCTGGCTTCATCCAACCCTTACATTTACATGTAGCAAAAGGTAGAGCCTGTTGTACAGTATACATGTACATGTACATGTAGTTTGTGTCTCAACTCAGAAAGATTGTCCATACATTGTACATGTGTACTTCAACTGAATATTACTCCTTTGAAAAATGTACAGCTGAACAATTCATTAAACTTTTAATGATTCCTTACAATGGAATTCCAAATAAAGTGTTTCACACTGTAAGCATAAAGACTACAAAATAAACATTCTAACGACAACATGTAAAACCTAACAATACAAATGTCCAGTGTGCACCAAAACACAAACATCAGCACACAGTCGTACTTCCCCAATACGTCCGAGGACAATGCTTTGTGTTTCCTATTGTTCCTTTAATATAACCAACCCCATAGACTAAGCACGTATCCTTACGTTCGAGGACCGATTTCAACAAAAGACTCTACGTTCGAGGACTGAAAGGTTTCTTTGTGTTTCCTTTCTTCTCTTATCCTCGGAGATATATACAGTGCACGTACACACATTTTCAAAAATTTCCCAGGAGACACAAGAGACACAAGAGACACAAAAATACAAAATTTCCGATTACACGATCTCTCTAATAATCTCTCTAATAAAAACTGAGTGTGCATTCTTCCGAAAAAGTATTGGTCAGTGATGGATATGTAAACCTCAGTATTTGTTGTTTGTATTTCAAGAGCTAAGTATAAAGTTTACCCATTTTTACTTTTTTTAGCATCCCCATAGTACTTCGTATACAAATACAATAAGGGTGACGTCATTGCACAACTAGCGCGCCAAAGTTGTTATTGGTTGTGCGTTTTTTTTCTCTGGCCCCCCAACCTTGATGAGAAATTGCCGTCGCTAGGCGTGGCAGGGATTATGTTGCAACTAAGTTGGCGCACACGTGGCCCATCGTCGTGCGTTGAACTCAATTAATGTTTTGTGCGCGTGACGTGCCACCATAGTGTAAAAGAAAATACACTGCAATGTACAATGTAAGTCGGCATTTTGGACAAGGAAACGCATAAAAAATCATGGGTTGTTAATGCATACTGGAGCATTATACATTTTGTAGTAAAGCTACATGTAGGTCTCACATTAGTTTATTTTGTGTAACTTGCGACAACGGCATTAATGATACGTCGTCTCTTTGGACTAAAATATTCACGAAAATACATGCAACTTGGGATTTACCAGCAATCATAAAAGAAACCTGCGGTAGGACTTTTGCTGCGAATATAAAAACTTTATGATGCACACAGTATTTGAAGTCATTGGGATAAAAATTCATTTTTACAGGAACAGTCTGTGTCTGTCGCGAGTTTTGATCAGCTTGCTTTGAGTTTTTTGCCAGTCACAAGCACACTTTGCCCACAGAGGAGTATTTCATTTGCAGCAAAAGTTTAAAACCAAGTAAAAGCACAACCGGCCGGGGCATTTTTTTATGATAAATCTGACACACCGACTGATATTTTTCGATATCATTTTCCAACATCGAAATTTCGATATTCTGATATGATTAAAAAAGTGCTATCGTTGATATCGATGTCAAAGTAACATCAAATAATCGAGTATTATCGATACATTGACGGACCCTACATGTACGAACGTCCATGATTGAAAATCCTGTACAAAACATATGGGAGGCCTTCCGAAAAAGTTAAAGTACAAACAAAAGAGGGACAATAGGAGGTCCGCGATTGCCGGTATTTACACACTTGTATGTGTGCGTTTGTATACCGGCAATCGTGGACTAGGGACAAAAGGGTTAGGGCGTAGACAAAGGGTCCACGATTGACCGAACGTCCACGATTGAAAATCATGTACAAAACATATGGGAGGCCTTCCGAAAAAGTTAAAGTGCAAACAAAAGAGGGACAATAGGAGGTCCGCAATTGCCGGTATTTACACACTTAGGTGTGTGTGTGTGTATACGTGCATGCATTATTCGGTACCCTGTGGAGACATGAACACAATGGGAACAAAGGGACTGAATACATGTACAATGTAGGTCTCCACTAGGCAATTCTATGGGTTAGGTTGTCTCAACAAGAAATTTTGTGTACAAAGTCTATGGGGGTTTGCTTAAGTACAGGGACAAAGGGGAGAACAATGCCATGTCTCCACGGGGATGTAATAACATGATTGTGATATCGTGTCTGTCTGTCCGTAATTCGATTATCTCCAGAACCGGGCACTGTATGAAGTTGAAAATCGGCACCTGTGTATTGCTCAGGACCCAAGAATGTGCAGTGTCAAGTTTAAAGTTGTTTGGATGAGCAGTTCTCAAAAAGCTGCAAAAAAGCAGCAATACCGGAGGCTTATACCCACAAACGTGGCAGTATAGACCGTCACGCACTGCTGCACATTTTGAACAGGCACTGCACTGCACTGTACCGCCACGGGTATAGACCTCCACGCATGCAATGAGGCATGATCTAATATGCAAATTAGACGCATGCCCATCAGTGTTACAAAACCAGCTCTTCCCAAGAAACTCGCTTCCAAAGCTGTGATACACGTGTGGCATGGAAACATACACCCGTGGCTTTTTTAAACGAAAGCCAAGCAATTTGTCTGTTTCGAACAGGCACATTTTGAACGGGCACTGCACTAGTTACAATGTATAATAATGTTTAGAACATAATTTTTGGTGTTTTTTTTTATGGTGTACTTGTACTCGGCCTGTACTCGTACCCTGAAAAACTTGGACTCAAATTTTTGGCCCAGGACTCAATCATTAATGTACTCGGCTTCAAGTATACTCGGAGAACTTGGTACTCTGATTATAGGACTCGACTTCAACACTGCATCAAACAGTGGGTACATAACGTTCTGTTGGATTTTGTTGATGTGCACAAAAGATAATTTGTTCTACCTGTACATGTACATGATGTACATGTAGCTGTAGAACTATGTACATTTGTAGGCTTCACTCTTTTCTGTTGGATTCTGTTAAATTCAGCAGGGTGCCCAGAAAAAACATTAACCCTAACCCTCCAGGGTATTTTGGCTAGAAACCCTGCCAGATGCATCAGATTGCATACTTTGTCACATTGACTTGTGTGGAGAGTGCAGCAAGGTCAAGCTGTCACCACAGATGCACTGTGCTGCATCTGGCAGGGTTAGGGTTGGGGTAAGGGTAAATTAAAATGAACTGGCCATTTTCTTTCTTTAAAACATATTTTCAAACAAATTATAAAGGACTCAATAACATATTTTCATTCCTCAGATTTTGTAACATATTTGTCTATGCATAAAGAATTGATTATCTCTTTCATTCTTTCCTCATTTGTTTTGACAGTACAAACAATACCATGCAACCAATAACTTGCATCAACTACATGTACAAGCTCCATGACAGATTTCTTGTCATTCTTCCTTCCAGTGTATCCAACACCGCTCCAAGCTTATTGACAAATATTATGATAACGCTTGGTTGAAGTGCATTGCTGAATACCCAGCATTCATCATTAAAATCTTCCGTTACACACGCGCTCTGCCATTAACACACACTGTGCTTTATCGATGAACCATTGTCCCCACCCATTCAAGTGTGCTGTGTTCCTGGTTGCTACGGCAACCAATAACATCCCTAATGTCTGCACCAACAAACATCAAAAGCCGTACATGTAATTGGGAAATTCGAAAAAAATGGCCAGGAAATTCAAATTGTCTCATATTGAGTATGAAAACAGTAAATTATGCGCACTCAAAAGGCACAAAAGTACATTTTTGTACACGGCACACATTACAGCCTCCAATGTTGATCTGACAATAAACAGTGTATGAGACCTGGCCTGGACCTGAAAACAGGTAGAAAATACTGGTAGCAAAAACTGATAATCAAGATTTTGGTATTTCCTGAAAATGTACATACATTGTACAGTCGTACAATAAGCTTTGACATCACCACATAAACATATGTCACCCCAACCTCTTGTTTAGAAGATGTTATCCTAAGGACCCAGGTCCAAATCAGATTCATACTACTACCAATCTGATGTTATAATCGTTGAAGTAACATAGAAGTAGAGGCCAAACCAAAAAATGAACATTACTAAAAATGTAGATCAACATTTAAATCTATCTGATACCAAATATGAAAAACCTTGTGAATAAGCCAGTTCGGTATCCCGAAGGTCAAAGGTTATTCCGGATAAAATTGCTGACGTAATGTCACGTGATGTTATGCGAATGCCCATTCTGATTGAATTTAACACAGTGCGTGTTGTGCGACCACCTTGCCCGTTCATACGCACGCGTTAGGTACATGTGTAACGGGTCATTCGGGATTTATAACTATGTCATTGTGCACATGCACAGTTGAAATACCAAACTGGCTAATTGTACTTTATGAGATATGACATTTAAAAAATGTGCTTGATTTTGTGGTTTTCTGCTTGTAATTTGGAAACGTCCTTTTTTCACATCTTCGATAGGTTGTGCATTTGGTATTCAGTTTGAACTTGATATGAGTTTGCATATTGCCAAACAAGTCTGAAAAGAACTTTAAAAATATAACAATAATGATAAACAATTCAAAAGAATACCAACAGGTGTTTGGGCTTCGGCTTATTAAAGTTGGATGTACAATGTAATCTATCAGTTTTTACAGTCCATGTATTGTGCCAAATACACTTAATTATTGAATAGCCAGAATCTAGATAACCTTGAGCACAATGGCAATTCTACACTTTGAAGACATTTAGAATAGAATTTAATTCTTTCTGGTACTTGAGTGTGGGCTCTTGTATTGTACTACGTTCGAGGACAAGAGGAGAAAGAAAATACAAAAGAATCTTTCTTGTCCTCGAGAGTCGGCCTTTTGTTAAAATCGGTCCTCGAAAAGATACGTGCTTAGTCTATGGGGTTGGGTTATATTAAAGGAAGAATAGGATAGCATTGTCCTCACGAGTATAGGAAAGTACGACTGTGTGCGGACACCTGTGTCCTCTGAATTCTCACTTTCAAATTTTCTTTAGGTGTTCCACGACCCTTGAAAAAAATCTCTTGGATTTCTATATGCCTAGCTCTCTGTGATGAGCACAGCAGTGACGTCATCTTTAGAGGTAAAAGAGCTAACTAATTTCAGTCAAAGAGATGACTACAATAATTACTATATAATGTATACATGTACCTACACCAACTACATGTATGTTTGTGCGACAGTGGGAAAACCCCTTGCTTACGGCCACCTGGCCGGTTGACGTCTATACATGTACATGTATGTGGGTCTATCCACACTAATGATCCCATTTGGTGTGACATGGGAGGGGAATTTCAGATTGTAGTTATTATATAAAATAATTTTCCATTAATTTTTGTCTCAATACATTCAGTACCCATCAACAAGTTTGTTTTAGAAGTTAGACCTGGAATCATCTTCAAGATATTATGTTTGTAACATATCAAACGTGTACAATTTCTGGACGGACATTTGTCACAAAATGTCCGTCCATGTTTGAACATAATCTACAATGTATATCACATCTTAATATATTAAAATACCTCAAAATTTGTCATAATTACCACTGATAACAATCCTGACATTGTTAGAGATGTAAACTGACCAATATTTTGGAATGTTACTAAATTCCTCTTCTATTTTTCCAGTCAATAATAAAAAAATGTCCGTCCATGTTACAAACATAATGTCTTGAAGATGACCCTCTAATTTCTTATATATCCTTAGTGTTATCCTATTTTTTTTATGTCAGTGTGATCACTAACAGCTCTGGAAAGCATCAGAAAAACATTTGGGCAAAATGTTTGATTTGATGTCCCTCTTCCATGTCTTTAATACTCCCATTGCTATCTTTTGATGCTAAATGGTCCCTTTAGTGTGGGCAGACCCAAGTGCCAATTTCTGCATTTTCAATCCATTATTGGGGTGTTTGTGTACATGTACATTATGCTTGGCTGCACAAGCCTCTTGTTTCTTTTTCGCTTGGCTGCATAACCCGGCCTGGTGCCCCGGCGCCCCCATGAAATGCCCGGTATGCCCGGGTTCAAGTAAATAAATAATGGCTACCCATTTACACATTTTACACTTGATTAAATGCTTTTGGTTAATCTGCACAATGTAATCCACTATTCATACTCCGCTCACCAACTTTGCACAAACATGTCTTGCATCCTATGTACAGTGTACATGTACATTATGCTTGGTGTTTTCACACAAAATTACCATTAGCAAAGAATCCTCACATTCTATATAAAAGATCATTCGGCACTATTTAATAAGCATATTCTTTGGTTAGCAAGTAATTTTGTCTTACATTTATGTACAGGCATAATGTACATGTACACCCTGAAGGATTCAGTGCTTGCTGGGTTTAAGCACAGTTTCCACTTTCCATGCTATAGTCAGGCATGCAACTTGAAATTAACAAAAAACGAAGAAATTCCAATCTTTAACAAGACTTTGTACAGTGTTTTTCAATTTTGAATGGCATAAGTGTGAAGTGACAAACGAGGAAATAAGCTGATCCGAGGAAAAGTTCCATGCCTGTATAGTGTTTTGTCATTGATGTTCCGGTGAGGACAAAAAAGAGGGTATAAGAAAGGGAACAATACTGTCCTCACGTTTTTTTCTTTTGTCTGGAAGGTGTCCTCACCAGTAAACGTGTGCTTAGTCTATGGGGATGGGTTAGTGTGTAGGAACAATAGAAAGTCCTGACCAGGATTGTGGGGAGAGTACACGCCGTACTACTGTTGTAAGCACCATGATCATAAACGCATTATTCAGAGATGAAACTGGCATATGGAAAAAAAATTGGAAAATTGGTCGGACAAAAATACGTGTCCGAAATCTGGGCCACGCTGCAGTTACACATGTACATGTACAATACACTTTACATGTATGCCCAATTTCCAGACACTGCCTCCTGTAAATTTTACGATGAGAAAAATGTTCAGTGTTTTAACAAAATTAAAAAGCCTGAATTACGGTTAGAGTCACGGACTCATAAAAAAGTTCACTTCTTACTTGAGAAAGTCGAGGGAAAAGTCTGACAGAAAAGGGCACCCATTCGTGTCCATGATTCAACCAAACTCCACAGTACGTGGGAAAATTCTCGTCTTTTTCTCAAGTTCCAACAACTGTCCGTGAAATGTATCACTTGTAACATGTATGCTCTCTTCACCATCCTCAAGGTAATCATTGTGATGTTTAAAGCATTGCATTTTATATAACTAAATCTGAAACCTCCGAAAATCGCACAACATGTTGGATTTTATCCATCGGATCATTCATGTCCCTACCCGTACCCGGCCGGCAATATGCAACGGTACCACCGTACAACCTACACAGCGCCGCCCGCTGTGCTAGCGGGCGGCGCTGTGTAGGTTGTACGGTGGCACTGGTACCGTTGCATCTGCCAGGTGCACGCGCACGTGGTACTGACGCATGCGCGGTAATTTTTGCATGTCACAGGTCAATGTTTAACCCTAACCCCCTAGGGTCTATGAAAATAAATTTGTATTGAAATTGATGGATTCGGCAGTGTTAGGGTTAACCTTTTATCCAGCCGGAAAAGGCTCCAATCAGTGTAGACCTCGGTGTTTCTACCATAGAAACACTCCATTTACGACTGGTGAAAGAGATTAAAACTACGCTCGAGATAATTTTTACGTGCCATTTTCATCGACTTTTTCATCAAGTTTTCTTCTTAATTATAATTCAAATAAAATCGCACATTGTGGAAAAATCGTTAAAAAATCAAATTTTGTGGGACAAATTGTACAAACATCGGAAATTTCATTGGAAAAGTCAAAAAGTCAGTTTTCCGATTAAAATCGGAAAAGTTTCATCTCTGAGAATTCCATAGTTAACAGCGCTATGAAATTGTGCCCTGTAACAATCTCCCCCCCCCCTACCCTACCCCACCCCCCCTCCCCCCAAAAAACATCAACGAAAATAAAAATTGTAACCAGTTTTGTATGTTGGTCGGATTTTGGTTAATGGAGACCTGTACACATGGTATGATGTACATTTAATATATTTTGTATTACACTTAAGCTGAAACTTTCTTACACCACTGGTTGTGTTTCACCCACTCATAAGCACTGCCTGTCCCACTCCAAAAACATCATGCAACCGACAACTAGAGCCAACAGGAAAATAACATGATTTATGACTTCCAAAGTAAAAGCTAAAGATGTGTGCATATCTACCCTGGTCAGACATGCAGTGTATCCATATATCACACTATGGCAGCCCAGGTTTTTTTTTAATGTGACACTCCCTTCAGAACTAGACGATCAGATCAAACGATCTGTCATCAGTACTGGTACAGTCCTGCAGACGTGAGTGGTTGGAGTATGTAGCCAGTAATGGCAGAGACCACAAAGGCCGCCGACACTTGCAAAGGACACCGCCGACAAAGCTCAGCCTAAAGAGAATTGCAGCTGAAGCCTGGCCTGAAAGCAAGTTAGGAGGAATAATGATGCTGGGGCTGGTCAGGCTAGTTTTTTTTATATTAAAGCAGGTATGGTGTGCCAATTCTGTTACAAATAGGCAGATGTTATTATTAAAACAAACAAACAAACAAACAACAAACAAGGGCTTCAAATTAATTATGTGCAGGATGGGTGAGTGCATATTGCCTACAGATTAAATGATACTATGACAAGACCAGTAGAAACTCACCAACGCGTAACGATATAATTATTTCAGTGCATTGTTTTTTCTAATTGCAGTACATTGTATGTTTCAGCTTTTGATGAAAAAAAAATTCAGATTTATTCACCAAGTTGTGAAGTCTAGTACAGTATGCTAGAAGTAAATAAATTCCTCTGGAAAACATTTCTAAGAAAGTTGTAAAATGCAAACTGATGTACATTGTACATTGTACATGTACTATGCAACTCACTGACAGAAAAACCACAACCTGATGGTACAGCTTGGGGGGGGGGGGGGGGGGGGTGGGGGGTGTCATCAGCCAACTCCCCCCCCCTCCCCAAAACATCAATGCAAAGGGGCTACATGTACAAGTAAGCGAGAGCCAGTGGCGTAACTACGGGTGGAGGGTGTTGTGTTCCCATAGCTGGGGCCTGCCCCCCCCCCCCCCCCCCCCCATCCACCCCCTTTCAAGATAATGTGCACAAAAAGTTGAGCTTATTGAGTTTTCTTCCTAAAGTCTCCCCCTAGGAAAAGTGGGGCACCCTTGTTCCCCCGCAAAACGGACTCCATTAATAAATGCCACTGGGAAGAGCTACATGTACAATGTCCATGTAGTACTAATGACGTTTTTAGGGCCGCAAAAACATTTTCTCTTTAGAGGTATACATAGCCACGTTCCTATTAGACTAAGTTATAGATCTCGAAAAAAGTTATCCAGCAGCCAGTGAACTTTTCAAATGGGCATTTTTGGTACGGCATCTCAAATTTGTCCTGAATTAAAGGTACATGTAGTATACACCATTTGCTTTTGCTGTAATTTTCAGAAATAAATGGATTTGGGGCTAGTATTTTATAGCATGCTAACAAATACTGTAAAACTGACCCGTTAAAAGCTTTGTTGTGCATAGATGCTGGAAAAACAGAGAGAGAAAAAAATTATGTTCTAGTAGTCTGGTTCTCTGTTAGACAAAACGGAGCAATTTATAGACATCGGGGAATTATCAGGTCGGGGAACTAGACTATTTCCAACGATTGTCGGCAGACAATCATTGGAAAAACCAAAAAAATTCTACCTTTCTTGAAAACGACAGCACACCAGGGTGCCATGATTTCAGAGGATGCTTGAGACTAATATGTACTTAAAGACTGGTGCGGTACATGTACATGTATTTCGTAACAATTCAGTAGTTTTGTTTTTTATATTTGCCAATGTTGTATACTACAATTAAACCTGACTTAAATTCACTACTACAACCAAATCCTGGCTTGACCACTGTCAATTCCTTTGTGACCTACATGTACACATACAATGTACATGTACATGTAGGTCAATTAGGAATCAGCGTCAAGCTGCACACATCAGTTGTAGATTGTAAATTTCCACTCTGCAGGAGAAAGATTTACAGAGCCAAATTGGTCGAGTAAAAGTAACATTGTTAGTTTTAATACATCACTGCAAAGTTTATGTTTAACGTACATTGTAATGTACAACTTTCAATGTGATCACGTGACTTCCTTGTAGGCAACTGATTGGAGTGGCCTCACTGCGATTGAGGAGCGTTCTTCCGATCTGGTATCACAATGTGCAGTGTGACTGTACTTCATGCTTTTTTTTTCTAGACGACATCCACTGTCAGATAAAAAAGGTCTTTGATGGTGAATGACTTCCTAGGGCACGTGGGAAAGAAAGTATATGTATATCGGAAAACTATCACTCACAGTAACCTTTAAAAAAATTAAGTCCATTACGAATGTGGCTTTGAAGAACCAGAGCATCTACGTACATGTATGTATTTGAATTTTTTTTATATCGGCCACTTTGGAAAGTCATTTAGTTTCAACGTTTACCACTATATACCAGCCGGAGGAGTCAGTGTATCAACAGCTGGCAAGCAGGCCAGGTTAATTTCAGCCTTGACTCTTACTGTTGGATACACCTGTACATTTGCATTAACCCTAACTCCCTACATCATTTTCCCCCCATGTAACCTGAATCCTCCAACATCCTCTGATTTCAAAGTGTTAAAACTCCATATAACCTGAATCCTCCAAAATCCTCTTATGGGGACCACAGCACGAATCCTCCAAAATCCTCCAGGTTTCTTTTGCATACCCCTAGTAACCTCAATCCTCCAAAATCCTCATGTATCACATTGAGCCTGATAACCTGGATCCTCCATATTCCTGCAGGGGCAAAAACCCCTAGTAACCTCAATCCTGCAAAATCCTCCGATGCATCAACTTCCAAGTGCCCTCAATCCTCCAAATTCCTCCATTTTGCAAAGAGGATTTTGGAGGATTTGGGAAGGTTAGGGTTAAGGAAGTTAATTTTACGTCTGTACTTTCTTGTGTGTAAATGTTCATTATTATCCCCAATAAAATGCTTTCACAAGTGGTATATAACAATCCTCATTGGAGTTAGAATTTTGTTTTCATACGTTCGCCCAACAAAGTTGCCCCCCTAAAGTGTTCACCTGCTAAAAATATGTCAAGGGGGGGGGGGGGGGGGGGGGGGGGAATGAGACTGATATTCTTTCTTTATGTTGTGGTGCTGCAAGTACTACATGGGTCATTCCATACAATTTGTGTCCAAAAAGTGCGACATTTTTGGTGTCCCTGTTACATAGTGACATGTGTAAGATTTTGCAATTCAGGGCACATTCTTTAATAACCCCTTGGGTAACTTTACTAGAAAGTATCCTGAATCCGCCAAAATCCACCTATTTTGTCATGCACAAAAAAGTTGGTTTTGGTGACTGCTCAATATGGAGGTATCCTGAATCCATCAAAATCCTGCAGTAGCGCTACATGTAGGCTTACAATCCTCAATCCATCAAAATCCTCGTTTTTAATATGGAGGTATCCTGAATCCGCCAAAATCCTCCAAAACAGGGGTATGAATTTTGATGGATTAAGGTAGGTTAGGGTTAATGCCTTCTATGTACTTCCATTATATAAAGCAAAGTACCTGCCAAACAAGAAAAATATAGTGTGAAGTCAATTTTGATACTTGATGGGAAATTACACAGGTCAGCTGTAACAGGGACACCCAAACAAAATCACACTTTTGGACACACAATTTATGGAATGACCCACATGTAAACTTCATACATGTAGTTTTGTAGCCATAAAAGAAAAAACAAAATGGCAAACAGCAGGGGTGTGTCCCCCCAAAGAGAAATACTACGGCTATTTTCTTGTATTAAACACATCTGAGCATAAAATTTTAGCCCATCTCGATCTGAACATGGCGATCTGAAAGGGGTTGCATTCATGTACATGGCAGGCATCACAGGCAGTTTTGTTAGCCAGTTTAATTAAAATTTAAGTTTACAATATTTTCATCCTGTTTTCCAATTCACAGCACGATGTAATGTTCATTTTAGTTCTGGTGGAAACACTGATGCCGCTCCCCATCCCATGTGCCAAAGCTAATTTCATAGCCTTATGTTAGGATAAACCTATCATTAGCAGGTCCTATATTCTGGTACATTTTTGAGTGATTCCCTGAATTGTTTTTAATCTCACAAGGTCCTGTGGATACCCAAACTAGTTCTTCATTGTCGCGGGGAGCGCGGTTGATGGATGTGCCCAAGTCCGATATGCCAACTACGATTTTAAGTAACCTCTTCCCCATCTGGTGTCAGATGGTAAGGGATATGACACGCCATCAGGCCCACAGAGATAAGACTCGGGCAGTGATATCAGAAAACATTAGAAGCCCCTTTGCCTCGACTCAAGTTGCCTGTCAGTCTATCATGGCGGCGCGGCAGAGGTTGCAATATGCCAATGCATCATCAATCAAACGCTGTTATTCAATGGATTAATAATCAGCCGCCTGTGCGCTAAAAATACCCCGGCCCGAGTCGGAACGGCACATGCCTGGGTGGCTTAGCAGGCAAAAGGCCATAATGGCGTCAAATTTTCACCATTTTTTGATAGAACCGCATGTTCATTTCTGTGTTAAATAACTTAAATTTACAGCAAAAAAGGGATTTAATTGGATGTCTAATCTTATTTTTTCTTCAAACAATCCAAAAACTTATTTCTTCTTGATACAGTTGCCCACATTACATGCACATCGCCTGATATTAAATGAGACAAACTGTATGAATAATTCAACATGAATGCATCACAGCTTGTTTCAAAGTGGATGAAGCTTGGATGCTACTATGCACACTTCTATCATGCCAAATGTATGACAACGTTGGGTTGTATAGAGAACAGGTGATGCAGATGCACGACTTTTCATTCGCAGTTCAAACTGCTAACTACAGTACACATGTACACGTACAAACCATCATAAACCATGAATCATTTTTAACTTTATCAGGGCTGCCAACCTTTTCAAACGCATTTCAGTATTCAGAAAGAAAAGAAACAGCATTTTGCTCAGAAAGGTTGCATGCCTGTTCTTTACGACACTTCAGAAGGCTTCTTTACGGCACTTCAGAAAGACTAGCATTTGTTTCTATTTCGGCATTGTTGATTAGTTACAGCTTATGGACGCGTACGATCACACATGAGCTGTCCAAAATACATCATATTGTATGTCACACCATGGTCACACGAACACAAGACAGACATTGTACATATTGTACAATGTCTTGGGCAATGTACAATGTCAAAGGGCACTTTTATTCAAAGTGCCCTTTGAATAAAAGTTCTACTCTATTTTCATGTATGAAGGAAGTGCCTTTTGGATGAAGGTTCTAATCTATTTTCAAACCTTTTGTGCACCAAAAAGTTAACGGTAGGCCGACTGCAAATAATAAATGTAGACCTTAGGTCTGTTGTAACAATATTTAAATAAGCAAAGCATAGAAAGTTGGCTATTCCTTTTATAACTAAAGGATAGTGCTCATTTTATTTTGCACCTAGGCCATCTGTTGTATGCCTACAATATTTCAATGAGAAAAGCATAGAATGTTTGCTATTCCTGTGTTTTACACATCTTCCTTTTGCACAACCCTTTCAACAAATTTTTCTTTTTGTTCCTCTTTAGCAATCAAGATGCCGCAGAACTATAAACGCAAAACAACACGTGGCCGGACCCTACCAGACGTTATGGAGCGAGCTGTGCGTGAAGTGCTAGTCAATCGGAGACAAGTTCGAACTGTTGCAACTTCCTGCATATTTATTATTTTTTTATTTATTTATTTATTTATTTATTTATTTATTTATTTATTTATTTATTTCAGTTATTTTTTTGTTTACATGCTGGGTGCATGGCCTGTGTAGTGCTTGGAATTTTTTTTTTTACTTGAACTCAAATAATAAATGTAGTTTTTAAGTCACTCTCATATACTATCTAAGTAACCGCATGCCATGTTCCAACTTACCCCATACCATGTTATAGTCGTGTTCAAGGTGGATTATTTAAGTATCCATCAACAAGTCTAAGAATTTTATAGGCTACATTTGTAACACACACATGTGTATGCATAAACTGGTAAAGTTATTGTGGAAAGAGTTCCATATCCGGACATCACTTATACCTCGTGCACAAAGTCTATGGGCCATGACAGAAAAAGTCAAAGTATTTTCAAAGAATAAGTTGAAAAAAATTTCCTCCTAAATTCGTGTTTTTTTATCAGATTTACACTTTTTGGTAGTTTTTAAGTCATATTAAGGGAAAATAAGTGATGTCCGGATATGGAACTCTTTCCGTTATTGTTTCTTCAATAAAATCTGTTTGTGTTATATAGACGTTTTTGTGAAAATCGTTCTAACTATAAAACCCCAATCTCCCCCATTAACACACCTAGGAGACTTAAAATAGCACAGCTTGTACAATGAATGAAGTTGACCACGAGAAAGAAAAACTGCAAAACAAAACGGTATACTGTAGTTAGTACCAGTCCAGGATATTTAAACATCTTTTCACACATCCAGCCAGCAATCTACACAGCTCATCTCAACCATAATAGCATGCACTCAAGTGCAGGAGGTAATCACAAGCACTGAAGCGGCTCCGGCTCCAAGCCTGGGAACCTTTTTTTTATTTTTTATTTGAGAGTGCGCGGCCTGTTCTAAGTCAGTCAATCACATGACAAATGAAGACAGGCAATCGTGGCAGCTCTCTAAGCGCACGCCTTGTGTGTGTAGCGTTTGCTTGATGTACGGTGCGCGGGACTTCAATACAGCATCCTGTCTCCACAGACACTTCTGGCTGTCTGGGCCTCTATGATCAGGCCATACACTGCTAGGCCTGTTATTCATAACATCATATTAATGAAGACAGCCGGTGAAAAGGAATAAGGCCTTCAAGTAGTGAGCAAGGGGACGACCATTACCCTCATTGACCGGGCCGATTCAGGGCTTATTTATTTAGCAAATACCCCTCGACAAACACGAACAAGAAGCTAATTATCTCATGGTGCATGCATTGCATGTATGCCAGATCATTTATTTCTCTGAAAGTTTGGTTTGTGGATGCAAGTGGACAAAGCCATGTAATACTTGTGAGATTTACAAAGTAATTTTTCTTTTTCTTTTCCCCCCAAGGAAACTGTTCCACAAACCATATTTTTGTGCTTTCCTTTCCTGTACCTACGTTTTGTGTACATGTACATAATTGTATGTGTAAACATGTTGCAAGTGTTCTACCCAGAATCTGACAAACTCCAACAATTATTATTGCTGGATTCTCATGGATACAGAACTTTGGCACTGTCAATTAACCCTTGCCGAGGCATGGGTACAGTGACAAAACCAACAGCAAAGAGCAAATTTGAGCAGTGACCATTTTGTTGACCACTGGCCAATTCTGCCTGGTACATACCCAGGGTGCATGTTACTATGGAAAATCGACAAGTGGCTGTCAATGCTTTGGCTTGTCCACGTACATTGTACATTGTACATCTACATGTGTATGCCCAGTAATGGATTTTGTATGGATTGTGTTGCACCACAGTATGCACTGGTGGATTTTGGCAGATGTTGTTCTAACTGAAGTCATTTTATGCCACACAAAATGATTGGTTTTAGCAGATTTGGCAAGGTTTTCCCAGCCCAAATTGGGGGCGATGAATTGTGGCTATTAATATATTTAGAACACCTCAGTTCTGCTGAATAAATGAAGCCCAATAACCTGGATTTGATATCATTCACATCAGTGTAACAGTGTCATCAGTTCATCTGTTGCACTGTACAAATATTTGACGACATCTTATGTACATCAATTATATTACACCAAACCTGGAGCTTTCCATCCTGTGCATGACATGTCAGTGCGATATCTGTTGTTTTAACTCGCTGTTTATGAAGAGGTGGTAAACATGTACATGTACGTATGTATTTGTCGGTCATAGAGTGTTACATGTATATAAGCCCATTTTACACGAGCGCTGGATACACGGGTCCCGTGCGATGAAATCGCATCGATGTCACCAACGCACGGATTCCGTGCCGTGTGAAAGTGTATCCCTGTCACCAAATCGCGCGGGTCCCGTGCGGTTCGCGACGGGGATTGAGACCTCCTCCAAAAGTTCGCATCGATGCGACATCCGTGCAACGAACACCGAGATTGGTCGTGTGAAATGTATCGATGCGATTCCCGCGAGGATACGACGCGTGAAATCGCTATTACGCATGCGCAGTTTGCTGTTGCACAGCTACAAAATGGCGGTTCACGAAAACTTACTGATGATGTTTACTACTCCTGCATTTGATAAACAAAAAACGGCCATCAGTAGGGTCACGAAATCGTGATATGACGTCTCGCAGAGAGAGAGATACATACATGTAACAAGGGTAATCTGCAACAGGCGAAAAATGTTTCATCGTCGAAGAATACGTGCACATGTTCGTGGTTGCGCTGAAAATGCGCATGTGCAAAGCCACATTAGCCTTCTTTTAATGAGTCAGAATTTCGTGGTTGTTTGTTTCGATGTGTTGGTATAGCCATGGAGGAATAAAACACAGCAGAATGGTCTGCGACTGTAATTATAAAGCCAAGGGCATGTGTTTACTGAACTGTGAGAAAGAACAGAATGTCCAAATATTAATTACACGGAAAACTAGCTGTGGACTTTAATGCTAATTTGTGGTGTGGGTGACAATACATGTACATTGTGTAAATAATGATTTTACCACCTGATGAAAAACTTTGAAAAAAGGACATACAAAGACAATTATTTTTGAACCAAAAAGCACCTGCAACTCTATGCACTTTAATTGGTCATCCTAAACTGTATAGGCCCTACTTACAAAATAATGCAGGAATTGGTACTGTACATGTTACTTTCTGTTGGTTGATTTCTGGTGTGTGGAATCATTGGAAAGCTCATATATGTAACCTGTGCAATGCTAACAAATTAGCAATCATTCATCAAACAAACCACTAGGGAAACTGACTAGATAAAGTTGAAGACATTTTCAAAGTGAACAACGAAAACTGGCAGGAGCGGGATTCGAACATGTACCATACCAGTGCTCTGCCAGCTGAGCGAAGGATCGAAGTCATGTTCACGCTCACCTGGGCGTGTTTACGCATAAACATTGGACGAACCCCCTGCTTTCATTTATTACATGAAAGTACGCGTAAAGTAAAGAAGGTACATGTACATCAAATACAAACACTTTTTTTGAGACAGAGAGTCCGAGTTATGTCTTTATTGATATTTTAATAAAAAAGACAACGACAACAACAAAACGACCCTGAATCTGTCAATTTTTACAGTCGGCAGGTCCGAGGGCATCACAACAAATTGTTTTGTTTTTTTGGCCTAATGTCGTCTAGCTAGGGATTACGCCCAATTTTAGGGCAGGTCCAAGCTACAATGTACATATGTATTTGACAATGTGACGTACGGGACATTCAGAGACTTAAATGTTTCTACATGTAGTTCAAGCGCAGAAGACAAATACATGTATTTGAGCCTGTTATGCTTTATGTAACATGTACTAAAATGCTGGTTTATTGTATACAGGGCTCGAAATTCCCCCCAAAAATTACTTGTGCTTTGCGCAAGTTAGCATTTGAAACAACTTGCGCTAACAAAATTTAACTTGCACTAATTTTTGAAATTCAATGTACGTATGACATATGAAATAAAGGCAAAGCTTAGTTGATAAAGTGTACTTAGTTATATCCTTTGCCATGCTTGTAGTGTGTGTTTGTACTGGTCTAATCAAAGCGGCTGCGGATTCAGTTTCGGATGCCGGCCGATTACTTCTGAAGAAAAAGAGCAGACTTTTCTGCTTTGGTGGTAAACGTTTCATGATGATCGAAAACCCCAAAATGCAAGAAAAAAATTCACAAAATATCTCACTTCTCCGTCATTTAAAAGCCGATCAGTGCGCGAAACGATTTCAACAACGTTTACGTGTTAATTCCCCGCTCCACGCAATGCACGCTCGCACCTGGCGGTTTCAGTTACATTCAACGACTGACTTGTATGAATGGGAGCGAGGTTACACATCGCCCAGCAGCATGTCTGGTCCCCAACGCAAGACATGCATAAAAAGGCAACGATCGATGTACATGTGCAGTCTGCACCGTTCTATGTACATTAACATTGCACGGATTTCGTTCCGATCTGCATGCAGGGATTGTGCGAGCGCTTGACTAGCTGCTGGGCCGGGACACCGAGGACAGACAGACAGAAAAGCTACAGTAAAACACGTTTGTTAAACTTATTGTTTTAATCAAATCATACAAGTTATCATTGTGAAATATCAGTAGACAAAAACCGGTACTTTTCCAACTTGCGCAAAACGCAAGCTTGAGTCGAGGATAACTTGCGTTCGGTTATTTTTCACTTGCGTTGCGATGGTAATTTCGAGCCCTGGACTATATAATTAACAAGTTTATTATCTCCATTAATGAGGTTTTATCCTAATTAATGTTATTGTGACGTACGGGACCAGAGAAAAATTGAGTTTTAAAAAAACAAGTTTGTGTGCAAAACACTCTGAAAGTACCAAGAGTGCAATTATCTCAACATAATGCATGTGTACTGTACACATCTGACTAACTTATGGCAAATTGTTGTGTCAAATCCTATTTACGTACAATGTACATGTAGTAACCAGAAATCTGAACTTCCACGCCGTGACGTACGGGACATTCTTTTCCATGGGTGAAATACACCCATTTTAGCTATTTCTTTTACAGTATTTGATATTTGATACAAATTGATAATATTCTTTGGGGAGAACACTTAATATGATGGAAACATAACAAATGTACACACATGTACATGTAATATTGTAGGGCTAGTAATAGGCTGATGAGAGGGGGGGGGGGGGGGGGGGCTTGTTGCGGAAGTGTTTAGTCTCTGTCCAAGGTACATGTAGGCTCTATGCAACATGATGCTTGTACATAATACTTACAGAATCTTATTGGCTGTTTCGGAAGTTTTCCGAAACAGCCCTTGTTTTTTGTTCAGATTTTTTTTCCCTTCTTTTTCAGCCTAATGCCCATAGCATTTGTACACGTTTTCTTTCTTACCGGCACTTTGTCTACTTTTATGAAGCCGATTGCCTTTAAACTTGGCAGACACTTAGACCAACTGCTCAGAATGTATGCCGAACTTTTACGTCATGATGACGTCATCACGTGATTTTTCATGAATTTTTGAAATTTTAAAATCGTAACATTCTTTTCAATATATCTATCGAACAAAACAAGATATTTTCAAAATTCTTTTTGTTATAGCTTTGGTATGTCTCAAAGATACGTCCCAAAAAGCGAAAATTGTGTGACGTCATGATGACGCATGTACATGTAAGGGTCGGTCCGATTACAAAAATGTATACCCTGAATTTTTCTCTACCGGAATTCAAAAATGTCATGATCGTGGCTCACTCAAGTAAGAAATAACAGCCATTTGAAAATTGAGACCAAATTCAATATAAAGGGCCTGTCACACCTAGCCGATTTGGCTCGCCGGAGCTATACTGGAGCAAACATTTGGCGATTTTCGGGGATCGGTACTAGTACGGCAGCGCAACGGTATCACATCGCTAAGAACGGTAGTACATCGTCAGGACATCGTCAGAACATGCTAAAAAATGTATAACGTTGCGCTGCCGGAGCGAGCAACGGGACTACAACGGCAGTACTCCGGTATGGCCTCGTTAATGTCGGTAGAGCACCGGTAGCGGCCCGTAATGGATCGGCGGCTCTCCAGTGGCCTCAATGTGTACCGTACTGGTAGCGATGTGATACCGTAGTACTACCGAATACCACCGGCCGCGGCGCCGCTTCGGCGACACTTCGGTATCACATCGGTAGCACATTGGTAGTGCATCGGCAGCGCAACGGTATCACTCCGCTATAGCTCCGGTCAACGGTGGCACATCGGTAGAACAACGGCGGCGCATCGGTATAACATCGGCGGCGCATCGGTAACACTAAGGTGACAGAAAAGTGGTATTCGGTAGCACATCGGCTCTTATATCGGTAGGACAACGGTAGAACAACGGTATCACAACGGGAACGCCGGTACTACATCGGTATTGCTACGGTCAATTTTGATTTTTCAAGTGCTTTCTCGCCGGAGCTCCGCCGATTTTCTCGCCGTTGTTAATTTTGTGCTCCGGTTTAGTCCCAGAGAGGTACATCGGTAGTGTGTGACAGGCCCTTTACACAAAGGAATTCTGGGAAGGGCCGATAACCATGGCTTATGCTGTTTATAAAAAGGGTTGATTTCTAGTCTTTTTTCAAGTCGCTAGACTATTGCCCATAGCATTTTAAAACGTTTTCTTTCTTATCGGCCACTTCGGCTACTTTTAAAATTGGCAGACACTTACACCAACTGCTCACAGTGTGTGCCGAACGTTTACGTCATGATGACGTCATCACATGTCACGTGACGTCATCTTAAAGGGGCATTTTTCGAAGCCATATATCTACAAAAGTACAAGTCCGATTAAGTTGAAACGTAATATCTAGGTATGCCACCAGGTGTTATAGATGAAAATTGACATGACGTTATGATGACGTCATCACATGTTACGTGACGTCATCTTAAAGGGGCAGTTTTTGAAGCCATAATCAAAAGTACAAGTCCGATTAAGTTGAAAAGTAATATCTAGGTAGCCCAGTAGGTATTATAAATAAAAATTGTAATGACGTCATGATTACGTCATCACTTGTTACGTGTCATTATCTTAAAGAGGGCATTTTTCGAAGCCATATATCTACAAAAGTACAAGTCCGATCAAGTTGAAACGTAATATCTAGGTATGCCACCAGGTGTTATAGATGAAAATTGATGTAACGTTATGATGACGTCATCACATGTCACGTGACGTCATCTTAAAGGGGCAGTTTTTGAAGCCATATATCTACAAAAGTACAAGTTCGATTAATTTGAAATGTAATATCTAGGTATGTAGGTCAGCAAGTTTATATATGAAAATTTACATGACGTTATGATGACGTCATCACATGTCACTATTACAAACAACTTTAATTATTTTTAAAGTTAACAAAGAAAACTGGCAGGAGCGCCATTGTTTGACAAACTTTAATTATTGTATTAACATTTTACATAAAAAAAAAACAATAAAAAAAATGAAACAGCCCTGTGTTTGTCCACAAACACCGTCGTCTAGTTTCTTCTTACTCCAGTTATTAAAAGAATACACTGTACTACATGTAGGCATATACATGCAACAGTATTACAGTAATACTTCTAGCCTTGCCAACTTCAAGTAGACTGGGCTAGTCCAAATAATTATGATCATCTTAGTTTCACTTAAATACTATGTAATTCTGAAGTTAAAATAACACCTTCAGCTTCTTTAGTTTATTATTTACAGTAATTCATATAAAAGAAAACTCAACATACATTTGTACCTAGTCAGGGCTTGAAATGAACGACGGCCACGATGGCCAGTGCTGTCGTTGCCCTCTTACTGGCCGAGGTGCCCCACAAAAAATCTCCTTCTTCACGGCCAGTTTTGCCTTGCCCCATATTTACCTTAGCCGTCATGCCCTTTTTGCAAAAACACAGCCACTACAATCCTTCATTTCTTTTGTTTTTACACACATATTTCGATGTCATGCCAGCCAAATCGGTGTTCAAAAAATCTGACTGTATAACACGTCGCGTCGGCGATCTTCGTTCCCCACACTGAATCTGGCTTCGCGACAGTACATACATGTACATAATGCGCATACTTTGTACACGAACTGAATCTAGTCCCGTTTCGGAGTGTGCCGATATTTCAAGCAGCGGCACCCCCACCGCAAGAATAAATGTGTGTATTCGCACATACACATACACATACCAGCAGTAGGTACAGCAGTAGGTACCTACCAGAGTAGGTACAGCAGATCTTACATGTACGTGCAAAGTCAACTGACATTCCTTTTCTCAGTACTTGCACGCGCGGTACACAATACGCATTGATGTTCGTGTACGAGGCAAACAAAGATAAACATGTAGTCACAACACGCGGCGCGGTGTTCCGATATTGTCAAAAGTTTCGATGAATAATTATAGTCTTAGTCTTAGTCTTACTCTTACTTAAATCATACGTTTTGAACGGAAAAATCAACAATGCCGCGCAAAGGTCGATTAAAGCAGGCGGCACGAAGTGAATTGGAGAAGTCAGCCAGCAAATGCAAGAAAATTGATTTCTTTTTCGGGTACGTACATGTACATTGTACACTGCAGGGCGTAACCGTCATGACCGTGAAAAAACAAAACATTTTAATATTTTCATTTACTATTAGCCTCCGTGCCCTTTCTGCAGATATAATTTGGCCTTGGTGCCCTACCTACTGGCCTTGGTGCCCTCCATTTGCTTCATTCAAGGCCAAAGTGGCATCGCCCTAAAAATTACCAAATTCAAGGCCTGCCTGGTAGACAAGTACATGTAGAGAACAAGCATTATATAAAAAGTTTTGTTGACAGTTGATAGTAGGTATCATTAGGGATGTAGTCGAGTCCATCACAATTCCATCACAAGTCCATCACAAGTCCATCACAAGTCCCTGCCATCACAAGCCCTCCAGTCCAAATTCCAATCACAAGCTATTCAAATGAGCTTTGACAAAAGCATTCCTTTGTCATGTTTGTCATTGTTCATCCAGTTACTTGTGATGGCTTTATGAAAGGACTTCTGACTGGGCTTGCGAAAGGACTTGTGAAAGGACTTGCAGGGACTCGACTACAACTCTGGGTATCATGTGTTTCCATAGCACACATGGTCAGACGAAATCTACCATTAGAAATGCATAGGGTCAACAAATGAAAAACTGTCTGGAAACTAATACACAATGAATTGGTTAAAGTGGAATGTACTAACATGGAAAAACAATTTGTAGGGGTGCCTAATCTTTGGGCCCTCTACAATGTCCTGTGCATGTCCCGTACGTCACAAAAAGTCCTGTACATGTACGTCACATTCATTACCTAAGATTTGTAACGAGAATGAGTAATAAATAAAATCTTGTATACCTAGCCCTAGTTGGGGCTTAACATAAATTTGAACTTTATCAAATATCTTTATCAAATGTTACTGATTTCTATGTTAAAATAAATAAATTAAGTCAATTTGTGACGTACGGGACATGTCATGCTGTCACAGAGCCTAATTTGCATAAATAATTAGTTCACCAAGCTGAAATGTGTTTTTAAAGTATTGCTACTCTTGCTTCTTTAGTCCCCACTATTTAAGAAATTTGTCCTTGTACAATGTAACAGTCTTGTCCACACATCTAATTTTATGTCCCGTACGTCACGGTAACAAAATAATGAAATGATTGTTGACCTTGGCATTCATTAACATTACCGTTTTCCTCTTCTTCTTTTTTTTAAGAATCATGAACTTCAATCTTTTAGCTTGAAAATGACACATGCTTTCCTAAATTTGGATAAAGATGAAATTTTGACACCAGGGGGGACATTAGCTTGGACCTGCCCTTTACGATACCAGCTGGGAAGTGACATTGTGGGGATCACTCAATGGTAGAGCACCGGTACGGTATTCCAGAGGTCGCAGGTTCGCATCCCGCTCCTGTTAGTTTTCTTTCTTCACTTTTAAAAATTATCAGTTTAAAAGTTTATTGTTTCATTATGATACATCCCAAAAGCACGGACATGCAGCGTTAATGTAGTATTCTCGGTCATTCCACTTCGTGTCTTTGCCTCTGGCAAACCAATACAGGCATGTACCATCAACCGCAATTAAAAGGTGGAACAAATGTGTGTCAGCAAATGTACATGTACTTGCTTTACCATGACTGCACGGCCTGTTAAATCATATTCCCATAATGCACACATCTAGGTTCCCCTGTCTAATGGTCTTTGATTATGTTCAATGTTTAACCATAACCCCCTAAAGTTTTTTTTTTTTCATAAGGCCCTGCTAAATCCAACAATTTTCAACACAACTGTGAAATAAGAAGCCTGCTAAATAAAACAAAATCCAAGAGCATTCTGTAGCATGTTTAGTGTAAAATGTATACACGTACACACCGGCCTTGGCATTTTGCAGCTACCCTGAATCCAACAAAATACAACATGTATTTGTTTGTATTGAGCGAGGGCCCTGCCAAATCCAACAAAATCCAACAAAAAATTTACGAGTCTGCTTCCACCCACGACCCAAAAGCATGAACAGGGCCACATTAAGTTTAAATGGGACAACTACATTGTACAAGAAATAAAACAAAATCTAGCAATCACAGCCTGAGCTAAGTAATCGGAATACACAAAGATTTGTCCTATATTGTTGACTTTACTTGCTGACTTGACTTGAATCAGACTCGAGTCGCAATTTTTTTGACTTGAGACTTGACTTGACTTGGAAAAAAAATGACTTGCTGACATTAACACTTCTGTTAATAAACACAAACATATTGTATCAGTTAAAAAACAAACCTATAGCGCATAGCAAGCTGGGTGTCCAGTACGTATGCAGGGCCGCAGCGCTGGCCGAGCTGCATGGAGAATTGTCGAAATGGCACACCAGGTTGATTTTTTACAGTGCATGCGTACTAGCCTACATGTATGCATTGTCATTTTGTCATTGGAATTTTTATTTAAAGGGAAAGTCCACCCTGAGTTTATAATAACATAATGTTAAAGAACGTTAATTGCAAATGTGACTTACTTTTTATTTCATTTTGATTGGTTTCTGTAATCGTATAAACCGGAGGTTTTTTCATAACGCGCCTGCCGTCATGCGAGCCGCCCTTTTGCTCTGGATTATCGGTACATCCGGGATACTGTGACGTAGTGGCTGCACTACCAAGCCGGCCGGCCGGGTACCTGGCCGGCCCCGCGGCCTGAGCTGTGCGAGTGCAGTGAACCATTGTCCATACATGCAACACACACGAGAACGTGGCAGTGTTGTTCCTTGACGCACGTCTGTTTTCCATATTCCTGGCGAATTTTTGCCTGACTGCTAAAGCAAAACTCGGTCGTGCTGTAGTACAGCAACATCATGACGATTTGGCAAGCTTTTGGCTGCTTAAATAAACCGAATTCTCTGAAAGGTCTTATCGCCCTCTTCCAAATTCCCAATCCCCCAAACGACCGGATATTTGTAAGAAATGGCTGAACAATATAAAAACGCGACAACTTCGAACCAGATTGCTTTAAGGAAAATCGGCAGGCAGAACAGACTTTGTGCTCTTCTAAAAAAAATACGAAAAACCACGATAAATTGCTGCACGTCAAGTCGCAGTAAACATCAGCCTTACGCATACATGCAATAGTCGGGCGCCTTTTAAAAAATACGTATTTATATGCACTAAGCTGCGTCTAGGTGTGATACCAGTGCATACCGCACGTATAGGTTTCCATTGAGGTGCGGACACTACGTCATAATCTCCCGGATGTCGCGGGAACTTTGAACAGTATGGACGCGCCCTTTGTACTGCTGAATGGCAAGAAATCGTAAATATAAAGGGCGCGTGTGTCGTTCTCCATAACAAAGAAAATCCAACTCTTGGTGCAGATTGTATGTTAGTGTATGTTCTTTTAGACTAGATACAAAATTGTAGAGCCTGGAATTCTCCTTTAATAACAATTGACTCGAGACTTGGTACTTGACTTGGGAAAATTTGACTTGTGACTTGACTTGACTTGACTTGAGAAAAAAATGACTCGGTTACAACACTGCTGTATGTACATTTATATTTCATTTTAGATCTGGGATGAGGAAAATTCTTTGGGTATGGGGGTAATAGTAAGGCAACAGATGTATGTACCATCTCTGTCTGTTGCCCTTATATGCACCTACAGCTGCCTTTTTACTTTGTAATTCCATTAATCCCAACTCCAGGGCATTCTAGCCAGACACCTTCCAGACAGTGTTCTAGCCAGGCATTAAATAGCACTAGCACCCACTATGCTTTCGGGAATTACATTTTTGTAGCACTACGCTTGAATCCTGCCCCTACTCTACCACCATGCTACAAATTTAAGAGCAAGAATATATATTCTGAACAATTTCAAATGAATAAATTTTGTCTATATAACCGTAAAAAAACTTTGGCTAAAAACAGTTAAGGGAAAGTGGCCAGGAATTGCCTTGGATTGCACCAAAGAGCATCTAGAATCCAAGATTTTTCGGGCCCCTTAAACAGACCACGGACCCCCACACTGTAAGGGCTTCGCCCTCTGCGCTCCCACTGTCCATCCTTGAGCAAAATGTCTTACGCTTAAATTTCACTCTGGCTAGAACACTGTTCCAGAATCCTCCAATATCCTCCAAAATCCATCATGTACAGTAACTTGCTGGCACTTTCCTTCTAATGCGTGATAAAAAAAAAATTCCTACTTTTGTTTTTTAATAACTTTAAAATTACTGCATGAAAAGCCTGATGCTTTGGGTATAATGTAAAAGACACATGTAACATTTTCTGGTGCAAATTTGATTATGTAATCATCTTTAGTTATTATGCAATTGGCTATTTTCCAAAGAGGTCTCTTTTGCCATAGATGACCTACATGTAGTCTAGAAGCGAAATGGACATTCTGTGAGCAGGGTTCCTTTCAGATTTGTTTTTCAGTTACATAATTTTTCTTTTGGGTTGGGTTGATTTAGGGACTATGGGGAAGGGATTCTGAGGGTAAATTTCAATATCCAGTTTAAAATTTGTGCCCAGACTTCAACCAGTGGATATTCAAATCAAACAGTCATAAGTCAGAAGAAAAACCCTGAGTAATGCCATTCACCTTGGTAATAACTAACCTCAAATTCAACACCCTCTTATATCATAACCAGGCCTTGAATTTGGTAATTTTTAGGGCAAGGCCACTTTGGCCTTGAATGAAGCAAAATTATAGAGGGTACCAAGGCCAGTAGGTAGGGCACCAAGGCCAAAATATATCTGCAGAAAGGGCACGGAGGCTAATAGTAAATGAAAATATTAAAATGTTTTTTTCTTACAGTCTTGACGGTTACGCCCTGCAGTGTACGTACCCGAAAAAGAAATCAATTTTCTTGCATTTGCTGGCTGACTTCTCCAATTCACTTCGTGCCGCCCACTTTAATCGATCTTTGCACGGCATTGTTGATTTTTCCGTTCAAAACGTATGATTTAAGTAAGAGTATTAAGATTATAATTATTCATCGAAACTTTTGACAATATTGGAACATACACCACGCCGTGTGTTGTGACTACATGTGTACCTTCGTTTGCCTCGTACACGAACATCAATGCGTATTGTGTGCCGCGCGTGCAAATACTGAGAAAAAGAATGTCAGTTGACTTTGCATGTAAGATCTGCCGTATCTACTCCTGCCTGTATGTGGATACATGTACGAATACACACATTTATTCTTGCGGTGGGGGTGCCGACGCGACGTGTGGCGCAGCGAGATTTTATGAACACCGATTTGGCTGGCATGACATCGAAATATGTGTGCAAAAACAAAAGAAATGAAGGATATTTTTGTAGTGGCTGTGTTTTTGCAAAAAGGGCACGACGGCCAAGGTAAATATGGGGCAAGGCAAAACTGGCCGTGAAGACGGAGATTTTTTGTGGGGCACCTCGGCCAGTAAGAGGGCAACGACGGCACTGGCCGTCGTTCATTCCAAGCCTGCATAACGAATGAAGATTACGCAAGGTTTCCATATTTGCACCAACAAATTTTACAGGTCTCTTTGACATAATACTCAAAGCGTCATAATTTTCAAGCAGTAATTCTAAAGTTATTATAAAACAAAAGTACATGTAGGAAATGTTCTTTTAACACGCACTACTTTAACTTTCAAGGGACATCACACCCCATAAATGTAAAGAAGTTGCTGGGTTCTACCAATCCTGCAAAATCCTCCAAAAACCTCCAGGTGGGTTTCAAAGGTTCTGATTGGGTAAGGGCTAATAATAGACAGATCCAACATTTACAAACATTAAAAACAAATCTACCAAATCATTATGAAAAACCTAACTTGACTGTACTAACTAATAGTCTCAAGCATCCTGTGAAATCATGGCACCTGGTGTGCTGTCATTTTCTTAAAAAGTGGTATATTGCATCAATTTCCAATGATGGTCGGCCGACCCAGACCATCGTTGGGAAGAAACCTTTTTTTTCTTCAAATACTTCCCCCAAATTAGGGGTTAAAAAATTTAACTTGTCCACATTTTGTTTGCAGTGGGTTATCACGTGTACATGTATATGAACAGGTGCAAGCCAGCTAGTCTGGTTCACTGACCTAACAATTCCTCTATAAATTGCTCTGTTTCGTTTGAAGTAGGGTCAGGGAACCAGACTACAAGAACAGTATTTTGTTCTTGGTGTTTCCAGCACTATGAACATAAACACTTTAAAGAGGTCACTGCAATAATATTTGCCATAAATACTAACGCTCACATCCATCCAATAAAAAAAATTACAGCAAAAGCAAATGTTGTATGTTACCTTTAAGCACCGCCCCTTAACCTCTTAAATACGGACGTCGAACAGGGCCGCAGTTTGAAAAAGACCACCTGGCCGGTTGTCGTCTACATTGCATTACTGTGTGTACTTAATCCATTGTTTGCCTATTTTTTGCAAAAGCCCTATATATGTAGGGCAAAAGCCCTATTGTCATACCAGCACCCTATTAAAAACCAGCCAGAAGGGGTTAAGATACATGTACTGACATGTAAATCACAGCTACGCACCGCACCACATGTCAAGAACTTTTTGTCGGACAAAATAAGGTGACCAGGAGTATTCTTAACACACTGTGCACAAAATGAATTTTAGGCCAAACCATCTTGATCCACACAAACCCTCCTCAAGACCAAATCAACTGCTCTTGAAATTCACACAAGTCTGCACTGAGAGCTCTAGGCATTAATTCTTTCCGTGCAATGGAATAAGGTGGTTTTTAATGCTCTAGCTGTTTAGCTTGACCGCTTGGAACACACTGCACGCAGATCATCACCATGATCGTGTGGTCAGTGAGTGATCAATAGCTCTGCCATCCGCCAAGATGTGCCGGGCGATCAAGTATCCAACGAGATAGACAATCGCTGAAGAGTGTCACCTACATTAACCCGGGCCAGTCTACTCGAGTCTCTGCAAATGCCCGCTAGCTATATCAGTGTGCAAGCAAGACACGCGGACAGGCAGCGCAGTGGGCAAAGAGAGAGAGAGAGAGAGAGAGAGAGAGAGAAAAAAAAAATCAATTTTCAATTTATAACTAGTTTCCTGTGTTGTCTCATTAAGGGCTCATCACATCACTTGTGGCAAATTCTTTTTCCTCTCTCCAAATTAAGCAGGATGTTTCATTAATTAACCCCAACCCTACTAAATCCAACAAAATCCAACAATGGTAAAAAGCTATGGTGTGATGGATATTGTTGCATTCTGCATGGTGTAGCAACCAAATACACCTGTTGGATTTTTTGGTCATATTTAGCAGGGTGGAAGATAAATGCACCTTTTGGATTTTGTCATAATTACATGTATGTGTTTAGGAGGGTGGAAGCAGACTTCTAGTAAAATTTCAGTTGGATTTGGTTGGATTTGGCATGGCTCATACAAACAAATAACTGTTGTATTTGGTTGTATTTGGCAGGGTAGCTGCAACATGCAAAGGCTGGTGTGTACATGTACATGTACATGTACATTTACATTTAGGTGGTACACTGCAGAATCCAACAGAATTTGCTGTTCGATTTAAGTTTTGTTGGGAATTGTTTGATTAAGCACGGCCATAACAAAAACCTGAAATTTTCTTGCTTGATCTGCATAGCGAGTACTTGAAGACTATCTGGGCTTAACACTGAGAAAGAAAGTAAAATGACAAATGTTCACTTTTGCCAGTAAAACTATTTCTGCCTGCAAGTCTTAGGCCTTGTCCGAATTACTTGGCTATGGCTTGAAATTACACACACGTCTATTGTGATGTGGCTGCAGCCACTACCATAGGCATGTGTGTAATTTCAAGCCACAGCCAAGTAATTCGGAAACCTAAGAATAAAGACACTTGAAATGTAACAACAACAACCATTTCCTTTGAAAACATTGAATCGATATTGAGCCCTCCTCACGAAGCATTTCTACAGCCATTTCTATGTTGGGGTTGCAAAGACCAAATTTAAGCTACAATGTACATGTACATGTATGTAAATTGGGCAATGATGTTGTTTGTACATGTATATAAAATGATTGACAGATGAGTCAAGTATGCATCTGGTGACAAATACATCCTTTGAAAGAAAAGCCAGTAATTAATGTGTAATAGGCCGACATACATGTATGTAAAGTGTGCAAAACTACAAATGTACATATGTACATTTGTATCTACAAATAAGAAAAATGCCTTTGAAATAACCAACACCATGGTAGTCCAATGCCCTTTTCTAGCTCTGGGGAAGATAAAAGTCATAATTTCTTCTGATTTGTCTTTTTCTTCTACTTGGGGAGAAAGGTTTCATTTTCCAGCAATGTCTTCCAAGTCACAGACAAAAGGGTGATATAATTTGCTCTAATTCCATTTTTGTCTTGGGGAACTAAACAGCTTAGACATCACTTTAAACTGCATACACTGTAAAAACGTTGGGCAAGGAAAAATTGGGCAAATATGTTTTACCCAGAGGTTGGTCATTTATATTACAAATATTGGTCATTTTCCAAAGATTTTACCCAACACCAGGTGCTCTAAATTGTTGAAATACGTTTGATAAAAAATGTGTAAAATTTGACCAGATGTTTCACAACTCAATTACATTGTACCCCAACTGAGTTGGTCAATTTTTGTTGGGCAACAGTTTACCCAACAAAATGAACGGGAACAACAGTTACCTTTTCTCTGGTCTGTTTGGTCATGAGGGGGATCTAAAATGTGCCAAATTAGGGAAAAAACCAAGCTAACAATAGATTAACCCGTCAAAATCTACTCAGTTGGTGAATAAAGTAGGCAGGCTCGCTGGTTAGCGTTTCAAGCAGAGAAACCCCACATTGTTTGTTTTCATTATACCTACATGTATAGCAATTAATACAGTGATTTCACTTGAGCATTTCAATACTTGGTATATTTCGGAAGTAAATTTGGCAGTCCTCCAAAAAAGCTTCAAAATATTGGTCTAAATTTGACAAATTTCAGAGTTTTGAGAGAGTACGTTTGCGCGTTACAAAAGTGTTACATTTTCGCGCGCCTTATGCACGTGCGATCAGTCCGCGGGTTACCGTGCAGTCGTGCACACATCACATCGAATAATGGCCAGGAAGTAGTAGAGCTCTCTGTACGCTCTCGTCTTGTTCAACTTCAAGTACTGTAGAAACTGCCCGAAATATCTTGTGAGCTGGCTTACCAATGTTTGACAAGATATTTTGATAAGGTGATCAGTGA
Source organism: Hippasteria phrygiana (assembly GCA_037893225.1). Classification (NCBI taxonomy): domain Eukaryota; kingdom Metazoa; phylum Echinodermata; class Asteroidea; order Valvatida; family Goniasteridae; genus Hippasteria; species Hippasteria phrygiana. Next base: position 375,579 of record JAZGUH010000143.1, read on the forward strand.
TTCACATAGGCCACCATGTCTTTGATGGTAATCTTTGTTTCTTGGACAACATGACAACTACTTCGTAGTTGGCCCCTACCATGAAGTAGGCGGCTGGCCGTCTGGGCGGGCGTTCTACAGGCGGCTATAACTGATTGATGTGAGGCTTTCATCCATTACGTGTGCACCATGATGTTGATGAAGATGACAGTAATGAATTTAAAAGTAACGCTAACCAGACCCGGGATAGGCCATTTTAGGCTGAAAGCCAACTTGAGAAACCACCACGACATCGGGTTGATTGAACATAAATAAAAAAAACAAAGAGACACCATCAAATTGTTCGGAAAAAAAGGACCAATAAATGATGAAAGAGGGCCCCATTTGTGGGGCAAAAGCTTTGACCAATAAAATATGGAAAATCAAGTGACCATCTATCAAAATAAAATAACCAATAAAATGCACAATTTGCATGACCAACTCTAATTAGTGAAAGCTGGTGAACCAACCATTTGGTAAAGCTTTTTTGCCCAACTTCTGGTCACTTTTGGGCAAGAAATTGGTCAAACTTTGCCCAACTTTTTTTACAGTGTATGAACACTCAACTATCGTACTGCCCAGCTGGATTTTAGATGCCCCAAATTATTCACTTTCTTGTAATTAACCGCTTGCGTACGGATGTCCCAAATGGCGCAAAGAAAACCCCCAGTGCCACCAGGCCGGATGACGCCATTGGCCGCTGTTGGTGCAGTTTCAATCCATTGTTGGATTATTGTATGTATGTCATGCTTGACTGCACAAACACATTGTGGCCATTTCGCTTGGCTGCCAGAGCCGCCGCAACACCCCGACGTCTCCCGTAAAATACCGTGCTCATGGGGTTAACCACAACCCCTAGACGCTTTTGGCTAGGATGCATCCTTAATCCTTCAAAATCTTGCAATTTCCTCCGATAAAAGAAAACTATGCATGTAACCTAGCAATAGACAAATGTACAGTATGATATGTGACCCATGCTAAGTGCACATTGTACATTCACCATGTTCACCACAATACGTGTAGGTACAAGTATTTGGTGAAACATACGAAAGCTTGGCAAGCCTACTTCAATCCTCCAAAATCACCTACCATTTCAAAACAGCCATTCAACCTCATTCCTGCAAAATCAACAGGCAGTGAATCAGGATGTGGCCTTAATGCATGCAAGTCAACCACAATTTCACAATGCATACCGGTATAGCCTCAATCCTCCAGAATCCTCCAAAACCACCAGATTGATTTTGGAGGATTGAGGCATGCAGGTTAAATACTTAGGCCTAACAAAAAAACTGTGTGTTTACGGTAACCCGACCGACCTGGAATTTTTGGGGCCAAATTGCCGACTTTTTTAATGAGCACTATTTGTGATTATTTGCAATGAACATTTTTCCATACTTGAAACCACCCATAATTTGACACAAACATACCTGTGTTAAAACGGAGGAATAAAAAAATACATACATGTACAACATGTGTAAATGTGTCATTTCTTTTATCGTTTTCTCGCTCCGTCATAATTATCTCCTCACCATTTAGCGCAGGTGTGTGTGTGTGCATATTCCATGATCATTGGTGTAGTCTTGGTCAAGTGCAAACAACCGCACTGAATGCTACCGTATTATTCCCAGTGTACAATATACGTACACGCAGCTAACGTGTTGCGAACTTCGTCTTGAGAAAAGACTACTAAGACATGGCTGGGGTTAAAGCAATTGTTCAATAATGCCAACCCCTAAAGCGCATCTGCGCGTGCGCGTTACTTTGTTGCTAGCCTTGGTCAAGTGCAAGCAACCGCACTGAATGCCACCGTCTTATTCCCAGTGTACAATGCACGTACACGCAGCTAACGCGTAGCGAAATTCGTCTTGAGAAAAGACAAACACGTGCAGCTCATGCATTGTACAATGTTTTTTGACAGCTCAGGTCTGATTGTAGGCGTCCATTGTATTAATTATCAGCTGATACTAATCAACAATGCCGAAATAGAAACAAACGCTAGTCTTTCTGAAGTGCTGTAAAGAAGCCAACTGAAGGTAAATGTCATACATGTAGTACTCCAACTCCTCAACGAGTGAAGCCTTGTCAACCCGGCCCATCAATTCTGCATGCCCCGATCTTGCCGGCCCCGGCCCGATTCGCGATCTCGGTGGCCAGCCCATTTTTAGCGGATCCAAGCTCAATCCCGGCGGGCTCGATTCCGGTGGCCCCGATCTCATGATGCCGTGGTGATTTCCAGCATGTATATTTTTTATTCCTCCTTTCTTCCGGTAAGGAAAAAGTGACGTCATCACGATAATATCGAATATTGCGATATTTTTTTGCCGATATTTCTGTATCAAAATTAAGGTTTAACCGATGATCGGATCGGACATCGGATCGGGCCGATGTTTGGCAATATCGGCAAAACATCGGATCGGCAAAATTTGTAAGGTTTAACCGATGACGAACCGATGTTCGGCAATGTCAATTAGCAAACTTTATACTCAATTTAATCATACACAAATGTCATGTTTTTTTATTAGAGCTCGAATAAAAACGATGTTTTATTTGTGTGTGAAAAATGAACAGTTTTATGCTGCAAAGTATTATCATACCGGTGTAAATAACTCCGAGCTCCGCGTCTATGCGATCCGCGCTATCTGCACCGCATGCGTGAAAACTCATCAGTGCCCGAAGACAACGAAGCTAGCAGTCAGTGCATGACTGTACTGGTCTACTGAACGTCATGAACGGAGTCGGGGAACTGCACTGTCTGAAGCCACGACGCGTTGTAGACTTTAGTTCAGCCGATCACATGTCTCTTGCATGCACAGCATTGGCGATATGTGTGCACTGTGTAATGTTATATACAGCGTGAATACAAAAATACCCTGGAAAAAAAGACCAGCATAGACGCCCTAATGGGGAATTCCCTTCACGTTTGCCAATTTTGCTGGACTGAAGCTTGGATTGAATTGAATTGAAATCACCGCGAGTTCGGCGTCGTATTTTTACGACCGCAGATTTTTCAACGTACATGTAAATAAATGCCTTAGTGATTAGTTTTGCCCATTGTCCTAATTTGTTCTCCATTTCAACTTCTATCCAACAACCAGCAGTGTTCAAATAACATTTAATAGGGTCGGTTGGTAGGCATAACATGTTAATTTTCTACCTCTATGCTAAAGGTGAGAATAATTAACGCAATACCTGTGTTAGAGGGGTCCCGAAACGAAGTACATGTACACATTTTGAGATGCTTTGTGAGACATATGCCTGATGAATTTTATGTGATACGAGCATTGCAAAGTGGAAAATACAATTTACGTATTGTAAAAATAATCAGCTTCCTTCCTATTTCTTTAAAACTGTAAACTTGTATGGTTAAGTCAAAACTCTCGTGTTGTGAATAATCGACCTTTTTATTCAGAACAAAGATAGATACATGATTGATAGCCTATTAATCAGCAAAAGCAATAAACTAAACAAAATAAATATGAAACTGCGATCACCATATCACAAACTGCACGCACAGAGTGCCGCGATACGAAAGCAGTCCATGCCGTACAACGCGCGGGCGTGACCGGCCAACTGACAGCTCCATGCACGGTGCGTCACCGTAACACGTTGGCGAAACGTGAAATTATCCACACAGCCGTTTATCACGCACATCACTTAACCACTGGTCCACTTCTTGTCGCAATTTGTTTTGATTAAAACACATCCTGATTTTGACTATCCTTGTTGGTCCGATTCTTTGTTAGTTTTCGCCGGGATTTTATGAACAAATCTTGTCGAGTGGGCCTACTTAACTTACGAAGTTCTAGAATCTTCGTCAAAGCATGGTGTTGCATGAATAAACACCCCCAACAACGGACCCGCTCTGCGCAATGCGCAGGCGCAGACGTTTTTTCCCCATGATCGAGCCTGTACTTATTTTGCCGCATGCGCACGTACTCCCGGCCGAACATCGACAAGATGTACACGATCTTTGAGTTACGCATAGTTTCACATGTCGGCAAGTACCTATACCGCTACTATATGGGAATTCCGGACGCCCGGTCGGCAATTCCTACTATTATGATCGGAAATTGGTATCGTAGAATTAATTTGTCTTCCTCTACCTAATAACATTTTATGGCTTTCGAAAATAGGGTGACCCGAACTGAAGGCATTGTTTTGTTTTGTTTGGCCCAATTTATTACTGTGTTAAGGGAGTCGTGGTTTGTCTTGCGTATTGTCACTGTTGGTTGATGGGCGCAATCGGTCGATGTGCGCGATCGGTCGATCGTGCTGCGCTATCAGTCGATTCTGACGGATATCTTGGACTTTACTTACCTTTCAAAAAAATCCTCTAGAGCCGTGAATTAGAAAGAAAATGTGTTTGACTGGTACATGGTGGCAGCGCGATCGGTCCATAGCGTCACGATCTACCGATAGCGCAGCACGATTTTTTGACGTTTTTGATGGCATTGTTTATGTCGATTAAAAACATCGGATCGGATCGGACATCGGCCGATGTTCCAAAAAAAACATCGGCCATCGGATCGGCAGGCAAATCCAACATCGGTTGAACCTTAATCAAAATGTATGGATATCGAACAGCCTTATTAAATGTTTACATTGAAAAAATTGCACTGATCTATGGAGGATTTTGACCGCTTTCACCCCTTTCTGTATTGACATGTTATGATTTTTGTTGTTGAATCAGTTCAACTCTGATTTCACAAGTTTTCAACTTGAGACAATTCTTTATGAATTATGAGTAGAACAGAGATTAGAACACGTACATGTTTAGTGAGTTTCAAACATTGCGAAAGAACACGCAAATGAGTACATTGTACTAATGCAAATGCATGCAGAACTGAAATGAAAAAATAAAATGAAAAAATAAAATAATTTCCCTACCTATGTACATGTACATTGTACCTACCTATTTCCCTACAGACCGTTACCGTAAACACACAGTTGTTTTTGTTAGGCCTTATCGTGCATGTAAGTGGATCTTTCACTCCATGTCACATATAAAATAACACGGGCTCAGACTGCACCAAAACTGTTTAACCCCTCGAGTACGGTATTTTACGGGAGATGTCGGGGTGCCGCGGCGGCTCTGGCAGCCAAGCGAACCGCTACAATGTGTTTGTGCAGTCAAGCGTAACCTATACACAATCCGTGTTTCCATTGGACTTATTTTTGTCAATCTACCACGACTTTTCTGTAGAATGACAAAATTAAGTCCAATGGGGACACGTGGTAAACTAACGTCCCTGTCAACTTGCCGTGACCTTGATGTAAAACAACCAGGCCGAAAGTGGTCGCGGAAGATATCCGCGCGGCCGCGGAAAGTCATCAGGGACGATAAAAAGTCTAATGCACAGTGCCCGCAACGTGTGACATTTGCCAGCCTCGCAAGGCGAATAAACATTAAAGTCCAAATGGGAACGCACGGTAGAATGACGCGAAGGCATGTCGCGGTAAGTTTTTGCGAGGTCGCAGAAGAAAAATATCAATGGAAACATGGCTATGCTCTCCCAAACTAACATTCTCATATAAACTTTAAAAATGCGAAATACATGTATGCTGATATACATACATGTAGTAAAGACCGATTTCATATTACCCGATACATCCTGGATCCATTTCTTTTTTCAACCAATGAAAATAGTTTGCTGCAAGGGGAAAATTGTCTATTATACTTATAGTACATGTACATGTACATTACACACACCGTGAGAATATCAGAACTGCTGGTTGACACAATTTTTTTCAAGTGAATCTTGGAGGCCTTGCCTTGGCAGGATATAAATTGGTGGGAAATTGGGAATTCTTTTTAACATTCGGTTTGTATTCTATTATTCGGTTTTCATTTTGTAAACCAGATATTCAGAAGCAACGTAAAACAAATTAAGCCTTCCTTTTTTGTGACGAAGGCTAAAGAAAACAACTGAAACATCCTCTAATTTGCTCCATGGTCTCTAATTGTAATTCACTCGATACATGTAGTGGTCTTCTTGATACATGTACATGAATAGTCCGCCCATCCATTTTTTTCAACATTACAGCTCTGGAGTGTTTTTGTAAAGGCCCAGTGGTCACTGAATCCTGCAAACTACATGTCCAGTCATTGAGGGAAGGGGCGGGGGAAAGGGGCGGGGGAAAGGGGCGGGGGGGAAAGGGGCGGGGGGGAAAGGGGCGGGGGGGAAAGGGGCGGGGGGGAAAGGGGCGGGGGGAAAGGGGCGGGGGGGAAAGGGGCGGGGGGGAAAGGGGCGGGGGGGAAAGGGGCGGGGGGGAAAGGGGCGGGGGGGAAAGGGGCGGGGGGGAAAGGGGCGGGGGGGAAAGGGGCGGGGGAAAGGGGCAGGGGGCGGGGGAAAGGGGCGGGGGAAAGGGGCGGGGGAAAGGGGCGGGGGAAAGGGGCGGGGGAAAGGGGCGGGGGCAAGGGGCGGGGGCAAGGGGCGGGGGCGGGGGCAAGGGGCGGGGGAAAGGGGCGGGGGAAAGGGGCGGGGGAAAGGGGCGGGGGAAAGGGGCGGGGGAAGGGGCGGGGGAAAGGGGCGGGGGAAAGGGGCGGGGGAAAGGGGCGGGGGAAAGGGGCGGGGGAAAGGGGTGGGGGAAAGGGGTGGGGGAAAGGGGTGGGGGAAAGGGGTGGGGGAAAGGGGTGGGGGAAAGGGGTGGGGGAAAGGGGTGGGGGAAAGGGGCGAGGGAAAGGGGCGGGGGAAAGGGGCAGGGAAAGGGGTGGGGGTAGGAGGGGGGTAAGGGACGGGGGTAAGGGATGGGGGTGAGGGGTGGGGGTAAGGGGTGGGGGTGGGGGTGGGGGTAGGGGCAGGGGGAGGGGGTAGGGGCAGGGGGAGGGGGTAGGGGGAAGGGGTGGGGGGAAGGGGTGGGGGGAAGGGGATGGGAAGGGGTGGGGAGGGGTGGGGTAAGAGGTGGGGTAAGGGGTGGGGTAAGGGGTGGGATAAGTGGCGGGGGAAGGGGCAGGGGCAGGGGAAGGGGGAAGGGGTGGGGGAAGGGGTGGGGGACCTTTCATGCAGCACCTCAAGGTCACCTTTTGTTTGCATGACTAAGCTAGATGGGAACTTACAGTGAAATCAGATAGCCGTTATTCGGTTTGAATAAAATTGGGATAACTGGATTTTGAAATCTCTGATTTCTCCCACTGCTGAACGGGGAGGGAGGGGGGGGGGGGAGGGGGGGCGGAGGGAGATGGCAACTTCTGCCACTCTTTCCACAGCATCACTTCGCATCCCCGACAGATTGCACAGCTCAAAACTCGCCGGATTCTCCCGGATTTGGCCGATTCACCTGATTTGTATACATGTGTGTGTGACTAAGAGACGAGCAGATGTGTTGGACTGTGATAGCAAGGTGCACGATGAGAGACGGTGGCATTACCGAGTAAGCTGTCAATCTGGTGAACAAATTGGCAAATGCTAGACCCTTCCACTGCAGGGATTCTGGAGGGGGAGAGAGGCATTTTGGGGATAGAGAGTCTTCAATGACAATTTGAGACCATGGTGCTGTCAAGTACATTGCAATGTACATTGCACTGTAGACTGTGTACATTACATGTATGTAATGGGTATACGGAAAAGTTATGATTTTCCACATGTGCACAAGGCCTGTGTTCCATAAAAATGTGAATGATGGATGTGGTGCAGAATATGCTCAGCTTTGAATCTTTCCAGGTACACATGTATGATTTGTGCTGCAGATTTGTGAAGGCACATGACATGTATGATACAGAATTGGTTGAGCTGACAAAACAATTGCAGGCACTGTGCATACTTTGTGTGATTCAACATACATGAAATAAACCTGTGAAAGATTGAGCTCAATCCATCATTTGAGTCACAAGAAAATAGTGAGAAACTGCTGTTATAACAGTGATTCTGTGCGTGTTTATGTTGTGTTTAGTTCGATTGCTGAAATCAAATTAGGCCAAGCATTTTTGGTGGTCTTCAGCTGCAATTTTCTTGAAGATGGAAATATTTTCTCGGGAGGATTGGTATCAATAATCTTTATAGGGTGTATTCGAGTAGCTCACCCGGGTCGACTCGGGTTAGCACCGTGCCGTTTGATTAGCTCTGACGTCATACCCGGGACTCTCTTGGGTCAGCCACCACAGACCCTGCTCGCGGAGCAGAGTCACTGGTGGAATTACGTCACACGCATGCGTAGTTAAGTCTGATTACCCACAGATTCTACTGGAGTGGAGAATTAAAAATGGCTGACCTCAAGGGCAATTGTGTAGGTCAGGACACTGTTCCTATAAGAGAACAAAATCCACTTTTAAGTTATTGGACTTAGCATACTAGACTGCGACATTCAAAATCAACAGGTATGTCGCAGATAGAGGGGCAGGGTTTTCTATTTTTTGGGGTAAAATTTTGGGGTAAAACGACAACGAAGATGACAAAACGCAACACGAAAATAAAGATGACAAAAACTGCACCGATTCGCTAGACACCAACCGCAAAACACTTAAGAAAATTGTATTTTTTACCGCAAGAAACAAAATTACAAAAAAATTCAAAAATTCAAAATTACAAAAAATGATGTCATTAGAATTGAGAGAAGTATGTAGAAGTAGGTCGATAAATTCATTTTGGAATGATAAAAACAACCTTGACTCGAAATGGATCAAATATAAAGAGGGGCCTGTAACTGCACAATCGCCAACTCAAGTGATACAATGTAGGTGACTTCAACAGAAGAGGGCGTTTGAGCGTTCTATTAGCACAGCTCTCGTGGCTAACCCGTCTGCCTTCACCCGAGTCGATCCAGGTAAGCTACTCCAACGCACCCACAAACAGTAACCTTTCAGATTGGAGCTAATTTTGTTTTCTGTTACCAAAACTACATCACACCTTTAAGCTCGGTTCACAGTGCACGCAAATGGGAAGCGAACTTATGACATCAATGCTGTAAATTCGCACGAGCTGAACACATTTAAACTTAAATCTTTGTCGCAAATGTTTCATGACTTCATCTTTTGCTTACTTTCTCGTGAAATATAAACGAGCCATTATCTGATATTTTTTGAAACTTTTCTAAAAAAGTCCATCTGAACACTGTAGAAGTAGCTTTCATAGTTTAAAGGTCTTCTAAGTGATCTATTCTCGTAAGAGATTTCCTTCTCACGTTTTTCATTGAATAGAATCTTGACCAGCTGGTACAAAAGTTAATTGTTCAGTCAACGGCTGAATTTCACTTTCAGTTAGACCTGAGGGTGGGTGTGTGTACGTGCACTGTATATATCTCCGAGGACAAGAGAAGAAAGGAAACACAAAGAAACCTTTTAGTCCTCGAACGTAGAGTCTTTTGTTGAAATCGGTCCTCGAACGTAAGGATACGTGCTTAGTCTATGGGGGTTGGTTATATTAAAGGAACAATAGGAAACACAAAGCTTTGTCCTCGGACGTATTGGGGAAGTACGACTGTGTGTGTGTGGGGGTGCGCACCACAATTTTTTTATTGCAGTGATGTAAAACTTTTAACAATTCTAAAATTATTTTAACATGCTACATGATTCATACATTTATAATTTCATTTGATCAGAACAGAAATCTTTTACTTTTGTTTTCCATCTTTAGAAAACTCTAGAAATCAGATCTCTTCGAGGAATACAACATTTTTTGTTCAACAATGTATAAGCCCCTACTCATCTTCCAGAAATGTTGGTCCCCCTTACTGAAGCAACCCATGCATACAACAGTCCTTATAATATACGACCCAATTTATCCAAGGCAGATAGACTGTTTCAATGTAAAAAATACACCATAAATCAAATTGGATCCAATAAATTTCATGTTTTAACTCCCCTATGGTTTGACCTTTCCAAACCTTTCAAAATCTGCTTACTGGCAAGATGGCTAAAAAATTATTATGAACCTTTTAAAACACTCCAGAATTTGTTGGTACTGCACTACAACACCTTTCAATACCCTTTGAAAGGTATTGAAATGTAGTTGGGCAATGGTATACCAGTTTGTTCAGAGAGTTGTTTCACCTTTCGAAACCTTTCGAAACCTTTCATAGGTCTCTTTTTTCAGACAGTTTTCTCACCTTTCAAAACCCTTCAGTCCAGCAAACTTGAAAGGTTTTGAAAGGTTTGACAATTCTATGGCAACTGCACTGTACATATTTAATGTATTTGTATTAATTATCACTGGCTATAAATTTATGACTCCCAAGCAAAGCATCCTATTTCAGAAATTACAAGTTGATGATGATGTATGCAAAATAATTTGTCATTTTTCATTGTAACATATGCCCTAATAAGACAGTGTTATTGCTGGGGAATAACGCACTGTAACTAATAAAATATCCAAACATCATACTTTCTGGAATGATTATTGGTACATCGGCAAAAAGTGCAAGTCATGAATAATGAAATGACAAACCAGTCATTTGGAAGAGATCATGAACCATGCATGCAGAGTCCACCTGTGCTGTGCAACCTTCATGCTGTGGCCGGATGTATAGCTGTGGCTGGATGTATATTCCTATGCCCCTTTACCGATTTTCACTGTTCACATTAACTAACCTGGTCAGTTACATACTTAGCAGTAGTTGGCCACTAGGAGCAACCACTGGCCTCAGGAAAATACACTAAAGCTGCATTTCTGTTGGACTTTTTGGGTAAATTTACCTCAACTTTTCTGTAGAATGACACAATTAAGTCCAATGGGGACACACGCTAAACTTAAGTACCCATTAACTTACTGCGACCGTGATGTAAAACTAACAGGCCGACGGGGGCATGGTAGACTTCAGCCCAGCTGCAGTGGTTTAACAGGGACACTGATTACTTTATAGATTAATGGGAATACACCAGCTGCTTTCAGCAAACTCAACAGTCCGTCCACGTAAACTAAAGTCCTAATGGGAACAGCTGTAAGATTACGCAAAGGAATGTTGACAGTGAGTCGCGGTAACTTACTACAACTTTTTTGTACAAGGAAAAATTCAATGGGAACGTGGCTTAAGAGAGGAAGTTCACGGGCTGTTCGCACTGGACTTGAAATGGGTAAAGTAATCACCATCTCCATGAGTTTACCCCAAAAAATCTAGTGCGAAGGGTCTACAGTACTCTCAGATTTATAAAGATTCAACTCGTGGGTCTGTGCCAATACTGAGAAGATCCCTTGGTCCCCCATCTCCTTAGAGTTTGAGCATAATCGGGGCAGGCACTAGGTGACAAATCTCTAATTGCATTGGCTCCACATCTTAGCCCTGGATGCAGACAAGGGAAATCCCAAAAACCTTGTCAGCCAAACTGCATTTGCCTGCCCCCCCCCTGCCCCCCCCCCCCCCCCCCCCCCCCCGAAAAAGGGATCTCGGCATCTGGTGGCTTTGCTAACCCTAAACATGTATGCAAAAGGGCATGCAGCAAAAGCAAAATGAAGCACGTCTTAATTGATTTTTAGTTTACACAACAAGCAAATATGTACAAATTTCAAACCTAAGCAAGATTAACGCAAATTCCAGGTGATAGTTTTGTTGTTTAAATTAAAACATCCTGAAGGCTGCTATAATTTCTCACGATGTACTTTCATTGTACTAATAACATTTAGACTAGGACTACAAGTATACATCATGTAGTGTGGAGGGGGAAATAGTAATTTGATGTGATGATTGAAATGTGTAATCAGGCGGCCAAATCAGACAAACACAGGAGAGAGAGGGGCAGATGGGCAGAGTAGAGACAAAAACATAGACTGGCAAAATGACATTAACCAGTGTATGTAGTCAAACAAATGTAGGGGACTGATAGATTGGGCCCAACAAGTATGTGCTAATGGTTAGTGTATTTCACAGGTAAGCAAAGAATTCTGGCTTGTGCGCATGTACAGGTTCAGGACAAGAGGAGAAAGGAAATACAAAGAATCCTTTCAGTCCTCGCACGTCAAGTCTTTTGTTGAAATCGGTCCTCGCACGTAGAAGTATGTGCTTAGTCTATGGGGTTGGGCTATATTTAAAGGGAAAGTCCACCCTGAGTTTATAATAACATAATGTTAAAGAACGTTAATTGCAATTGTGACTTACTTTTTATTTCATTTTGATTGGTTTCGGTAATCGTATCAACCGGAGATTTTTACATAACGCGCCTGCCGTCATGCGAGCCGCCCTTTTGCTCTGGAATATCGGTACATTCGGGATACCGTGACGTAGTGGCTGCACTACCAAGCCGGCCGGCCGGGTACCCGGCCGGCCCTGCAGCCCGAGCTGTGCGAGTGCAGTGAACCATTGTCCATACATGCAACACACACGACAACGTGGCAGTGTTGTTCCTTGACGCACATCTGTTTTCCATATTCCTGGCGAATTTTTGCCCGACTGCTAAAGCAAAACTTGGTAGTGCTGTAGTACAGCAACATCATGACGATTTGGCAAGCTTTTGGCTGCTCAAATAAACCGAATTCTCGAAAAGGTCTCAGCTTCTTCCAAATTCCCAATCCCCCAAACGACTGGATATTTTTGTAAGAAATGGCTGAACAATATAAAAACGCTAAATTCGACTTCGAACCAGATTGCTTCGAGGAAAATCGGCAGGCAGTTCTCCTGGGGTAGGCTAAGAATCTTCGAGATGATGCAGTGCCTAACATATTTTCTTTCCGACCAGAACAGACTTTGTGCTCTTCTAAAAAAATACGAAAAACGATAAATTGCAGCACGTCAAGTCGAAGTAAACATCAGCCTTACGCAAACACGCAATAGTCGGGCGCCTTATAAAACATACGTATTCATATGCAGTAAGCTGCGTCTAGGTGTGATACCAGTGCATACCGCACGTAGCCAACCATAGGTTTCCATTGAGGTGCGGAGACTACATCATAATCTCCCGGATGTCGCGGGAATTTCGAAGAGTATGGACGCGCTCTTTGTACTGCTGAATGGCAAGAAATCGTAAATATAAAGGCGCGTGTGTCGTTCTCCATAACAAAGAAAATCCAACTCTCGGTGCAGTCTGTATGTTAGTGTACTATGTATGTTCTTTTAGACTAGATAAAATATTATAGAGCCTGGAATTCTCCTTTAAGGAATAATAGGAAACACAAAGCATTGTCCTCGCACGTACAAATGTATTGGGAAAGTACACATCCCCTAACCATGGATTTTGCGGGTTAGTGCAGTGTTTCTCTGCTAGCTCAGTTAGCTTTTTCGGAAGACCTCCATATATATGTTTTGTACACAACCCCAATCGCGGACGTACGCTTGGAATCGCGGACGATATTGTTCTCTTTTGTTCTTTGGCATTTTTCATCCACGGTTTGAATACCCCAACAGGCCCACCCATGTACATGTACATGTACATGTACATGTACATGTACATTAGGCCCCGTTCCCACTAGATCCACCAATTGGGGGATCTGATCCACCTTTTGCCAAATTGCCGGATCAGATCCCCCAATTGGTGGATCAGATCCTGCAATTGTGTGTAGTGGGAACGCTAACCGTTATAAGGTGGATCAGGATCTGATCCACCTTTCTTGATCCACCTTCAGACCAGGATACAGATCCCCCAATTGGTGGATCAGATCCTGCAATTGGTTGATCACGATCAAGTGGGAACGCAAAAGGTGGATCTGATCCGGCAATTTGACCTGTCAATATCCGGCTTGTGCACGAGTGGCGCGAAAAGTGTGCGGTCTGATGAACGAAGAAATACGTTTAGGCGTGTAGCTCATGTGAAAATTTCCTGCACAATAAACAACTACTGAACTACATTGTACATGTACGGGCTGTATACAAAATGTGTCACCACGGGTGCGCGATGTGTGCGTGCATGCATGTATGCAGCGCACATGTGTACGTCCTAGGCCTTTTACAATTTTCGTTGCGTTCTGGAAAGTCGTCCGTTTCTAAACCATTTTTATTCGTGTAATGTTACTTATTTTTCCATCCCTAAAAAATTCTGTGTTAGTGTATAGCCCGCAGTGTGTCATAGAACAACAACCGTAGCAAAGTTTGAAGAAAATCATACGTTTTACTAGGTTAAACGTTCGATCCGATTCGAGCCAGTACTCCAGAAAATCTTGACACAATAAATATCTTGTAAAAACTAACAGACATCATCTTTGCAGAAGTTAAATTAGTTTTTTTTACGCGAAAACTGTGATTACTTAGGGAAGTGATATGCGCTATGCACGTCGCATGTGCGACATGTACGATTCGCTTGAGTCTGTCGGGAGATACGCCTCAGAGAAATATTTTTGTCGATATTCTTGTCATAGAGTAGGCCTGCACTTCTTCCTCCATGGTAAGACTTCGAACACCAAAACATCGCACATGTATGCAATTTGACCCGTCCCACCATGCAACGCTGCCACAAAGCTCAGCAAGCAAGCGCATGCGTAATACCGAACTCAGTGGCCTTTCGGACTCGACACTTCCGTTCGAAAAGGTGGATCAAGCATAAGTGGGAACGCGACTTGCAGTTTCGTTGTGGTTAGACAACGATCGTACCAAAATGCCGGATCTTGATCCACCTTTTCCCAATTCAAGTGGGAACGCGGTCTTGGTTCCTTTGTGTTTGGTAGCTTGGTGGTAAAGCGTCTGACCTTGGATCAAATGCATCCACTCACTGCAACCTAAATAGGTTATTTTTGTTTTTTAACTTTTCTCTTTAAATTGTTTATAGTACACTTAATTTACCTACATTTTTGTATTCATGGTCTGGATAATTTTTTTAGTCTTGCACAACAACAGCAAAGTACATGTACTCCGAATCCTACATGCAGTCAATCACAAGATGGCAACAATGATCCTAGCCCCAAACTAGTACATGTACTGCAGAGCAGCTGGGGATCAGCCACTGAGCCATGCCTGAGCTAATAATAAAACAAATTGATAGGGCTAAGTTAGGACTGGGAGGAAGCATGTAAGCAGCCTTAGGGCAAGCCAAATGATGAGCTTTACATAATTCCTGTCCAATCCTTGACCTCAGTTTGTGGTCACCCAAGAGATAAAGTCAAAGAGCTGTAGACAATCACCAGTATGGATCCTGGTCCAATATTAACACTGTGGCAGTGCTGCATGTTAACACTTGGCAATGGAGTAAGAGGGGTGGCAGAATCCTGATTGAGGGGAGGGGAGGGGAGGGGAGGGGAAAGGGCAGAGCCGGGCAGGGCATGGGAATGCAGGGGAGGCACAGAGTTTACACTGCTCATTCACCCTACACAGTGGCCCATACCGCCACCACAAAGCTTATACATGTATACATGTATGCATCGCTGATTGGTTTGCAATAAAAATCCACACGATGACGTTGTGTCAAATCCAGCTGACTCCCCAGCTACCGATTGCCATTAAAAGGCATGCTAAAAATCGCGATGTCAGTGTATTACGGTTTTACCTATCGGCTGGCTTTATCTGAAGAGTTCAGGAGACGGCAAAAATAGGGGGCTGCCTAGACAACTGAAAGAAATTGCATGAGTTGTATCGGTTTTTCTCAGTTGAAAGGCGGTTTCTTGAAAGGGAAGAAAATTTGCTTATTTTTAAAAAATTTCACTCAAATTGGTAATTAACCCTAACGCCCTAGGGCGTGTGGAAAATCATATTAAAATTGGAGGATTCAGGACTGTTAGGGTTAATGAAATAGTTGTCTAGGAAGCGTATTTCATATTCAGAATTATTTTGGTACATAACTTATCTATTTAGTGTAATTATTCGTCGCAATTTTGCATCATTCGTAAGACGAGTCATTTAATTATCCTGATCCGGCGGTCAATGTTGCGTTTGTAGTCAATACGCTATACAAGAAATGTGTACATGGGCAGGCAAAATCGTGAAAAATACATGTAAAAAAGTCAAAATAGAAACGCAAGGTACAATTAAGCAAAGGAATGTCGCGGCAAGTTTCCGCAAGGCCGCATAATAAAAAGTCCAATGGAAACACGGCTCAAGTCAAATAAACTTATATATCTCCTTCTCGGATACTGAATTTTGATTGGCCTGGAACGATCACGTGTCCGGTCTATAAAAACGACTGGCACACTCCAAGCATGATATCACACATCAGCCAGCTAGCTATTGAGCTGTATCATTGGTACCCACTCTACACTGTTAACGATAGTAAACTATCATGGGAGCAGTGAACTAGCAGACGATCAGCTGTTTTGACCGCATGATTTGTTTGAGTTAACTTCCACCAAGCAAGGCAAATTGAATTGAACAAAACTGGGTTTGGCGATACAACAAAACAATTGTTGACTGCTGTGATGTGGTATATGATGTTTTTAATGCCTGAGGGACGCATAGCACACTCGGCTTCGCCTCATCAGGTGCTATGCGTCCCTGATGACGCATGTATACACATGTACACAATTGTTAAATGTTAGCCTACTACCCATTCAAATAAGAAGGTGGAAGCTGGAGCCCTTTATTCCTTCTCATTTCAGGGTGCATTTACAGTTACGCCCCAAATTATTCATACATGTACCATGCCAAATTTGGGATATTGTGAATCATTCTATTTATAATTTCTACTTTTTATGCTAATGATGTGAAACCAAAATATATGTACATGTACATGTACATGTAGATTTGTGCATGCCAACTAAAAGTTATTAAGTAAAGCCTATGTTCCGCCAATCTAGCTTTTATGTATGACCAGATATTTCATATGAATAAATTTGGGCATAACTGTACATGTACATGTACGAGGTGCGATTAAAAAGTTCTGAGACTGCGCCTATGACAGCAAAAACCGCACGTGATGTAAATCTAGCTGCCATCCCCTTCAAAGTAGTCCCCTTGTGCAGCCATACACTGTTGCCAGTGCTCCTGCCCTGCTTGGATTGCTCCCTGGAAATCCCGTTCCGTAAGCGCATCAAGCACCATCTGTGATTCTCGCTGGATCTCCTCCACAGTGTCAAAACGGAACTTCATTTTGGGGAACAGAAAGAAGTCGCAGGGTGAGTAGGGGGGTGGGGAGAGACAATTGTGTTGTTGCGGGTGAGAAACTCGCACGTTTTTAATGTGCTGTGAGCGGGCGCGTTGTCATGTTGGAGCATCCAATTGCCAGCGTGCCACAGTTCAGGCCGTTTGCGCCGAATGTTCTCCCTCAGACGCCTCAGAACGGTGCAGCACAACTCAGCGTTCACAGTCTGACCCTGGGGGAGGAATTCACGGTGCACAACCCCGCGAATGTCAAAGAAAACGATTTAGCATGCTCTTGGTTGCACTCCAGACCCGACGCACCTTCTTCGGTCTTGGAGACTGTGGGCTCTTCCACTGCGAAGACTGCTGTTTGGTCTCTGGTGAAATCGCAAATGTGCACGTACCAGTGGTCATAAAAATGCGTGTAATACAGGTGCTGATGTTGATCAAGCGATGTAACTTGGAATACTTACTCACGAAAGTTATTGCTTACACCTGCTACATGTACATGTATATGCACATTACTGTGCTGCGCTCCGTTCGTTTGCAACAGGAACAGTTTTGGAACTTTTTGATCACACCTAGTATGTTTTGCAGACCTGTCTACTGTGAATGTACATGTACACGTATAGAGTATAATAGTTGAGTCTACCAATTAGATCCACTGTGGCATTTTACATGTAAATTGGAAGAATGTAAAAAGCAATTTTAACAGAAAAAAACAATGGGTCTCTACAAAGGGCGGGGATGCTGACCTTTTTTTTTACTTGGCCTAATCTGTTAGGTACATGAACAGTGTCTCAAATTTTTTACCACGGTTACACTGTTTTTGTTATTTGTTGGCACATGTAAGTTTAAACCCCCTTATAAAAAAGTGGGTTAGTATGAAGGATGTCCCTTTAAATTCAGTTAACTGTCCCCCCCCCCCCCCTCTCCCCCTCCTGCAAAGCCAGATTTCCATGAAAAGCTGCAAAAAGTGTGACTCAGACTCCTCATTGGAAAATAAAGTATGGAGGAGTTGTCCACTTAAGAACAGTTTTTGCAATTCACTTTGCAAATAACTTTAGCCAGGGAAATGTGGAATACACTTCATGTGACATTACATTACAACACTTTAGTTACATTTTTGTAAGATTTTTTATTTTCTAATGCATATTCATATTACTATCCATCTGTCCAATCCAAAAAAATTGAATAATTATCGTATAAATCTAAATACATCACCCCCTGAACAAATTTACAAACTTAAGAGACTGCCAACAAGAACGCAGGATAGCCTCAAGAATTTGAGAAACGGCCACGTGTAAGTTGAAAGAGTGCTACCAATGTGGTGAGGTCGTGTCAATTTTCTCAGTTCACTTTATAGGGTGCACTACACTAATTCATGTCCGAATTTATGCGCCAGCTCATCAACATAAAATGTATACCCACAACTTTTTTTGAAAAAGGAGAGTTTGTGCCTCCAAAAAGTGTGGGATTGTGTAAACATAGCCCAGCATCAACTCCCTGGTTTCTGGGCTTCCATCTGTGTGCAGACTTGATAAAATTACTGTTGAAAAATGGGTCCTATTTGCCCGAGAAAGTGGAGGGATGCCATGTTAAAAATGGCTGTTGATCGGCTTGGGAAATAGGACTTTTTTGGAGGTGGGTTTGTTTTGTGTCAATAATTAAAAATGTAATTGGTTAACCCCCCAAAAATAGAAAAGAAATGGACAGACAAAAGATCAGACAATAAGTGGCATTTGTTTGTGTAGACCCCAGTGATGCTGGGGTACAGGTTATTGGGCCCTGAACTTTGTTGATTTTACACTGTTGTCAATGGAGCTGGAATTAGTGTGGTGCACCCTGGAGAACTAAATAGTTCTAATGGTCACCCCTTTGTAAAACATGTCTTTTCTTCTTCTTTTTTTGGGGGGGGGGAGGGGGTGAGGGGGTGAGGGGGTGAGGGGAGGGTTCGGTTGAAGGAGGGGTAAAAATAGACATAAGGGGAGACTAATGAGCATTTTAGGGCTGTCCGAATATTCGAAGAAGAATATCTATGGACGTACATGTACAGATACGAATGATGCTACAAAATGTATTTTAATAGAAAAGTTACGGCTAATGCCGCATTTTTGTCAACAGTAACTTTTTTGGACAGAAGTTTATTGTTCCCGTCTGTAAAACCCTTGGCACTAATACAAAAAATTACTGGTTTCTTGTTATCAGAACGTTATACTTACTGCGTAACGATCTTGATACAACAGGTGCATGTAAACAATAATGATCACCACACGTAAAACACCGGCGTGCTTTGCGTGCAACTTTTTACCGGCGCGGCATGCAGTTGCAGCAGACGTGTGAAAAACTTGATCGGTCAAACTCAGTTTCGAATAATCGAATACTAAATTATTTGAAAATGAACAGCCCTAAAGAGTTTCTCATGGTCAAAACTGAAAACCGCAGTTGCCAACATTTGTAACTATTAAATAAACAGCAGATTTGTTGTTTATGTAATAGTAATAAAGTGCTACAAACTGCTTGCAAACTGGCATGATCTGAAATGCCTTCCCCCAACTGAAAAGAAAATTTTCAAAGTGAACACAGAAAACTGGCAGGAGCGGGATTCGAACCTGCAAACCTCCAGAATACCGTACCGGTGCTCTTAGCTACATGTATCTTGCCCTATGTTGACGGTCTCCCAAATTGTCAGTCTTCTTTGTTTAGGGGGCGCTAGTCAGAAGTC
Source organism: Hippasteria phrygiana (assembly GCA_037893225.1). Classification (NCBI taxonomy): domain Eukaryota; kingdom Metazoa; phylum Echinodermata; class Asteroidea; order Valvatida; family Goniasteridae; genus Hippasteria; species Hippasteria phrygiana. The sequence goes on from JAZGUH010000143.1 coordinate 395,182, forward strand.
TTAAACATACATGTACATAGAATGCCATATACATAGCCAGGGATTACGCCCAATTTTAAGATACAACCTGGGAAGTGACATTGTGGGGATCATTCAATTTTACACTGTAGTCAGTTTCCCTGTTTGACGAATAAAAATAAAATTAAAAGACTTTCTTATGCAGTATTTAAATAACATTTTCTCGAAATACTTCTTAAGACTTCTGGACGCTTTAACAAATATTTGAAAAATTAGGCTTACATGTACATACATCTGGTGAAATAATTTGATTTACTTTCTAAAGCTAAAATGGCAGCTTGTTGTAATGTAACACTTTATTTTATTTGAAACTAACATTTTTTGGAGTGAGAAGTTAAACACCCATTTTGCTGCATTTTAACCTAAATTATGTACAGTCTAGTGACTACATGTACATATGTATCAACAAATTGTTCCAGTAGTGATAAAGATATGTATTCCTGATGGATAATTATTTCAAGATAACAAAATCCTGTTCCTTTAAGATCTCTTGCGTCTATCGTGCTTGTGACCGTACATGTACATACATCCGTTTCCAGTGATTCTTGCAATGACTTTAATGGCTTTGCTTAATACACACATCATGTATAATTTTATTATGGACATCCGCAGCATCTGTACATGTTCCATGTAGACCAGACAGCAATTCACACACAACATGTACAATGATGATGAAATAATTTGATAAGGGTGCCAGATCTCTGCAAGGGTGTGTACACATGTACATGTATGTATAGCCCATTTCACACGAGTGCTGGAAACACACATCTGTAATGATTGGCGCCGGGTGTCTGACGCCCAGGGATGCCTGCAATTTCATCGCAGGCTTTCACACGATACAACGCAGTCCGGTAGCGAACGTCCCTCGTTTTGCAGTGTTTGCATGCGTGGGTCGGGGGCTACACGTGTACATGTATAGCTGGTACTACGATATTCTATGAACGATGAAATTTATACACCAGTGATTTCCCCGCACTGTATACAAAAATCCGTAAAACAACAGGTTTTCCCGCTTTTAAAAACAATCAATCACCGTATTTTTATTTTAACAGATTCGGGACGTAAAATTATGGTACTGTGACCTACATGTACATGTACATGTCCCTACCAGTAGTTTTCGTGTTTTAACGTCAATTTATACAGAGAGGATATAAATTTACATGCACTTTGTAAAAATAAATTACAACATATTTGCTGTAAATATACAACAACACCAATGAAATGTTGTTTATTTACAGAGAATTTACTAGAACTACTCAAATCTCATTACGCAACAAGCAACTGATTAATCAAAACTGAATTTGTGTTTACAAAAGCCATGTTAAATTGTAGTGTTTTCTTTCTTTATGTGTCGAGCAACAGCAAACTGCGCATGCGTAAAGGTGATTTCACTGCACAGTATCCCTGCGAAAATCGTATCGATACATTCACATGACCGATCTCGGTGATCGTCGCACGGATGTCGCATCGATGCAAAATTTTGGAGGTCTCAATTCCTGTCACGAACTGCACGGGACCCATGCAATTTGGTGACAGGGATTACACCAAAAATAAGCAGACTTGTATTCGAGTCACCAAACACCGAGTCCGAGTCACGAGTCACAAAGGTCGAGTCACGAGTCCGAGTCATGAGTCACCTTTAACTACTGTTTTGAAAATACATTTTGATGAACTAGAAATTAATGTACAGTATTCTCTAATTTAATGAACTAGAAATTAATGTACAATATACAGTATGTCAAATACACCATGAGATTAGCCATGACCTGTATACCTTGTCCTTTATTTAATTAACATAAGAAACGGAACTTTTTCAAACAAGGGGTTAATTTACACTTTCCATGTCGAAGCCTTTGACCAAATGATACAATAAGAATTTTACAAAGTACGTCAGATCCATAAATGAAGGTAACCAGCTGGAACTCAGATGCTTCATACAGCAACACATATGATTCAAAGCTGCATTTGTGTACATGTATTGCCTGGAAAGGCGCCAGTCTGTACCTGGAACGGATACTACAATATTTCATGGTGACAAAATTTCACGCTACACCAGACAATATTAAACTTGTATTCACGCAGTATCACATGTGGACGCCAGGGTACATTTTTCGCTACATTGATTTCCCTAATATCGGCAACAAGCCAACCGCACACACGCATAGATTTATGTACATGAGATCTCGAGATGCGTCGGATCTGCATACACTGCAGGGCTCGAAATTACCATTGTAGTGCTTGCGCAACGCAAGTGAAAAATACCCGAACGCAAGTTATCCTCGACTCAAGCTTGCGTTTTGCGCAAGTTGGAAAAGTACCGGGTTTTGTCTACTGATATTCCACAATGATAACCTGTATGATTTGATTAAAACAATAAGTTTAACAAACATGTTTTACTGTAGCTTTTCTGTCTGTCTGTCCCGCGGCCCAGCAGCTATACTTATGATCATAGTGCTCGCACAATCCCTGCATGCAGATCGGAACGAAATCCGTGCAATGTTAATGTACATAGAACGGTGCAGACTGCACGTATAGTACATCATTGCCTTTTTATGCATGTCTTGCGTTGGGGACCAGACATGCTGCTGGGCGATGTGTAACCTCGCTCCCATTCATACAAGTCAGTCGTTGAATGTAACTGAAACCGCCGGGTGCGAGCGTGCGTTGCGTGGAGCAGGGATTTTACACGTAAACGTTGTTGACATCGTTTCGCGCACTGATCGGCTTTTAAATGACGGAGAAGTGAGATATTTTGTGACATTTTTTTCTTGCATTTTGGGGTTTCCGATCATCATGAAACGTTCACCACCGAAGCAGAAAAGTCTGCTCTCTTTCTTCAAAAGTAAGCGGCCGGCATCCGAAGCTTTGCCTGTATTTCATATGTCATACATACATTGATTTACAAAAATTAGCGCAAGTTAAATTTTTGTTAGCGCAAGTTGTTTCAAATGCCAACTTGCGCAAAGCGCAAGTACACTTTTTGGGGAATTTCGAGCCCTGCACTGCCTGTATTGCTTGCTCAAATAAGTTGCAAGTTTCTTGTTAAAAAGAGTTCTTTATGGTATTTTTTGGGGTCGAGTCACAAGTCACGCAGGTCGAGTCCGAGTTCGAGTCCACAGAGTCGAGTCCGAGTCCACAGAGTCGAGTCCGAGTCCACAGAGTCGAGTCCGAGTCCGAGTCATTTGTCATCGTAACTCGAGTCTGAGTCCGAGTCACGAAAAATGGGACTCGAGTTGGACTCGAGTCTGAGTCCGAGTCACGAGTCATACAAGTCTGAAAATATGGTAATGGAAACATGGCTGTGCATTGTATACATGTAAGGCCTACATGTACTTTACATGTCAAAGCCTTAAAGGTAGTGTACACGATTGGTAATCCTCCCATTTTTTTTTTTACTGAATTACTACGAAATACCTTACTAAACTGTAAGTTAATAGTAGTCTCAATCATCCTGTGAAATGATGGCACCAGGTGTGCTGTCGTTGTCAAGAAAAGTGCAAATTTATATCGTTTTCCAACAATTTCCAGCTGGAAATCGTTGGAAAACTGCCCTGTAGCCTTTAATCAAGGTGCGCGTGGCTACCCGGACGAGTGGCGCGCACTAGACATGCTGGCATTCGGGGCGCGTCATGCGACCAGGTAGCCACGCGCGCCTTGAATAAAGGCTATCATCCGCCCGACGGTTGAAAACGAGCGCCGTTTTTCTCTCGTTTTTATTTCACCATCCAACAACGCAAAACTTTGAACAGGTCAGTGGACGATATTTCCTAAAAAATACTAACCCCCAAATCCGCCCATTTCTGAAAATTGCAACAATGACCAATAGTGTACACTACCTTTAAGTCGGGCTTTTGCCTGAAAACGTACATTCCTGATATTAGTAAATGAACAGCCACAGGCACCAATGATTTAAAAATACCCCAACTGTTTAAAAGTAATATACAGCATTTGCAAAAAACAAAAAACAAAAACAAAATACTGAATTATTATGAAATACCTTACTTGACTGTAAAGTAAATAATAGTCTCCTGTGAAATCATGGCACCTGTTGTCATTTTCAAGACAAGTGGAATTTTTGCATTGATTTTCAGTGATGGTCGGCCAACCACCATTGGGAAAAAACTGACTTTAAAAAGAAAATACTGCCCCCAATTTACCAACTTTAGTTAGTCACATATTTTGTTTGGCAATTGGTCACACATCCGTGAAGGGGTGCAAGCCAGCTAGTCTAGATTCCCGACCTGACAATTTCCCGATGTCTACAAACTGCTCAATTATATTTTGAAGTAGGCTCAGGGAACCAGACTATAAAAACAGCATTTTGTTCTTGGTTTTTCCAGTACCTATGAACATAAAACTTTAAACAGATCTGTGTTACAATATACAAATAATGAATGTTTATGAGTGCGATGGTAAGAATAATTTCATGAGGTGACAGATTGAATGTTCCATTTCACGATGCGAAGCCGAGTGGAATGGGACATTCCATCTGTCACCGAATGAAATTATTCTTACCATTGCACGAATGTGAAACATTCATTATTTGTTTTATACAACGCCTGAATAAATCCTTGACAGATTGCATGCATGGATTTCTTTGTGTACAACGTGTCATTTACCTTCTTAGTCCCACATAAAACCACAACAAAAAGTGGTCCAGTTCCGAATCAGTTAAAGCTCTAATTGTTGTTCCTGCGTGTCTTGCAAATTCTACTAATCGTTTGACTGCATATTTCATTTGTCTCTTTGTGTTAGCAGCGTCAGCATCACCTACGAGTTCCAATATTTCCTCGTCTGTTAGGAAAACAAACCACGGTTCGGAAACACTGTCTGCCATTTTGTGTGAATGACTGGTTCCCGGTCCCCATATGTATATAATATACATTTAAAGTCCGAAGGACAACAGAGGGACCGGGAACCAGTCCAATGACAGCCGTGTTGTAGCGGTGGGGAAGTTCTATCAAACGCGTTACCGTTTGATAGAACTTTAGGGGTACGCGAGTTTCAATGCAAATATCAACTCACCCCCGAATTGTTCTGGAAAATCCGGGTTTCCTGCAGGACGCTGGCTGGCGTTAACTCCCCAAATGCGAGGCAGAAATGTTCACAAAGACAATGACGGGCGGACGATGACGACGAACAAAGTATAACTCCTCAATAAACTCAACAAATTAGCAAAATACATGTATGATAGCGATGACAAGCGAAACTCCCAACTTCGAAAAGGCACGTTAAGAAAGAGAAAGAATGACCAGCTGTTGCACATGTTTAGGAACCAACCATATGTCTATGGCGAAACAAGCAACATACAGTGTACCAGTGATCCGCGAAAGTCAGACGTTGATTGGTCCTTTAGCGACACGTGAAATATTTACATAAAAGGTCATTGATCACTGCTGGGTGGTCACCACAGAACCATGTGATAGAACTTTTGTTTGCATTTTTTTGGTCGTGCGATGGGACGAATAATTCACAGCACGTGATCGACGATCCACCAATCGGATGGCTGGGATTTATTTAGATGTTGTATAATATTTGCTATAACCTTTGAAGGTACATGTAGTTTACATCATTTGCAAACATCAAAAACCAAAACGACTGAATTATTACGAAATACCATACTAGACTGTAAGTACATGTAAATACATGTAGCAGTCTCAAACATCCTGTGAAATCGTGGCACCTGGTGTGCTATCGTTTTCAAGAAAAGTGGAAATTTATATCTTTTCCTAATGATTGTCGGCCGACAATCATTGGAAATAGTCTAGTTCCCCCGAACTGATAATTCCCCGACGTCTACATGTATAAATTGTTCCATTTTGTATAAGGTACAGATGTATAGTCAGGGAACCAGACTACCAGAAGAGATTTTTTTCCTCTGTTTTCCCAGCATCTTAATGAATGCACACAAAACTTCAAAAAATCAGTGTTACGGTATTTGCTAGCACGTTATAAAATGCTATCCCCCAAATCCATTTATTTCTGAAAATTACAGCAAAAGCAAATGGTGTATACTACTTTTAAAGCCTAAAATTAGCCCAACATTTTGCATGTCAGAGCCTCAAGTCTGACTTTGGCCTGAAAACTTGCATGTTTATGTATTCGTAGCATTAATAAATGAACAGCCATTGGCACCAATGGTTTAAAAATACCACAACCTTTAATAGAAACACCCCCCCCCCCCCCCACCCCCCCGAAAAAAAAATTATCAGGAAAATATAACTAATTTAGTTGTTAAGAAGTAAATCAAGCTTGATTTACCATCTTTGACTGCCTGTTCAACTTTTGGGGTGTAATGTTGTGACTCCTTGTTGATATTCTCATCCAAAGATGGCCACCCATGATTGTATTAGCTTTGGGGATGATCACAAAATGTGTTTCAATCTCATAGCTAACTGCTTAAATGAAGATGATACCAGTACCAATCCTCTGAAATGTCATTCATCTTTGAGACAACTGTATCTGAAGACCTCCTAAAAATTCTGTGGCTTGTTTAGATTTTTAACAATTGAAAATAAGAGCAGAACATGTACAAAATCACTGCTGAAAGTGGTTTCACACTTTTTTCTTGTGACTCAGATGAAGGATTGAGCTCCAACTTTCACAGATTTGTTACAGTGTTAGCCTATTTCATGCACTACAATAAGCCTTTTGCGAGTGACCCGTACTTTGACCCCGCTGCGTAGTGATTGTTGCCACGACACGTGATTCGGGGCAAGCTTTCTCGCATACGCGCGTGCAGACACAATGTCAATGCATATCGCATACGTGTCCACTTGCCGTGATCGAAGTACATGTACGCGATTCATACGTTTCTTGTCACTTTAAAACGATAAATTTCCACGCAGATTTTGTCAGACTCTAGTACTGGTTATTGTTAGAATCTAGACATAAACATAAAATACGAAGTTTGTAGGATTTAGTGCTTGAGAATGCCTGCGAAGAAGCACTGTTCTTACGGAACATGCAACAGCGACTCACGCTTTTCGGACCGTCTCCACATGAATGGCGTTTGTGGCTACCCTTTCCGAAGCCGAAGTCGAACCGTGAGAAGTGTCTCCGTTGGATAAAAAACTGCTCCAGAAAAGACTTTTCGGCGGAGAATGTAACTTACAATACTTACATTTGCTCCAAACATTTCGTCGGTGGAAATGGGCCAACAGATGACTACACCGACCCAATACCAGCTTCGACATCTAGCGCGGTGGAGATGAACAATTTTGTTTTTGTTTTTATTGGGAGGGGGCGTAATCATACATATGCAGACTATGTGTTACGATGTTGAGTCAATGTGATGGAACTTTTTGTTTCAGGGCCTTGGTTAACCGATTGTTAATTTTGGTTGAACTTCTTGTTCTTTACAAGATGAAGTGCTTTTAAATTTTGAAAATAGCAAGAAAGAACCGGTGTGTGCAGGCAAAATTCAAGGAATGATCAGATTATCATATTTTGTTGATCATCTCAGGAAATAGCCGCAGTGAGTCAAAGTTCGTTTAGGGGGTAGGGAGGGTGGGGGTTGTTAAAGACATCAACAAAATCTCTCTTTCCATTCTTTTTTTATTTGTGGGAAAGGTTGGAGGAAGAAAGATTCTGTTGAGCAAGGTCTCATTATCGGGTTTTACGTAAGTGACTGGTCTTGCAGAAATTGTTTTTGTATATATTTACAAATAGGTTGGTGGGTATCCCAGCCGTGTGGGTGTGTGACTGACCCACCCAAAGCGTAATTTCTTTCTTTTTTAAAAAGTGGAATACGCTTCGAGGGAGTCAGTTTTAGCCACTATTTCTGCAAGATGACAGTCCTGGTATGTGCTGGCTACGTTAGAAGAATAATCAGTGGATTCTTTGATGGATCATTCCAACAAGTAGCCGCAGCGAGTCCGAACTTATCTGGGGGAGGGGGGGGGGGAGGATTTGTAAAGGCATCAACAAAATCTCTCTTTCCATTCCTTTTGTATTTGTGGGAAAGGTTGGATGAAGAAAGATTCTGTTGAGCAAGGTCTCATTATCGGTTTTTACGTAAGTGACTGGTCTTGCAGAAATTGTTTTTGTATATTTACGAATAAGTTTTCGCCGGTCGTAATCCGCTCGAAAACAAATCAAATAATTGAAGACATCGTATAGTCCGAAATCTGATATTTTCGAGAAATCCTTCGTGAATCCAGGAAGATTAAATGGGTCGGAAAATGTGCAGCCAGCGTCTTTCAATCTTTTGTCAAGTTGGGGCTTGAAAGATTCGGGTCGGTTGTCAATTTCAGATTGGCCACGCACTTGCACAGTTCAACCAGTTCTTTCTTCAGGTAACCCGTTATTGAAACCCCTCTCTCTTGAAGAAATGTCTGCAGTTTCTTCACGTTCCAACCTTCGAAGTTGTTATCCATTAAAGAAACTATAATTGCTAAAAATAGGCCGCGTTTCGAGAAGAACATACAACATGTACTCTAACGATTCGAGCGGTTGTTGTGTTTTAGAGTGGTGACAATCTCTATCGTGCGCTGTTTCACCCAGCGGTAGTTCCAGATACCAGACAGGGAAACCACCACTGGCCGTGCGTCGCCACGTTGCGGCTTGCCCCGAATCACGTGGTCTAGCAACAACGGTACTGACGTGCATAATAATGATCAGTCTGGCAACGACCGGCGCACGCTGTGCATCTTAGATTGAGCGAAGACGGGGTACAAGGATCTATGCAAATCAACGCGCAAAAGGCTTATTGTAATCACACAAAGTATGAACACTACAATGTACCTGCAACTGCAATTTGTCAGCTCCAGGGGAGGATCCGTAACAGGGGGGAGGGGGGGGGGGGGCGTGAAATCTACCAAGCAGCTAATGATGAAGGCAAGTTGTGGAAGCAAGTTGTGGAAGGCGTGCCTGCCCGCCCTGCTAGAGGGGTCTGGGTGCATTTTCCTTCTCTCACCCTCTTTTTTCTTATTTTTTTGAGTCTCTCTCCCTTTGTTTTTTGTGGGTTTTTTTCCCTGAAGGAAAAGGGGGGGGGGGGGGGGGCGTGCGCCTCGCGCCCGCCCCCCCCCCCCCCCCCTTGTACCTGCCCCTGAGCTCTACCAATGCGGCTTCATAAAAAAAATAATTCATAAACTTGTCCACACGGAACTAATGGCCACTTCTTGAAACACATGACGGATTCATCGGTCCGTCTTTTGAAATTACTACTGAGACACAATACAGCAAACATGTTTTTACTAGTAATCTGGGGATCGCCATTTTGAAAGGTCTGTCGTAGTGGTGTTATGCATGTGCTTGTCTCAGGTTTTCTTTGTGCAAGTTGTGTTCACGTTTTGTCACGTTGCGAACACACCACTGGCCGATGGAGCATGAAAATGACGCTAAAATGGCCAGACACCACCACAATACATGTGTACATCTGCTTGTTTTAGTCTGTGGATTAGTCTGTGTACACATGTACATGTAGGTCTGTTCGTTGCAGTAGTTCCAGCTAATCGAATGATACATTGTAAATTAATTGCACTTGAGTGAATATGGAAACCCATTATGGCCATATTGTCCATAATGCGAAAGACAGTGGTTTTGGGGGTGTAAATGGGCATAAATTAGAATAAGTGGGTCATTCTATAAATTTGGGGTCCAAAAGTGTGACATATTTGGTGTCCCTGTTACATAGTGACATGTACATGTATAAATCCCTAACAGTCCTGAATCCTGCAATTTCAATACGATTTTCCACACACCCTAGGGAGTTAGGGATAAAGATTTTGCAATTCCGGACACATTCTTTAACCCTAACCCCTTGGGTAACTTTACTAGAAAGTATCCTGAATCCGCCAAAATCCACCTATTTTACCATGTACAAAATGTTGGTTTTGGTGACTGCTCAATGTGGAGGTATCCTGAATCCATCAAAATCCTGCAGTACCGCTAGGCTTACAATCCTCCAGTCCTGAATCCGCTGAAATCCTTCAAAATGGGGTTTGGATTTTGATGGATTTAGGTATATGTAGGTTAGGGTTAATGCTTTCTATCTCCAAGAGTGATTTTGTAAAGTACCTGCCAAACCAGTAGAAAATAGTGTGAAGTCAATTTTAATGATACTTGATGGAAATTACACAGGTAATTTGGGCTGAAATTTATGGAATGACCCAAATACAGAATATTTATAACATTAGAAAAAGGTTGCAATATACCTGTCCATAAAGTTATCACATTCGTAAACCTATTTTGCAGTACATGTACGTAAGTTTCTCTTCATAGGAAAAAGTGAAAGTGCCCTCATGTGTCCCCCCTTAGGCAAAATGCTCCCATAAGTCTTTGCAAATCAATCATAATTAATGCTACCTTAGGTGTGTGGCGTGTCAATGCCAAATGCTTGGCAGGGGGGGGGGGGGGGGGGGGGGGGGGGGGGCCCACTGCATGTGATGCAAGTGTAATGGCAAAATCAGACAGGCTCCAGTCAAGCTTGTTACCAGGAAGTGAAATTTGCTTATCTGGCCAATATGACATCGCAACGATAACGTGCAATGTGCCAATCTTGAGCTGGGGAGAGGAAATCAGGGAAATTGAGAGTCCTCCCCGCTTAGTGCTGGCAAGTGTGTTTTCTTTTAATAAAACATGTATTATTTTTTATCGTCGACCGTCAGCGGCTGACAACAGGCAGAACTTTACATAAATGGGACACGTGTGGTTAGGTGAACTTGTTACATGTAGATTATAGCACAGTGGGTGTCAAGTGACTGTGAAATGTTTTTTGTATTAAATCGGTTTCTAAATTGAGTCAAATAGGGCAATTGACCAGCCCACATGCTCTTCATTGGCAAGTGGACAGCTCCTATGACAACTTGCATTTTTGGAAAATCAGACGGAACCAGACAGGGATTGAATTGAGTTATTGATAGATTCTCAAAGAGCAGTAATTTCTCTTTACATGTACATTGCTGTGTTTTATTGTACCAGCACATTTCGAGTTGCAACTTGCAAATGTTCATATTTGGGATTTTTGGGTAATGTATTAATAACAGAGTAATTTGCATTTTTCTCGGCCAAAGTCTACATGTCCACTTCCGTCTGATGTCGCAAGGCAAGAAAACTTCACATTTGTGCAAACATCTGTTCTCGTCTTTGATTTTGCAGGTTCCATATTAAGTTATAACATGTAGTAGTTGATGTGACTGAAAATTGTTTCACATGAATGCAATACAAACTGTATGTCGATTGAATCGCACAATACATAGATTATTAATGCTAGGGTCAAAGGCTATGGAGAATGTAGGGCCATGCTTTCCACTGATTACAATATACACTTCAACACCGTATGGGCTGAAACACTATTGCTACACTAATCTGGGGAGGGATATATGCATCCATCCCTCTACAGTTGTTTATAGTCTCTTACCCTTGCAATCCCCCAACCCCCACCCCCAGGTCCCCACCCCCTTTCCTGTTCCTCATGTACCAACACTGAGCTATGTACACTCCCCCATCCCCCAAACAGATTCTGGGGTCTAATTTGAATGTTGGCACCTAGGGTGCACATTTTTTTTTAGTGGGGGGGGGGGGGGGGGGGAGGATGGGGACGGAGAAGATTGGGGGCAGAGAAGAAGATTGGGGGCAGAGAAGAAGTCGGGAGGAAGTCGGGAGGAAGTCGGGAGGAAGTAGTGAGAGAGTGGGGGTGAATGGGATGGAGATGGGGGTGAGGGTGAGGGGTGAAGGCCTCAGCTGGGGAAAATTCCCTTCCCCTTAGCTAAATTATAGGTCACTGGCCCACCCCACCCCTACAAAACAACAATTAAATAAAGAAAAAAAAAACTCCACTAAAAAATTTACGAAACCAACCAACCAACCAACCAACCAACCAACCAACCAACCAACCAACCAACCAACCAACCAACCAACCAAACCTTACACATCTATTTAAGAGCCATGTTTAGAAAATACTATCATTATTTCTTGTCCAAAACTTAAACCACGTTTTGAGTGAGGTTTTCTGTATCACTGTGTGGTATGTGAATTGAGAGGTTTTCAACCGCATTCCCAACCAGAGAAAATGGTCATTATTTAATCAGGTTCATGGTTTGGATAACAATCATACTGTGGGAAAATTGTTCTTCAGCAGAAATTACAATCACACGGCATCACGAATGGCATCACTGGTACATGTACATGTACAAAATCCACCTAGTGTAAAACACTACATGTACTCACTATTCCCTATTTAGCAACGTTATGGTGACATTAACCCTAACCCCCCAGGGCATGTTTGCTAGAACCCTGCCAGACGACAAGTTGCAACGGCAGTGAAACTAATGTGTACATGTACAGTAAATACAACACCTACATTTTTTGTAAATCCTCGCCATCTGATTGGTGGATCGTCGATCACGCGCATTGAATTATTCGGGCCAACGCATGGCACCGCAAAAATAGAAGTTCTATTCAACGGTACGCATTGAATAGAACTTCCATAATTCCATGGTCACACTATTGGTGGCGCTACACCACGGCTGTCATTCACACAAAATTGGGGACGATGTTCGTGAATCATCGTTTGTTCTCCTAACAGCGGAACTCGTAGGTGATGCTGATGCTGCTGCTGCTAACACAAAGAAACAAATTAAATACGCAGTCAAACGATTAGGTGAATTTGCAAGACACGCAGGAACAACAATTGAGCTTTAACTGATTCTGAACCGGATAACTTTTTGTCGCGGTTTTATGCGGGACTGAAAAGGGAAAATGGCACGTTGTACACAAAGAAATCTATGCATGCAATCTGCATAGGATTTATTCAGACATTGTATAAAACACATAATTAATGTTTCACATTCGTGCAATGGTAAGAATAATTTCATTCGGTGACAGATTGAATCTCCCATTCCACGAGGCGAATACAATGTAGTACCTGTATAGGAACATCCAGCCAAACACCAAAATAACAAAGAAAGGGTGTTAATTTTTCAAAGTGAACAAAGAAACTGGCAGGAGCGGGATTCGAACCTGCAAACTCCGGGTTTGAATCCCGCTCCTGCCAGTTTCTTTGTTCACTTTGAAAATGTATTCAAATTTACCAGTCAGTTTCCCTTGTGGATTGTTTGACAAAGGGTGCTATTCACGGAAGATATTTCATGTTAAACAAAGTTCTCATGCAAAAAAGTTAAGTACTTGAAATGCTGCCAACAGCCATAGGCATTCACGCTTTCATTTTTGTGGTACATAGGGTATCCAGACTGGAAAATAACTCTTCCAAGTATACAAGAATTACACATTGTATACATACAGTCGTACTTTCCCAATACGTGCGAGGACAATGCTTTGTGTTTCCTATTGTTCCTTTAATATAACCCAACCCCATAGACTTAAGCACTTACTTCTACCGTGTACGTCCGAGGACCGATTTCAACAAAAGACTTGACGTGCGAGGACTGAAAGGTTTCTTTTTACTTCCTTTCTCCTCTTGTCCTCGGAGATATACATGTATACAGAACCTGTACAATGTATACACAGGTAACAAAGTAATTCTATTTTATACACTGTGTGATTACACTTTGTTACATTGCTACACAATGTAATAACCACAAAGTATCAGCTTGATTAGGGAAAAAATGCAACACCTTTTCTTTAGTCTGTACAAAAAAATCAAGGAAACAAAAAGTCTGCAGTCTAGATCTTAAAAGCTCTCTGTGAGAAGACAAAGCCTGTCGAGCGCACACTTAATCATAATGTCCTAAAGAATTAGTTGTCCAAGTCCCAATCCATACATTATTCAACACTCTGCAGTCAGGATACCAGACCTGGGTAAAACAAAACATAAAACCTGCATGCTTCAGAAAAAGAAAAAAAAATCATACCGACTATGAATGATAATATCCATGGATATATCAGTTATGTTTTCCCCTGCGCCGCTCTTAATTCAGCATTCCCCCTTCAGGAAGAGACGGGATATCCTGGCCAACCCATGCGGAAGTGAGCGCTGAAGTAGTGTCACTCCGGCTACAAATCAGCAGGACAGGACTGCTTGACATCTCGGCATTAGCCTCTCACCATCTTTGACAGATCAATTCATGGGAGAGGTAAGGCTGCAGCTTCTGAAGGAACTCTCGCCCTGTCCGCAGGGCACTTTGGGGTTTCACCTCAGGGGAGGGGGTTGCTAGCTGCTACATTGTATGTCACACAAAACTGCAAGCCCAGGAATAGCAACTACGGGAGAAACTATTAGCAACTGACACCAGTTTCCACACACAGTCAAAGGGTTTATATCAGGCCGGTGAGACTGTACTCACCTGGACTTCATTTCAAGAAATCTGATTTTGACCTCCCAAATTTCAAACCTCTGGAATTCAATACCAGGCATAGGAAAATAAATCAACCTGCACAAAGTCCAGAATGGACGGGAAAAAGTTTTAGATAGAACTGATAGGTTTCACTAGGGAGGAAATGGGCGGGACAGCTCCATGTCAAGATGTGACATTGTGGGGAAGTTGAACAAGTCAAAGGAGTGACTACATTTGTACTGTAGTCCTGAACTGTTCACTTTGCCATATTGCCTTCGTCCAAAAAAAGTTGACAGTGCAGCAAATCTTAAAGGTGAACAAATTGGGCCTATGACTTTTTGTTTAATTTTCCAAATGTTTAAACCTTTATTTTGAAAATGTTTCAACATAAACATTTAAACTGAACTCATGGCATACACATCACAGCTTGACACAAAACGACCAAGAATAAGACGATAAAGTTCAACACTCCTTTTACACACGGGTGCTCATACAACACAATATGGATGGGTGTTTAACCCCTTGAGCACGGTATTTTACGGGAGACGTCGGGGTGTTGCAGTGGTTCTGGCAGCCAAATCGAAGCGCTACAATGTGTTTGTGCAGTCAAGCATGACATACACAATAATCCAACAATGGATTGAAACTGCACAAACAGCGCCCAGTGGCGTCATCCGGCCTGGTGACACTGTTTTTTTTGCGCCCTATAGCGTCATCCGTATGCAAGGGGTTAATGTTTACATGTTTTATGTTCCGATTAATTTAAACACACGAGTTTCTACATTCACGTAACAAAGCATTTGATTTCACAACTGAAAATCAACCTTCTGATCATAACATTCTTCCCCCTTGAAGAACTACATTTGTACTACCCCTTCAACATCAAAGGAAATTACTTTAAAAAGATGGTCCTAATTTTGGAACTTTTTTTCTTTCAAACCATTTAAACGTTTAGACATTTAAAAATCACAGGCCTGGAACAAATACCCAAAATAGTTTAAATGTGATTGGATAAAGCATCATTAATTTAACCATAACAGTCTCAAATCCTCCAATTTAATATGATTTTGCATGCATCCTAGGGGGTCAGGGTTAAATTTAAACTATGTGTAAAGAGCAATGATTACTTGGGATTCTTTTTTTGCTGTACATTTTTCTGTACTCACACTTACTCAAAATGTACTACTGTAAAGCCATGTTTCCCATTGAACTTTTTCTTCTGCGACCTCACGAAAACGACATGCATTCGCGTAAATCTACCGTGCGTTCCCATTTGGACTTTTATAACCGCGACAGAACGTTTATTCGCCTTGCGAGGCTGGCAGAATGTCACACGTTGCGGGCACTGTGCACAATCACCTTTGACCTGTGCAGTAAACTAGTGTAATTTTCGCGCGCTAAATCACTCAAATCTGCCATGTTTTAAGCAGCTAACGGACGAAAAACGTAGTTGTTGTATGCACGTACTGGGTCGCCTGTCGGTTCGCTCCGTTTCAAAGTGCAAGCACAACTGTATAATCACAAGTGGGTGTACTATACACAAAGAGACAGTGGCCATACCACCATTTTCGTGCACACGATAGCGATAATCGCTGCGTAGTTGACGTACATGTGTAATACAGGAAGTTGCATTGTTTACACAATGGTTTTCCGCATGCCCTTTGTACAAAGGATCTTCAAACTCGTACATATGCGGCCAAGACGTAGAGGAGAAGGATTGCAATTTCTTTGTGACCAAACTTTGACCTCAATGTAGTCTGACACAGTCAAGTTGACCTATCGCTGTTTATAAGCATTAGCCAATCATAGTGTACGTTGAATATCATGTGACATTTTAAATGCATGTATCAGAGAAACAGAAACATCCAAAAGACCTGAAAGCGCATGCAGGTGTGTCTCGTTTGTCGATAGACAATACGCGAAAGCATGCCATTTTTGATTTTGGAAACCGAGTTATTCGAAAGAAACCTTAAAAACTTAAGCCTTCTATATTTTGTGACACAGGCTAAAGAAAACAACTGGAACATCCTCCAATTTGCTCCATGGTCTCTGACTGTAAAGTTATGCATTCACTCGCTAGTGGTCTTCTTGGTACATACATTTGTATGTAAATGAATGGCCTGCCTGTCCGGTTTTTTTTCTCTCCAACATTACATTTACAGCTGTGGAGTGTTTCTGTAAAGGCCCACTAGTGGTCACTGAATCCTGCAAACTATATCCAGTCATTGGGAGGGATTTTCATGCAGCACCTCACTCGTCACTTTTTGTTGGCATGACTATGAGTTACATGGGAACTTCGGGTGCAGTTTAACCATTATTCGGTTTGAATGTTATTTTTGTATTTAAATATAATTTAAAACTTACATGTACATGCAACAATGTGCCTTGTACTTAACTATGGGATCGGCCCACACGCTTAAAAACAAGTTCGCAAGAACCACTAGATTACGGTACTTCACTGGATTACTTCAGTGGAGTTACCTCCACAACTCCCTTGACATTACCCACCCTCTGTCCAACCACTGATCTCTATATGAACTGGATAGTGCGCGGCTTTACGAGTTGAGGCCACCGTCCGCCATGTTACCACTCTCAATACAACAGGTTTTCCAACCTTGTCCCCAGGGTCTCATTTCATCCTCTTTCTACTTACATAGCGATTAGTGGTAAATTGGGAGTGGTAATATGGTGGGTGCTGGCTTCAGTTGCATGTACAGCGCGCAATGGCCAATGAGCTATCCAGTTTATATAGCGATCTAAGTGTCCAACCTTGTCAAACGGCTTATGGGGGAATATCGTGAAGTACATGTACATGTACATGTACATGTATCAATTATTTTTAGTTGCTAATTATAATTTACAATTGGAACCTCCCATTCAAATTTTACATGTAGGCATGGCCATGTTAGTGCACCAAACGTGTACACAATGGAAATTACAAATGGTTGTACTCGGACTCATGGAAATTGACAAAGTGCTCGGACTCACATATATTTTGCACGTACTCATATTTGTACTTATGGCAAAATATCTGGACACACACTCAACAAAATACTCATACGCGAACACAAAAGTATTTGTGGACTGTTTGACGAACACAAGTAAATTTGATTACAACATTACTGAAGACTAGAAATCCGAGTTGATTCAAAACTAAATCAGAATAAAATACCCAGAATGCTATGTTTGAAAGTGATTATGAGTACTAACTAACCCCCTAATGGTTCACCAGGACTACCCTGCTAAATCCAACAGAGTCCAACAGTGACTCATATGAGTTTCCTGCTCGATCCTACTCTCTTAATGTAAAAGAGTTAAAAACTCACTCTCAAAAAGAGTGAATCCCTTCTCAAACCACTCGAAAAGAGTGAATCTCTTATAAAAACCACTCGAAAAGAGTGAAAACCACTCGAAAAAGAGTGAAAACCACTCGAAAAGAGTGAAATTTCCACTCTTTCGAAGAGCCATATAAGGGACAACTCGAAAAAGAGTTGTCCCTTATATGGCTCCACGAAAGAGTGGAAATTTCACTCTTTTTGAGTGGTTTTCACTCTTTTCGAGTGGTTTTTATAAGAGATTCACTCTTTTCGAGTGGTTTGAGAAGGGATTCACTCTTTTTGAGAGTGAGTTTTTCACTCTTTTACATTAAGAGAGTATGCAGTTCAACACAGTCCAACACTGTCCAACATGCCAAGTTGCTGGTTAACTAAAAATAAAAGAATGACTTGCCTGCTAAATCCAACGGAATCCAACTGTGTATTTTTCTGTTGCCTGCTGAATCCAACAGGATTGTAACAATATGAGTTATTTGTAGCCGAGGGTCCAAAAAGGAATATAAAATGGTTGGATCCTGTTGGATTCAGCAGGGTTAAGCCCGGTTCATACTTCATGCGAATGCGAAGCGAATTTGACGTCATGAAACATTCGCAGCGAAGATTCGCACAAGTTGAAATGTGTTCAACTTTTGCGAATTCGCAGCGCGAATATTTGGCATTGACGTCATAAATTCGCTTCGCATTCGCATGAAGTATGAACCGGGCTTGGGGGTTTTAATGATAAAAACAATGGAAGGGCTGATCGAGGGGGGGGGGGGAGGGGTTCAGGCCTGACAGATTATTTCTGACATAAAACAAAAATGCCAAAGAGTGGGGGTGTGGGATGTTTTGACTCCCTTACCCCCTACATGTAATGTGCTCCTACCCCCCTTCCAGCCCAGATCCACCCATGCATGACAATATTATAGGATTATGACAATAAACTTAACCCCCTTTGATGTTTTTTTCATATGGTCCTGCTAAATCCAACAATTTCCATCAAAACTGAAATGAGAAGCCCCCTAAATACAACAAAATCCAACAGCAAATTTTGTTGGATTCTGCAGTGTACCACCCAAACACCAACCTTGGCATTTTGCAGCTACCCTGCTGAATCCAACAAAATACAAGAAGTATGAGACCCTGCCAAATCCAACAAAATCCAACAGGCATATTTTTTAGATGTTACCCTCCTAAATACGACCAAATCCAACACACCGTGTAGTTTGTGTCTACTGCTAAATCCAACAAATTACAACAATTTTTACCATTGTTGGATTTTTAGCAGGGTACATGTAATTGATATCAATAAAAGAATTTGCAGAAATTAAGGAGAAACACCCACAAAAAAAGGGGAAAAAAAGGCCCCAAAAATCAAGTGACTCACAGCACTTTCAATGAGTAATTGAATTCTTAATCAGTTTTAATGTTATACTGTGACCCCATAAATCAATGAGGCCCTAAGCTGTGCAGTCTGACTGCTCATGCTTTATTTCAAGCTGAAGATAGAAATGTTGCAAGGCACTGCTTAATTCAATTTTGGCCAAGTACTGCATTCACTCCAAAAACTTTTTGCTGAAAATTGACAAATTTAATTCAAAAAGCCTGTGTGTGTAACAAAGGTTCCAAGGAACAATGTATATGCTGGGCTTTTAACAAATGACCCAGTGTCTCAAAATCTCCCAAAAACTTGTCAGGCTACTTTTGTCCTTTTCTAAACTTTTAATCAAAACAACTAAGTGCATATTACAATGAATCTAGGGTACAACAAAACAGACAGTTACTTGTCTTCCCCACCAAAGTATTCCTTCCAGTACATTTTGTGTAAATTCTAATGGTTACGGTCAGTAGCGTACTCAATGGCCCATCAACATACCTTGTCCTGGTATACTGCATGGGCAGACAGACAAACATGTATTATTCTCACTAACTGAATAACTATTATCTGCATTCACAGCTTTATCATATCCTTGTAATTTCTTGATAGGCTTTGTGCATGGGCAAGCCGTAACTTTAGTTCAACCATGGAGATAGACAACAAATCTAGACACTAGGGTGTGCATTTACGGGTAGTACAGGAACTGGGTACCCGATTGAAAAACAGCACGGGTACCTGTACCCGGTAAAAGCCTATCCCAAAAAATTTATCTCGGAAATTGCTGTACATATATCGTTCAATAGCTTTATGATATAAATTGCATTTCACAAGCGTTAATCTGTTTTGTTTTTCCATGTACCCGGGTTTTCATTTTGAATATTCCATTACAAATGACATTCAAAAACTGTCTTTTTCATTGTCTGAGAAATTACTTAGCAAACCCTTGTCAACTGTATCATGCACAGGACATACATGTATCTGTGGTACATGTACATGTAGCTTAACCAAGCCAAGTGAATCAATTCCCTTGCATTTGGTTAATGTGAGGGATTTAGTTTAAATAGTTGTTGGGATTTTGTTGCAATTGGCAAGGACGTTATGATTTTATTGTTAAAGGATTGGGATGCTAATCAAGTACTGGGTTTGGGTTAGCTGATCCGGTAATTATGAAATCTAAACAAACTGAATATTTCACATTTGGATTTTGGTTGAATATTCAGTGAAGGAGTTTCACAAGAATTGCATTAATATTTATTACAAAATAGAAAAATAAAAAAATATTTTTAAAAACATTTAAAACAAAAATACAACTGGGGAAGTTTACTTATATTAGTGTATATTGTTGCATGACTGTTATAAATACAGTAGATTTTAAGTTTTAGTCAGGTCAAAAGATTTAATCAACTACGAAAAAAAGAAAAAGTTTTCACATAAAAGTAATAGCCCTATCAATTCAGTGTTCAATGCGATTTTAAATGTAAAACAAACAAGAAGGCATGACATTCCCAAGATGGGATAATCCTCATTGTTATACATTAGCATAATGATAGGATACCGAACGCTGGAAAAATAGCGAATGTCACACTCCATTGCAATCCAGAGAGAAACACTGTAGTTTGGCTGGGACTGCACACAGGACATATGCTAATATTATAACCATGTTACTTGTTCTTCATTCTTGCTGGCCATTCCCTAAAAAAAACCACAACCACCAGTCAATAAAATGAACACAAGGAGACACAAACAGTTGTACTGTCCTCCAGCAATGTACATGTATTTATGCATAAGTAAGTAATCCCTGTCATAAATCTGAAAGACACAAAACAGCAGTGGACAAAAAGTCTTTGAAGTGACCGCCATATGCCTCACACACACACACACACACACAGCCACAATACAATGCCCCATAGCACTTGATACCACAATGTTTACAGTACAAAACGACCCAAACCATTCAGTCTGCAGTTATATTCATGCAGTTAATTATCACACTGGACTTCCTAAACTAGGCATAACGCCCAGGACTAATCTCACCGAACGACCCACAAGCGCTCTGCACCGTTAACGACATTTAAAGCTCCGTTACCAAACACCTAACCCCAGTGAACCCCTAAATTGCCAAGCGATCGCCGCGCGGCTCACCAAAAAAAAATCTGCAAAGTCCTCGGCGGCACCACCAAACACAACTTCATTTGGGCTAATTTCCGCGGCGCCTGCGATTCGCTTGCCAAGTCGGCAAACGGGTGATTTATTAGACAAGCCTAACACTTGACCCTGGCGAGGGTGTTGACCGAGATGCGTCAATCACTCGACTTCAAGGCGAATGAAACATGTCAGTCTGTGCATGAAGAGAGAGGGAGAAAAAAACCAGAGACCCCGTCAACACATCAATGGAGCTTGGGCCTGGGCCGCCCGAGCACAGCAGCGCACGACCCATCAGCAATGATCGGTGCCTCGCTAGCGCTGATCGCAGCTCGTCCAAGCCAAATCGCCTCAGCCACACCTTCCCCTACCTCAGAAAAACGACCGAAAAGAGGGCCCTACTCACCTTTTAAACGTTTCGGGGCCTGCTGCTTCCGTCGAGGCATGTTCCTCCGGCGGAAATTCCAGGCAGCGTGGAAAAGAACTGGTCGAAACGGGGGGTTTTACTGCGGGACTCGGCGTGCACACGATACGGCCGTAGCACCGCGCATGCAGCAGCTGGCAAATATCAACATGGCGAGTTAATGAGATATGAGGGCGCTATGACGCTCCAAGAAGAACGTACGTGTGACCCACCTCTCATCGACATCGGTGATGCTATCCGGTTGAACTTTGAAGCTTGTAGACCTTCGGCAACAAATAGGACAACATTCCCGTGATTTCGAAAGAAATGTTGTCCTTTTATGTAATTGAAGTATTTTGTGGTTTTCAAATAAAATATTCTACGATGTGGAATGATTGGGAAGTAATTAGATGAAGAGGTAAGCGAATAGACAACGAGGTAACAAAAGCCAAGTTCAAAATTAATCGACATAATAAGTTCAATTTAATAATTATTATGCAAGGTACATGATTGTACCTAATTCTGAAGGTCTGACTACGAAATAAATATTAACAACTTTTTGGTATCATTTTGAAAGTTAAGATTGTGTTAATGAATATTTTTAGCTCTTGGAAGGCAGTGGATTGTGACGTACATGTAACTTTATAGTTTACAGTACATTGGAACTGCACTATTTGGAGCAAGTGCAGTTATTTGGGATATGCGTTGTGATGCTTGTTGTGTGCTTTAGCTTTATTTCATAAAGCAAAGCAAAGCAAAGCGAAGGAAATAATGCAAGGCGGCTGATAAAATCAGAAAGATCATCAATGATAGCAGGAAACTTTAATAAATTTGAATCATAATCTGAATCATCTCAAAAAGCAAAAATTATCTTTAACGTGAAAAAAGAATACGGAATATTATTTTAATCCCTTGAATTTAACCGGGCCGTTGCACACAAATGCCATGTCTGATTAAGTTATACATCTGTGAATCAGTCGACACTCAAAATTAATCTATAGTCATTTATTTATGCGATTAAATCATATTCCTTCCTCCATGATTAAATCAATTTATAATGTAAAATAAGACCATATAGTTCCGGTTTTCTTGTCTTGACTAAAGTTCAAAACGATTCACTATCCATCCGCGCTTTGTTCAAAGAAAAATGCTGTCGTCGAGGGTCTGCGATATCACCATGCAAGCATTAAACTCTCAATCAATCAATCATGTATGCAAATCAGCAAGACACGCCCTGCCCACGTGACAGGCTAGAAGGGTGATGACGTCAATCAGCCCAGCAAATAACATGTCACATCACCCGAGTGATTGATGGGCAGTCTTTAAACCCTTTGTGGGCCCACAGAGGATTGCGCAGCATACGGAGCAGCCATAGCCTGCTGCATGCACTGCATCATATTTTTCCTTGGCCGTGCAGCAGTGTAATATGATAATGTTGGGTTGGGTCAGACACAATTACACTAAATCACTCCACTCCGATCGAATTGATATCTGAGATATTATATTCCATAATAATTTCTGTGAATGATTAGGAAATATACACTATGGCCACTATTAATCTGTGAGGGATTGGCGGCCTTGTGAACGGTGAATTTATTTGGCATGGGAACATTATGTAGGGCATAGTGTTATACTGAATTATCTTTGTTTTTGCCGCTATATTTTACGCTAATAATACCAAACTGGTCAAAAACATTGAAAAGGTATTGTCTCAACACAACAGCTTGTTACGTTTACATGTTGATTCCCCTTTTTGTTCTTAGAAAAATTGTCACATAGGGGCCTATTACAAAATTGTCATAAACAGACGGCAGATTTTAAGATGCTGAAAACAGTTACCCAGGACAATTTTTGTAGTATGTGTAGTTATTGCTTCAGGGGCCATAATACACACACCAAGAATCGTCCTTAAATACAGAAATTTCATACGATTTACTTCCCAAAACTATACACTTTTAAGTTAAAACAACTTTTGTTCTATTCATCAAGAACAAGTATGGTCGGTGCTGTTGGAAATTTTCACAAAGAAGACCTACACCGCACACGAATATAGAAATACAAACGTTTCTGAAACATACAATTACAGATTTTCCAATGAAATCATTTATTGTTTTGATACAATTCGTGAAAAAAAAAAATGCATGATTGCCGGTAACAGCTCCATATTCTGACTGTAGAAATGGGATTATTCACAAAATTGGCTTCTCTCATTATCTTGAATGGTAATTTAATTAAACATAGTAGACATCTGCAGAATATAAAAACTCATTGTGCAACAAAATTAAGGTATTAAACATCCCTTGTACAGGTGTCACTAACAATCACAAATCGCTAATCTACATCAAAACCTGGAGACAAAGAATTAATCAGATGTCTTTACAATTTTATTTTTTTCAAAGACCAGCCCGGCATATCCAGCCTCAGTGCAGTCTAAGAACTCTGATAGGTTGGGAGTTGGCCAACGTGGACAGCAAATAATGCTACCGCTTGCCTAAAAATAGACCTAGATAAAAGGATATGGTTTGCTAAGATTATAAATTATTGTGCAAATTTCATGTTAAACTTTAAACTAATTGGGCAATTCCATAGCAATACAAATCTCATTGAAAGGTGAGAATTAATTGAAAAGAATAATGAACAAGACTATGGGATGACAAAAAGGCAAAAGTGGCCCGCAGGATTTTAGTGTGCACAATCAAGGTATCATTTACAAGATAGTTAAAATGCAAAGCAATACAGATGATTACAATCTCATTTTCCATGTCACAAGCTTGTTTAACTCGTGGCTGTATTAAAGGGACACATTGCTTTGGATTTTGCGATTTGGGCTATAAAAATGAAATGGATATGGTTGGGAAGCTTTTTTAAAAGTAGAATATAAAGATTCACATAACTATCCCTTCAAATTGCGTGGTTTTTGTTTATTTTCGTGACAAATAACGGTCCGCCATTTTGTAGAACCAAATTTTTGACTCCACAAAATGGCGGACCGTGTCCACCAGTCGTATTTCCAGTCGCAGCTGGTTGAAGTACGTTCTGTTGATCCATTTTGATGTACTGTGGCACGGTGCGCAGCACTGGCGATATGTGTCGCGAGGTAGAGAATGGTACCTGGCGATCATCTGATAGGTTTACAAGTCCACTGGCTGCGGCGCCAGCCTAAAGACTTTTACAGCGTATTTTGGGCATTATTTAGACGGTGGTATTTACTACTGGAAATAAGTCTATGTTTCGCGGGTCAGATGTCAGTGATCAGAGGCCAATTTGTTGTTTTGTAATCACTGCTCACTAATTACAACACATTATACGTGTTTTTTTTGCACGAACAACTCTTATAAAAGATAAGAAACATTTCCAAACACCAAAATTTCATGACATTTGAAGGCAATGTGTCCCTTTAACCAATGCTGCACAACAATGGTGTCTTGTTTGAAACACGCTGTAATGCCGCAGTGTATCAATGCAAGAAAACACTGGTGATTATATCAAACACCATGATGACTGAGACAGGAGTGAGATTGGCCCCCCAAAAATGGGGGTCGCCGAGGACCCCAGAACAATGTAGGGTCTCTAGTTTGTATTTGCCTAAAGGCACACCTTGAAATACCCATTTCTATTGGTCTATATCCACTTTTACAGGTAAAAACACCTTTAGGGTAACACCTCAGGAATTCCAGATTCCAAGAGATTAAACTAAAAATTCTGAAATCAGTAAAAATCACGATAAAAAATCCTGAATCTGGAAAAATCCTGTCAAATCTCACCCCTGCCGAGAGTACACATCCTCACAAATGCACCCTTACGGGGTACCACTATTGTCCACTTTACTTTCCCTCTATTATTCTCCTTTGTCCCTATTGAAATCTCAAACTCCATAGTGTTTCCTTGTGGGGCACCAAGATTTCTAAAGACTACCTTGTGGGGCACCATTGTCCCCATTGTGCGTGGTACCCCTAAGGCAGTACTTGTACGGACACTGTACCACATTTGAAACGTTGATTTCCTGCAAGGCTTTGCCCACTGCCAAGTCTGGCAGAATTCAAACCACAAATTTTGAAAGCTGCTATGCCCATGCTTTTTAGATGTACCACCCTGAAAAAGAAATGTTCAAAATTCAGTGATTTGTTGGCATATGGTCAGCGTAGGCGATTTCTCGTCAAGCTTTGGGGGGGGGGGGGGGGGGGGGGAGGAAAAAGCACACAATCAACAACAATTGACCTATCGCCGTTCATGACCATTATCCAATCGTAGCGTCTGTTGAACATCACATGATATTCCAAATCTTGGACAAACAAAAAACATTCCAAAGACGCGCATTATTCAGCCGCATGTGTGCCCTGTTCGTTGAAACGCAGTACGCGAATACAGGTCAAATTTAACGCAAACGCTCAACCGGCCCATCACGTTTTCTTTATACTAATTTTGTTTGCAGCACATTGGCCAAGCCCGTTTATAGCATAGTTTGTTCTGTTTATATTTCTTAAGTTTTTTTCGATTCTCGGACGGTGAAAATTATGTGAGTGGGGTCCGGGGAGTCTGCATTTTTCAGAAACGCGTTATAACGAGCGGCTGGAACTGGGAAAAGCTATTTTCCCACTTTTTGCAATAAGTGGTCGCACGAAAGTCTGCATGCACACGTGGGCAAAGTTGTCTCAGAAATCTGAGACAACTCCTGTATCCGGTCAGAGAGAGCATGTATGCAATGATTCATCGTAATACATTACTGCGTGTTTCGCGCATCGCATCCACGTGCTGCACTTGTGTAAAGTTGTCTAAGGGGCGTGGCTAACTCACAAACGGCGATAGGTCAATTGTTAAGCGTTTTGTACTCGGTGTCCCTTTTGTCTATCCTGGCAATTTCTTTTTAAATGTGTGATCTTTGTGTATTCTGGTGCATGTAAAAGCCAATACCTCATAAAATGTATATGGCAATTGGGAAATTATTGGGGGGGGGGGGGGGGATGGCAACCCGGGATCGCCACCCATGCATATGTTAAGTTATGAGCTTTCCCCATAAAAATCAACCAAAAATAGATTTAATAAGCTTCAAACTTTAAATTAGAGTTGGGAGGGACACTCCCAATTCCTACAGTGTCAATGTACATTGTATATCATTCTTCACGCACAGCACATAATGAAACAATTATATTTTAGGAAAACCAAATAGAGTGCACAGTGTAACTAACTGGTTTTTTTTCCTTCACAGTTTTCATCCATAATTCGTTAGGAGGAAATCCTGAAGTTGAAATTTTTCAGTCCAAGCATGGAAATGGCAGCTTTAACCGAGCCCAAAAGCCTAATAATGTAGTTATGGGCAGGTCAATTTGACAAGACTAAATACAAATCTGCTAGGAATTCTTGGTTAACCTACATTCTCGTTCGTTGGGTTCATGTATCATTTCAGCGCATCTAGAAATATATGCTTTACACACTTCTAAACAACTGGTTGCTAAACAACTTGTGATATCATGACGTGACATTACTGTCAATATTCCAAAACTGATATTTGAATATACAAGCAATTTACTCACTGCATTTAGGGGCTGACAAGGGAATGCCAACATATAAGCTCAATGACCATTTTAACTGCTGTGATGTGGGATATGACGTTTTTAACACCTGAGGGACACATAGCACCGGAATGCTATGCGTCCCCGAGGGTGTTAAAAACGTCATATTCCACATCACAGCAGTCAACAATTTGTTAGTTATATCGCCAAACCCAGTTTTTTTCCAGTTTAACTTGCCTTACTCGGTGGAAATTAACTCGAAAGAATCACGCGATCAAAACAGCTCATCGTCTGCTAGTCCGTTGCTCCCACTACAGTTTACTATCGTCAACAGTGTAGCTGAAAATTGCATGGGTACCAATGATACAGCTGATCGTCTGCTCGTTTGCAGCTCCCATTATAGTTTACTACCATCAACAGTATGTGTGAAAATTGCATGGGTACCAATGATACAGCTCAATAGCTAGCTGGCTGATGTGTGATATCATGCTTGGAGTGTGCCAGTCGTTTTTATAGACCGGACACGTGTTCGTTCTAGGCCAATCAAAATACAGTATCCAAGAGGGAGATATAACAAGCATGTTTGTGATACAATAAATTCCACTGACTTGTGTCAGGGTGAAATTCCTAGTCAAACGGATATTTGCATATGAAGAAAGAGAAAGCAATGAAATAAACCCCAAAACAACAAACTGACAGAATTCCAATGATAAAATTAAGATAATTCTTGGTAGTCACGTAAAAATGAAGCGACCCGTGATTGCTGCTTCATTTGAGGACCACAGACCACAATGAAAATTCAATGTCTTTTCATAGCCATTCCAAGACAGCATGAATCACAGTATATACATTCCATTCTCGACAGTGCCAGTTAACCAACTTTACACCCGTCTAAATGTGTTTGGTGTTCTTTTATTATCTAAGAAATTCCAGTATTACCAGGTTAAGATATTTCCTTATATTAGTGTTCCACAAATTTCACAAATATTTACAGTGATATTCCACTTCATTAGGAACTACTTGAAGACTTCAGGCGCAAAAACCTTTAAACGCCACTTCCCAGAAAAATGAGATAACGATATCAAATGAAAGCGCTTTCACTTGATATCGTTATCTCATTATTCTTCTCAGTCTTCACTTCAAAAGCATTGCAGGATATATATTGTACAACAACTTTCCTGCATACCAAGATGAGGGCCGTTATTTTAAATTATACAACACCTGAATAAATCCCCGCCATCTGATTGGTGGATCGTCGATCACGCGCATTGAATTACTGGTACCAATGCACGGCACCGCAAAAAATAAAAGTTCTATTCAACGGTAGGCATTGAAGAGAACTTCAATAATTTCACAGTCACACTATTGGTGGCGCTACACCATGCCTGTCGTGCAAAATGGCGGGCGATGTTCGCGAATCATCGTTTGTTCTCCCAACACTGAAATATAGGAACTCGTAGGTGATGCTGACGCTGCCAACACAAAGAAACAAATTAATACACAGTCAAACGATTAGATGAATTTGCAAGACACGCAGGAACAACAATTGAGCTTTAACTGATTCGGAACTGGACAACTTTTTGTCACGGTTTTATGCGGGACTGAGAAGGGAAAACGGCACGTTGTACACAAAGAAATCCATGCATGCAATCTGACAAGGATTTATTCAGGCATTGTATAAATCAAATAATGAATGTTTATGAGTGAATGTTTATGGGTGACAGGTGGAATGGAACATTCAATCTGTCAACTCCTGAAATTATTCTTACCATTGCACTCATTAAACATTCATTATTTGTATAATAGCTAGCGAGCTTTATTGCTTAAATGTGGGAAATCTGTGGGTTGACAAGAAAATCATGAGTGCAAAACTATATTATGGGGAAATAAGGGTAGATATGTCTCTCTCAAGAATATCCTGCAATGTATCATTGTTCCTGAATATTTCTGAAGTAGAACTATATTCCTGAACTAGAAGGCTACAACAAACAAAAGGACAAATATTTCCCAAAATATCTTTTTTTTTCACAACTGACCACATAGTGTGAAATGTAAAAGAAAAAACACCATGTGTGAACGTCATGGAGTAATCACTTAACCCCTTGAACCTGGCTGACGTCTAGAGCCGCGGCTTGAAAATTACCACCTGGCTGGTTGACGGCTATACCCGCATTCTCTGCATTTTCAATCCATTGTATAGCGACTTGTGAGATACCGACTGAATACAACCAAACCTACTACTCTGGACACCTTGATTACGACAGCTGCCTGTCCTATCTGGCCAGCTTTGGTGTCCCAACAAAGTTCCCACGTTAATGCACCTTGGTATTCTGGCCACCTGCGTAATATGGCCAGTAGCCAGTTTATTTCCACCCCAAAGCTTGTATTTCCACTTTGATAATCTGGCCAAGTTAAGTGACGAGTTCCCCCCCTGTTGTTAACCCCTTGCGACTGGATGTTATTGATGGAATGCCGGGGGTGCCAGGCTCTCACTGAAAGGGCTGTGCAGCTGAGCGTAAACGCGAACAATATGCGCCGCACTGAATACAGTAGTCCTATTCATCACACTCAGAGCCCCCTTCGTGTGAATGAAATCTTTGTTTGAAAAAGCCTCATCTATGCATTACACTCGAGAACAATATAGTTGAATAATAAATGGTTTGTGTATCAGAGATAAAACTGGCATACGAAAAAAAAAATCGGAAAATTGGTCGGACAAAAATACGTGCATTACACATGTACATGTACAAATACACTTCATGACCAATTTCCGGACACTGCCTCCTGTAAATTTTGTGATGAGAAAAATGTTCAGTGTTTTAAAAAAATTAAAAAGCCTGAATAACGGTTAGAGTCACGGACTCATAAAAAAGTTAACTTCTTATTTGAGAAAGTCGAGGAAAAAGTCTGACAGAAAAGGGCACCATTCGTGACACCATTTAATCATGTCCATGATTCAACCAAACTCCACTTACGTTTGGGGAAAATTCTCGTCTTTTTTTCAAGTTCCAACAACTGTCGGTGAAATGTATCACTTATGCTCTCTTCGCCATCCTCAAGGTAATCATTGTGATTTTTAAAGCATTGCATTTTATACAACTAAATCTGAAACCTCCGAAAATCGCACATCATGTTGGATTTTATCCATCGGATCGTTCATGTCCCTACCCGTACCCGGCCGGCAATATGCAACGGTACCACCGTACAACCTACACAGCGCCGCCCGCTGTGCTAGCGGCGGCGCTGTGTAGGTTGTACGGTGGCACTGGTACCGTTGCATCTGCCAGGTGCACGTGCACGTGGTACGCACGCACCACACACTGACGCATGCGCGGTAATTTTTGCATGTCACAGGTCAATGTTTAACCTTTTATCCACCTCAGTGTTTCTACCGTTGAAACATTTCATTTACGACTGGTGAAAGAGATTAAAACTACGCTCGCGATAATTTTTACGTGCCGTTTTCATCGACTTTTTCATCAAGTTTTCTTCTTAATTATAATTCAAATAAAATCGCACATTGTGGAGAAATCATACAAAAATCAAATTTTGTGGGACAAATTGTACAAAAATCGGAAATTTTCATTGGAAAAGTCAAAAAGTCGGTTTTCCGATTGAAATCGGAAAAGTTTCATATCTGGTGTATGAGCAGGAATGCGAGTATTCAGGTCACCCGGCCCAGGTTTCTTACCTCACACCGCGGCTAAGGCTGTTGTCCGGCTACAAGGGGTTCAAAGGAGTCTGTGTGGCTAGTTTCTGTCTCCATCACATTTAAACATGCCAGAGTCACTCTAGACATTCATAAGCATGATTTTGTATGTACATACTAAAAGCAAGTGTAAATGTACAGGTACTATGAAACCTTTGTAGAGTGGTCACCTGTTCACAGCGGCGACCCTTGGGTGGCCATTTTATCCATGTTAGGCTGTATTAAAATAAGAAATATATAAAACGTGAGCAGAAGTCCGGAGGCTCTACTTGAGCTTGGCCTTCTTCCTGGCAATGGCATCCTCTACAGCCCGCAACTGTTTCAAGAGTTCCTCCCGACGAGAAACCGTGGTGCTCTTCTTGGCCGCCGTGCCACCCGGTGCTTTGGCAGCAACGGGTGGTTTCCCGGCCGCTGGTGCTGCGGCAGGAGTTGGCTTGGCGCTCGCTGCAGCCCCTTGGGGAGCCCGGGCGGGAACTTTCGCCGGGGGCTGGCCTTTGAGGGCAGTGGGTGAGGAAGGGCGCTTGCGGTCGGCACTGGTTGACTTTGGGGTGGTCTTGCTGGCATAGGCTGGTGTGCTGGCCTTGCGGTTTGAAGCATCCCCAGCCGTTGTAGGCTTCTTGGTGGCTGTGGGGCTTGCTGTAGGAGGCCGGGCAGTCTTACGTCCTTCTGAAGGTTAAGGACAAATGTGGACACATTAGGGACAACTATTAGAGCACAGAATCAAGTGCTATGCAACAGGATCACCCTGTTTGACTGGAATAAGTTTGAGCAGCCATAGAAAAAGTGTATCATGCAAGTACATAACCTTAACGTTCCCAAATCCTCCAAAATTCTCTTCAGCAAATGGAGGAATTTGGAGGATTGAGGGTCTTTGGAAGTTGAAGGATCGGAGGATTGTGCCTCTGGAGGAAAATGGCAGATCCAGGTCATCAGGCCCAATCTGGTAGTGGATGATTTCGGAGGATTGAGGTTACTAAGGTGTTTATCCAAAACTCACTGGAGGATTTTGCAGGATTCAGGCAGTGGTCCCCAGTAACAAACACTGGAGGATTTTGGAACTGGAGGACATTGGAGGATTCAGGTTACATGTAGGAAAATAATGTAGGGAGTTAACTAGTGTCCAATTTGCAGGGGGCACATGGGGGGGGGGGGGCATCAAGTTTGTTTGTCCAGGCAGCACTTAATGTTTAACTTCTTTCTTCACAACAGCATTCCCCCATTCACCAGAGGCCACTTTCATTGAACTGCCAATCACAAAAAAATTGCTTAGCATAAAAAATGTTTCCCTTGTAAAAACAGGATTACCAACCAACTTTCCATGTGATGTACAGTAGAACGCCATTAGTAACGAACACCATGGGATCCACAAAAAGTGTTCATTATAGTGTTCATGGTTATATCAAACGGTAACGCGTTTGATAGAACTTCCCCGCCGCGACAACACGGCTGTCATTGGACTGGTTCCCGGTCCCTCCATTGTCCTTTAGACTTCAAATGTATATTATATACATATCAGGACCGGAAACCAGTCTAGGCTGTCATTTCACACAAAATGGCGGACGATGTTCCCGAACCGTGGTTTATGGTTCTCCTAAACAGACGATGCAATATTGGAACTCGTATATATAGGTGATGCTGATGCTGCTAACACCAAGAAACAAATTAAATACGCTGTCAAACGATTAGATGAATTTGCGAGACACGCAGGAACAACAATTGAGCTTTAACTGATTCCGAACTGGACAACTTTTTGTCTATGTTGCGGTTTTATGCGGGACTGAGAAGGCAAACGGCACGTTGTACACAAAGAAATCCGAGGATTTATTCAGGCGTTGTGTAAAACAAATAATGAATGTTTCACATTCGTGCAATGGAAAGAATAATTTCATATTCAATCTGTCACATCATGAAATTATTCTTACCATTGCACTCATAAACATTCATTATTTGTATAATGTTCACTATAGCTGTGTTCATTATAGCAAAGTTCTACTGTATATTGCTTGTGACTGGTATTCTGCAGCTGTTTGCTTTGCATGAAAATCACATGTAGTTTTGGCTGGTAACCTTTTTCTACTAAGCAAGACTTTTTGGGTGCTAAGCAATTTTTCGTGCTGAGGAGCTCCGTGAAAATGGCCCAAGTAGGGAGGGGAATACAGACCCCCCGTTGGCGCTGTGCCAAATATTGAAGTATTTGTTTTCGAGTTTGAATATTCAAAGGCGAAATGCTAAGGAATATGAGAAGGGAAAAAGTTTACATTGTTAAAACAAAACTGCATCTGTGACTTCCTGACTGGTTCCTGTCCAAATAATTGCATGACAGCAGGCCATCTATCTGTGTTACAAACACGTAATGATGAATGTACCTGTTCCTACTTTTTGTCGGGAAAATAGAATTTCCTCACCAGGGCAAAAAAAGTATTTCTGTATATTTTTTGCACGTGTGCTTAACGTTTACTAAATCATTTTTTGGTGCTGGTGATAGTCACCAAAGTGAAAATCTGTTATAATGATAATGAGCAGTTTCGTGCATTAATTAGTCTGCCTCTGTACATACTATGTTTATCCAAAAATCGGCCCCATCTGGACAACCAAATATTCAAATATTTGATCGAATGGAAGGTCGAATATTCAAAGATTCAATTATTCGATTTGACTCAGCCCTACCTCCCATAGCTACGCCACTGATGCTTTTGTTCTCTTATTGTTACAGATTTGTTTGTAACAGACTGGAATTTGTATGATCATCATTTGATCTTAATATCACTTAAATGAAACAATTGCCAATTTTCGACACTACAATATTTACACATACCAGACCCCAAAGCTTACCCTTGTCTGATGATGTCTTTGATTGGGATGGTGCAGCCGTCTTCTTACTCGCCTGGCTAGGCTGGAGCTCACCAGCACGCTTCTTTGGGTCTGCAGAAGGCTGTTGTGGCAAGATAAACCGATTCTACTTGAAACTTGTTGACAACGCTGCACATATTGTAGTGGCTTAATAACCCCTTGTGTCCAGCTGTTATTGATGGGGGGGTTGGTATGTCAAGAACGGACTGTCCAGCCAAGCATAAACGCAAATATGCACTATAATGAATAGAGTGGTCCTATTCATCACACTTTGAGCCCCCCTTCAGTGTGAATGAAAGATTTGTTTGAAATTGACACTCCCATTCAACAATTTAGTTGAAACAAGAATGGATTAAGTACGCGCAGCAATGCGCATATAGACAACTGGCCAGATGGTCTTTTTTAAACCACAGCTATGGCCGTCCTCCATATTCAAGAGGTTTAGTAAATTACGCAGTTTCCTCTTCAAACAAGATTTCTGCCCTTCCCAACACGGCTATTTAGCACTATATGGTGAGTGCTTTCCGACAGCCTTTTGGAAAACGTTCACAGGCTTACTCAGGCGGGACTCGAACCCACGACCTTCTGCTTACTGGTGCTGAGGTCTTAACCACGCAACCACCAAGCTTGCCAGGGTCAAATGTGCACCACGCAATCAATGTCATAAGATAGAGTCGGGGATGATGTAACTTTAAGCAAGGATTATGTAAATGTAAACAATATTTTCGAAACGACCAAGTTGGGAAGTACAAAAATCAAAAATCCTCCCCCAATGTAAATTCTATCATCCGACAGCTTTTACCCAATTTGAACTGACAACTTCCCATACCAAACCCTGGCTGCAGTATGTTCCAGCCCCTCACCTTGCTCAGCAGTGTCAGCTTGATGTCTTTGTGGGCTGTGACTTTCAGCGTGTTGGATCGCGGGGCTGGTGCAACCGGCACAGAGGTGCTGTGTTGTCTGCAGGCATGAGAAGAAAATAACACAAAGAATGACAACGGACCCAACCGTATATGGAAGTAGCATTAACTTACATCCAAATACAGGGAGCTCTATAAACAGCGCATTTGTTCGCACTGCACCTCTGGATCCAAATGATGTTGCACGTATGTGTAGAAGGATAGTGGTAATTATACAAAATGATGTGCTTTATACAAATTTCTCAAAGTGTTTTCAAAGTAATTACCCCTGGTAATTAAGCTATGAGATCTGTTTTTGTTCAGCAATTAGAGATCGGTGCAATCTGCTGGGGCCAATTTCAGGGCCAATTTCATGGAGCTGCTAAGCACAAAAAATTTGCTTAGCATGAAATTTCTTCCTTGATAAAAACAGGATTACCAGCCAGATGTTCATGTAATGTATATTTCCTGTGACTCGTGTTCAGCTGTTGCTTGCTTAGCGTGAAAATCACATGGAGTTTTAGCTGGTAACCTGTTTTTACTAAGCAAGACATTTTTATGCTAAGCAAATTTTTGTACTTAGCGGCTCCATGAAATTGGCCCCTGATCTTTACCCTCACTGGCCCCTTTTAAAGGTAAAGGTAGTGTACATGATTGGTCATTGTTGCAATTTTCAGAAATGGGCGGATTTGGGGGTTAGTATTTTAGAGGAAATATCGTTCCACTGACCTGTTCAAAGTTTTGCCTTCTTAGATGGCAAAAAAAACGAGAGAAAAACGGCGTTCGTTTTCAACCGCCGGGCGGCATTTGTTTTAGCGCCCTCTTGTAAAATAAGCCCAATTTTTGTAAATGGGATAATTTTCAATTGGTCACATAACATGTACCGAGGCCGAGCAGAACATTCAAGATCTACTTCATGCACTGTACACTATGTGTGCGCCCGTTTTCGAATTTTCAACCCGTTTTAGACACAACACGGATTAACTACATTTGGTCAATAGAGGGCAGTTTTC
The DNA here is from genome assembly GCA_037893225.1 of Hippasteria phrygiana. NCBI lineage: Eukaryota > Metazoa > Echinodermata > Asteroidea > Valvatida > Goniasteridae > Hippasteria > Hippasteria phrygiana. Next base: position 430,655 of record JAZGUH010000143.1, read on the forward strand.
CAACGATTGTTCGGCCGAGCAATCTTTGGAAAATAATATAAATTTCAACTTTTCTTGAAAACGACAGCACAACTGGTGCCATCATTTCACAGGATGACTGAGACAACTAGTAAGGTATTTCGTAATAATTCATTAAAAAAATAAATTGAGGATTACAATCATGTACACTACATTTAAAACCCCTGGGTGGTAAGAAACAATTGTGATAAAGTGCCTTGCTCAAGAACACAAGCACCAGGATACCACGATCTATATTGCACAAGTCGACACCTTGAACACTGGGTCCTTGGCACCCCACAAAGAAATATTTGATCTTGTCGAGACACAACCCCTTCACTTGGAATCACCACACTAAAAAAGACTACAACGTGCTTTACGTGGCAAAATAAGTGACAAGTCCCACAACTGAATGTCTAATTCAGTTTGATTATTACAAGTCTAGTCCACAGGGTGATTGCACATACAATTCTGGTTAACCTCTCGTTTCCGGGGGTTAACCCCAACTCCCTAGTGTAATTTACTAGGAACCATACCCATCCTTGCAAATTCCAACACCATATGGTAAACTGCACACACAAATTGTTGGACTCTGATTCTGGTGGTATGCCAAACTCAGTGTAAAGGACTGTCAGTCTGGGGGTCCAGTACCCATCCTAACAGATTCCAACCAAACATGCTGTTGGGTTTTGACGGCTTGAGTTCTGTTAGGGTTAATAATGGGGCACCGGGGTGCCATGCTGGCTTGTGCAGTCAAGCAAAATGGAAACAAAAGGCTTGTGCAGCTAAGCATAACACACACAATAACCCAACAATGCATTGAAAATGCATTGATTGCATGTATAGCCGTCATCCGCCTAAGTGGCAATTTTCTATAGACGTCTACAGACGTCAGCCGGCTTCAAGGGGTTAATAATCAAGCAGACCTAATGTTGACATATTGAGTTTTACCAATTGATATCGTTACCTTTGCGCTGCTGATGCAGCACTCGATGACCCCGATGTGGTACCAGGTGCATTCCCAGACGGCGCCCTAGACTTCTCTTTATCTTTGTCTCTGGAGGGTGCCGCTGGTTTAGGAGCACTCTTCTGCTTTGCCTGCGAGGACGCCGTCTTGGCCGGTGATGGCGCGGGCTTGCCGCTCGGAGCAGCCCTGCTGCTGCCTCTGCTGGGCGATGGCTTGCCGTTGGGGGCTTTACTGGCCGAGGGCTTACCGGGCGGCTTGGCAGTGGCCGGTGGCTTGTTGGAGGCCGGTGGCTTGTTGGAGGCCGGTGGCTTGTTGGAGGCCGGTGGCTTGTTGGAGGCCAGTGGCTTGTTGGAGGCCGGTGGCTTGTTGGAGGCCGGTGGCTTGTTGGAGGCCGGTGGCTTGTTGGAGGCCGGTGGCTTGTTGGAGGCCGGTGGCTTGTTGGAGGCCGGTGGCTTGTTGGAGGCCGGTGGCTTGTTGGAGGCTGGTGGCTTGCTGGAGGCCGGCTTGGCCGGAGCTTTGCTGGATGGGGGCTTGGTACTGGCCGGCGGAGCCTTGCTGGTGGGTGGGGGCTTGGTTGGTTTAGGCTGGGGTATGGATGGGGGTTTGGAATTCCGGTTAGCTTGCACTGGGGGTGCTTTGCTTGGCCTAGGTTGCAGTGCTGGGATGCCAACTGTACAAGTCAAACACAACAAAGATTTTTGTATCACTTCACATTATCATTTATATAAAAGAAATGTATCAAGCACTTCAGGTTCAGTCTACATGTGATCACCTACATAGAAATGAAGAACTGTTGACATATGATATCAAATGGATTTTTAAACAATCTGAAAACTGTCAAATTTACTCTTTAAACGTCTTTACATTGAGGTGAGCAAATGAAAAACCACCTGCAGCCGATTTCACAAAACCGTCCGCAACTTACGCCATGGCGTAGGACTTGCGCTATGAAAATGTTACGCAGCTGCACAACATCCTTGTGATCCATTTCACGAAATGGTGCGTAGCTGCGCAATGTTATATTCTATTTTATACATTGCGGACGAGGCTGAATGCCGCTTTTACGATGACTGTCTGAGTACAATAAAAATGCACAGAACTAAGGTTCAACCGATGTTGGATTTGCCTGCCGATCCGATGGCCGATGTTTTATTTGGAACATCGGCCGATGTCCGATCCGATCCGATGTTTTTAATCGACATAAAACAATGCCATCAAAAACGTCAAAAAATCGTGCTGCGCTATCGGTAGATCGTGACGCTATGGACCGATCGCGCTGCCACCAGTCGAACACATTTTCTTTCTAATTCACGGCTCTAGAGGATATTTTTTAAAGGTAAGTAAAGTCCAAGATATCCGTCAGAATCGACTGATAGCGCAGCACGATCGACCGATTGCGCCCAACCAACAGTGACATACCCAAGACAAACCACGACTCCCTTAACACAGTAATAAATTGGGCCAAACAAAAAATGCCTTCAGTTCGGGTCACCCTATTTTCGAAAGCCATAAAATGTTATTAGGTAGAGGAAGACAAATTAATTCTACGATACCGATTTCTGATCATAATATAGTAGGAATTGCCGACCGGGCGTCCGGAATTCCCATACAAGTAGCGGTACTTGCCGACATGTGAAACTATGCGTAACTCAAAGATCGTGTACATCTTGTCAATGTTCGGCCGGGAGTACGTGCGCATGCGGCAAAATAAGTACGGGCTCGATCATGGGGAAAAGAAACCGTTTGCGCCTGCGCATTGCGCAGAGCGGGTCCGTTGTTGGGGGTGTTTATTCATGCAACACCATGCTTTGACACGCATGCTTTGGAGGCAACAAATTACTCAAAGATTCTACTTCTAGAACTTCGTAGGCCCACTCGACAAGATTTGTTCATAAAATCCCGGCGAAAACCAACAAAGAATCGGACCAACAAGGATAGTCAAAATCAGGATGTGTTTTAATCAAAACTTTCGACAAATTGCGACAAGAAGTGGACCAGTGGTTGAGTGATATGCGTGATAAACGGCTGTGTGGATAATTCCACGTGTCGCCAACGTGTTACGGTGACGCACCGTGCATGGAGCTGTCAGTTGGCCGGGCACGCCCGCGCGTTGTACGGCATGGACTGCTTTCGTATCGCGGCACTCTGTGTGTGCAGTTTGTGATATGGTGATCGCAGTTTCATATTTATTTTGTTTAGTTTATTGCTTTTGCTGATTAATAGGCTATCAATCATGTATCTATCTATCGATTATTCACAACACGAGAGTTTTGGCTTAACCATACAAGTTTACAGTTTTAAAGAAATAGGAAGGAAGCTGATTATTTTTACAATACGTAAATTTTATTTTTCACTTTGCAATGCTCGTATCACATAAAATTCATCAGGCATATGTCTCACAAAGCATCTCCAAATTTGTACATGTACTTCGTTTCGGGACCCCTCTAACACAGGTATTGCGTTAATTATTCTCACCTTTAGCATGGAGGTAGAAAATTAACATGTTATGCCTATATACCAACCGACCCTATTAAATTTAATTTTAACACTGCTGGTTGTTGGATAGAAGTTGAAATGGAGAACAAATTAGGACAATGGGCAAAACTAATCCAGGCATTTATTTACATGTACGTAGAAAAATCTGCGGTCGTAAAAATACGACGCCGAACTCGCAGTGATTTCAATTCAATTCAAGCTTCAGTCCAGCAAAATTGGCACACGTGAAGGGAATTCCCCATTAGGGCGTCTATGCTGGTCTTTTTTCCAGGGTATTTTTGTATTCACGCTGTATATAACATTACACGGTGCACACATATCGCCAATGCTGTGCATGCAAGAGACATGTGATCGGCTGAACTAAAGTCCACAACGCGTCGTGGCTTCACACAGTGTAGTTCCCCGACTCCGTTCATGACGTTCAGTAGACCAGTACAGTCATGCACTGACTGCTAGCTTCGTTGTCTTCGGGCACTGAGTTTTCACGCATGCGGTGCAGATAGCGCGGATCGCATAGACGCGGAGCTCGGAGATATTTAATACACCGGTATGATAATATACATCACAGCATAAAACTGTTCATTTTTCACACACAAATAAAACATCGTTTTTACTCGCGCTCTAATAAAAAAAACATGACATTTGTGTATGATAAAATTGAGTGTAAAGTTTGCTAATTGACATTGCCGAACATCGGTTCGTCATCGGTTAAACCTTACAAATTTTGCCGATCCGATGTTTTGCCGATATTGCCAAACATCGGCCCGATCCGATGTCCGATCCGATCATCGGTTAAACCTTACACAGAACAATCGTGAAATAAACAAAAACAAAAAAACAAAAACAATGGTGGCAACTTTCGGAAATGGGTTATTCCATAAATTAGGGTGCCAACTTGTGACATTTTGACCCAAAATGGAAAAATTCACTGAGAGGGGATTTATCAATAATTTTCAGTATAACTTAAAGATATTGACATTCCTCATTAATTGTAGCCAAAATCAGACATTATTTACTCCAGAAATGCCAACATATCATGTCAAAACCCATTCACGGTTTCACATGTAAAGGGGACACCAAATTGGTTTTTCTGCTATTTTTGTGAAAATTCATGCTCAATGTGGTGTGTTTATTTTAAAATGTATTTTTTTGTCTTACCCAGGATAAAACATCAAGGTTTATTGTGAAAATAACTTGATTAGACTAAAAATAACAATTCGGTGCATGATTGCGTATTGGGGACACCATTTGGTGTCCCATTTACACGTGAAACCTAGTAAATGGCCCAAAATAAAAAATTTCCAAGCATGCAATCTGTTATGACTTCACACTTATCAAGTGGGACATGTAATTAATGGTGATAGATTTGGATTTGCCAGTGAACCCAATTATCTTTCTATTTCTCAGAAACATTACACAAATTTCACGTGTAAAAGGGACACCAAAAAAGTGGGTCTTGTTTACACGTGAAATTATTGGGCTAACAACACTGTCAATCTCGGTCAACTAGTTATTAAATCATTTAAATATGGTGCCATTCTTAAGCAGTATTAACATGCTTTAACATAATGAAGGGCAATTTTTCATACACATACATGTATGTGCACATGGTAGTATTTGAGAACCAAACAATGCATTTCAACAGCAGTTTTCAAAATGTTGCAGCTTTGGTGTCCCTTTTACACGTGAAACTGTGAACTATTTAGGACACCATACTGTCAGGAAATTAGTCAGATGTTTCATCCTTTGCTACCAGATATTTAGGTACAAGTACTATAATTTGAGCAACTAAAATCATTTGTATACACTGCTGGTAATACAAGGGAAACAAATATCACAATGTAAAGAGGGACACCAAAAGTCATTGGTACCCACATTTACGGAATCACCCACATATCTTACAGGTAAACCTGCAGCGGATGATCATTTCATTACTCTCTGAAATAATGTACTTAATTTAATAAATAATTTGAGCAACTTACAGCTCTACTATGCTCACGCTCAGCTAGCTAAGTCATCATTTCGGTGTTTTTGCGGACAACTTAAGCCACCTAAAACGAGTGCGTAAGTTATGCCATAATTTGGGGCACACGTCAGCGACTTACGCACTGCGTACCTTTCGTGAAATCGATTTTAAAAATGTGACAGATGTTGCGCAACTTCTGCAATAAATTGTGGCATAAGAAGGGTTATGCAATATGCCAGTTCAGTATCTCAAAGTTCAAAGGCTATTCGGGATAAAATTGCCGACGTAATGTCACACCATGTTACGTGAACGCCCATTCTGATTGAATTAACATGTGCGTGTCGTGCGATCACCTTTTGCGTTCACACGCGCGGGTTAGGTCACGGGGGTCATTCGGGATAAAATGTCTTTGTGCACATGCGTAGTTGAAATGCCGAACTGGCTTATTGCGCAAGGTTTCGTGAAATTGGCTGCTGCACTTTGATTGTGGATGACAATCTGGGGCCATTTTCATGGAGCTGTTTAGTATGAAAAATTGCATAGCCCAAACAAGTCTTGCTTACATAAACACAGATTACCAGACCAAACTCCATGGAATTTTCATGCTAAGCAAACAACAGCAATATATACCACATGAAACTTTGGCTGGTAATCCTTTTCATGCTTAAGCACATTTTTGTGCTTGGCAGCCCCATGAAATTGGCCCCTGTTAATTAACCTTTGACCTCTGCTCCATAGGTTGGGCATTTGTCCAACCCTTTCAAAGTACTGGGCCCCCCCTTGTGGTCCCCATGACAGGTGTTGAGTTTTTGTATGAAACATTGTGGGCCATGCTTGGTAAGGCAAACAAAAAATAGTTCTGCTTCCGGTTACCCTACCTACCCTCAGAGATGTAGTCGAGTCCATCACAAGTCCCTGCAAGTCCATCACAAGCCCTCCAGTCCTAATCCCAATCACAAGCTATTCAAATGAGCTTTAACAAAGGCATTTCTTTGTCATTGTTCATCCAGTTACTTGTGACTGGCTTTATGAAAGGACTTCAGACTGGACTTGTGGAAGGACTTGTGAAAGGACTTGCAGGGACTCGACTACAACTCTGCCTACCCTATTTTAACGGCCTCGACCCAAATTATTCTTTTCGGGAAAAAAGTACAAACAAATTAAACAAATAAAAAATCATAAATGTTGTAAATACTACCTTTAAACCTTGACTACACGTAGACACCTATATATGATTGAAAAAAAGTGCCCCCCAAAAAATAAATTTCCCTACCTACCTACCCTATTTTTAAATGCCATGTAATATGAAGCAGAACTATTTTTTTGGGCCTAATGAGCCATGGTTGCACCGAGCAGGGTTAGGGTTAAGGTCGGAGAGACATCTCTACCTTTGGGGATTTTGGTGTTCGACGGCAGCCGTTTCCCATCAATCCCCTTCATGGCAGATGGCCGGCGTGGCGACATGTCGCTCTCGCTGGAAGATATACTGGAGTAAGAGGAGACGGAGCTGAGTGAGTGGCTGCGGCTACGGTTGACGCTGCTGTAGCTGGAGTGACTGCTGACGCTGCTGTAGCTGCTGATGCTGCTGCTGCGGGTCCGGGGCCGGATCTGTCTGCCAGGGGGCTTGGGGAGATTAAGGGAACCAAGTAATAAATATCTAAATGTAACTTGACTTGTTTTTACATATAACCATGTCTTACAAGAATTTGATGATCTTAATCCTCGTTTTTATTTGAAGTAAAACAGAAGGTGGCCATCTTCAGTTCTTTCCAATTGAGTCACCCAAAATGTCGCCAACCCTACAACCTATTTTGATAGCCCTTTACCTAGATTGGCTTTCAGCCTTGTACTGTGCGACGGGGGGGGGGGGGGGGGGGGGGGGGGGGGGGGGGGGGGGGGGGGGGGGCTATACAAAAATCAACTACAACATTGATCACTTTTTTTTTTGGTACACAATGCTATGGAGACATTGCTCTTGTCTCTCATGACAATTTGGCTCATGAATATGAAATTTGCAATAACTCTAACCCCTTCAATTCACATGCCCCTGCTAAATACAACAATTTCGAATAAAGCTGAAATGAGAAGCCTGCTAAATACAACATAATCCAACAGCAAATTTTGTTGGGTTCAGCAGTGTACCACCGACACACCGGCCTTGGCATTTTGCAGCTACTGTGTTGAATCAAACAAAATACAACAGGTATTTGTATGAGCCCTGCCAAATCCAACAAAATCCAACTGAAATATTACTCAAAAAATTCTGCCTCAACCCTGCTAAATATGACAAGATCGTACAGGTATATTTAGCTGCTACCCTGCTGAATACAAGAATATTCAACACACCATGCAGTTTGTGTTGACTGCTAAATCCAACAAATTGCAACAGCTTTTTACCATTGTTGGATTTTGTTGGATTTAGCAGGGTTAGATTTAACCAGTGATGTAGTCGAGGCCATCGCAAGGCCACACAAGGCCATCACAAGGCCAGCACAAGGCCAGCACAAGGCCAGCACAAGACCTTCAGTCGTAATTCACGTCTCAAGCTATTCAAATGAACTGTAATAAAAGCATTCCTTTGTCATGGTTTATGCCCGTTACTTGTGCCCGTTACTTGTGCCCGTTACTTGTGCCCGTTACTTGTGCCCGTTACTTGTGCCTGGCCTACATCACTGGATTAAACTTAAAAAACTGAAATATTGCAGGTACACTATAGAATTGTTACAAAGGACCTACAAATGCATGAAAATGACACTATCCTGCATGTGTTTATGTCATTTTGTTCCATTGAAATAGTCATTGTTCTTACCATCTTCCTGGTGTCTGGTGACTTTCTGGTGTCTGGTGACGTCCTGGTGTGTGGTGACGTCCTAGTCCCTGTGGCTCTTTTGTCAGAGGGACCTACACTCCCTGGTTTCTTCTGTTGCACGGGTGGCCTGAAACAGAGCAATTTAAACTCTTTAAACGGACAAGTCAGTGTTGAAGGGTAAAAACCTGTCAAACTATCCGCCATGAATTACCATGACGAAATCCACTAACTCACAAAAAAAAGCTAACGATCGCAAGATGCACATTACTTTGTCTTCTTACGACAGCTTGTACTTGTAGAAAGAGCGCCATAGTCGAGTCAAGGCAATTTTGGAAAAACAGCAGAATTAAAGTATGGAGTTGACTTGAGCCCGAGGCTCCAGCCTAGACTTGACCCTAGATTCCAGCATATTCCTAGATTCCAGCAATGTCTGATGGTCTAATGCCTGGACTTGACCGAGTCCGGATTATCCTAGTCTAGGAATGATTCCCGGACAGCAAAAAAGTACTTTGACATCCAGCCAAGGCTTTAGTGTAGGGCTGTCCCGTATATAACAAATATTTGAATGTTCGATCGTCAACTGAACATTCGAATGCCTCTTTGCCGATTCGAATATTCGAGAAAAAAATATGCATATAAATAATATACAGATATGACTCATTTTATTAGTCATGCTATTTTAATGCCTCATTTTTGGCGACGGTAACCTTTTGTGCATGAAGGTTTATTGTTCTTGTGTAAAACCCTTGACACTTATAAATACATTGCTTTCTTGTTATCAGAACGTTATATGTACCGGTTTGTTTTCTATAATTGACCTATCATGGGAGAATCAAACAAACATAACCTATACAAACAATACCCCATCACATCAACTAAAATGTGACGCAGATCTTATTATGGCAAAACCCGATTAACCTTAACTCCCTAGACATTTTTACTAGGAAGTGTCCTCAACCTGTCAAAATCAAACACTGTGCAGTATACCTATGGCACATTCTTTGGACTTTGACAAATTGGGGCATCATAGCTCTATGTAAAGTAATGGCTCCAAGGTGCTACAGTCCTGAACCCATTAGGATTAAGGAACAAATGGAACACGGCATTTTCTGTAAGAATAAATGCCAATTCCCTGGAAGAAAGAACAAAAAAACAACCCCACCCAAACAAAATTCTTGTAAAACATCTTGTATACAATTTTGTGACTTGAATCACAAACAACTACAAATTACAACAAAAACAGCCTTAACAAGTATTTGGTGGTAACTCACAATGGCAACATTTCTTGCAACAAATGAGTACAGTGTATAACAGTGGTGAGATTGGCCAAAAATGAAAAATCCACGAAATTCACACAAAATCCATGAAAATTCCACGAGGACCCCAGATCAACAAATAGTTTGTATTTGCCTAAAGGTACCCCCCATTAAATATCCGTTTTTATTTGTCTATATCCACTTTTACAGGTAAAAAACATTTTTAGGAAAACACCTCAGGAATTCCAGATTGCAAAAGAGATTCTTTAAAAATTCTGAAATCCCGACAAAAAATCCTGAAATCAGGAAAAATCCCGACAAATCTCACCCCTGGTATTTATAAACATAATGTCAATAGCATGCACGGAATATACAGGGTGACTCCACAGGGAAAATCTCATGCTGAACAAAACAGATTTCAGGGCATGTAAAATATTTTCAAGCTCAGTGCACAAAAATGTCCAAAATGTGCCAAGTTTGCGTACTATTGTATAAATATTTTTCATTCTTGAGGACTTGGTCCACTTTGTGCAATGCATGTCTTTGTGTAATGCATCTACATACATGTACATGACATACAAACTCAAGTCACTTGCATTTATGACTTATTTAATTCTGCCTGTGACTGTTTCCCAGTGCACTGTCTAAAACATACTTGTTATACATACATGTATCTCCGTCTTGGATACTGTATTTTGATTGGCCTAGAACGATCACGTGTCTGGTCTATAAAAACGACTGGCACACACTCCAAGCGTGACCTCACACATCAGCGCAGCCAGCTAGCTATTGAGCTGTATCATTGGTACCCACGCAATTTTCATTTACACTGTTGACGATAGTGAACTATAGTGGGAGCAGCGGACTAGCCGACGATCAGCTGTTTTGATCGCGTGATTTGTTGGAGTTAATTTCCACCGAGAAAGGCAAGTTGCACTAAAAAAAAACTGCGTTCGGCGATATAACAAAACAATTGTTGACTGCTGTGATGCGGGATATATATGTTTTTAACACCCTTGGGGAGGCATAGCACCCTCGGCTTCGCCTTGGGTGCTTTGCGTCCCTTGGCTTCGCCTCGGGTGCTATATGTTCCTCGGATGTTAAAAACGTCATATCCCACATCACAGCAGTCAGCAATTGTTAAATGTACATGCAGCACGTCCTCCAATTTAAAGATCATATTCTATGCTTGCACATCTCGATAATTTGACCAATGAGAAAATGCTTCTTCATTGAGACACAGAACAATTAAACTATCGAGCTGTAATGTTAACGCTTGTACATGTACATGTACATGTATGAAGTTTTAAGAAGGCAGTGCCGTATATCCAAGGCTCCATTTCAACAAGCATTATTCAGTTCTAAAGAGGGAAATAAAATGTTCCAAATGATAGTTTGCACTACACTGATAAAAAAAAAACACATGCAAGGAACAACATACAATTTCACGTCACACTTTAGCCGCTCTTAAAATGCTGATAGAAATTTCAAACCAAGCGCTACTTAAATTAAACTGCTTGGGTAGAGTTATGATTTAGCCCTTTCCTTACCACATTGTTTATTGGCTTATCTTCCCCCAGTACCAAATTCTTTGTTCAGTTTAGCATAAAGTCACTTATGCAGAAAAAGCAGCTGATGGCTTGTTTAATGGTTGTATTATCAACCAAAGATTTCACCCTCAAGAGTTGATTGAAAAAGGAAAATGTGTGTAAAGTTTGTTCCAGGAAAGTTTCTCTTTCATATGGTGTAAAAATGAAAGTCATAACTGTTAAAATAGCAAAGTTACAGCTGTTTTCTCTTCTGGCCCACTTTATCAAACAGGAAAGTTGTTTGTCAAATGAACCAATGGCACTCCATACACAATAACTGTGCAGGGAAACTTCAGATAGTTTTCTCAAAATATTGTAAAGGTGACACATGAATTTGATAACACCATTGGAAAGATCCGAACAAGCTCTTTCTGTTGGTATAAAGATCATGTATGGAGGGCAAAAAACACAAGCACTACAGTTTTTTTGAACATGGTGAATATATTTGTTGTTTGGATAGTCTGGTGTGTGGTTTGCTTGTCCAGTAAACTCGACATTGGTAGGCAACAGGGGTGCTGTGCCTTGTCCAGTAAACTCGACAATGGTAAGGAAAGGGTGAACAGCAGTGATGTCCTTTAGAAAGCTGTGTGAATTGGCAGTGGAATGTCAGATTCAATCCATGATATATACATGTATGTGCAAAGAATATAAAACAGCCAAAGTGCTGGAATAACATTAGGTTGGAGCAAAATGGTGGAAAGTGTGAAGAGGTTTAGTGAAACTGGACAGTAGTGGGAAAAGTTACTGAGTACTCAAAAACGCGAGAGGAACTTGAATTTCATAGACAGGATGGAATTTGTGTCACTGATGACGTAGAATTAAATGAGATTTTTGTATTGCAAGCTGAGTACTTTCCGAGAGCCCGAGGCACAAATTCACTGGGTTACTGAAGCGGGACTCGAAACATGTTCTCCAGCTGATTAAGTGCAGACATCACGTTTTTATAGTGTACATTGCTAAACACTATATTGGGGAAGGCAAACTTCAAAACATAAAAAAGCACTCTTGGTAAAGGGTTACGATCAGAGGTGGTGGGGTTGGTGCTGATATTTTGAATTGCCAACCCTACCACCTTACAGTTTTCCCGGGCCCAGATCAACTAGAGGAAAATTCTTTGACAGATTCCAGAAAAAGTATCCCAATTTTCAGATCTATAGTGCCTAGGAGAGCCAGTTAAGAAAATCTTGTAATGTTGGCTTTCAATGGGATGTGAAGCGTGCATGTGCGCATTGCCCGCCCCCCCCCCCCCCCCCCCCCCCCCTTCTCACAAGAGCCCACCCATGATGCTGCTCTAAAGCCATACCACCTCTGCAAAAAAAATTAAAAATCTAGGGGAAACACTGTATTCCTGCATTGACAGCACATGAGCAGCAAGCATGCACACATTCCATGCACATTCCCCTGTACAACTCACGCAATACGCGGCCTGCCAAGCTCTGGGTGTGTGCGCTCGGTCAGCTCCCTGGGCCCCTTGGGCAGGGGTGAAACCCTGACTGCTGCCGGGGAGGGTTTGGCCTGGGGAGCCGGTTTGGGAGGTGTGACCAGGGGCGGTCTCTTAATGGGTACAGACTGCTGACCAGTGACACTGCAAGGAACAATGGAGTTACTGCATTCAGCGACAGGGCTAATACAAAGACTGCAGTACAAAATTGTGAATTTGTGTGTGGGCATTTTAATAATCATTATATTTTATATTTTAATAAAAGTGTTTGGCAGTCTTCTGTGCCCAACTGTGAAGGCAATGCACAAGAGTACAGTACATTACAATTGAAAGTTAACTTAAAAATGGGAATTTCTCTTCACACTTTTTCTCTTCCCAGGGAATTCATTTTCATTTCACAAAATGTGAAAAAAATTCCCCGAAGCGGGAAACATTTTCCACACCTATTCACACAAGTGGGAAAACATTTCCATGCCTTTTCACACAAGTGGGAAAAACATTTTCACACTTTTTCCAAAAGTGGGAAAATAATTTCCCCCTTGGATTTGCAGGGCGGAAAAGTTGTGTGAGAAATGTGAAATGTGAATGAATTCTTTTCACAAAAAATTCCTATTCCTATTGTTAACTTTCAATTGTAATGTACTGTACATCCAAATGTAAGCAATTTTTTTTTTGGGGGGGGGGGGGTCGTTTCTCAGGGCATAGGACTTTTGGCTATTTCATAGCAATGCTTAAAGGGTGGCTGCAATGAAATTGTACCAACAATTTAATTTTGTGATGTATAACTCTTTTACAATATAAGAAATGTGATTAAAATGTGTTTTCTGTGTTTCTGCCCATTTTTGGTGTTTAATTTTCCCGGAATAAAGTGCCCCCGTTTCTCTATTGTTTCCGCGCCCCTAAATGCGTGACGTCATCTCGGGAACACAGAAACTCAGCAAGAGCAGTTTGATCAGTGTACGTTTGTGTACGTGTGGATGTATGCCGTTGTGGAGGGAACCAGCCACGCGCGATTAAATAGCTTTGGATGAAGGGACCAGGGAAACATTTCTCGTCGCGTTAAAATCTTCAAACAGAATCTTTTGGATCTGAATCTGACAATCAAGTGTCGATTTTAGACTTGTTGATTCAGACACTTCTTCGGAACATTATTGGGGCGAGGAAGAGGAGGATCTTGGAGCTCTTCCGTACATGTATGAGCCAGAAGGTGAGAGTAACAGCGAAACTACTGAAGAGTCCGAATCGGACTCCCGATGCGGAACGCGTGAAAGACTTGAAAACAACGATTGCTAGGCTAAATAACACTCTCCCAAGTCCAAATACGACGGTATTTCAGTTCTACTGGAAAGAGGTGAAGACTGACACCATCCTTAGTGGTGTTGCTGAATCCAGCAGCAACACAACGACACGGTATTATCGACGAAAAACATTCGCAAAACACTGAAAGCTTTCCGCTACAGCGAAAACACACGTGCATGTCAATGCAACGCACGCTCGGTTCCCGGGATGACGTCACATCGGCGTTACCACTTGATGGGCGGGGCTGACCCCCTCCCGCATTAAAAAATATATATATAAATGCTTACGCGAAATAAAAAATACAAACAACACACAGTTGTGTTTAAAAAACTTTATTTCATCGATATACACAATAAAAATTGCATTGCAGCCACCCTTTAACGGCTAGCTAAAAAACGCGCAAACTATAGCACATAAATATTGCTAATCTTGGTGCTGCTTCACGCTACAACTCATGCTAATGACTGCGTTTGCATGGAGATTTCTACGGTCATGTCATCATACCCACTGAATACGGAGGACGGCCATAGCTGCGGTTTGAAAAAGACCACCTGGCTGGTTGTCATCGATATGCACATTCCAGTGTGGATTCAATCCATTGTTTGCCTATTGTGTGTGCTTGGCTGCACAAGCCCGTATGGCACACAAGCACCCCTATTTATAACAGCCGGACAGAATTGGTGAAGCAAATTTTGCTTTTGGAGTTTTGGTATTAACCCTAACCTACCTGAATCCATCAAAATCCAAAACCCGTTTTGGAGGATTTCGGCGGATTCAGGATACCTCCATATTGAAAACTGGGGGATTTTGATGGATTGAGGATTGTAAGCCTAGCGGTAATGCAGGATTTTGATGGATTCAGGATACCTCCATATTGAGCAGTCACCAAAACCAACTTTTTGTGCATGACAAAATAGGTGGATTTTGGCGGATTCAGGATACTTTCTAGTAAAGTTACCCAAGGGGTTCGGGTTAAGCTTCATGCTTAAACAGTCAACGCGAAATGGACCGAGGTTCTGTCAGCAAAAACCATGAAATTGGCCCCAAAGGATCATGGCTGACTTAACGCAAAATTCTGACACGTCAAATGACATACAATGCCAGGAACAATCTGCAGCCAAGACTTCAGGACAGAATGCATCTGTCACAGCCTGTGCAGGATTAAGCAACAGATGCCCTGCTGCTTGCATTAAATGTAGTGTACACGATTCGTAATCCTCCAATTTTTTTTTCACTGAATTATTACGAAATACCTTACTAGACTGTAAGTTAATAGTAGTCTCAATCATACTGTGAAATAATGGCACCAGGTGTGCTGTCGTTGTCAAGAAAAGTGGAAATTTATATCGTTTTCCAACGATTTCCAGCTGGAAATCGTTGGAAAACTGCCCTGTAGACTTCAGTCAAGGCACGCGTGGCTACCCGGACGAGTGGTGCGCCCCGGACATGCTGGCACGGCTGGCATTTTTTCTCGTTTTTTCGCCATCCAACAACGCAGAACTTTGAACAGGTCAGCGGAACGATATATCCTATAAAATACTAACCCCCAAATCCAACAATTTCTGAAAATTGCAAGAATGACCAATCATGTACACTACCTTTCAGACACAGCTGATGAAATAATGAACAGCTGACAATAATGTCAGAGGTGACAGCCGACGATGACTATAATAGGGGAAGCTTGCCATCATCAATGTTAAAGCAATGTTTGGACTATCGCCCAGCCAACGTCAACATCCCAGTTTAACAAACCATGGAACTGGGTCAATTTGCCTCCTTGTCAAATTCTTAAATCAGGCAGTAAAAAGAGTAGGTGTGCTGAATTCTTTTTTTATTGCAGAATCAAGCAGTGATTACATTTTCTGATTGTTCAAAAATACTATTAGACCTGTGAAGAAACTGAGAAAGTTTATGAGGCTTATTTGAATTATTCAACAAAAATCACTGAATCGGTACTTCTTTATCCTTAATGTAAATTTGGTGAAAATGTCTTTTTGACTAAAATGTCTAAATTCCAATCAGGTCAAAGAAAATGAAAAAATCTCATTACAGCACATTTCATCTTGCAGTACACTGTTTGCACTGAAATCATGAATTCCCTTCTGTCTGCCATACACAACGATGTCTGCCATATAATCCCCTCCCCTTGAACTCTGCAATAGACGACTTCTCCATAATAAACCTATGTGTATGTTGTTAACAAGACATGAGTGTGGCATGATAATGCCGCAAAGATGGTGGGCTGCAAAGGATTATGGGATATCTATCGATGAGGCCATTTCTCAAACCTTGGCTTCGGCTATTCCCCATTTCCATTGACAATCCCAAGCCTTAAATGCTTGAACAAAATAAACAGGCTGCGCTTATGAGTCAAATGAAAGACTTTGATGTGCATTTTGAAAAAAAGTGCCCCTGATCTGGCCACACCTTAGTACATTGGAACACCGCTATACCGAACATTCAGCTATACCAAACACCATCCTTGGCTCCCAAATTTTGTGTACAAAACTTACCGAACATTGTTGTTAAATAAAGCAACGGATTAAAAAAATGTACCAGGTATTTGGGCCGTTTGTAATTCCCAAGCCGTGTATATGGTCCTTGTACTAGCCCAGCCTCCATGTAGGCCTGGGAACGACGACTGTTCATGACAGTGATGGAACGGAGGATGCTGATGACACCAATTTTTTGATAAAAAGTTACTTAAAACTAAATTAAAAAGTGGGGCAGAATATTACAATTTCCAGGCGGAAAAATTTGTGGATATTATGTAGTACAATTGAATAAAACCTTCAATTAGAATCAAAAGAGGGCACGCGCTCCAAATACGACGCAAGAGGACGCTATTTAAAAGAACGGACGCCATGTTGAAAAATGGGCACGCAGCGGACCGGCGGCTGAAAATCGCTATACAAAATCTGTGGATCCCACGATGTTCGTTATAGCGGCGTTCCACTGTAGTGGTGGGATATAAATCCGGATTTTTTAACATTCAGTTTGAATTCTACCATTCGGTTTCGATTTTGGAAACCGGATATTCGAAATCATCCTTTAAGAAATTAAAAAATTAAGTCTTCCATTTTTGTGACACAGGCTAAAGAAAACAACTGAAGATCCTCCACTTTGCTCCATGGTCTCCGACTATAACTGCAATCACTTGCTAGTGGTCTTCTTGGTATATGAATAGCCTACCCATCAATCTTTTTTCCAACATTACAGCTCTGGAGTGTTTTTGTAAAGGCCCAGTGATCACTGAATCCTGCAAACGGTGGGCCTGTTTGTTTCACACAGATCGGGAGGTGATCCAGAGCCGAACGAAAACAAACAGGATCGCGAATCCTCTCGCTATATGTTGCATGCTGGGAGAATTTGTATTACACGACAATGTCGTCTGCTTCAGATTCTGTAAGGCTATTTTTATAATAAACTATCTAGTATTTCCAGAAAAGTAAATAAATCGTTCATAGCTTTAGGACCTAATAACAAAAATACGCTGTAAAAGAATTATGAGTAAATACTGTCACAATAGCTCGTTAAATGCTTCAAATCTACGAAAAAATACCGTCACTTTTCTCTGTCCGTCTCGCACGTCGCCAACTTGGATCTTGCGAACCCACCTCGCGAGCAGGATCACTAAAAACGTGATCCGGAGCAGCTTTCGACACTCCGGATCACTGATCGCGCTCCGGATCTGCGTGAAACAAACACGCCCTATAATCCAGTCATTGGGAGGGCTTTTCATGCGGTGTATCTCACTCATCACTTTTTGTTGGCATGACTGTGAGCTAGATGGGAACTTCTGGTGAAATCAGATAACCGTTATTCGGTTTGAATAAAATTAAGATAACCGGATTTGAAATCTTTGATTTCTCCCACCACGACATCTTAGGTCCTAGAATTAGGGCAAGCCGGAGCCAAAGCCAGAGCCAAAGCCGGAGCCTATGTTTGAGAAAAGGACTTTATAGAGCTCACTTCTGTTCTTGCAATACTTGCTCAAAATCATGTGACTGATCTAAGGACCTCCGAGTACTGAACATACCTTGCAGGTCCTTTGGTAGATGCTGGCTTGGTAGATGCTGGCCTGGTACTGCCGGCCCCTCTGTTTCCTGGGCCTGTAGTTGCCCCTGGGACCATTGCTGCCCCTCTCCCCGGACCAGCCTTGCCCGGCGGCTGCTGGCTGGACCTTCCAGGGGGAACAGTCGACCTCCCAGGGGGGACAGTCGACCTCCCAGGGGGGACAGTCGACCTCCCAGGGGGGACAGTCGACCTCCCAGAGGGGACAGTCGACCTCCCAGGGGGGACAGTCGACCTCCCAGGGGGGACAGTCGACCTCCCAGGGGGGACAGTCGACCTCCCAGGGGGGACAGTCGACCTCCCTGGGAGCTGCCTGGTTCCCCCTATCTCCTGCCTTGCTCCGCCAGCTGTGGGCTGCTTGGCCCCACCCACAGGCTGCCGGCCACGAGGGCGGGGGCTCCTGCTCCGGGAGTAGGACCTCGATCGAGACGAGGACCGACTGAAGGAACTTCCAGAGGAGGATCGGCTGCTTGAAGAGTAGGACGAGCGGGAGTGAGATCGTGATCGAGATACAGAAGAGCTGCAAGGATAAAAGAAATCCAACTATTGTAATAATAGCTGTTTAAACAAAAATTTGGAAGAGTTTGAGGGATATTGAGGGTTAACTGTCAACTTCAGAAAACCTGTATCATTTCTGTCCCAATCTTTTGATCCTGACATAACTCACAACATGAATTTTCGGAAAATGACTGGTCAAGCAACACTGTCTTCTTCAGATGCATTTTCAAAGCAGTCAATTAAATTGAATAGTTTTGTCTAATAACCCTAACCCTGCCAGATGCAGCACAGTGCATCTGTGGTGACAGCTTGACCTTGCTGCACTCTGCACACAAGTCAATGTGACAAAGTATGCAATCTGATGCGTCTGGCAGGGTTTCTAGCCAAAATACCCTGAAGGGTTAGGGATAAGGGTTTGTGGTGTTTCTACCGTTTGAAGAAGGGAAGTCTGGAGTTTTGGATGTGTATTAGGACCTATTTAGGAATATCTCTGGAGTATTGTTGAATACTTTTCTTTCAGAATCCCACAATAGCCGAACCATCCCAACAGTTCCTCATACCTCATTGAAGTTGGTTCTTTAGCAAAAACTTAAGTGGCTGCAAATTGATCTTACAATGAGGAATCACTGAAGGAGTCAGAGGAGTAGGAATACGATCGTCGCCTCCTTCCAGATGGCTTGGCGTTGGGCTTGGGGGATCGAGACCTCGCCCACGGGTCCTGCCATGCATCGGCCGGCCGATTGGCTCGTCCTGGGGGACCGATGGGCCCCATCTCCTTGCGTCTGTGGTCGTCCCTCACTGGGCGACTGCCCTCGTCTCTGATTGGCCGACTATTGCCGGGTAGGGGTCGCTCCCTGGACAGCGGGCGGGGAGGGGTCCGTCGGTCCCGCATGATGTCCCGTGGCCGTTCCCTCATGCGGTTTATCTCGCGCTGGCGCTGGCGCATCATGTCCCGACGCTCTATCTCTTCCCGTTCTTCTTGCCACTGTCTTTCTTTCCCAGACTGAAATATGAAACCAAAAAATTGACGGGTGGGAATTAAAAATACATAGGCATCCTTTGCAAAATGTTCCTACAAGAACAGCCCTCTTTGGCCTTCTTGTTAGAAAAAGTAGTCTTGTAACTAAAAATCACCTAACACCAGAAAATAAAAAGAGCCTTGCAAAATTTGGAAATTGAGAGTATGGTATTTGCTTAACCCTAACCCCCTTTTCAGTGTTTTTCGTAAGGCCCTGTTAAATCCAACAATTTCCAACAAAACTGAAATGAGAAGCCAACAACAAAATCCAACAGAACATTTTGTTGGATTCAGCAGTGTACCACCTACACCATGTACACCCCAGCCTTGGTATTTTGCAGCCGCCCTGCTGAATCCAACAAAATCCAACAGAACATTTTGTTGGATTCAGCAGTGTACCACCTACACCATGTACACCCCAGCCTTGGTATTTTGCAGCCGCCCTGCTGAATCCAACAAAATCCAACAGAACATTTTGTTGGATTCAGCAGTGTACCACCTACACCATGTACACCCCAGCCTTGGTATTTTGCAGCCGCCCTGCTGAATCCAACAAAGTACAACAGGTATTTGTTTGTATGAGCCATGCCAAATCCAACAAAATCCAACTAAAATTTTACTAGAAGTTTGCTTCCGCCCTCCTAATTACAACAGAATCCAACAGGTATATTTTGCTGCTCGCCTTCTAAATACAACAAAATCCAACAAACCGTGTAGTTTTTGTTGACTTCTAAAATCAAAACAAATTACAACAGCTTTTTACCATTGTTGGATTTTGTTGGATTTAGCAGGGTTAAAGTACAGGTTATAAGCTTTGATTTGATTTATTGTATTGTTTTATTACTATTTATTGTATTGCTGTGACTTTTGAGTTGTTAGAGTTACGACCACTTGTTATGAGAAAATGAAGCTCAAATCACAGCCCCAGCATTGTGTGCAAAATGCATATGGGTGTATGTGCGCGTCACGCGTGTTCTTCCCAAGCGTATTCTTCCCAGTGCTACAGAACTGGGTTCAAACATTTCGTGAAGGGGTTAGTTTGGAAAAGTGCAAATAATTTTCATCGAATTTTGAATTCAAATAGACGTACATTTATTTGTATTTAAATGAAATTAATCAGTTAGCGCTTCAATAAAGCAGAGATGTGTTATAAAACAAATATTGACCGCTTTATCTCCTAGTGTAGTAAATCTAGCCTCCCTCGGTGATCCATCGAACATTCTATTTTAGAACAGACTGAACGGGATAGAATGCTAAATGGATCACCGAGGGAGGATAGTTTTACTACACCACCCAAAGCAGTCAATATTTGTATAATATCACCTTGCAACAACTAGGATCCCCCGTTATTGTTATGAACATTTGGAATAAGATAGAAAAAGGTTTTTGGATGTAAACAAATTATTAATATCCCCAAATCAACTTACTGGTGAATACAATGGTTGTTTCTGGTTGAAGGTTGCAACTCAGAATGCCACGGAGTGGTATATATATAGTGTGAGTCAAAAACAAATATACACTTTTAAAATTGGCCATAGTTTTATTCTGTAGCAATATAGATAAGATATTTTCATATGTACTTTTAGAGTAACTCTTACTGCTTCTTTTGGTGACATTTTTACTGGATTAGTTTTCATGCATGACTGCACAGGAGACATCTGAGTTGCGCCAACTGGTCATTGCCTTGAATCAACCGGTGGAGTGGCCCCCAAGATCTCCTGATCTGACCCCTCTTGACTACTTTTTATGGGGATATCTGAAAGCTCGGGTTTTCACCACTCCTCCAGCAAATCTATATGACCTCTAGGAAAGGATAACTCGTGAAATTGACAAGACCGGGAGATGATTTCCCGTGCTGTTGCAGGAATGATGCGCCGAGCCCAGCTGTGCATTGAACGAGATGGTGGCCATGTTGAGGACTAAGACACCGTGGAGTTTAATTGCCTTTTTAATTTAATTTAAATGTTTTAAATAGACACGAAGTTTAAAAGCTAATGAAATTCTTTTTTGTCTCTTTGTTAGACAATGGTTGTGTTCTTTTAAATCGTCTCTTTCTTAACCAGCCCTGACCAGTTGGCGCAACTCAGATTTCACCGACCCCCTTAATTGTCTCCTGTGCAGTCATGCATGAAAACTAGTCCAGTAAAAATGTCACCAAAAGAAGCAGGAAGAGTTACTCTAAAGGTACATATATGAAAATATCTTATCTATATTGCTACCGAACAAAACTATGGCCAATTTTAAAAGTGTAGTTTGTTTTACTCACACTGTATATGCAGTCCTATGGCAAGTTGAACATTAACCCTAACCGTTCCAAATCCGCCAAAATCCAACACCACATGTTGTTCATTTTTGAAGGATTCAGGGCTGTACAGCCTTGGCATCATTACTTTACATGGGCCATGATGTCCCAATTTGTCTAAGTACAAAGAATATGCCGTCGGTTTACAGTGTAGCTCTAGTGTTGGAATTTAGCAGATTCAGGAGACTTTCAAGTACAAATGCTACTGGGGTTTGCATAAAAACCCATTCAAATATTACGTGTATCATGTCTAGGTATGGCCTACCCTGCGATAGTCATATTGTTGAGGAGGCTCACGTCGCTCGTACTGTGTGTTGAACACCTCGTACTGCTGCTGGAAGAATCCTTCTCTAACATCAACAGGGGTCGCTTCGTCATCAGCTACGCTGAAACTGCCATAAAAGAAACATTACATACCATTTCAGGTACTTAAGTTCACGTAATATGAAATGATTGATCTTTCACTGTTCAAAAGAATTAGCCAATCATAGTGTCTGTTGAATATCACACGACATTCTCAATCTTAAACAAAACTTCCTAACGCGTGCAAGCGCATGCACGTGCGTCTTGTTTGTTGAAATGCAAATGATTCAACTGCAGGCATGATGTGGTCCACATTCATGCACGTATGAGAAAAGTTAACTCAGACAAATCTAAGAAAACTCCAGTCAGAAATACGTGCAGTCATGTAGCAAACCCTTCACGAGTGCTTGTGTATGCAGTGCATCGTTTCAAGCTGTACTGCATGTGCTCCGCATGTGCAAAGTGGTCCAAGAACTCGCAAACAGTGATGGGTCAATTGGACTGCTAGACTCCAACCTACACAATTCCACAATACCCTTAAACAATCTGGAATCAGTTAACTCCTTTCAGATCCTCCAAAATCCACTAGGAGGTATTTGTAGAACTACGGAGAATAGAATACAAGCCTTGAATTTCATACAAATATCCACAGGACCTGAGAGTAGGCTGCGGATACACCACGGAAAGATCTCTCTTTTGTGGAGAAGCGTTGGCTCTGAAATGAGCCGATGGTGAGATGAGGTCACAGATTTTTCAAAAAGTGTGCTCTGTTCATCTCCAGGAGACTGCTGGACAGATGGAAAAAGCTTCTTCCGTCCGACCATCAGTCTCCTGAAGACGCACACTATTCAAAACCACAGAGCCAACACTTCCTCACAAAAGAGATATCTTTCCCGCAACCAACTTTCCAGCTTAAACTCCTCCATGCAAAGCTTCAAACAATACCTATCAACCAGACCATCGGGCTCGCAGTATTTTTTTTAGATACCCTGCACGATATGGGGGAAAAGGGTACCCCCCCCCCTTTTATCCCTATACCCTAAGCACACTCTAGATTATTGTTATCTAACACATCCCCATAGATTTCTGAATAGAATTCTTGAGATTCCGGGAACACAATGACCAACACAAAAGAGGGGGGGTCCCTTTTCCCCCATATCATGCTTCATATGTTTTTTTTAACACCAGTGTCTATGAATATTCACTAAAGACATTCTTTTCTGGGTGTACTATTCACTATATTTTACAACAGGAGTCCCAACTTGTAAGAAATGAAAATTTGTAAAGTGCTTAAAAAAATTGTCAAGTCTTAAAGAAAAACCCAAGGCAGCCTCAACCAGTTCGCGTCGGATGACGTGTATACACGCACTGAGCGAGGCAAGGATCCAGCGGAAATATCTGTCAGCGACTGGCTCGCAGTGAGCGAGGCCAGGGTGTGCTACCCGCAATTAAAGGCCTCAGCCCGTCTGGCACCCAGGCTCGTGAAAAATAATCCCGACATGAGCTGGTTAATTCACTCAAAGTGTGATATCTGAAATTCATTTAAAATTGAAGATATTTTTATTTTTTTAAATTTATTATTCGGCATTCAGCCGGGATAGCCCACGAAAGTCTTTCGACTTATATCCAGTGGGGTCCCATATGATAGAAGATGAGGAAGGAAGTTACAGTTTTAGACGTGGGAGGAAAACCCCAGAGAATAATTCTGGAGAAAACCCACGGAATCAGGTAGGGACTGAAAACCCAATCCACATGTTGGCCCCAGCCGGGATTCGAACCGGGGTCACAGTGGTGGAAGGCGAGGAAAGTACCACTACACGAACCTGATCCCCTTAAGATGACTTAAAAGAAAAAAAATTACCAGCCCACTGGTCTAATTTGGTGCTTAAAGGCTGTGTACATGATTGGTCATTGTTGCAATTTTAAAAAATTTGTGGATTTGGGGGTTAGTTTGTACAGGAAATATCGTTCTGCTGACCTGTTCAAAGTTTTGCGTTGTTAGATGGCGAAAAAACCGGGAGGAAAAACGGCGCTATTTTTCAACCGTCAGGCAGATGATAGCCTTTAGTCAAGGCGCGTGTGGCTACTAGCTGGACACGTGACGCGCCCTGAATGCCAGCATGTCCAGCGCACCACTCGTCCGGGTAGCCACGCGTGCTTTGACTAAAGGCTACAGGGCAGTTTTCCAACGTTTCCAGCTGGAAATCGTTGGAAGACGATATCAATTTCCACTTTTCTTGACAACGACAGCACACTTGATGCTATCATTTCACAGGATGATTGAGACTACTATTAACTTACAGTCTAGTAAGGTATTTCAAAAAAAAATCAGTAAATATTTTTTGGAGAATTACCAATCGTGTTCACTACCTTTGAGTCTGCCAGACCAATGCCTGAATTACTGGGCTTGGTCCACTGGTCCAATACAAATTTCCAGCCCTGGAACAGCATAAGCTGCGACAGCTTCAAATCCTCTATTTGAAGGAATGGGTCCACTTCTTTATTACAGATCCGTGGAAGGTACTCACCCATAAAATTCCTCAAAGTTGGCATTGCCCTGCGGCAGGCTGAAGTCGTTTTCCTTGTCGTAGTCTCTGTCCTCATCGTAAGGAATGCCGCTGTGCATTCTCTTCTCTTCAAAGTTATGATCCTGTTCCTTGCGCATCATGGCTTTCTTGCGGATCTAAATAAATCAATGAATGCATCTTTGTTTAAATATGTAAAATCTTTCATGGTCATAAAGGTGGTTGTGAAAGTAAAAAAAAAAGAAACAGTGGGGTGGTCGATTTAGGATGAGGGACTGCAAAATGAACGAGTGGGCCATCCCATAAAAAAACACAAAAAAATCTTGAGAGTAAATACTTTACCTCCTTGGCATGTCTCAGGCCTCTCTCCCAAGCAGACTCGACTACTGGCTCATTCAGAGGTGGAGGTGGGGGTGAGAAGGTCCGTGGAGCCTGACAGAGGAGAGAAAAGAGAAAATTATAGGCCGGGGGAAACATGAGTCAGAACTGCCATCTTTTCAAACTCACTTCAGTATACAGAAAGCAAATAAATCAGTATTTTATTCAGAAAATCTGCATTTTTCATGAAATTTAAACTTTACCTGAAAATCATAATATTTTGTATGCAGCATAGTCCGCACCACTGAAACCGCAGTGGTTCTCAATAGTGAAAATGAAATTCGGCATACATGGATCTTATCAAAAATGGGGACACGCTGTGTGCCTGGTAAGTTTAACGAACCCACGCACTGGATGGACCGTGACATTATTATTTTTTTCAAAGCTAAAGTTGCATCCGTTCGGTTGGATCGCAATAATGAGCCAGTACATGCGCAGTATAATAGCATAATACGCATGACAAAACATTATTATGCTTAGATTTCACAAAATCTGTATTTATACATACAAATTCATACTTCGTGAATTTCCGTACGAAATACAGAAAATCTGATTAGTTGGCAAAAGCTACGTTATCATTTTGGTAGAGCTCTGGTCATAATTCAAATTCTCAAAAAGTCTCCACCAGGTTCCTGTCTTTTAACAAGGAATACAACTGAGTGATTCAATACTTACTGCTGGTGCAGGCGGGGCTTGTGGGATACCCAGGAGTTTAGCAGTAGCTTCGTGTAACTCCCGTCGGTCTATCATTGAATAATTACCTGCAGGTTCAAAGATTCAGGGGATCATATGTCAAAGTCAGTAATGAAGTGGTGAAGCCTTGAGTCTTCACATACCAATTGATTAACATTTTCATGTGTGCAATTTTTTTCACACAATCACTGAAACACATACAAGATTTGACTCACTTTACCAATCTTGTATAAGAAGTAATAATTGTTGAGTTGTTCTGCGATCTAAAGGGAGGTATGATCTTTTTTTGTCAGTGTGAAAGGGTTCAAATGGCATTTGTAGGGATGTTTAAGGTTGTGTCGCAGTTAATTTTGCCAATTTCCAAACGAAAGACATTCGGAACATTAAAACTGGCCTCTCATAGTCAAGTTAGAAAAAGCCGCAGTGCCAGATAACAGGTTTTTTCAAATGTACCGACCCTTTTCATGTGACATTCAAATAAACCATCCGAGCATGACGTGGTTTAACCTGCCCCATATTGGGTGTATTCGATTAGCTTATAAATTATACGTGTAAGTGAAACTTACACGAGACCGTTCGATTAGTCATCATATAATACTCGCGTCTACCCCGGTGTAAACCACCACTACCCCAGCTAGTGAGTGGGTCTCTAGTGGCTGCCCGGGTGTAATGAGATCACCGGCTATGTAGCTGAAAACGTAAACTCGAATTCTAATTTACATATTGTGACACAAATTGGAAAGCAAAGAGTGTATTTTCCTGACAATGACAACAGTTTGCGACTAGACTTTGCAAATTGTGAATTTTTATAATTATGTCGGTAGTGATGGTCATGTTTTTGACGACAGTAAGCCTGTGTTAACATTTAACACTTTTTAAAGTTCCGGTCCCAAACGACCTTTGACCTTACTTTTCCCAGAATACTAGATGAATACACCGCGGCATTCGATTAGCCTCATTTCGCGACTTCCCCGCAGTGTAACCCCGTGTTTTAAGTGTAAGCTAATCGAACGCAACCATTATACATGTAGACCTTTATCAGCCACATGACCAGACAGTGCGACAGGTAAACAAAACCAACATGTGTGGACCGCCTTGAAGTGATCATCGTACAAGTATCACATAGAGCAGGTAAAACCATGTGCGTGCACGCAGCTCACTTGATTAGCATACTGGAATAAGTACGACACGTAAAAGGTCCATAAAATGATTACATGTACTAGTATGATTAGTCCAAGGTGGTCCACACATGGTTGCACTATTTACATGTGGCGTTATCTGATCATGTGGGTGAACAGAGTTTATAACACCTCACCCACAGATTGTGTGTCTCGATTGGCCGAGAGCGAGTCACATAACATTCGCTATTTTTGCTATCTTCCTGTGCACGGCCAAAGAGTACTCTACCCGTAGCAACCACAGTACTATACGCATAGCACCGGTATTGTGTGCAAAATGCATACAGGTGTATGTATATATTCTTCCCAAGTTCTAGCGCTACAGAACTGGGTTCAAACATTTCATGAAGGGGTAGTTTGGAAAACTGCAAACAATTTTCGTCTCATTTTGAATTCAATTAGACATGTATACATTTAATTGTATTGAAATGAAATTAATCAGTTACCGCTTAAGTCAAACAGAATCTGTGGGAGAGGTGTTATAAAACAAATATCGACCGCTTTCTCTCGTAGTGTAGTAAAACTAGCCTCACTCGGTGATCCATGGAGCATTCTATTTTCTCTTGGATTCGCCTCGGGAAAATAGAATACTACACCACTCGCAGCAGTTAATATTTGTATATTATAACACCTCTTCTACAGATTTTGTGTCTTGATTGGCCGAGAGCGAGTCACATGGCATTTTCTATTTTTGCTATCTTCCTGTGCACGGCCAAAAGTACTATACCCATAGCAACCAAAGTACTATACCATTAGCAACCAAAGTTCTATACCCATGGCGCGGTATTTGTGTGCAGATGCATGCGGGTGCGCGCGTTGAGCGTTGCGGGTAACGATTAATGTTCTGAAGTGCCAGCGCTGCAGAGCTGGGTTAAAACATTTTGTTAAGGGGTGGTTTTGAAAAGAGCAGATAAATTTTCCACTAATTTTGTATTGAAATAGAAGTCCATTTGAACTGTATTTAGATTTAAATAATGTAAAAATTTTAAAATCAAGCAGAATCTGTGGGTGAGGTGTTATAAAACAAATATTTACTGCTTTATCTCGTGGTGTGGTAAAACTAGCTTCCCTCGGTGATCCATGGAGCATTCTATTTTCTGGAGGGAAAATAGAATGCTCCATGGATCACCTTGGGAGGCTAGTTTTACTACACCACTTGAAGCAGTAAATATTTGTATACTACATGTATACCGCCACAGTATACGTGTAGGTACACGTACATGTGTATATTCTATTACCTTTGTCGTTCACACCCGGGTGGACAAATCGGCAGTTTGAACCCCATGTACACTTCCCTTCATTGTAGAAACGGCAGACTTTCTTCACGAACGGCCTCCTGCTGCCTGGTTCCTTGACTTCTCCTTCTTCCATGTCCTCATCCTGGGTAGCAAAACAAGACCAGGATAAACCAAACAAGCATTCACACCCAAGGTACCAGTCTTGCATTATGAGGAAGGTGCATGTAAACAGGTCCAGAGTTACATTTCTAAAGGTACATGTAGTATACACCATTTGCAAACATCAACAAACAAAACTACTGAATTATTATGTTATAATTCGTCAAACAATCCACAAGGGAAAAGTAAATTTGAATAGATTTTCAAATTGAACAAAGAAACTGGCAGGAGCGGGATTCGAACCTGCGACCTCCGGGTTACCGTACCGGCGCTCTACCAACTGAGCTATCTTGCCCTATGTTGGCGGTCTCCCAAATTGTCAGTTACAACCCCTATGCCTATGCTGGCAGTCTCAAAAATTATCAGTGTCTTTGTTTGGAAGGGGGGGGGAGGGAGGGGGAAGTGCTAGTCAGAAGTTATAAAACCCATAATGCAGTTTGGATCGTGCCCCAATTTTACGATACAACCTGGGAAGCGACATTGTGGGGATCACTCAATAAAGATCCAACTGTTTAACTTATTGTTAACTGACTACATTGTAGGTAATTTGAATGAATTTTCAAGGTTGTATTGTTAAGTTGGGGTGTGATCCCTGGCTTTTAAGCAAATCAGTTTATGACTTCTGACAAGCACCCCCCTCCAGCTCCCATAGGGCAAGATAGCTCAGTAGGTTAGGCATGCAACTTGGAATTAACAAAAAACGAGGAAATTCCAATCTTTACAAGATTTTGTACAGTGTTTTTCAATTTTCAATGGTGAAAAAAAGTGAAAAACAAGGAAATCAGCTGATCCGAGGAAAAGTTGCATGCCTGGTAGGTAGAGCGCCGGTACGGTATTCCGTACATCGGGGGTTCAAATCCCGCTCCTGCCAGTTTTCTTTGTTCACTTTGAAAGTAGTGCAATAGATGAAGAACAAAAGCATAATATTATTCTGTCTTTTACTCACACTCGTGGGTTAACAGGGATCAAAATATCCACTGGACCGCGTCCAGTGATTTGAGAATTGGTCTAGTGAACTCTTGACCAAATTAGTCCGGTGGTCTAGTGATTTTTTTCATACACTGCGTGAAATGCTATCACTAAACTTCATTTTTTTTCCTAAATCTGGTGAACTGAAAAAGCCCCATAAATTTCCGAAATGGCTGTTTTTAGTTTTGAGGCAGGGAGTTTCAATCAAAACAACAAGGTCGGCAAAGGGGAAAAAATCAAAACAGCACACTCATTCAAAACACTGTGTTCTTATAAATGTTTACCATTGGTCTTGTGAAATACCTTCCGGTCTTGTAAAACTTTTGTGCTACTACTACTAGCCCAGCTGTCAAAAAGATTTTTACCTGAAATTTGACCCCTGGTTAACTAAAACTACTCCAATGGACTTACATCTTCCAGTTCACCATCATCATCTTCCTCGCCCTCTTCCGCATCGATGCCGTCCTCACCTCCATCCTCCTTCCCATCCTTGGCCATCTTTTCATGGTCCTCCACATCTTCCTCATAGTCCAACTCCACTGCATGGTCATCAAGATGGTGGACATCCAGCATCTCCGACTGCCTAGCTTCCATTGCTTCAGCCTTCTCTGATTGGTCACTTGCTGAGACAGTTATCTGTGATTGGCTAGCTTCCACCACTGATAGGTCAGATGCACTGGAAACCTTTTGCATATTTATACCAGGATTGGTAGCTACTTCAGTCAAACCCTTTTCAGAATCTGTGGTATCGATTTCTTTTTCCTCACTGTTGGTTTCACAGCTCTCACTGTGTGAGGAATTTTTTTGTTCAATTTTGCCTTCTACAACATCAATGTTGTTTTTACCTGAGTTTGTTGCATCGGCAATATGCGTGTCAATGTCAGTGTTGTGACTTTCCGGAAAATCATCTGTACAAGTTTCGTTACCATTATCAGTGTTCTGGTCAACACTACCCTGTAAGTCATCGCCAGAAGTGTCCTGACCAATTGACTGCAAAGTTCCTTCCTCATTCGTAGCTTTTTTAATCTCTTGATTCTTTGTATCATCTAAGCTCACAGCCCGAGTTTGTTCAGCCAATTCGACAACACAAGGTTGATGATCCACAGCAGACTTAGGCGTCTCAGCTGGGCTAGAGAGTTGATGCAGCATGGGATCTGTTCCCTGCACTGAGTCTTTTTCTTCAACAGTTTGATTCTCATTTGATTCAAGTTGGCGCGCCTCATTTTGGGAGTTATCACCCTCCTTGATACAGCTATCAACATCAGGAAAACCTGGGGAGCTTTTGGTTTCAGGAATCACATTAGTTCTTCGGAGTTCAGATAGTCTTGCTCCTGCCAATTTGTTCTCTACACTGCCTCCTTCACAAACTTCTTCATTATCTTTAACCTCGTCTCTATCATCCCCACTTTTGTGTTTCGTCTCAAGAGATTCACAGTCCTTATCATCCCTTGCTCTGTAGTCCCTCTCCATTTCCTCCCATCTCTCTACTTGATCTCCTTCTTGTAGTCTCTCCACGTCTTCTTCTTCATCCTTTGCTCCATCCTCGTTTCCATCATCACTTTTATCTTCACCGCTCACTGCCATTGGACTCCCGTGGGTTTCCTCAATGTCTCTTGGAGTGGGGCTTCTGACATCATCCTCTCTTTCAACTGGGTTTCCATCCGACACCTCCCCTGCTTCATCACTGCTGCTTCCAGAGTTATTACTTGGACTATCAGGTGTTTCAACAGGTTCTCCACCATTGTCGCTGGGTGTGTGGGGTCCACGCTGATGCAGTCTCTCATCTTCGTCTTGACTGCTTGAATCAACAGGACTTTCTGGGTCATCCATCCGAGTCAATGCCTCTTGTTCCTCACGACGTCTACCAACAATGTCAGGACCAGAGTTGCTTTCAGACCCTTCCTCAACGAAGCTACCAGCGGGACTTGCCTCTTCTGGATCAGAGTCATCGGGAGGGGCAATCGGCAGCTCTTCTTCTGATTCCATCCCTTAAAGAATCTCTGTTTGCAGTACTTCTAATTAGGGGTCACCTGAACTGAATGGAAAAGTAATTGGAAATACATGCATGAAATTGATGTGTATTTGCTGCATATAAGCATTTCATGTACACATTTGATCTAAAGCATAAAACTGATTTGAATTGCAAGATTTACAGTGAAACGCAGTAATTTCAGTGAGTGCTGCATTGTGCCTCCTTTGCTTCAGGTATTAAATACCGTGTTAATTCTCAGACTAGGTTGAATTTTTGGCTCTGAATGAAAAAGACGCATTTCCAAGTCATGACAAGGTAACACTGATTTGCTGATGCTGAATTGAGATGCAACAAACTATCACATGTAGTAAGTACTGATTATTCAACTCTGCCAGCTGCGTGAGATTAGTAGGGTCTCACATTTCTAAAACTGGTGGGGAAAAACCACAAAGTTAATTGCACTGTTGCATGAAATTTCAAATTAAATGAAGAATCAAAACAGAACCATAAAAAGCCTAATGCGGTAGAACCTAGCATGAAATAAGCCAATTCGGTATCTCAAAGGTCAAAGGTTTTTGGGATAAAATTGCTGACGTAATGTCACACCATGTTACGCACATTCTGATTGAATTGAACAAGTGGCGTTGTGCGACCACGTTTTGCGTTCATATGCGCGTTAGGTCACGCGGGATAAAATGTTGTCATGATTGTGCACATGCACAGCTGAAATACCGAACTGGCTTATTTTATTCGTTATTGTCATGACTTTTTGTATTTTTAAAAATAATTTAGAAATGTTTCTTTTCATGTTTTTGCACTGAAATCCGTATTTATAAATGATTTTGTAGGCTCAGTAATGAGATTTCTGTCATGACTAAACCACTGTGCTAGAACAGAAATACAAAAAAAAAAATGAATGGTCGCATTAGGAAGACATGGCAGAGTAAAGACGCACAAAACAACTGAACGAGGCCCTAACCGTTTAACGTTAGTATGAAAATATGGTTGCACTGAATATGCTGAAATTATGCTTCCATTTTTTTAGAAAAAAAATCATTCCCTGGAAAAGAAGGCCAAATGCTTTGCAAGGATATCAAAATGAAAGATATCATTATGCGCGCCATTTTGAAATTTGAGCAGGAATTCGGCATGCAGTGTGTCCGTGTGTTCACAAACATAACGCGCAGCCGCATATGTATTCAGCATTGCCTATTGCATTGCAGGCACTAAGCAGTAACTCATCGAGCGCGGTCAAGTGGTGGAAGAAAAATATTGTGTTTAGTATACATTTGCTCAGAGATTTTAAACAAAATTGATACCAAACGGACCTTGAATACTCATAGAGCATGCCAAGGATCACTTAGAATCCGTAAACGTAAAATTCAGCGTATATTAGTAAGTTAAAAATGCAGGAAAATGGAGCGTTTCCATCATTGATTAGGCGCCATGATGGATTCTCGAGCGAGCATGCAATTACCCACAATCCATTGCATTCCCCTCAGCTACCTGAAATTTTATTGTTTGGAGAAAAAGGGGGATGCGACTATCCGGGCCCATAAGATTTAGCAAGATTGCAAATGCTTCAAGAATTTGTCACAGTTTGCATACTGAAGACTGAATGAAATGTAACAAGGTCAAACATTGGGGAAAAGTAGGAATCACACCATATTCGTTTTTTCTTTTCTTTTCTTTTCTTTTCTTTTCTTTTACATTCTTCTCTCCGGGGACAGGGATGGGGGAGGGGGGGGGGGGGGGGGGGGGGGGGGGACATGATTCCATCACTCAATATCAATGAATATAAGATGGGGAATTAATTACAATAAGATAACATAGGCCAATTATAGACTTTTGGAGAATGAATCGCTTTCAAAAGGGGGAACTATGGGTGTGTTTTGTGGGGGGGGTAATCATTCTCGTGCATGATTACATGTACCTTTTCTCTGTTTGGCAGATCACATTTGTGTAAAGCAAATGATTGTTTAAGTCTGTAGTTTGTGTGGGATCCCTTTGAACGATCCTTTTGAACATTTTCAATGCATCCCTCTTTTTCAAACTTGGATCCGCCCCCGATAAGAGGTAATGAAAAATGTTGCTCAGCTAGGTGGTTGTACCGTTGTACTTTGTAAAACTATTGAAGCGGGTTCAAACGATTCGAGTATAAGTTTTATCGAAAGATTAGTATCGATTATTAACCAGGGAATTAACAATGGTACAATTGGTTTCGAGTCTTTCAAAATTGTTAACATCGATTTCTTGTAGTCGATTCCGATCCGCCATCCTGCTATCGAAATCGTAACCAACCGGCTTTTTCGAGGCTGTGTAACTTAGTTCTGGTAAATTTTATTTTTGTAAAGATGTTGGCAGTTGGCACCAAAATTGGGGCGTTTGCCCCTTTTATAAGTGCTACCTCCCAAAATGTGGCATCTCAACTGAGGCCAGCCGTCGTGGTGGCCCCATCTTTACTCCCAACTTTCAAGATTCCTGCCGACACAGCGAAACACACGAATCAGGCCATGAGCGCCCTCTTGCCCCGCAGCAGTCTGAAGGTTACATCAGGTGTCCTTGGTAAGTTCCCAAAGTGAATGACCGTTTTGATGCCA
Organism: Hippasteria phrygiana; assembly: GCA_037893225.1. Lineage (NCBI taxonomy): Eukaryota > Metazoa > Echinodermata > Asteroidea > Valvatida > Goniasteridae > Hippasteria > Hippasteria phrygiana. Next base: position 464,382 of record JAZGUH010000143.1, read on the forward strand.
TCTTTCCTATGGGGGGAATGTACACATGCGTTTCAGGTTGCGAATGGAGAATGGTTTATGACAGAGCGAATGTGCAATGATTCTCGCGGTCGGCATGACGTCACATCTTCCCCTTCGTCTATTTTTTTTATTAGGCCTAACGGCTTACGTTAGTTAGGGCATGGAGGTAGTAAAAGAGTAGTCCGAGTAACTTGGACCCTTTATCGCCTTTTTAAACATTTGGACATGATCTGGCGATAGTAGGGTCCAAGTACGCATACGACGATTTTCTATTCATTAATTAAATACGTCTAAAATCCCAACAAAAACATCAGAATTCAACCTTACAACGGCCACCAAAATACTAGATACGCTACCATCTGAACAAGTGGAGTTCCATGATCAGATGAAGGTACCAAGGTTTACCTACCATCCAAATAAAATGAAATTTACCGTTTAATTCCCAGAGAACCCCGCAGAACATGTCTTTTCGCTGTCTTGGAGTTCAAATCGTGACCCCTTTGACCTTGCATGACGTCACCCTCAATCCTCATGCGCAGCGCCCGCATGCACCGCGCGACAATCTGTTTATGCCGGCGACTGTTTCGTGAGTGGTACAACGGACATGTCGGTCCGATTGGAGGCTGCATGCGCGTGGGACTCGTTCTGTTTTGTATTGTTCTGTTGCGTTTTATTATTGGGGGCGGGTGTAATTTTGTTAAGGAAGATCAAACTGCTTGATCTTAATTTAATTACAAGTATCTGTTGTATCTGCCCATCTGCCTGAGATTTAACATGAAATTAAAACTGTGTGGGAGAATTCGACCTGCATGTGGCAGTTTTCGACTGCGCTGTCAGGAAAATTCGACCAGCGCTGATAATTGTATCTCAATACAGCTATTGCTTTGCCATTAGCCTACGTGCACTTTTTACCTTTCTTTACATTACAAATAATTATTTCAAGGGAAAATAAAAATTAAACCCCTAAATTACACAATCAATCCTTAAAATCTCGAAGTGAATACATTCAATTAAAACCTGAAGCGCGATCGTATTCACCCAACGCGCGCGCCGGTCAAATACAATGTACATGTACACACATTGACACAGCGCGCAGTGGTCGAAAACTGGCACAGCACGTCAGCAGCACCCTCTGTTGGTCAGAATTCGACCACCCCTATATCAGCCCTGCCCACAATAATTTTTCAGCCAATCATGCATCGACCTGGTGACTGAACAGAATGATTGACATGTTTGCCTTATTTGGCGTTAAGACCCCCTGTAAAGTCTAAAAGAGCGCCACCAATTGATACTATAGTTCATACTTGACCCTGTAACATAACCTCTGAAACACGCAACGGATTACCGGTACTCACCTTAAAATCTGGCATGAATTACGAGGATTTCGCGCACCTGTTCTGATTTCTCAACAATCGACAATCAAGGGCAGGAACTGAAGATCACGTGTATGGTTTATTGTGGCAACAGGATACCTCGCACGGATTTTTTTGAGCGGTTAGTAACGGGCGGTCAAATTCTCCCCCCGGTCGAAAACCCCCCGCGCTTAACCCTAATTTGTACACGGCGCGTGATTTTGCTTTCTCCTTCGCGCTGCATAGCAACCCATTGATCTCTGTACAAAGTTTAAGCGAAGTTCCTGGATGTTCGACTGGGAGAATGGCATGAATGGGTGGATCTGCATGGTTGACCATGACATGTTGACATATGGTTGGGACTGATCATCAACGATCATGCAGTCTGTTGTTCACGCAAGTGGTAGGCCTGATCTACATGTACATGTACATGTAGTCTACTGTAAACTGGGCCCTTCAAAGTTGAATACTCCAATCAGGGTTGTTTGATTTAAATCACTTGATTTAAATCATTGATTTAAATCATGATTTAAATCACTGGGAAAAAATCACTAATAAAAATCACGTTTTGATTTTGTTTTTATTTCTGTTATCTTTTTAATGTAAAAACAATTTCTGTTATTCAAACCTGACTGTCATTAACTGTATATCACTTATACTCACTCTAAAGGGATATGTATAAGGCCAGTTTCCTGAAACAGCATACTACATTTATCTTGTGTACAATGCATATGATTCTGAAGTACATTGTGTGTGTGTGTAATGTACTACCTGCATGTATGATACAGTATTCCTCTCTTACATGTGCATATAGGTTTAAATAACTCATGCATGTTGTAATGCGCCTATCAATTGATAACCCCCCCCCCCCCCCCCCCCCCCCCCTGACCTGACCGGTTGATAAATCATACTGTATTAGGGGTGTGCATTTACGGGTAGTAAAAGAATCGGGTACCCGATTGAAAAACATACGGAAGTTGTAATAATGGGCCGAATTTATAAATAGAAGTTAGCAATTGCTTATCTAGCAAAAGCTCAAGCAATAGAGTCTGAAAGTTCACCCCTGGTGGCGCACATACGGAGACCTTGAATAGGAAAATTAATGTGTAAAACTTGTAAAATTTGCAATTATTTTTGGTACATTGAATTCTTAAGCAATTTCTAGTTTTTATTTATTCAGCCCAATGTCTGTGTCTGATTTCAGACAAAAGTTTGAAAAACTCATGTGATTGTGCCGGCACATGCATGCGCCGGCATATCACAAAAGTCGGTTGTCGGAAGCTTTAATACAGTTGTATTTATTGTATAATGAGGCATGCTACATCTCGTCGAGGCTTTTATCCCATACCCAGACTATAAAAATTACTGTTAAATTCTCTTTTATTGTCAACTTTCGTGAGCGTCATAAACGTGAAATCTGTGGTGGTTTCCCATGAAGTCTGGTTTTAATTTTGAAAATTCCTGGACAAATAACATTTAAAACCTTTCCTTTTTCATTGTCTGGGAAGTTACTTATGTATGCGATAATGTAAAGTTGTACGGGTACTCGATTCCATAATCTGAGACCGGTTCCTGACATGAACGGTTGGGTACTCGGGTACCCGGTTCCGATGCACACCCCTATACAGGGTTTCCCCATCACTTTTTTTTTTCACTGGCCGGCCGGACTTGTTAGTTGGACTTTAACTAGTCCGCCAGCATTTTCACTGGTCCACTTTTTTTTTTAAAGTGCTTTTCTAATTATGAGGTGGTACTAAAAGCTCCATAAAAAATGATACTTAAAATAAATGGAACAGCCTTAGCTGGCATAGTTTTCTGCGCGCGTTCGTTTGGCTATGCATGCACTATACCATTGAGGATTTTAACTGGCCCGCCGGACTTTTTTGAGAGGGTTTTAACTAGTCCGCCACCGTTTTAACTGGCATTTGGCCAGCGGACCAGTGTTAAGGGCGAACCCTGCTATACTGCATATGTACTGTATGCATGTAAAAATTGTGCCCTAGTTAATTGCTGATTTCGTTGATTCCCATGCAACTCATTATTCACTTCAGGCAAGTCAAAGCAGAGAACCTGTCTGGTTGATCAACTGTACAGCTGCTACAGCTGCCGATTGTGCAATTGGCACATTTTGCATTCATTTTGACTTTGGACATTGCTGGCTGTGTATTTGGGATGTACAATATTACTGCAAGTGATCACTTAAATTGAAAAGATGTGAACTTTCATGTCATTATTTCGTGTTAGTAGAACATTCCAACAATCCTCTTTCAGGATTTAATGTACCCCCCCCCCCATCATAGGGGAAACAGTCAAATTTCTGTCCTCACAAATAAGGACTCTAGGTTCACTCCCCCTAATTCCAGAATCCAAAAGCAATATGTACCAATGCATTTCATAAATGTATACATGTCCCTCAACACAAACATTGCAGTGCCGAAGTATTCAACATGTGTGCATATTTTTGCAGGACCGAGCTATGTCAGATACGCACACACAGACATCAGATTTCCTGACTTCTCAGAGTACCGTCATTCAGACACACTAGATCCCAACAAACCAGCCAACCAGAGATCGGTGGATCGCAAGGCGTACTCATACATGATGGTGGGAGCCGGCGGTATTGCCACAGCCTACATCGCCAAGACGCTAGTGACGGAGTTTATCAGTACCATGAGTGCTTCTGCCGATGTCTTAGCCTTGGCACAGATTGAGATTAAACTGAACGAGATTCCTGAGGTTGGTATTATGACCTTTCTGTAGTGGGGCTTGTCTTGGGCAACCAAGGCATTTCACAAAGCAGTTGGAATTTGGTCAAACAGTTTTGGACAAATTTTTTTTTACCCTACATTGTAACTTTCTAGGTGGTGTGAAAAATCATAGCTTTAATTTAGTGTAGGTTTGACCCTTGTGGCATTTTGTGTTCTCGAGATATCTTGACATTTGTATACTCATATTTTTCAAATTTAACAGAAGTGCGTTCAGAGATACATGTATATCCCTTTAAACACAAAAAGTGCAAAGAAATAAGATATCTATCAACATTTATTTTTTCATCTTTATTCATCAATATTAATGTTTCTGAAAATAAAATAAAGTATGAAAATATAGATATAATACATGTAGAAGCCAACAAACCCAAAACAAAAAAATCACATACATGTATGTGAAGATTTTTTCACCCACTTCACATAGGAAAGCCCTGTGTGTATTTTCACACAGTGCGACATACATGTAATACCCTTTTTCGTAGAGCGGGTCACAATTTGGTTCGAAGTGAAGGTACACAGCGGTATGTTTCAAATCTGGTTGGTCAGGACCCTAGACTGAGTATCATACGTTGCATTGCATCAACGTCTGATATATGTGGACATGCTAATTTATGCGACCCCTTGCGCCAGCCAATCAGAGTGGACTTTGTAAACTTGTGACATCATTTCGATCAGAAATGTGGACAAAGGTACTGATTGGTTGATAGGTGTCAGCTGATCCTGTTTCGTTAACGTTAGGAACTACATTTGTATTTGTACTGATTGTCGTCAGACATGTTAACCCCTTGACCTCGGGTTTTAGATGGGGGCGACGGGGCACCAGGTCTGGTTGTGCAGCCAAGCGAAACGGAAACAAGATGCTTGTGCAGCCAAGCATAACGGACACAATACCCCAATAAAGGATTGAAAGTGCAGAGATTGGCATGTGTCAACCGGCCTGGTGGCAATTTTCAATCCGCACATAAAACGGTGGAAAGGGGTTAAACATTGGAAGTCTGTGGAGAATATGTATGGGTTACAAAGACAAAAAAGAAACGTTCAGAAATTTTACCGATTCCAGCCTGACTACACGTTTAGCCGTCATGTTTTCTCAGCTAACAACTGATCAGCGGTTTGCCAAAGGTCAAAAAAATTAGCAGGCTGATTGGTCAAAATCTAAAGGTCAAGAGGCGGTCGTCTTGCATAATTAATTGCCGGATCTGCACACATACATGTAGGGGTTTTCGAAACGCTGGCTTCGTCTTGGCTTCGGCTTCGGCTTCGTCTCCGACTTCAGAATAACTCGTCTTGTGCCCGGCAGAAGGGCGTAAGGACAAACAATGGGTCAAAAGGTCAAATGGTATATTGGGGGTAATCGATAGGGTATTCAAATATCTTTATTTTGATACACATTTCGTCTCAAGGGGTTACGTCATTCTGACGTAATTAACAGAATGAAAAGGGTGTAAGGGGTTTTTGCATTCTTTGTTCCCGGCAAAAGGGCATTAGCGTGTAATACCAATGTAACAAAACATGATAAAAGTTTGTTCACCTCTCCACTTCAACGGGGCGTAAGCGCGCTTAGAGCAAAGTTTGTTCCCGGCAAAAGGGCGTAAGCATTTCACATGCTGCTTACGCGCACGTTTAAGGCAGAAGAACTTCCCGGCAAAAGGGCGTTAGCATCAATATGCAAATAACTGTAAAATTAAGTAATAATTTTGTTTAAAAATGCACAGCATTATTGGAAATATTAATAAATTTGCATCTGACAGAAATGAACCTTATGCGATTCTTAATTTAGAAATGGCAACACAAAAACTTTAAAGTTGATTTTCTCGGATTGTGTAATTACGCGTCAAAGCGCGCTTACGCCCTTCTGCCAGGCACACGACGAACTGCTTTCATAGTCTTAACACCGGATTTCATATGGGCGCCAGGCCGGCTTGTGCAGCCAAGCAAAACGGAAACAAGAGGCTTGTGCAGCCAAGCATAACGTACACAATACCCCAATAATGGATTGAAAATGCAGAAATTGACGTGTATAGACGTCACCCGGCCAGGTGGCAATTTTAATCTGCACCCGGCCAGGTGGCAATTTCAATCTGCACGTATTTGTGTCAACCGGTGGCAAGGGGTTAACCAAAGGAATGTTCCTGAAGCAGAACATGCACCAAAGTTTAGAATATTTCCATTTGGTTTGATTCTAAGTTATTCAGAAGTCGGAGACGGAGCCGAAGCCGCGACGAAGCTAGCGTTTTGAAAAACCCCATACTATAGACGCTCGTCGCGTTGCACGAGAGGCTATTCCATAGGCTAGTCAGGACCTAGCATTTTCCCTGGAACTCCTTCATACAATACAATACAATGATACAATACAATAAAATAAAAACTTTATTATCCCACTACGGGGAAATTCCATTGGGCTTTTTACATGCAAATTTTAAAAACTCATAAAATATCTATTTATCATCAGGTTAAAATATAATAACGCCACTCATTTTTATTTTACAAAGGTAGACAATAAAAATCTTGTCATGGAGGACAAAGATTGCAACACAGCAGATCATTGTTCCAGCAGATCATTGTTCCAGCAGATCATTGTTCCAGCTGCTCATTGTTCCAGCTGCTCATTGTTCCAGCTGCTCATTGTACCACCCGATAGCTGCTGGTACAAAAGAACTGCCTTAACGCAAAGTTTTTATCCTCCGTTATTGGACGAACTTTGTATGCAACGGATGGCACCTATCAGTAGTGTTGGGCGACATGCACTTTTCTGGAGTCGACAAGTCGGCAACTTCAAAGTCGCAACTTCGACTATTAAGTGGCCGACGTTTGGCTGATTAATTTTGGAAATTGGTTTGACACCAACATTATTGATAGAAACAATGCATACAGACATGACAGAGCTGCCAATCTATTCAAACTCATTTCCATATCAGTAATTTGCTCAGAAAAGCCGCATTTTTCATGAAATTTTAAATAAACTTTACCTAAAAATCAGAGATTTTGTTTGTGCAGCATAACGTTACACATGCTACATGTGCATAGTCCACACCGCGTACTGCTGCACATTGAAAACGCGTAGAATTATCCACCCAGCTGATTATCCACACAGCCGATTATCGTGAACTCAACCACTTCTTGTCGCAATTTGTCAAAAGTTTTAATTGAAATTGTAGATCCAATTCTTTGTTTGTTATTGGCAAGATTTTATGAACAAATCTTGTTGAAAACTCTTGCCAGCGATTATGCTTATCGAGTATGAAGTTCCAGAATGAATGTGAATGACTAGCTACCGGACTTGATACACGGGTATTCTTCACTACACGATAGCAGAACCCGACTATGAATTTCGGTGTTGCATGATTTAATGTCCCTCAAACAACAGACTCGCTCTGCACAATACGTACGCTAAGAAGGTTCTTTTTCTTCATAAGAGTCCATACTTATTTTGCCACATGCGCAAGTACTCCCGGCCGGACATCGACATGACATGCACAATGTACATGTACATGTACACCAAGTAGGGCCAATGATTTTCCGCGATCGCGGAAAACGGACGGAATTCGCGGAATCTGCTCCTCGAAACGGAAAACAGGATTTGAATCTGAAGAAAAAACGTATGCAGTATTATTGATAAAAAAACATAATTTCGTAAAATGTATTGGTCCCAAACGAATTGTTGATGATTGATTGAACAGATGAGCCATTAACAAATGAGTGTTGTTTAGATCACGATTGTTGGGGGGACAAAAAAGTACAAGATCAGAGCAATAAATGTTACGAGATCATTACCGTTAGCAAGCGAGTGACAGACCCGACGTACGCCGTAGCTTGAGGTCAGCGCACGGGTAAAAATCATCAGATCATCACACTCACGGCACGTTTATTTTTCTCCGTTCAATCATCAACCATTCGTTTAATTCTTACTTTGGCTCTACTGAAATGCATGTTGTGCTTATTCACCTATCCAGGTCCAAAAATACACCGTAAACTGTCCTATTTTGTCGCCTCACGTTAGCGTGAAAAAAAAATGGCCGACATGAATTTCTCTTCGGCTTGAAGAAATACAAATCACGTGATACGTGCGTGATGTCATGCGTATACGGCTATTGTATGCCTCTTACGTGTGTGGTCGTGGTGGCGGTGCAGTATTAATGACTTGACTGATGGTGAAGTTAAATACTACGTCTGTAAATGGATCGGACGTTGATAAAATAATCTTTTTTTGGAAATGTTCCCGCGTTCCAACCGAACGACTATTTCATTATCGTTTCAGAACTATTTTCTTTTTAACAACAAAAACAAAATCAAGAGAATAAAGGGGTTCGAAAATTAATATTCATGAAACATCGTAAACTGCCTTTTTTAAAGGCAGTTTTAAGAGCATGAACAACAGACAATAAGACACAGTTCTAGCATAAAACAATTGAGATCCTTTAATTGCTAAATAATTATAAAACAATGCATTCAAATTTACAATTATATGTATTGCCTGTGTACATTGTGTATGTTTAAATGCACCTTTATGTATTGAAACAAATGTGAAACAGAATTTTTCAGCCTGAAACGGAATTTAGGATTTTTGAAAACGGATTTTGCACTTTTCTGAAACGGAAAATCAATAGCCCTAACCAAGTGATTCAGACATGGCCTCAAATCGTCATCCGCGAAGCGCGAGCGCTGGCCATCAAGGAACAAAATATGTGCGGACGAACTTAAAAACAGGGAGTTACGATACAAAGAGTGCGGAACTCAGTGGAAATGCCGCTCAAACGCGTAATAATAATGAACCAATACACGCGCAGTATAATAGCATAATATGCATGACAAAAACATTATTATGGTTGGATTTAGGCATTTTGAAACATGAAAAAAGTCGACTTTGTCAATAGTGGGAGTCGGAGTCACGACTAGCGTTAATAGTCATGACTCCGACTTAAGTCGACTGAGTCGCCCAACACTACATACACATGTACATGTATCAATTTTGCAATGTCATTTGATCTTATTGCACATGTTGGACTTAAATAAGTCAACCAGTGGTCATGGTGGTTCCTGCTGATGGCCTGTAATCCTGTTAGCTTGCTGAATTATTTTATCCAACATAATATGATCTTAGGTGCTCATATTCCCAAACACAAATGAGACAACAATACAAGACAAGAATACTCCGTACAAAATTGTATTAATCAGATTTTCGGAGTATTCTAACTTGTTGTCTCATTTGTGTGTTTGGGAATATGAAGACCCAGGATCACATTACATGTACGTTGGATAAAATAATTATCAGGATTAAATTAATAAAAATAATTAACAGGATTATTGGATTCATGTCTGACGCTCTGTTGCTTCGTTGAGCCTCTTTTATTGATACTACATGTATCATGGAAGGTGTTCCAGTGGCCTTTCATCATTAGTCTCAGTTCCCCTGCCCAAACTTTCAGTCTCGCCTGGCTGTCTCATCGCGTCCTTTCACTGTTGTCCAAAGGCTAGTACTGTGAGCTACTCTTGAAGTTTTTCCCTCGCACTGCCTCTCTTTGGTACTCCTTACCTGGGTCATTCTATAAATTTGGGGTCAAATTTTGGTGTCCCCGTAACAGTTACATCTGACATGTATGAGATTTTGAAATTCAAAACACATTCTTTGACCCTAACCCTCCGGGGCATTTTGGCTAGAACACTGCCAGATGCATCAGATTGCATACTTTGTCACATTGACTTGTGTCCAGCAAAGTGGAGCTGTCAGCTGGCAGGGTTAGGGTTAATGCCTTCTATCTCCAAGAGTGATTATGTACATGTAAAGCATAGTACCTGCTAGCCCTAGAAAGACGCCATGATATGGCGTCCTAGCGCACAAGACTGCAAAACAGTCCTATGCTAAAAACCGAGTTTCATAAATCACACTTTACCTGCATTAATATTCTTGGCATCATCTCCGTCCACAGTTCAACAGCCCATCTCCCAGGTAGGATAGAAATGTTCCTCCAAGAATGTTAAGAACAGGAGATATTTGCAGCGCAAAATCGTCTCCACGCGACGCTGACTTCACAAACAAGAGGAGCAATACCCACATCTAGAACGTTCATCAACAGAGGAGGCAATTTACAGTCGCCATGCACGGCCATGGCGCACGCACCGTGCGGTGACCGCCTGTAAATTGCGCCCTCTGTTGATAAACGTCAAGACGTGCGGACAAGGTACTATTTCTCGTGTTTGTGAATTAGCGTCGCATGGAGACGATTTTGAGCCGCAAATATCTCCTGTTCTTAACATTCTTGGAGGAATATTTCTATCCTACCTGGGAGATGGGCTGTTGAACTGTGGACAGAGATGATGCCAAGAATATTTATGCAGGTAAAGTGTGATTTTTGAACCTCGGTTTCTAGCATAGGACTGTTTTGCAGTCTTGTGTGCTAGGACGCCATATCATGGCGTCCTTCTAGGGCTAAGTACCTGCCAAACAAGTAAAAAATAGTATGAAGTGAATGGGAAATTACACAGGTTATGTGTAACAGGGACACCAAAAATGTCATACTTTTGGACCCTAAATTTATAGAATGACCCACCTGTAACCTGCTTCCATTCCACCTTTAATCTTTCAAAAATCAAACAAAATGTGAATAGATACCTTCTATCCCTGTAATTTCTGTCTTTGCTTGTCCTTTGGAACCCACACCATGAGTGGCCTTTTGGCATTGTGTTGGGCGATACAGTGGCCACTAAAAAATGTAAACAAAAAAACCCCAGCAAATGGCGAATAGAATTATAGATCAGCAAAATATCACAAATGTATATTTAGAAATCAACAAGATGATAAAATAATGATTGAATTTGAATGTGTATTTCCTTTTAGGGATAGAAAATAGGCCAATATAATCTGCTTTTTCTTAAAACAATGTGTTGTATAATTTGTCAAACAAACCACAAGGGAAACTGACTGGGTAAATTTGAATGAATTTTCAAAGTGAACAAAGAAAACTGGCACGAGCGGGATTCGAACCTGCGACCTCCGGAATACCGTACCGGTACTCTATACCAACTGAGCTGTCTTGCCCTATGTTGGCGGTCTCCCAAATTGTCAGTGTCTTTGTTCGGGGGTCAGAAGTCATAAACCCAGAATGCCGTATAGCTAGGGATCATGGCCGATTTTCTTGTACAAATACATGTATCTACTTGGCAACTAGGACAGAATTTCACTATGCTGAAATAATTTTGCAGGACCAGTTCCTATTGAAGTTTTAAATGAAACAAGGAAATGCACGGGGTAGCTCGAGGTTGAACCCTGCGATAATACAGGATTTGTTAGGGTACATTGTGTACATGTACCTCGCAGTGCATGACACTCCAACCTTGAGCTCCCCTTTAATTCCGCATCTCCCCCCATGAAGGCATTTTGCTAGGAACCTTCGTAACCATTATGCTCCTTGGGTTAAAGTGTGCAAGTGATCTCTTTTGAGTTGTATTGTTCTGAGAATAACTGGTTGTTCTAACTTAACGTTTCTAACACTATGCTCTGTTCGTCATCAGGAGACGTCATCAGTCTCAACCGGTTCATAACAACCGGTTCTTCTCAGAACTACACAACTCAAAAGAGATCATTTTCACATGGTTTACTGCAAATCTTTTATACTTCGTTCATGTTCCCATGCAAATCTACAGTCTTATCTCCTTAGGGAACTTTGTAGGGCTGTGAATCCGAATCGGTACCCGAGTACCCAACCGCTAATGTCAGGAACCTGTTCCAGATTATGGAATCGATTACCCATAACCGACTTAACATATTACTTTGTAAGTAATTTTATAAGTAATTTCTCAGACAATGAAAAAGAAAGTTTTTGAATGTCATTTATGGGGAATTTTCAAAATGAAAACCAGTGTACATGGAAAAACAAAACAGATTAACCCTAACCCCCTGGGCCCTTATTGCTAGGAACCATCCTCAATCCTCCAAAATCCTCCTGTGCTTCATCCTCAATCCTCCAAAATCCTTTGCTTCAATCACCATTCCTCCTCAATCCTCCAAAATCATCCTGTGCTTCAATCACCATTCCTCCATAATCCTCCATAATCCTCCATAATCCTCCATAATCCTCCGGTGCTTCAATCACCATTCCTCCTCAATCCTCCAAAATCCTCCAAAACCACCATGAGGATTTTGGGGGATTGAGGAGGGTTAGGGTTAACGTTTGATGCTTGCAAAACAGCAATTTACACTGTAAAGCTATCTATAGAGCTCACAGTACACTAGGACATGGTACCCGGGTACGGTACCCGTGCTTTTTTCAGTCGGGTACCCGATTCAGTACGTCCTGTAAATGTACACCCCTAGTACTTTGTGCGTTTTCAGGAATGTACATGTATGTATACATGTACAAGAGTAGTAGTACCCCAGTTCTGTAGTTATTCTGAATATTTACGATTGCTCACAGGGGAAGAATATGACTTTCAAGTGGAGGGGCAAGCCCCTCTTTGTGCGGCACAGGACCCAGGCAGAGATCGATGAAGTGAACTCGGTGGACGTGGCCTCCCTCCGCCACCAACAGCACGACAGCGAGCGTGTCAAGGATCCCATATGGTTGGTGCTGATCGGCGTCTGTACCCATCTGGGCTGCGTGCCCATTGCCAACGCGGGCGAATTCGGCGGCTACTACTGCCCATGCCACGGCTCCCATTATGACGCATCAGGGAGGATCCGGAAGGGACCAGCCCCCGAGAATCTAGAAGTCCCGGAGTATGTCTTCAATGGCAATGAGTTAATCGTAGGATAGCTGTAGCTAAACACCTAGGTTGGGACAAGTATTCGCTGCCACTGGTATGTCGACTTGGTATTTTGAAACTGCAATCAAGAATAACCTGGGTGCTTTCTAGCATCTTCAACCATGAATCTCTTTTTAAAGCAATGGAAGTTTAGCAGGGTTTGATGAGGGAGTGTCTCAAAAGTCAGAACATTGCTGTTCACTTTGGAATGCTCCTGTCAGAAACACTTCATGTTCCCATTGGGGTTGCCAACGTGAACAGTCTGTTCCGGAGTAAGCTTGCACGTGCATAGACCTGTGTTTCCGTACTGGATCACCTGGGGTGTGTTCAGTAGCGCAGTTATAAATTTTCCTATAGCATGGTATTAAATTGGGAGATCCGATTGGTCGATAACTGGTCACATGGTTTATAACAAAAATTTATGTGTTACTCCAAAACTGATGTACCCCGTGGAGTACATTTACCTTGATCGCCCCCAGGGCTGCTCTGAACAAGTGTAATAGAAGCAGATCCTGGGGAAGAGGTTTCAATTTTGCTGGTACTATGCGAACCACTGTATATTTTCATGTAATGCGCGCACAGGGAACAGTTTGGAACAGTGACCTTTTATTGCCGCCATTACTGTTTACTGCTATTTCACGTTCAAACTACTCTGGGATTTGTACAGGCATGTATTTAATACCATGGTATAACAAAACAATTGTCTGCTGTGATGTACAATGTAGTCAATGGGTTTTGTAAACCCTCGGGGGGAAAAATGGCACCCTCGGCTTCGCCTAGGGTGCCATTGTGTACAAAACACAATAAACCACATCACAGCGGACAACAATTGTATAATGTACGCTGGAATGCGCAACTCGCATACCTTCACTGTTGAAGTTTGGGATAAGCAATACGGACGGCATACTAAGCATCGCTACTGCAGATGTGGTATGCGAAGGATGCGTACCGGTACCAAGATGGCAGACGGCGAGTGAGTGAATGGACTTTAGATTTTTCCCCAAAGATTGTTGTCCTTTTTCTATTAATATGTTTGTAGCATATCGCAGAGATAATTTACTTTAGGTTGCTCAAAAAATCTGTAACTAGGGACGAAAGGAGCGCTTTTCTTTTCACTGCGTTTGTAGTGGTTGCCATGTTTGTTTACGTTTCTCTCCGGTTTGGTACACAGTTGTTCAATTGGTAGTATGGGACCCGCAATAACGACGCTCTCCTTGTCGCAGTGGTATTGAACGCACACCTGGTGTTTCCAATGGAGCGCGCATTGTGATTTTTGAGATGCTCTCTCTCTTAAAGTTTCAGGTAAATTTAAACTATTTCCCAGGTTTTAACCCCTTGAGTCCAGGGCACTGTTATCGAGAGTGCGTACTCCTGGATGGTATTAGCGACAGAAGGCGGTGCAGAGCACCGGACAAGTGAGTGGGGCATGCAGGCTGTGGATAAAGTGCTGGCATGTGGGGATTTTGAGGGCGGTGCGGCCAAGTACATGTATCTTACAGGGAGTATGAATGAAAAGCCCCCATCTATTCATTACACTCCCCATTCAAGGACAATATAGTTCACCGATCTCTATTCACCACGAAACCCTCACCAGCCACAGCTGAATGATGAATAGAGCAGTACATGCTTGAATGCACGTATGCACAGCCACAATCATGGTTACACCATTTTTGGTGTCCATGTTATTAATAACATTTTGAAAAACAATATAATGTCAACAACATTATTTGAGATTAGACACGAATCGGTCATCCAGCTTTATGCCAACTTGGATTAAAAAGTGCTCTAACAGGGATCGAAATATCCGCTAGACCGAGTCCAGTGATTAGAGCGTTGGTCTAGTGAACTCTTGACCGAACTAGTCCTGTGATCTGGTGATTTGTTTCATACACTGCATGAAATGCTATCACTAAAGTCCATTTTTTTCTTAATCTTGTAAACTGAAAAAGCCCAATAATTTCTAGAATGGCCATTTTCAGTTTTGAGGCAGGGAGTTTCAATCAAAACAGCACACTCATTGAAAACACTGTGTTCTTATTTTTACCATTGGTCTTGTGAAATACCTGGTGGTCTAGAATTTTGTTTGTGCTACTAGCCCGGCTGTCTAGTAGATTTTTACCTGAAATTCGACCCCTGTCTAAGTGTGGCAAATCCTAATTTTTCAAAGAGCTATTCAGCATTGCTCTGTCGTTCATAATGGTGTCTTTGTAACAAAAAGTGTACCCATGATTGTGGCTGTGCACACATGTACAATACATAAACAGGCCCATTGGCCGCATGGGCCTACGCAACAGTAGTGCGGGGTTGTGGCTACAGACGTCAACCGGCCCAGTAGCATCGCCTCATGCTGCAACTATAGCCGTCATCCGGGCTCAATGGGTTAACTCTTATTGATTCGATAGTTTTGAAGTTTTTTTGGTAACATTAGTAACAGTCCCAAACAATGGCAGTGTTTTACAGTCCCATGTACATGTACACATGCAATTTTAATATAAAATATCCAAAGTTTGTGCACAAATTGACAACAGAGAATGAAAATAAATGTTTTGAGTGCATTAGATAAGCATGCCAGGGGTATTTCAATAATGTATTTAGACCCGAGTGCTCCTCTTCCAAGTTCAACTGAGAAAATGAATGTCTTGAGAATACAGGTAGAACCAGTTTTTTTGTAACATCAATCATTTTCATGTTTCCAACAGTGCATCTTGATATTGTTAAAAGTTAGGTATTTATTTGAAGGAAATCTGCCCATTGCCATTGGGCTTCACTTCCATGTGACGGTATGTTTGTGAATGTGAGGTATCTTTCCAAAGTTTCATCACGGTTGGAATTTATGTGTCTGTCTAATGTTGTTTTCATCCTTCTCCTGCCGGGCTGCCTGAATTGGGAATGCATACCTCATATGTATATTATGAGGTACATGTATGCATTCCTAGTATGCTGTTGGGTTTTGTGTTTTCAGACTTGACTTTCATGAAACATCAATGGTACCAACTTTCAAACCAGGAACGGTCCCCAACAAAACCTGGGCCCAATTTCATGAAATCTGTAACAGTAAGCAAAACAATAGCCACTGGCTGTTGCAGTTGTGACCTATCACTCATTGGTACACACCCCTTCGAAAACCCTATGGAATTTTGCACGTTCACTTTTGTTGTCTCAGATTTTGTGTGATTGGACAATAGTTCTCATGGGCCATGTAACACTCCTGTTGTTCGTGTCACCTGTTAGTACCTGACGGGGAACTGATTAAAATATTCACTTACAGATACATGTAGTTTAAATCACTGTAATTCACGTTGTCATTGCAATCGAAAGGAACAAGGGGGTGAAATCAGGCCTCAAAATCCCCTCTTTAGCCCTTTAATTGTACGTCACAGGCGACCGTTTCTTGGCACATAAGGACAGCCATTTGAAAATATGACAGTCTTTTGCGTTAAAAAACGTAACTTGCACAAATTAATGTACAATTCCATATTTTCTCTGAAAAGGGTACATTCCTAAAAGGCAACCTAGAATACAATGTTAATTCTCCTATTATTTATACATCAACTCACCGCTTTATTTCTGGAAGATGCAACGTTTACATACAAGGGTGTCGACAACTTCGTAGATGCGCTATCATGCAAACAAATATAGCGGCTCCCCTGATGATCTGCATGCAAGTCCAACTTTCTCGTAAATGTCATGTTTTTGAATATGCGTCGAATATGGCCTGAAAAGTAGGTCATGTTGTTCCGTTCTATGCCACTAACAAACTTCATTTTTTAATTCAAGACATCAAACTGAGTAGGAAAACATAACCTAATTCCCCAACTGGTACCACGGAGGTCATTTTCTGAAAGTTTTTTACGGTAGTGTAACATGGCCTAGTATTAAGCTGTTTGGACAGTGTTAAAATATCTGAACAGAGGCGATTCTTTCTCTTATGACCATTTCTTAATGTTGCATTTGATCCAGAATTTGAACATTCGCCAACCACTCAACATGTTGCTTTGTACAAAATCTGTATACGTTACTTCATGTTTGGTTCGGCAATTTAAATTGATCTGTTAATGAATATGCACATGTACAAGATTTGCAACTTATCCGTGTGAGATTTTCAATAAAGGATTTATGTAAAAATTATGCAGTCTGCAATGTTTCCGTTGTGTTCGGCTCTGAATTTGTTTTAGCTAAGGCACTTTACATTTATCAAGGGTGAGATTTGTCAGGATTTTTTTTTAAGAATCTCTTTTGCAATCTGGAATTCCTGAGGTGTTGTCCTAAAGGTGTTTTTACCCTATAAAAGTGGATATAAACCAATACAAAATTGATATTTTAAGGGGTGCAAATCTCACCCCTGATGTATGTCCAAATTTTAATATCATCTGATCTCAATAGCCTAGCTGATTTGGGAATTTTTTTTCTCCAAAACTGCAATGAATGCTTCCATCTGGTGATGGTCAAAGTTTCCCTTGTTCCAGTGGCCATTAGGAATATGTTGGTTAACCTATTTATGAAAATGAATTAAACTGTTGCAAACTGCTGACTGGATTGACCTGAAATATACAAATCAACCAAATTAGCTGGCTTAACGTTCCTAACTTAAGCAAGTTCTTTCTCAAAGGCAAAGAGAAAGAACTTGCCTAACCACCCTGCGGGGCACCAGGCACAAATCCAAACACTCTCGCACCTGTGTACTGTTTGCGACAGTAAAGTGTACTTACATGTACGACACATAGAAGCATTTAAAAAACTAAAACAAAATTCCGGACAATTATCTTCTTTCAGTTCCTGGATATATTTTGCCCCAGAAAAAACAACCTTATCTCCCCCCAAGCAGGCCACAGACAACCTTCTTCTGGAAGGCCCACCCCCTTTGTCCAGTAATGGTGTTTATTGGTCAAAATAATCCATTGATGTCAATCTTGGCTCTGCACTAGAGAGAGACAACAGGCTTGCAGCCAGCACCACCAAAACATACATTGTATGGAGGTCATCAACCTATGGTGTTTTGTCTAATTATTTAAGGGTGAATGTTGCATGACAAGCTATGGGGAACTTGTAGGAACTTAAAATAAAATCAGATTTTTTGACACCCCAGGGCGGTAGTTATTTAAATTTTAGCAAACAGCAACTGTCCAAAACAGTACACCGGTGCCTCAGGGCTCTAAGTTCGAAATGTTAAGCCAGCTAATTTTATTGATTCATACGGGGTGTCCCCAAAAAGATGCACAACCATATTTCCGAGTAATCCATAATACTAATTTTCATACTATGAATCTTTATTTCATCAAAATCCGACCATCCGTTTAGGACTTTCACCCAAAATCATGAAGCAAAGTCAGTTCTCTACTGTGAAGTAATTTTTGAAGTTGATCAATAACATGTGGGAACAACAAGGAGCGCTGTTTTATGTTTGCTTATGATTGTGCGGCTAACCATGATCCTACTGACCACTTTCATAATCAATGGTAAATAAACATGTAAGTGATTTAGTAAAAAAAAATAAAGGAAAACAAAGAGCAGTGTAACATGTGGTATTGGCCCAGAAGACCAAACCCATGTCCGTTTCATTGACGGCATTGTCGAGATCAGGGTCCATGGAGGACCTGACTTTGCTTCACTAACTTGGGTGCAAGTCCCAAAACAGATGGTCAGATTTTGATGAAATAAATATTTGTTTTTCATTTAAGAAGATTTCCTATCACATAGTATGAAAATTAGTATTATGGATTACCTGGAAATATGGTTGCGCATATTTAAACAGGTTTTGGGTTGCCAAGATCAGTGGGTATTCAGACTGGCTTTGCCTGTACAGACATTTAAAACAACTTGTTTATTAAAGAAGATTTGAAGGTTTGCATGGAGAAGGTAACAATAAGATAAAGACTCTCTTTTTTAAAACTTTTTTAAAATTGCTTTATCAAACCGATTCCACTTTAACAGGTGCAGATCCGGGGGTGGGGGGGGGGGGGGAACGTTTCCCCCGGTAAATTGAGTAGGAAAAAAAAGGAAGGAAAAAAGAGGGTGTGGTGAGAGAAAAGGAGGCGCCGATATTAAACATCTGCTGTGGCTACCTAATGGCATTAGAAACACTACTGAAAAATGCAATAAGAAAAAAGGTTATCAATCATGCTATGGATCTGAAACCCTCTTTTAAGAGAAAACCGGAGTATTTCACGGAGCCCTGGGATTTCAACTCTCTCCATCTCAACATCTAATCCCCTTGGGGGTACCTTGTGGAAATTACAATCGCAGATGACAAATTTCTGTCGGACTCGACGCCAGTACACATAGGCCTATGCCTACGAAGTACGATAAGTCTATTATGTCTTGCACCCGATCTGCCGATGGTTTTAACACAGGGCAAGGAACAGTCTGAAATCAAACCCTTTTTTTGAAAATTTCAACTGGACTGAATTAAAACCAAGAAAAATTCCGGATAAATAAAAAATAAAGGGCAAAAACTGCAAATTAAACGCCAACAATTTGGGGAGGGAGAAACTTTTTGTTGTCATGACATGGCAAAAATAATGATATATATATTCTCCATATAATCTTAATAACGTTTGTTTTCCGGGTCAAGGTTTTTCTATTATTCACACTTAGCCCATGCATGGACCGTCTACATAAGCTGCGATGGAGTCCAGAAATCAGGTCTCAAAAGGTTGCAGAGAATAATATTACTATACCGAAGTCAGTGAAAGCGGCCAGGAATCGCCTCAGATTGCACTACGGAGTATCCAGAATCCAAAATTTTCCGGGTCCATTAAGCGAGCCCCGGACCCCACGCCGTCAGAGCTTCGCGCTCGCATTTGTCCGCTTTGGGTGTTCCCCCCGTCTACAAAATTCCTGGATCCGCGCATGTTTAATCAGGCCTAATGTTGATGAAAAACAATGATGGAGATTACAAGCTACACAAGGGTTTTTCTTTATGCAAATTTGGTGTATTTCCTGACTTGATTAGTATACATGTACTGCAATCACGTTTACAATGTTCTTCAAATATTGTGCCTACTAATATAAATATGAAAAATTTAATTCAAACATTTTGTCCATCGAATTGGGGAGCAAAACACTGTCAATGGTGTTATTTTTTTCCACTGATGGAAATGGTGGTGTGGTGTAGTGTTCATTGTGCTTCTATGACACACGTTACCCTGCCAAATGTCACTTTTTTTGTTGTTCTATTTTTCCAACCGTTGCTGTACGGTATCCCAAACCACAACAGATTCGGGTTAATATTTTTTGGCCCCTTTGAACACTCTTCCCTTTCATCTGTCTCAATGTAGTAGCAGTTTTCACAAAGTGACAGATCACTCAGTCAAGGTTTTTCTATTATTCACATGGTATTCACTTAGCCCATGCATGGACCGTCTACATAAGCTGCGATGGAGTCCAGAAATCAGGTCTTAAAAGGTTGCAGGAAATATTACTCTACCTCATCCATATTCCTGATCGAGAGCCGAATTCTCACTGGTCCATTCACCATCACGTGCCAGCCACTATTTTTGCTGTTTAGCAAGCGCGCTCACGAGTATTCACACACAGGGTAAATTTGCATGCGTAGTAAAACCCTGTGATAAAACACATGGGTTACCTTTACGAAGCAATCGTGGAACTGTCGCATGGGTGCAGTACGCACGCGCGAACATCGCTCTAGCTACATATACACATGAAAAGATGGTGGATGGCAACTGCATATGTACGAGGTATAGTAAAACAAATATTTCGGATGGATAGTCAATATTAGCTCCCCTCGGTATTGGAAGGTGACAAAGTAGTTTGTAAACTTGCAATACCTCGGGGAGCTAATATTGACTATCTGTCCTCAAACCATGTTATTTTTGTAAACTGTCAAAACTTGATGTCATTAAACTGCTGAAACTTTTATGTGTAGGTCCTAGGCATGTTACTTGACACCCTACAAGCATTATTTCAAACAATTTGATTAGTTCATTCTTTTAGCCTAACAGTCCTGAATCCTCCAATTTCAATATGATTTTTTCACACCACCTATGGAGTTATGGTTAACCCAAAATTCGTATTGATATTGACGGATTCAGCAGTGTTAGGGTTAATACTGAGAAGTATAACCAAAGAAATCAACAAAGAAAATCTTTTATTTCTGAACTGGACAGTCACATCAGTATGCTGCGTGGCTGGCCGCATCACATCGTGACTTGGGTGTGATCTATTCAAAATGCATGTGATTTTAACAATGAGGGTCCGTAGTTACATCCAGATCCCAGAATCAAAATGAGGTTTAAAGGCAGTGTACATGATTGGTCATTGTTGCAATTTTCAAAAATGGGCGGATTTGGAGGTTAGTATGTTATAGGAAATATCGTTCCATTGACCTGTTCAAAGTTTTGCATTGTTGGATGGCGAAAAAACGGCGCTCGTTATCAACCATCGGGCGGATGATAGCTATACCTGGACACATGTCCGGGGCGTGCCACTCGTCCACAGCCACGAGCCTTGACTAAAGGCTACAGGGCAGTTTTCCAACGATTTTCAGCTGGAAATCGTTGGAAGACGATATAAATTACCACTTTTCTTGACAACGACAGCACATCTGGTGCCATAATTTCACAGGATGATTGAAACTACTATTAATAACTTACAGTCTAGTAAGGTATTTCGTAATAATTCAGTTAACAAAATTTGAGAATTACCAATCGTGTACACTACGTTTAAGCTGTCAACCCCTTTTTCTGGCCTGCTGTTATTAGGGGGGTGCTGCTATGCCAATACGGGCTTGTGCAGCCAAGCGTAATGCAAACAATGGATAGATTGAGTATGTGCAAGAATGTGTGAATAGAAAATCATATCCAAGGGTGTTGCAGTGTTACCCTGTATATGCGTGTGCATTTTTCCTTCTTTGTCTTGTGTTGACCAAGTCAAAGTGCGATGTGCGCTTTTGTTTGCGGATATAAAGCAAGCCTTACGAGCAGTGCACGGCCAACTGCTTGGCTTAGACAACATGAGTAGCTTTAGGAACACATGATCTTTATCACCGATCACGTTCCTTGGATGCATATCTCACAATAAAGTTGTGAAAAATAAAATCCAATGGAGATGAACAACTCTGCAGGAAGTTAAAGTTGGAGGTCAAACCATCCATATTCCAGGTTTAAGTAGGTTTTGAAGAATTACTCAGCAGTCCACACCACCATTTTTACAGGGAACCTAAATCCTGGACATCAACGGAATATACCAGCAGTACTCGTAGGAGTAAGGACATATGGGCTACTTATAACTTTAAATTGGCCAGTCTTGGCCCATCTGTGGAGTCAGCCTTGCAACTGTACTGCAGAGCCAGGATCCTGGAATCTAAATCTCGACCACTAGCATACCTCAGAGTTGGAACGTGGCCGAGGTCGCTGTGATGGCGTTGTAGATGTAGGTGTTATTGAACGGGACAAACTGATGCGTGATGACCTTGATGACCTCTTGGGCCGCCGCGCCGCCGAGGAAAGCGGCGATTGAGTGAAGCTCTGCTGCTCCATAGCGACACCTGAAACAAGAAATAAAAACCAGAGAAGCAGGAAATGATCAGAAGCATTTTGGAGTGTTGACGATATTTACAACTGCTTTGTCCATGGCTCGGATTGAAAATTTCAATTTCACGGATTTCCTTCTACTAAGGAATTTTGAAAGGAAACTGCATTTTTAATGAAAAAGAAACCACTATGCTGGACTCTATTTGGGCTTACAAAAATATACACGTATTGTTCTAATAAACTGAGCAGCAAAAGAAACGTATCAAATCTTTAGAAGTGCACTCATTAAAATCCTCCACGGAAAAATGAAAAATATTTGAACACAAGTAAACTTTAGTAATCTTCACTGAGCACATGTCAATAAACAAGAGGTTACCTCGGTCATAAAAAAAGAACAAAGCATGAACATCACAAGGGGTGCTGCAACAAACGTCACAGCACGGCAACACAAAGCCATGCACCTGAATACAGTCAAACAAAATGACATAGGAATGAACAGAACATTCCAAACAGTCAATGACAGCAGTCCTCAATATCGTGCATGTCCTCCCTGAGCTGTGATGCAGGCTGTACACCTCCGACGCATGCTCTGATGTACCAGGCGTCTGATGCAGTCCTGGGAAGTCTGTCCCACTTCTCCTGCAAGGCTTCATTGAGCATTTGCCGATTGACAGCCAGCAGTCTACTCGATGCAACACATCGATCAAGCTAATCCAATAAGTGTTCAATAGGATTGAGGTCAGGGGAACAGGATATCCAAGGCATCAGTTCAACACCCATTCCTGGAGGAAGTTGGTATGGATGTTCATTCATGTGTCATTTTGTTTGACTGTATTCAGGTGCATGGCTTTGTGTTGCCATGCTGTGACGTTTGTTGCAGCACCCCTTGTGATGTTTATGCTTTGTTTTTGTTTTTTATTGAGGCAACCTCTTGTTTATTGACATGTGCTTAGTTAGGATTACTAAAGTTTACTTGTCTTCAAATATTTATTTTTTACTGAGTATACTTCTAAAGATTTGATAAGTTTCTTTTACTGCTCAGTTTATGTGATGTATTGTTTTTTTATGTGCTACGTGTGAAAATTAATAAAGAAATAATAAGGCTCGGGTCATTATCAGCTTCCAGGCCCCAAGGCAGTTTTTAAACATACTTGTTTAAAACCGGCCCAGCACATATTTATTCCCATTCATAGAAATACCTTTTTGTATAATTCAGCGAAAACCTCCGAAAATTAAACATTTCCAATCATTTTGTTAAAAAATTTTACCTTGTTTTGTAAAACACCCATTCAGCTATTTAATGGTTCGCGAGTAGTGCTAAAAATGTCCTTATATGGAAACTGATGCGCGCGTGACACGTGCGTGCAATGTGGCGTGATGATGTGGCAAAGAACGCAGCAGTGCCGGTGTAGTGCGAATTCATGGACTCTGAATACGGACTCATCGGTAGTATTGCGCTTGTGTAATTACGAGAGTGACTGGTTGCGCGAGTGTTCAACCAATATAAGGGACCAGATTTCTTAGGAGTCTGAATTTCGTGGACACCAAAAAAGTGTTTAAAACCGGTTGGTGTTTAGCTTCCTCCATGGTTGAACACTCGAGCGACCAGTCACTCTCCTAATAACGCAAGTGCAATACTACCGATGCGTCCGTATTTGGAGTCCTCAATTTCACACTACACCGGTACTGCTGCGTTCTGCACCACCTGGCAAGCGCGTCGCGTGCGTGTCAATTTCCATGTAAGGAAATGTTTAGCACTAGCACGTGGCACAAACCATTAAATAGCTAAAGAGGTGTTTTACAAACCAAGGTAACAAAAATTTAACAAAATGATTGGAAATATATAATTTTCAGAGGTTTTTGCTGAATTATACAAAAAGGTATTTTATGAATGGGAATAAATGTGCTGGGCCGGTTTTAAACATACAATTTAAACCGCCTTGGGGCCTGGGCGCTTGATAATGACCCGAGCCGAAGGCGAGGGTCATTATCAGCGTCCAGGATATATTTATTCCCATATTTATACTGTGGGAATTAGGAGTGTCCTTGCTCCTAATTTTGAAACGTATTAACTTATTATTGGTAGTTTTTTGTGGAATGGCTCTTTGTAAAGTTAATTACTTATCTAATGCCAAAACAGCATTTGAAAATATATTTTTCAGGGTGATATATATGCAGATCTGTGTTACCATTATCAAATTAACAAATTTGAAGAAAACAAATCTGTCCAAAGTATCCCTGTGCATTTTATTATATTGAGTGCGATTTGTTAACCCTAACCTTCCCAAATCCTCCAAAATCCTCTTTGCAAAATGGAGGAATTTGGAGGATTGAGGTTACTTGGAAGTTGATGCATCGGAGGATTTTGCAGGATTGAGGTTACTAGGGGTTTTTGCCCCTGCAGGAATATGGAGGATCCAGGTTATCAGGCTCAATGTGATACATGAGGATTTTGGAGGATTGAGGTTACTAGGGGTATGCAAAAAAAACCTAGAGGATTTTGGAGGATTTGTGCTATGGTCCCCATAAGAGGATTTTGGAGGATTCAGGTTATATGGAGTTTTAACACTTTGAAATCAGAGGATGTTGGAGGATTCAGGTTACATGGGGGAAAAATGATGTAGGGAGTTAGGGTTAAAGTTTCCAGTTCAATAAAGTGGACCAGGAGAGGGGGAAAAAAGCCACAATAATGGTATTTTAACAGCGGAGTTTCATTTTAATACCGGGGAAACTGCAATTGTTAAGGAACAAAATATGTAAACTACATATTCCTTGTCAATTAGTCAGTGAAATGTATGGTCACAAACATGATCATTCAACCAGCAGCCAGCTATTTTTCTTCTGCGGAATTTATAATCTATGCCGGCCTGAACAAAGAATGTGGGATATAGCACCTCACAGATTAACACTGAAATCACCCAATACAAGGCTAAAAGCCACTCTAGGTAAAGGGTCACAATCAGAGGTGGTAGGAGGGTTGGGAACATTTTGAATTACCAACCCTACCACCCTTAGTTTTCCTCGGCCCAGATCTAAATAGAGGATAATTATTAAAAAGATTCCAGAGAGATTATCCCAATTTTCAGACCTGTAGACCCATGGACGGTGTAACTTTCTTCGTCAGTGAGACCAAGTCACCTCCCCCAAAAAATATAGCATGGAAAAGGTTAACCCTAACCCCTAGGCATTTTTACTAGGAAGCTTCCTCAACCTGTCAAAATCCAACACTGTGAAGTTAACCTATGGCACATACTTTGGACTTGGACAAATTGGGGCATCATAGCTCCTTGTAAAGTTATAGTGCCAAGGCCCTATAGTACTGAACCCATCAAAACTTGACAAAACCTACTGTTGAAGTTTGCAAGGCTTGGGGTAGTTGGGGTTAAAGTTAAATATTTTAAGAAATTAATCGGGTAGTGAATCTGTGAAAACCCACAATATTATTGGATGATATAAAAGCATTTCTATTAATAAAAATCCATACAAAAAAGTGTAAAATTTCAGGTACTTACATTTCATTGATGTAGTCATCCTTCAATGTAAAGTTGACGCCCCATTCATGTAAGATATTGTGTACACAGCTCTGGAAGATAACAAAAATGAAACTCACGAACATTTGACATTACACGGATTAAAACCAACAGGAAATAGCTGTGTAATATGTCAAGCGTCATTTGCACAATGTAAGAACAACTGTCACCAGCAGCCGCCATTAGCCACAACTCCTGGAATATGTATAAATCATTGCTGCCAAGCCTAGCGCCTGCTTACATGTATGTCATCCTTAACCACAGATTTGTTAGCCATATAACAGAAAAGATGGAAGAGATACTGAAAATATGATTTGTTGTTGTCAAGTTACATGTAGTTTTTCCTAACTTCTCATGTAAAAGAAAAAAAAAAGTAAATTTTTTTAACCTCTGAACCCTATTTGTAAATTACCCCATAATTTAGCCCGGGACACCATCACACTTGGTGAGAAAAAACATAAATATATCACATATAATGCCCTCATGTTTTGTATCATTCAAAAGCCTTCCCTTCACTCTTCAAGTTCATACCATAATTACCAATAAAGTCAGTTTAGTTTAAACAAGAATAACAATTACATGATCAAAGAATGCCAAAATGTGTGTGTGTCTCAATTTCATGGAATAACCCTGGGGTGGAAAGATGGCAGATTTGTATACATGGGGATCAGTGGGGTTGACAATTAACAATTGTTGACTGCTGTGATGTGGGATATGACTTGTTAACACCCAAGGGACACATAGCATCCGAGCCGAAGCCAAGGGTGGTATGTTATAATGTGTCCTTCGCCTCGGGTGATATGCGTGGGTACCAATGATACAGCTGAATCCGCTAATATCATGCTTGGAGTGTGACAGGTCGCACTACATTTTCCGTGTTCCACGAGCGCGAGTGGGTTAACGAATATATCAGAGACTTTACGACCAGGCTCAAGAAACACAAGGCCCACAGCCGCAGAGGGGAATGTGACAAATCTGCGATCATCAAACACTCCACCGATTTGGACCACATTATTGACTGGCAGAATGCAGAGATCATAGCCCTGGAGAAGCATTGGTACACCCGTCGTATCAGAGAGGCTATTGAGATTCATAAACATGACACTGTCGCCCAGGACATTGGCTATTTCATCAGCAACATTTGGCATTCAATCCTACCATCTACCAACACTCACACCCCACAGTCAACTGACACGCCTCAGCGAGCAGGCAACTCGCACACAGAAGATTAGAGCAGGCTAATCAAAACGTTGAGAACAACCCGAGAAGTCCCCATGGTTCTCCCTGAACCATATTAACCCGTGAAGTCCCCATGGTTCTCCCCTGAACCATATTTCTCACTTATCGACAGTAGAGAAAACGAGTTGCCCGAAATTGGTTCTCCCTTGAACCCATCTCACTTAACGAAGGTTGAGATACGAGTTGTGCGATAAGGTTCTTTTCAGAACCCATACCTCTCATTAATTGAGATAAACACATGGTGTTACCGCAAACCGAAACGATATCGATTCAAGTTTGGTTGAAGATAAGTCCGGATGTGCCAACCCTTTTCAAACGCGTATTGCGTACAATGGCCACTGCCTAAATAAGCACACTATTGTGAATTGCCCCTACTCAAAGATTGTAATTATCCATATATCCATTGTGCCGTGTCAAATTTAATATCATTGCTTAACCCTTTCCTTACCACATTGATTATTGGCTTATCTTCCCTCAGTACCACATTCTTTGTTCAGTTATTAGCATCAATCCACTTATGCAGAAAAAGCAGCTGACTGCTTGTTGAATGGTTGTATTTTCAACCAAAGATTTCACCATCGAGAATTGATTGATAAGGAAAATGTTGTGTGTAAAGTTTGTTCCATGACAATTTCTCTTTCATATGGTGTAAAAAAGAAAGTCATAACTGCTAAAATAGCAAAATTATGGCTGTTTTCTCTTCTGGCCCACTTTATCAAACAGGAAAGTTGTTTGTCACATGAACCAATGGCACTCCATACATATAACTCTACAGGGAAACTTCGGATACAGTTTTCTCAAAATATTGTAATGGTGACACATGAATTTGATAGCACCATCGGAAAGATCGGAACAAGCGCTTTCTGGTGGTGTATAGATCATGTATGGACAGCGAAAAACACAAGCACTACAGTTTGGTGAAACATGGTGAATATATCTGTTGTTTGAATACTCTGGTGTGTGGTTTCCTTGTCCAGTAAACTCGACATTGGTAAGGAAAGGTTTACAAACAAATTTTACACAACTTTCATTAGACAAAAGGCATGTTGCACAATATACATGTTAATTAGTACAACGGCTGGGAGAATCAAGGTTTTAAAGACACTCTATGATTGAATACTGGGAATAAAAGTGACCTTTGATGACAAATTACCTTCAATTTGAATGTGTCCCCTTCTACTTGGTCGTCATAGCTACCAGGGAAGCGGTTGTACTGATTGTAGAACCGATCGACGGCTCGCAGCAGAACATACAACACTGCCTCACTATCAGGATTTTCTAGATGAGATGCTACCAAAAAACAGAAAAAGAAATTTGTAGAGCCAAAAAAAAATGACAGGAGAGTTCTTGTGCTTGTGACCTCCGGGTTACCGTATCGGAGGGTGTAGTAATCCATGGGCCCAGACCTAAAATTTCACTTACCATTTTGGTGGGCAAAATCTAGTTGCCATTTTTGAATAGTTCAACATCCCTAGATTGTGTTTTGATATGATAACCCTTCCAGAGTGGCAGCTTATTAGTGGTTATCATGCGTTGAATGGACAGACCCAAAAGGCGCTTTTGTCCAGGCATCATCTATTACAGCATTTCTACCTTCCCAGGGAGTCTGATTTTCTCTCTGATGAACATGTGCCCTGCATGTAGAATAAACCTAGATTGAATGAAACAATGCATCCCGATGTTTATTTGCTGGCCTTCAAACTCATACAACATATACTGATAGCGTCCCTGTGTATAATGGAAACAAATTATACAATTTCAGTCAATTGTGCATCTAGGTGCCTACATGTATGTGCGAAAACACTAACATCCAAAATAAATGGCTTAAGCTGCTCGTGTGGCAAGGTTATCACATATTAATTTAATACTTGTACTGACCCTACAAATATTTTAGTACCACTAAAGTTTTGCCCCTAATGGTACCGATTTTTTGGCTGGTTCATGGACTATAGGTTCAAGTCCAGCTCTTGTACGTCCACTTTCTCTTTTCACTCTAAACATTAATTAACTTAGGGAACATTTTATATTGTCCAGATGCGGTATTGATTGCAGTACCGCTGTTATTCTTTGTGCTGCTGCATTCCTTACCTCAAACCTAGCTGATGAATAGGAAGCCAGGCGGCTTGAATAACAGAATAATCATGAGGTCAAAACTGGAGCTTGGAGCTCATTAAGGCCCAGTCGGCTATGCAGCGGTCAGACCATGGACAGATTTAAAGAACTTTATTAGTGGAGGTCTTGCTGCAATGAATGTTTATTAACCAGTTCGCATCGGATGACGTGTATACATGCAAAGGTTTTGCGGTATTCAGAACGGACGACTGATAAACACACACTCGAGCGAGGCCAGAAATATCTATCAGCTACCCGCTCGCGTCGAGCGAGGCCAGAAATATCAAGGTGTGCAACCCGCAGATTACAGCCTGATTCCGCCTCAACCCGGCTGGCATCGAGGTTCGTGAGCAAATAATCCCGCGCCTGGGTCCCGTGAATGTCAAAATAATCCCGGCGTGAACTGGTTAAGAAATCTGGCACCGAACACTTTAAATACTCATTGTCCACCAAGATGGATTAACCAGGGATTAGTGATGCCCTTGTTGGATTCTTTGTGAAGCACTCCCAGCCAGCAGAGCATACATTCCTCATGAATATTGCTGTCATAAATATTGCTGTGTGCACTGACCTGTATAGAATAAGCCATTATGGTTGCACACCAGTAAATCAACTTAGACCAGTCACCCCAATATACACCAACTTCCAAAATACTTAAAACTCTCCAAGGTGTTTGAGACACACATTAAATTAAAGCTTATTTCATTATTTTTCAGTTTCTGTTCAAGTTGTGGTGATTAACCGATGACTTTTGGGAGAAATTTCCATCCAAAGATGATTCCCCCTAAAAGCAGTCCCATAGTCCATCACCAGCTTGAAAAATGATGCCTAGGTTCCAATGCCAAATAGAGCACTTTTAGGGCCCAATTTCATCCAATTTTCACACTAATACAAGCTGGCAGTCCTGTGCACGGCTTCCAACATTCTCTTTTGCTAACCCTCAAGTTCATGGCCTACAAAATACTTTAACAGCAGAGAATTTGAGGGCTCACAAATCGTAATTTGGCCGGACATTAAACCGCAAAAAAAAATTACCACAATTGATACTGCTAGTTCAGACATTATGAAATGACCCCCCATATTACCCAGTTTGTTTTCTTTGTGATTTATTTGATTATAAAACACAATAAAAATGCAGCATGGGAGATTTAATGGATTTGGTGAGGGGGGAGGGATTTTCTCTGACCTCCTCTTTTAGAGACCAAAGTCCCCACCATAGAGTTATATTATAAAATCTGGAGGATTCAAGTATGACGCCACGCAGCTCGGAGCCATTTTGCAAGTGGACAAAAACTGTTATTGAGTGGTACATCCAGGTATTTTGCATTCTACTTGCCCACTTTGAACCTATTCTTTGAATACTGTGATTGGGTCTGCATGCGAAGCCAGCCTCTCAGTGTGCAACCTAGTTTTTATAACCCCCTGCCTCCGGCTGTCATTGATGGGGTATGCCAAGAATAGGATGTGTAGCCAAGCGTATACGCAAACAATAGGCACCACACTGAATAGAGTGGTCCTATTCATCGCCCTTGGAGCTCTCCTTTTGTGGGAATGAAAGCTTTGTTTGAAAAAGCTTGATCTATTCATTACACTACCTTTCAAGAAACATGAATGGATTGAGTACACCATAGGTCAACTGTCCAGGTGGTCTTTTTCCAACTACGGCTATGGCCGTCGTCCATATTCAAGATGTTACTATAACTATAACTATAGTAACTGCTGTGCCTTCCTTTCATCCCTCACCTGAAACTTCATATGCATTCACTCGTGGGTGATCCAAACGAAATATAGGGCCGAGGACTTGCGTGCTATCTAGTATGCTCACCGATATCAGAGGAACTGCTTGTGTCCCTGGTGTACTCTTGAGCCAATGACCGGCACCGGACTACTCGGAGAAAATGGGCATTCTTGCAGAAGAGTTTGATCTCTGTGACTGGTATGCTGTCAGCAGTCTGCAATAAGGGGGGGGGGACTTTTGGTAAACACAAATTTAAAGGAGTCATTTTTCCACACAGTTGATGTATCCATTCTATGCTTCGGCTGGTTGCAACGGTCTCACCAGGCATACCTTAGTGTGGCTCTCACCCCTGCTCTGCCCTGACAAATTGAGAATTTCCCCCACACTGAAAAAAACATTCTACATTGACGCGATTGACCCAAATTTCTCGTGCCTTTTCACATGTTTCAGGCCCGCCGCACTGGGAAATGACCCAGAGTGCTGACAATTTGTGATGTGATGTGCTGTGCTGACAGAATCTACTCTTTAATTGTATGAAAGATTGTACCTTTAAAGATTCTTCAAGATGAAAATTGCCTAACTTTAGTGAACTTTAGTCAAACGAACTGTAATACATGTACATGCAATATGTACAGCAAGCAGCTGATATGAGGGTGTTCCAAAGGGCATTATTCCATGCACCATCTTCACATCATGAAGTGCCTACCCACCTGACACAGGAATTTGTGGAAGAAATTATTTAAAGAGATTATGTAATATCAGGTACAGTGACATGGTCAATTTCAGCCCTTCCATGGTAACAAATGTTGTCCATTTCCCTATCTTCACAGTGATGCCCTAGCTCAATGGTGCAAAATTGTGTCCAAACCAGCATTTGTACCTCTCTTAATAGTAAAGTGCTCATTATGTCCTAACGCCTGATTGGATTACATCACATAAGGTATCTTCTGAAAGCTGACATTTTAACCTTTCTGGTACATATACGAGGGTCGGCTGAAAGTTCGTAGGTTCAACTCTTTTCGTAACTATTTGCATTGTTTGTTTCCAGGTAAGGCCGTATTTGGTGGTTCGTAGACAACTTCGTAAAAATTGACAAAATTTGGCATTGAAACGACCTTGGCCTTCTTTGGTGAGGACGTGTGTTTACACTGCATGGATTGCCTCTTTGTCTTTAGCCCTGTCCGCACTGGACTCTTTTTGGTAAAACTTACCGAGACGATGGGTACTTTTCCCATTTTAAGCCCAGTGCGGACAGCCTAGGACGTTTTCCTCTCAGTTACTTTTCCTGAGTCCAGCGGTTACTTCTACCGGGCAACTGCTGCCCAGGAAAACTGACCAGGTAACTTTTCCCGAGACGATAAGTCCAGTGCGGACAGTGCGGGTCGGTAAAAGCGTGCTCAGGAAAGCGTACATCCGGCCTGATCGCGAGTTCATGCTACACTGGGACACCACGCATGCGCTTTGCATTGTTTCACCGCGGTGCGGTGCATGTGGCAAGTTTCCAAATTCCAGTGCGTTGTTCCTCTTTTGGTCGCAATCATGGCATATTTTATAATTGATACAGTTGGAAGTTTGATTGGTGCTAAAGATGTAGTCCTACGTGTACACATCAGCCGGAAAAATGAAAAGGCACGAGAAATTTAGGTCAATCGCGTCAATGTAGAAAGGTCACGCAAAGCGCCCTCATGAGTCCTTATATTGACAGCCCGGTTACTTCTACCACGGTCTCGGTAACATTTTCCCGTGTCGAAAGTCCAAGTGCGGAACGTGGTCACATTTGACCATTTTTCATTTTACCATCGTCTCGGTAAAACCTTCCCAAAAAAAAGTCCAGTGCGGACACGGCTTTTGGCTCAAAGTGATGGACCAGCACTCATCCTGGGTTAGGAGACGTTCAATGAAATTAGCTCGATCTGCTTCAAAACGCTCCAAGTTATCCCTTGACATGACCAGCCTGGTGCGCTTTTGATCAGGGGTCAGAAGACGCGGCACCCACCGAGCAGAAACATCTGACATTCCAAGTTATGTACTCAGAATGTTCTCAACTCTCTCACGGGAGATTCCAACAGCATGCAATTAGTTATCAAAAGCACTGAAATAAATGGATGCCAAGTTTCATTGATCTGGCATTACTCATTCAGAGTCAACCTGTGAACTTTTCAGCCGACCCTTGTATATAGTTTTATGATCAATCCTAACAAATCAGGAATACTAATTTATTTCTCAGTTTCGTTTTAAGGTTCACCCTGTATATCTGCAGCCGATTTCACGAAACTGTGTGCAACTTACGCCATGGCATAGGACTTGCGCTTTAAAAATGTTACGCAGCTGCGCAACACCCTTGTGATCCACTTCACGAAATGGTGCGTAGCTGCACAATGTTATATTTTATTTTACACATCACGGATGAGGCTGAATGCCGCTTTTACGATGACTGAAATAATCTAGTGAATTTAATAATAATTTGAGCAACTTATTACGGCTCTACTATGCTCAAGCTCAGGTAGCTACATTTGTAAGTCATCATTTCGGTATTTTTGCGGACAACTTAAGCCACCTAAAACGAGTGCGTAAGTTACGCCATAATTTGTGGCGCAAGTCAGCGACTTATGCACTGCGTACCTCTTGTGAAATCATTTTAAAAACTTGCACAATAAATTGTGGCCTAAGAAGAGTTACGCAATTGCGCAAGGTTTCGTGAAATCGGCTGCTGGTTGGGTTTGTCGCAGTGCACACTTTTCAGATTTTGTTCCATTTCCACCACCTTGATGGGTAAACTGTTACAAGGAAAAGTGCTGTGATAGTGTGATATGCAGCGTACAGATGATTAATACTGAAAAGACCCAAAAAAAATTCACAGGTAAGATAAGGAATCGCTATGCACACCCATGTCCAACGTAAGCGCCTGATAAGCAGATGAACTTACCTTTCCCAACGAGACAAGGATCTGGTGCACTCTTGATGCTACGGCTACAAAATCCTGTTTAGCCTGCTCCATATATCTGCAATCAGTTACAACAATCGTCACATAAACCCGACTACCAGCAACATTGTTGAACTTGAAGAGTCCCCTCTTATATATGATGCAAATAGGATGGAGATAGTAAGCTTTAATAGTTGGATCAAATTCAATTTGCTGACTACATGTATAGAGTAGAAAATTTAGATTTTTGCCATTTCTGCCGACCACACCAGTTTCTTGTTGGTTATCTGGGCTTACCCAAACAATTCGGTCGATTCACAACTCAGTGCGCCGCCAGCGACAAGCCGGGAGAGGCCAATTTCCCACTTTCGGGGTCGACATCGCATTTATCGCGTTGTATTAGATGGTGTACAGTACAGCAGTATGGATTTCGCGCAAATGCGAGTGGATGAGTTAAAGTAATTTTTGACTAATCGGGGAATACCTTGTGCGGGAAAGAAGAGAGAGGAGTTGATAGATTTAGCGGAGAAGGGGTGTAAGAAGTACATGTGCGGTCGATGCATTGGCTATACCCACTTCCGGTTTTGCGATGTCGTCTTTTTCCCATGATGCACTGCGTAATTTGGCCTCTCCCTGTCTGCCGCTGGTGGCGCACCGATTTGTGAATTGACCCAATTAGGTGGGGGTGTCATTTTTCAGCATAGTATTTTAATGTTCAATGTGGAATCTTCTCAACCCCTTCTGTCCGTCTTTCTTAATTGGGTTGCAACCAAGCGCAATACAAACAATAAGCAATCAATGGATTGAGTATGTGCCGCCCTTTTAGAGCACTTTCCCAACGCGCCTTACTAAAAAACACTCCAAAAGGGCGACTTTCACAATAGGGCGACACCAAATTGTCGCCCTATTCGACCAGGTCACCCTAACCCACTCTTTTCCAGGATTATGTGTCGCCCTAACCGGCAATTTAGGAAAATTAGAAATCTCCTGGATGTGGCAAATGGGCGACTCTTCCCAAAATAACCTTATTGGGGCGACACGAGTGTCGCCCTTTTAGAGCACTTTCCCAACGCACCTTACTAAAAAACACTCCAAAGGGGCGACTTTCACAATAGGGCGACAGTTATGTGTCGCCCTATTCGACCAGGTCACCCTAACCCACTCTTTTCCAGGATTATGTGTCGCCCTAACCGGCAATTTAGGAAAATTAGAAATCTCCTGGATGTGGCAAATGGGCGACTCTTCCCAAAATAACCTTATTGGGGCGACACGAGTGTCGCCCTTTTAGAGCACTTTCCCAACGCACCTTACTAAAAAACACTCCAAAGGGGCGACTTTTACAATAGGGCGACAGTTATGTGTCGCCCTATTCGACCAGGTCACCCTAACCCACTCTTTTCCAGGATTATGTGTCGCCCTATCCGGCAATTGAGGAAAATAATAATAATAATAATAATAATAAAATACACATTCTGGTATGCTGTGCAATCACTGAATCTCTCACCTCATTGTAATAACATGAATTTGACCCATTTTTTCCTTTTCACTTGCAAATAAGACCATTAATATTAATAAAATTGCTTTTCATATATGAAATAATCAATTCAACACCCAACATCATGATAGTTCAATTTTTGCCGCTGTCACATGAATATCAGACTCCCCGAAAATCTGGCTTGTTGTTTATACTGCACATGCCCAGTCAGCCGCTGTACACACCCTGTGCTTAACCCCTTGGGCACGGTATTTTACGAGAGACGTCGGGGTGTTGCAGCGGTTCTGGCAGCCAAATCAAACCGCTACAATGTGTTTGTGCAGTCAAGCATGATATACACAATAATCCAACAATGGATTAAAACTGCACAAACGGCGGCCAATGTTGCATCCGGCCTGGTGACACTTTTTTTTTTGCGTCCACAGACGTTATCCGTACGCAAAGGGTTCAAGGCTATGGCATTGCCAAAAATGATTGTGTTCGTTATAAAAGCACACTTGTGTTGTAATGCATCATGGGTAAGGAGTCGGCTATTCATGGGAGTCAGATATTCACATGACACTGGCAAAGGCCACTGGATTTTGGGTTGGTTCTCCTGATCTGTTGTTATTTAAAAATATATATGCCACCACCCCAGACTTTTTTCGGCAGCAAGAATGCTGCCATCGCTGTATGGCAATGCTAGGGAAAACAGTTAACTGCTTGATCTCTGTCCAAACAAAACTCACACATTTTGCAGTTGGATGTATCTCTTGGAGTCCGCGGTCATGTCTGGGATGGAACCTCTCAGAGGGAGCCTGCCGCATCCTTCGTTGTCGATGAACTGTTTGATGGCTTGGGCAATCACCCAGAAGGAGGAGCTCTATGCAAAGGTTAAAGAGAAACAGGAATGAATCAACACACTCTGGTGACGCAGACTTGCTAATTTTAAAGAATTTTTTATCAAGATTTGTTTATATTGAAATCACCCAATATAAGGCTAAAAGCCACTCTAGGTAAAGGGTTACAATCAAAGGTTTTCAGTTTGGTTATACATGTATGTTGAATTGCCAAACCCATCACCCTTACGGTGGTGCAGCCAAGTGGAGCAAGTCTAGTCAACAATGGTTGGATAAGTCTAGTTGACTATTCAGAACTAGCCTACCAGGGTTGGTTGCATCAATGGTTATTAACCTTAACCCCTGGGTAACTTTACTAGAACGTATCCTAAATCCGCCAATATCCACCTATTTTTGTCATGCACAAAAAGTTGGTTTTGGTGACTGCTCAATATGGAGGTATCCTCAATCCATCAAAATCCCCCAGGTTTCAACATGGAAGTATCCTGAATCCGCCGAAATCCTCAAAAACAGGGGAAGGATTTTGATGGATTTATGAACGTTAGAGTTAATAGACACTATTACAATGTACAACACGAAGCCAGGTCCTTGATGTTTCACGTTGACATTTGACCAAATTTGACCATAGTTCACGCAGCTTTAGAAATTATTGCACAAACACAAGAATGTCATGTATCATTGGTTTTATAATACTGAACTTGCTCTGTCTGTTTTCTTTAAACCTAGCAGGCATGATCCCTGGCTATACGACTTTTCACTAGCGGCCCCCGAACAAAGATACTGCCAATTTGGAAGACCGCCAACAGTGCTGGTATGGTATTCCAGATCACAGGTTTTATAAACATCCAACTCCACCCAGCTTTCTTTGTTTACTTTGAAAATTAAAATTAATTGAAAGCCTCCACAGATTGGGAAAACATTATTTCTTTCTCCATGGGTCATGACAATACAACATGATTTTTCGACAAACTTTGGGCATCTCAGTCATTTATTTCAAGTTGTTAAAACGAACCACTTACGTACGAGGGGTTTATATTACCTCTGATGTTAGGTTGACACAGGATGGATCTTGGAGTATCTCCTGTACTTCACTGGGGATACGAGTCGGCACGACCGAGGCGTTGATGCTCTTAATGGCTTCTTCAAAGTTCTCCTCCATCTTAGGTATGCCATCAGCATTGACGAGGATGCCGCTGCGAATCATCTGACGTAGGCTTTCCTTCTCCTTGTAATTCTTGGGAATGTCGCCCCCATGCTAAATTCAGTGAAGAAATATTTCAAGCTTGCTTATTAACGAACAACTTGCATACAGTGCTTTAGAAATCAGATTCACACACACATAACGGGTTCCATGATCTCCAAGGCCCTCTTTTATCAACACTATCATGGAAGGTCTGCCAGAGGCCTTTCGTCATTAGTTCCCCCGTCCAAACTTTCAGGCACTCTAATCGCCTGGCTGCAGTGTTGTAACCAAGTCATTTTTTCTGAAGTCAAGTCAAGTCACAAGTCAAATGTTCACAAGTCAAGTCAAGTCCCAAGTCAATTTTTTTCAAGTCAAGTCAAGTCCCGAGTCAATTTTTTTCAAGTCAAGTGCCAAGTCTCAAGTCAAGTGTTGCACATAGTAAATTCAAATTCCAATGACAAATGACTTTTGGCTGGCACATATGCACTGTACAAAATGAACCCCGCATGCCGTCTTGACGATTCTTCATGCAGTCGTCCAGTGCTGCAAGCCCCGCATACGTACATGTACTGGACACCCATCTCGCTATGCGCTGTAGGCTTGGCATTTTTTTCAACTGATATGTGCATAGGCCCAAAAGTTGTGTTTAATTGTTTTAACAAAAGTGTTGATGCCAGCAAGTCAAATATATTCAAGTCAAGTCGAGTTACAAGTCATGTTCTTTCAAGTCAAGTCAAGTCCCAAGTCATTTTTTCCCAAGTCAAGTCAAGTCAAGTCTCAAGTCTGACTCGAGTCCGAGTCAGCAAGTCAAGTCAACAAGACTGCCTGGCTGTCTTATCACATCCTTTCACTGTTGTTACAAAGGCTAATACTGTGAGATACTGCCTCTCTTTGGAACTCCTTACCTGTAATCTGCTTCCCTTTCACCTATAATCTTTCACAATTCAAATGAAATGTGAACAGTTACCTTCTATCCCTGTGATTTCTGTCTTTTCTTGTCTTTTGTAACCCACACCTCAAGTGGCCTTTTTGCCTTAGGCCCCAAATCCAAATAGGGCCGGAATGTGTACCGTCTCCCGGTACGCAAACGGGTTCATTTTAATCCTCTCAAACCGGGTTGGATACCGTCCGAGCCTCTACTGGAAGGCTGGCCCTGTTTGGGAGTCCATTGTGTCCAATTCCTGGGCTGGTGAACTCTTTTTAAAGGCAGACAATAGGGTGACTTTAATCCGATAATATTCTTCCACGGGTTAACAAAGGCCCTAAACATTTGCTCAGTTTCAAAGAGTTTCAAAGTGATTATCTGTAATACTTTTACACTGGAGTGCATGACTGGAACACAATGTACATGCATGCTGCAGTTTTGAGCACATTTAGTTCGAAACGAGACGCTTGCACAGGTCTTGAAATACTAAAAGAGTGGACCAAGTCCAGTAATTTAGGCACTGATCTAACAGACTTCAAGCCCAAACTAGACCAGTGGGCTGCTGATGTTTCTTTCAAATAATCCGACATTAAAAGAACAATGAATCTTAGATTGCACAGTTTGAATGAATGGAATCTTCAATTGTTCTCAGACGGAGACTCCAAAATATAGTGTAGTTGAAGCACACCTGCAAAGAATGACCTTGGTGAATTTTGATAGAGGTCGCATCGTCTTGATAAAATTACTCTAGGGGTGTATTATTATTGACGTACTGGTGAGGACAAAAAGGAGGGTATAACGAAGGGAACAATACTGTCTTCACGTTTTTTCTTTTGTTTGGAAGGTGTCCTCACGAGTAAACGTGTGCTTAGTCTATAGGGATGGGTTAGTGTGGGGGAACAAAAGAAAGTCCTGACCAGGATGGTGGGAAAAGTACTGCTGTAGTGGATCGCTTGTACTACTAGCCTAATGGTCTAGTGGGTATGAACTTTATGTCCTGTTACAGTACAATGTGAGCCATGGGTACCGTGGCCTCGTGGTGTAGTGCACTGAACTCAAGATCTCAGTGATACTACAGATTGTGGGTTTGAGCCCAGCCAGGGGGGTCATGGTGCTTGTGTCCTTGAGCAAGGCACTTTGTCACAACTTCTCTCCACCCAGGAGTAAATGGGTACCTGTGAGGGCAGTGATGGTTATGTGTTTGATTACCCCATGTGCGCTTAACTTGCAGCCGGGGCTGTACATGTATACTCCCCAGGGAGCTGAGGTTTCAGCAATGTTAGATGGTCCTGATGAACAGGGGTAATAATGTATAGCGCCTTGATTTGGTGGATATGTGCGCTTTATAAATTTAAAGAATTATTATTATTGGCTTTTCCGCAACTTGTGGGAAGCCTTTGTTTTTGTTCAGATTTGGTTTTCTTCCTTCTTATTTTAGTTCTCTCCCAAACCCCACAGACTTTGTGCATAGATTTTCTGTATGGCACATTGGTCATCAAACAACCTCAGATCTTAGTCAAAGTTAGCATAGACACAGACCCTAATGCAAAGTCGTGTCCCGAAGAGTGATGTTATGATGATGTCATCACGTGTCACGTGTCATCTTAACCCCTTGGGCACGGTATTTTACGGGAGACATCGGGGTTGTTGCAGAGGTTCTGGCAGCCAAGCGAACCGCTACAATGTGTTTGTGCAGTCAAGCATGACAAACAATAATCCAACAATGGATTGAAACTGCACAAACGGCGGCCAATGGCGTCATCCGGCCTAGTGGCACTATTTTTGTTGACGCCATATGGCGTCATCCGTACGCAAGGGGTTAAAGTTGCATTTTTGAAGGGCCCATATATAGAGAACCGATTGGGTTCAAGTTGGTATTTGGGTAGGCCAGCATGTGTTATAGATGAAAATTGAGGTGGCGTCATGATAACGTCATTATACGATTTTTACATGATTTTTTTTTAGGTTTATGAAGCTTTCACCCATATCTCATCAACAGAACATGCTAATTTCGAAATTATTTTTGTAATAGGTTTGTTAGATCAAAGATACTTACCTATAAATGTAAAAAATGTGTGACATCATGATGACGTCATAAAAAATGTGCTTTTCTGAAACACATATAAGGCTAGGTCCCATCGTCTAGTTATTATTGTTATTGTTATTATTATTATTATTATTATTATTTGCATTCAAGGCTTGAGTTCAGCATGTTAGTTCCCACACTTGTCACGCAGCATCAACTGCTGGTATCCTGCATCACTTTCCACTTGCAGGAATAGTTGGACTTAAGTTTTGGACCAAGTTGGACTAAGTTTTTAGGAACATCAAAACTGCACATTCCTTTACTGTTCTTCGGTCCTTTGTAAATACCCGCAGCACCAGAATAAATAATGTACAATTATGTTTTTGTTTTTTTATTAAATTTAAGACACCATAGGACATCGGACAGTCTGACCTTAAACATCTAACAATGATTATTGAATGCTTTAAATGGGATATTTTAAACTACTTCCCGACTTGGTGTTAAACAGTTAAATACAACATGTGGCATAATCTGGGATATCCTGGAGGTATAAGACTGACAGGATTAGCAAACTAGAAATTTTAACTGCAACATTGGCAGTTGAATCTTTTCTCGTAAAAACCGAATAAAAGACTTACCTCCGCTTTCCATTTCTCTAAGAATTTGTAAACAACGATGAGGTATGGGGTGTGCATGTGTTCCTGAAAATGAAAGTCATACAAAATATTTGTACAAAATGGAAAAAAAAACCTTTGGGGAAAAAAAATGCACTGCGCCAACCAGGATAGAGAACCAGCAAGAGGTGTTTCATAAATCTTTTTTATGGATAGCCAGCCACTAGCACTTTGCGCACCACTGTCTCACAATGAAGTGCAGTATATAACTTCACTACACATTCCCAGGCTAAAGCCGTGTCCGCACTGGATATTTTTTGGAAGGTTTTACCGAGAGTCCGAGACGATGGTAAAATGAAAAATGGTCAAATGTGACCACTGTCCGCACTTGGACTTTCGACACGGAAATTCTTTAATGAGACCGTGGTAGAAGTAACCGAGCTGTCAATATAAGGACTCATGAGGGCGCTTTGCGTGACCTTTCTACATTGACACAATTGACCCAAATTAGACGTGCCTTGTCATTTTTCCGGCTGATGTGTACACGTAGGACTACATCTTTAGCACCAATCAAACTTCCGACTGTATCAATAATAAAATATGCCATGATTGCGACCAAAAGAGGAACAACGCACTGGAATTTGGAAACTTGCCACGTGCACCGCACCGCGGTGAAACAATGCAAAGCGCATGCGTGGTGTCCCAGTGTAGCATGACCTCACGCTCGGGCCAGATGTACGCTTTCCTGAGCCGCTTTTACCGCACTGTTCGCACTGGACTTATCGTCTCGGGAAAAGTTACCTGGTTAGTTTTCCTGGGCAGCAGTTGCCCGGTAGAAGTAACCGCTGCATTCAGGAAAAGTAACTGAGAGGAAAACGTTCCAGGCTGTCCGCGCTGGACTTAAAATGGGAAAAGTACCCATCGTCTCGGTAAGTTTTACCTAAAAAAGTTCAGTGCGGACAGGGCTTTAGAACGGGTCACATGGCATTCTTTATTGTTGCTCTATCACCACTCTCTCTCAAACACACGGCCTTGCATTCAAGGCTACTTATGGCTATGCTTCATGGAAAGATTGTGCCATGTGGTGTTGTGGCCAGCATTAGGGTTTGGGGGAGAGGGTCTGTCCTCCTAGTGATGCCAATGGTTGTACACCAACCTGCTTGGTCATTTGGCTGAGGTCCAGGGAGTCCGCAAACTCGACCAGTCCAGGAAATGGACAGTCCAGATGAAGATCATCCCTAGCATTGTCTGGATGGGACTCAATCACTGCAATGACAATGCAACTCGATGTATTAAACAGAGTTGTATTCGAGTCCCTGCAAGTCCTTTCACAAGTCCTTTCGCAAGCCCAGTCAGAAGTCCTTTCATAAAGCCGGTCACAAGTAACTGGATGAACAATGACAGAGGAATGCCTTTGTCACAGCTCATTTGAATAGCTTGTGATTGGGATTAGGACTGGAGGGCTTGTGATTGACTTGCAGGGACTTGCAGGGACTTGTGAAAGGACTTGCAGGGACTCGAATACAACTCTGGTATTAAAATACAAAAACAACAGTGTGAATGCGCCGCGACTGCATCATCCGGCCATGCAACAAATCCCAATTCCTCCCAAAGCTGTAAACCAAATCCAAATGATTATATGCATGCACGAGGAAGGACTTTTGAAACAGGATTTTATTCATATGCTAATAGAATTGACAAAAGAAAAATTACAAGAAACAGTATGTGCAGGAATGCGCATACAGATGAGAACTGGCCAGAGTCAAGAATCCTGAGATAAAAGTAAAAAAAACAAAAAAAAACAAGAGCTAAATTATGCAAGTCATAATAAAACAAACTGATGATTTGAATGCATTGACGTATGACCCAAAAAATATATTCAGAAAAAAATCCAAATTGAATGACGCATACAAACATTTAATCGATAACATAAACAAATAACACAAACAAGTGACAGATCAGACAACCAGACCAACAAACAGCCCAACATAAAAACATACATACAGACACACATTAATCAACACCAATCCATGTTTTTGCATCCCTGT
The DNA here is from genome assembly GCA_037893225.1 of Hippasteria phrygiana. Taxonomy (NCBI): domain Eukaryota; kingdom Metazoa; phylum Echinodermata; class Asteroidea; order Valvatida; family Goniasteridae; genus Hippasteria; species Hippasteria phrygiana. The sequence continues at coordinate 507,404 of JAZGUH010000143.1, forward strand.
GGAGATATGGCATTGTTCTCCCCTTTGTCCCTGTACTTAAAGATCATGTGGAGTGCAAAATTACATTTGTGTCATTTTCCAGGTACATGTACATGTATATGTTGCTGAAGACATATTAAAATAAAAGGGCAATTGTTTTTGCCACTGAATAATGAAACAAAAAGACTTTTGAGTGGTGATTTTTCATGTCCCATTTTGGCTTCAGTTTGTCATTTATCTGAAAGTCTTCGTTGGGGGCAGCAGACAAAACAGCCAAAAATATGACGTTACAGCTGGGAGTCGGGTTTTGGCACTGTGTGATGCATAGGTCCGGCGGGTTCATCAAAATCACTCCGCGCACCATATAGTTAATACATTCGACCCCCGGATGCCGAGCGCTGCATTGAATTAATACATAATGGGAACGGGATTCCATGGGTAGGAATTGACCTGGTAAATCCTAGTGAAATTGTTATGCCCTGTTTATTTGTGTCATCTGAAATATCACTATCACTGTAGCACCAAACAAATGTAGCAGAATCAAAGAACTGCGACTCCTTGAATCCACAGACACCGCGCACCGTGGTGCAAATGATCAACCATAGGCCGGCCCAGCCGGGCGATAATACTAGTTGTTATGGCATGGATGTCCGTTACGTGTGTGCATGCGCTGCACCGCCATTGACTGCGCTGCCACGGCATGGCAGACCACACGTAGGCGCGGCCTACATGTACACTCAGGTCGGATACCGTGGTCGCTTTTTCCGCAGATGTGCATCATAATACACATTACTGGAGACCGAGTGATCGCGGCCCTATCCCACCTCTTCTGGTAGCTCAGGTTCGAATTGATAGACTAAGAAGTGCTCCTATATCTCTGTTTACTTCTTGGAGATCATCCTCATTTAATTAATGAGTGCGATGAAATAAAACAAATCCTCACTTTCGCTGTCCGAAAAAACCCTTGACGCTGAGTCAACTCTGCATAAGCTCAGCTAGTTGTGTGTATGATATAGCTAGCAGCAAACAGTCGTATGAATCACGACTCCCAGCTGTAACGTCACAAATCCCTGGAACCGCCAGATGGAACCGACGACTGTATATTTCATTTTTATGTCGGCCGGGCAAGAAAAATCCCTAAGAATTTCCCCAATTATAAATATGAAGCGCTCAAAAATTAAAATGTGGACTGTGCATTTGTGTTATATATTAGTACACTCTACACTTTCAAATATATTTCAGAAAAATGCCGCTCAGCACTGAACTTCGTCTTTAAGCTAACCCCCATAGACTTTGTACACAAAATTCCTTGTGGAGACAACCTAACCCATAGAATTGCCTAGTGGAGACCTATTCAGTCCCTTTGTCTCTATTGTTTTCATGTCTCCACAGGGTACAGTATATCTCTCCAACTGAACAGACAGACAGACAAACAAACAAAAATCAATCCTCATGTACATATATGTATATGATTGGTATAAGAACTTATGTACTCTCACCTGTGTGCTCTTTCACAGCCAGGCGCATGTAACCGAAGAAACCATAGCTTCTGCAAACCAGCAGGGGTACCCCAGCATTCCACAGTGTGGCTGCTAAATCTAGCAAAGTCCTGTAGAGTTTGCAATTCAGTGCACAAAACATTTAGAAATATGAACAGACTTTATTAAAAGGATTCTATAATCCGTGTGACCTGCTCTGTGTAATACAAATTCCTGACATGGTAATTAATTAGCACTGTATATGTTCAGTGGTTTCCGAGAGCCTTTGGAAAAAGCTTGGCAGGCCTACTCTAATGATGTGCATCGGGTTGGGTTGCCCAGGCCAAACCGACCCAAAACATACAAACCGAATCCGAACCGTAACCGATCTGAAATCTCTAAACTGACCCGACCCCCGACCTGACCCGACAAACATTTAGGGAAAAACCGACCCGAACCGACCAAAACCGAACAGAACCAGCAACAAATGAATATCTGGCTTGGACTCTTCCTATATTTCGCGTGCATTTATTTCGAACTTTTAGTCGTCTCCGAGTGAAAATCACACAGTATAGTACGATGAACTAATGGTTACATGTGTTTAAGCCGTGGTTTCAGGAAATACTGAAATTCCAAAATTCTTTTCTTCCATCTGTTTTAAGCGCGACTATGAGCCTTCTCAACAGTGTGAAAAATGAGATTGTATTGCAACAGTAATTAAGCACTCTAGTAGTAGTTTCTTTCTAGTGATATTTTCAGGGACAACCTGTATTGTACTATACCCAGCACGATAGGGGGCAGAGGGGTACCCCCCTTTTGTCCCTATACCCTATACACTCTCCAGACTATTGTTACCTAACACATCCCCCCTATACATCTGAAAAGAATTTGTGAGATTCCGGGAACACAATGACCAACACAAAAGAGGGGGGTTCACTCTGCTACAATTGGACTGGACAACTGCACTGAATTCCCCTGCAAAAACATTGGGGCTAGCCTGCTTTAATTCTAGCCCCGAAAATTTGTGGGGATAGCCCCGCTTTCAGCTCAGTGGGGCTTCTTTTTATGACTTAGCCCCACCGTAATTTGTCGTTTGAACACAACTGACCAAGCCCACAATGTACTGGGGGAAGTACATGCACGACTCGCCATCACCCATGATATTACATAACATATTTGTTATATTACGTAACATATTACCGTAATTTTCGGAATATAGGCCGCGGCTCATACGTTGATTCTCATGCTGAAAAATGTCCCTGCAGCTTATACTCCAGGCGGCTTTTATGCGGCTTTTATACGGCAACATTTGAAGAATAACGTCAGTCACAGAAGCCGCGCCTCAGCGCGCAGCCCGGGCCACGCGTGCAGGCAGCGCTCCGGTGCAGGCGGCGCTCAGGGCAAGGCAGTCATGTTTTCGTTGGTTGCCGTTTACGTTCGCTCTACTCACGTGTTGGAAATAAAGGAAACCAGTCACCAAATAGACTTGCAAATGTACCGTAAGTACCGTTCACACCTCACAAATCGTGTGGTGCGTCTGTTCGTTTTTGTCTGTTTTATCGTTGTGTAATTCATGTTGTTTATTATTTGTTGAGCTCAGATTAGTGGTTAAAGTTGTCATTTTCTTTTGTATTTTAGATTTTATCACTAGCCCTACATACATGTGACCCCTGTTAAGTTTATTAATTGGAAAAGAAAGCTCAAAAGCTGCCCTCCATCTGAACCAATAGATGCCAAACCACTCCACGCAAATATAAGCCGGCTTTAATTCCTGGGGGGGAAAAACAAAACAAACCCAAAATCCCCAAACTACCCCAAAATTCCCAAACAAAAACCCACAACACAAACCTGCATATTATATTTACCTCTCAACCAGATCTGTTGCTATGACGAAATTGAAGGATGAAAAATACTGTGGGTTGTTCTCCAAGAGCTGCTCTGGACTCTAAAAGAATTGATGAAGAACGCTGCCATTTTCCAGGTGTTAGAGACAAGGGGTGCAAAATTGTTCAATTTCTGAAAAAAGTCACCCTAATTTTTTTCAATCCCCAAAAACAAATTTGGTGAGGGCTGAAAAGGCCCGACCCCACCCCACACCACTGATTTGGGATGTGCCAACACAACCAGATGCCTTAACACGTTGACTGCCGACTACGAGTATATTCGTAGTGACGGGTGTACCGGATTCTGCCACTACGAGTATACTCTTAGTGAACCAAACGCTATTGTTATGGTAATTGAATACATCAAATACGCTGCTGGCAGTATGAGTACATCAATGTATGGTCGTGATCGATAGAGACAGCTTGAAAGCAAAGATCATCTGTATGGACACATGCGCTGTATGTCCAGATTGCACAATAGCAATGTGGTTGCGCCCTATAAATTATGGCTGGCAGTCAACCTGTTAAAGGTTCATAGATTTCAAGGGCGCCATCTGGGTAATACCGCGACGATTCAGGTCAATAGAAAATGGTCCCTCTATGTTCACCAACAATGGCAATGTTTCTGTGCTTACCTCTTCCACAAAGTCTCCTCGGACGTCGCTGTTGAGTTCCAACAGTAAATCTGTTGTAACCTGGGCCCTAGATTTACCAAGACTGCCTTTGTCAAGGAAAAAGCTGTGAGACAGAGGAACGTCAAATGAGGGAGTTAAACATGCACGGGTGTAAAGCCTGGAGGATGGGGGTATATCCCCCCCCCCCTACTTTTTGACTGGGGGAGGGGTTCCATAGAATCACACATTACATTTTACTTTGAAAAGACTGCGCATTGGATTTTTTGGCAGTACATGTAGCTTACTACATATCAACACTAAACTTTATCCGATCTCTGACAATTACTGTACCAGCTACATGTAGGGCTGTCCCGAATATTCTATCGTCAACCGAATATTCAAATACCTTTTTGCCGGTTTAAATATTCGGAGAAAAAGATATATGCACGAACAGATATGACTTTGAAGCTATTTTAATAGAAAAGTTACGGTGCTTAGCAGTGTCGAAAAAAGCACTAGACACAAAAGGGGAGTACGTCCTATGACATCAGATTTGTTTGCTGCCCGCAGCGACGACTTTTTAGACAAATGATACCAGCAGGCTAGCGGGGACTTGATAAAAATAGCTCTCAAACGTCACTTTTTGGTTATTTCATGGCAGAAATAATTGGCTGTTTTATTTTGCAATATGCAATCTACATAAAACTAGAAAATGAGGCAGACTTCTCTCAGCAATCAACATCATCTTTAACCCTAACTCCCTACATCATTTTCCCCCCTTCTAACCTGAATCCTCCAACATCCTCTGATTTCAAAGTGTTAAAACTCCATATAACCTGAATCCTCCAAAATCCTCTTATGGGGACCATAGCACGAATCCTCCAAAATCCTCCAGGGGTTTTTTGCATACCCCTAGTAACCTCAATCCTCCAAAATCCTCATGTATCACATTGAGCCTGATAACCTGGATCCTCCATATTCCTGCAGGGGCAAAAACCCCTAGTAACCTCAATCCTGCAAAATCCTCCGATGCATCAACTTCCAAGTGCCCTCAATCCTCCAAATTCCTCCATTTTGCAAAGAGGATTTTGGAGGATTTGGGAAGGTTAGGGTTAAAGGATAATCCAAACCCAAGACCAATCCTTACTCAAAAACAATCTGACTCAACTCAACCGCTAAAATGTGTCTATAAAAGTTCACTGAAGGCTTTACACGTATACATACATGGACTAGATGTGACGGTTTAAACTCACTTGTTGCCAATGTCTTCACCTTTGACCTTGTTGCCATCGACAATGGAGAAAGAGCCAATTCCAGGGAGGATGATGTTTTTGAGGATCTCTGTTCCCGTAGCGGTTGCATTGATGAGGCAAACCTGGGCCAATTCTAGTGCCGCTTGACCATGATCCCCCCACAACCTGTTAATATCAGTAATGGTGCACAAGGCATAATTATAATAATTAATAACAGGCTGGTCAAACGTGCAAACAAACTCTGGATACGCACCACTGCCATAACGGGATCCAATTTTCAGCTTGCTGTATTTGTTGTTGTGCACATGTGTGCTAAAGATACTTTGGAAAACAAATGCAAGTAATCTTTTCAATACATTGTGCAACTTTCATGCATTTTGTCTATATCCAATTACAAAATTATCATTACTAAATTTGCATAACTTACAATTAAAAACAATTAAAATAAGGGATACCTGACTGGATTAATCCCGAATTACAATAAACTACGTACGTAGCCAAGAAAATGACGTGGACTCTGCACACTGTAGAATTGCTTTTTGCTATTTTTGCACATGTAAAAGGTTCAAACTCTGAATATTTTTTTCAGGTTTAATGAATTTTTAACAAGTCATTATTAGTTTATATGAACTTGGTGCATGTATACATATACTTTAACCAGACTCGATACATATCTTACCATACAACAGAGATCGATGAAACATGTAGGCCTATTTGTGTGGTAAATTTTAAGTTAATACTGGAAGTTTAAAAACCCATTTTTGGTAAAAAGTCAAAGTTTTGTTTGACTTAGTGCATAAAACCTCAAAATTCAAAGGACTCTATTTCAAGTCCTAAGCATTTTAATCATGTAAATTACTATGGATGGTGGTCTTTAATAATAATAATAATAATAATAATATTATAAAAACAATATCAATTTAAAAAGCGCACATTCTAATGAACATTACTCATGGCGCTACAGCAACATGGTGGAAATGCAATACAAAACAAGTTGCCGGTTTAAATAACAGTGTCTTAACCCTAACCCTTCCAGGGTATTTTGGCTAGAAACCCTGCCAAACGCATCAGATTGCATACTTTGTCACATTGACTTGTGTGCAGAGTGCAGCAAAGTGGAGCTGTCACCACAGATGCACTGTGCTGCGACTGGAAGGGTTAGGGTTAAAGGTAGTGTACACGATTGGTAATCCTCCAAAATTATTTTTACTGAATTATTACGAAATACCTTACTAGACTGTAAGTTAATAGTAGTCTCAATCATCCTGTGAAATTATAGCACCAGGTGTGCTGACGTTGTCAAGAAAAGTGGAAATATATGTATATATATCGTTTTCCAACAATTTCCAGCCAGAAATTGTTGGGAAAACTGCCCTGTAGCCTTTAGTCAAGGCGCGCGTAGCTACCCACGAGTGGCGCCCAGATAGCCACGCATGCCTTGACTAAAGGCTATCATCCACCCGACGGTTGGAAACCAGCGCTGTTTTTCTCTCGTTTTTTTTCCGCCACCCAACAATGCAAAACTTTGAACAGGTCAGTGGAACGATATTTCCTATAAAATACTAAACCCAAAATCTGCCCATTTCTGAAAATTGCAACAATGACCAATCGTGCACAATGCCTTTAAGTTCTTTTTTAGAGTTTTGTGTCGTCTGCATACAGGTAGAATTTAACTTCCTGACGTTGATCAATATCTCCAAGGGGTCGAAAAGCTAAGAAAAATTTGTCATGTTATGTGTACATATGTACATGTAGGTAAAAATATAACATGTACATGTATAATGGCTTAAATTCACCACGTTGGCACTTTTTACCAAAAAATGTAAATAAGGCCAAGTAAAAAAAAAAAAAACCAGTTGACTGTCCCCACCCACATCCTTTTTTGATCCTTTTTTTAATATTTATTTTTCCCCATCCAAAATTTGTTTTCATTTTTTAGATTTTTCATGTATTTTGATCAATTTACCCATTTTTATTAATAAGGTTTTGAGTTCTCAATACCCCGAACAAAACAAGTTAAATATTCTATGCCATCAATCTTTTGGATAGTGCTGCACTGATCCTCCAGGTTCGGTTCGGTTCAGTTCGGTTTGGTTCGGTTCGGATTCGGTTTGGATTTTTTTTTCCGAACATCAGTTCGGTTCGGGTTCGGAAGTACATATGCATAAAACAAAATCTCTCAAATCACGATCGTGCCGATCGACACATACAATGTCCTTCCGGGAATTCCCCGGCCCTCCCCACTGCAGTCATAACAAGTTGATTGGCACGTTGCCAAACCCGCAGGGCGCAAGATAGATAATAATGTAACAATGGTCACACCCCGCGGGCCACCGCCGCGTCATCGCCAATGCTTGACTGTATCTGATTTTCAGAAATGCATATTCAGTGTTTGGTCATGATTTTATCAAGTGATTCAGAGATCCATGTGAGTACATGAACATGATCGTTAGCGCATGTGTGCGTGATAAGCAAAATTGACAGCCATTTTTTGAAATTATGATAAAAAGTACAAATTTAATTAAGTCAAAACTTTTGACAAAACGTAATTCTATTCTGGAACGTTTTTGTTCTTCAACATTTTGTTGGCGAGCAGAGAAGGACTGGCGCATGGCGGATAAAGTGCTGCAACATATAATTCACAAGGCAGGAGTTTTTGCTTTAGGAAGGAATGTACATGTAGATGTAGAATCCTACCACCATTTTCGGGGGTACAATTTTGCAATAAATGCAAGTATTTTTGTTCTAAACTAAAAGGTGTCCATGAGAGAGTACCTGGAATCTGATGGGGGCCATGGCCCCGGCCCCAAAAGGCTTCATCACGCCGTACGCGCTCACAAACTTCAAACTTTATTTTCTTTAATCTCATCCATGGACTGTGCATCCCCACAAAACGAGAAATGTATATATTCATGTTGTGTCGCCGTGTGAACAACCAATCATTGCATACTGAGCGGGGCTCGCTTTCGAGTACACTACATTTTTTAGGCGGGGGTGGAGGGATGGAAACTCGCATGGCCAGCCGGATGCAAGCGGTCGCGACTTGGTCTTTTATGATTTTTGTTTTACCTTCCTGGAATGGAAAAGGCTTTATCTTTTTTTTATTATATCGACTGTCTACATTGCATGCAGTACCTGGGCTAATGTAACCGTTTACACGGTACATACATGTACTTGTTCTCGAGTCCAAACCTGCTACAATGTAAGGCCGAAAAAGGGAATTATCAACAGGTAAATTCAATCATATCCGTGCCGCCCGTGTGCGCTAATTTTGTCCTATCATCACATGCATTCCTATAGCACTATCAATATGTGTGCGTAAAGTTTGCCGAACTTCCGAACCAACAATTTTGGTTCAGTTTGGTTCGGTTCGGTTCGGAAGGCCATGTTCGGCCATTTTTAGTTCGGTTCGGCGGTTCGGCTGCAGCACTACTTTTGGACTATTCCCTGAATGGCGATCTTTATTACTTTGTTGAAGTGAAAATTCAATTGAAAAGAACATGCATAAACAATTGGGTAAATACATAGAACACTGATATTTTAGACTCAACTTACTCGTAGAATAGCTAATAAAAAGCTAGCAGTCATTTTGAATTGAAAATGTTTAATTCAAATGCTTGGCGGCCACCTTGGAAAAAATAACAAACAAATATAAAGGCCCTCCATCCTCCTCTTTTAAAAAAAATCCGGACGATAAACTGTTGTATTTTTTTGCTTGGCCTGATGGTATAAATGGAATTTTGGATGTCAAAATTCAAAAATGGTTCATTGTAACCATATAAAACTACACATTTTTGGAAACGACTGAAAGATCTATCCACAAAATTACTAAGTAACAGTATCATATTACTGAATTTCAAATTTCATGTGAAACCCACCCGAAACCCCCCCCCCCCCCTTACATTTTAGAAGGCAGTGGTTATTTGACTGTGAACTGCGGCATCAGATTCATGTATTATTTTACCAGCACGTCATCACTGAAATGCGCAGTAAATGTTTTTGGGGAATCAGACAATTTTACCATCCTGAATTTCTTTACCCAGCATGATATGGGGCAGAGGGGTACCCCCCTTTTGTGCCTAAACCCTATACACTCTCCAGACTAAATCTAACACATCCCCCCTAGAAATCTGAAAAGAATTCCTGAGATTCCGGGAACACAATGACCAACACAAAAGAGGGGGTTTCCCGCTGCCCCATATCATGCATCATATGTGAATTTCATCTGGTTCCATGCCTTCATTGTCTGGTTCCACGCCTTCATTCACGAGATGGGAATCAGACCAAATGCAATTTCGGACTTTATTTCCCTTAAAAAATATATCCTCGGCAGAGGGATGAATCGAGAAATAGAAAATGCTTAACGTTAATTTGCAATTGAATCGGGATTTAATAAAAAAAAAATTTAAAAAAGTTCTTAATTTATTTGAAAGGGAGAGAGAGAGAGTGGGAGAAAAATCCACACATGACATAGCATTGAACCCATACAGGCACAGCACTGCCACTTACAAGCTACATGTACGTAGGAGCATTAATCACTGGGCTATTTGCTGATTCAACAGTTAATTGGCCTTGCCCTTGGCCTACTTATACTTGCATACGTGTGCAACTTATGCAAAAATTTTGGTATGCCGCGCCACTGAGCGTGCCAAGAAATGACTGACTGCATGCCCAGAGCCTAGGATTAGGAATAACGGCTGAATGCGGGAAAAAGGACACAACCGGTTCACTGCAAAATATACACTTCAAATTTAGAAAGCACCTTTTGAAAATGTTGGGCCTAACGTTAGCATGCTAATTAGCGTCAACAAGCGTCAACAAGCGTCAACAAAGCGCCAACAACTTATAAAAGCACTGTTAAGCTTAAACATGTTATTAACAATATTTAGTGGGCTCCTATGATTATTTAAAAGTATCATTAGTATTTAAAAGTATCTTAAAATGTGTGATTTTTAAGCGAAAAAGTACGACATCAACAGTGCTTTTTCCCGGCAGCCATCTTGTTTTTCTGGGACATGGTGCAATCGCGCATGCGCAAAAGAGAAAACAAAGATGGCGGCGCCCTTTCATCGTAATTTTGTCGTCTTAAAATTTCGTTTTTATGTGGGATTATGAACGGGAATTCAGCCAATTTCTTACATAATACGAGATGCGAGAGTTTGTTGAATACAAGTATAGCTTTTGTGAAGCTTAAATGTGCATTTTGAGCTTGTTGACGCTTTGTTGACGCTGATCGGGTTTGTTGACGCTTGTTGACGCTTGTTGACGCTTGTTGACGCTAAATAGCATGACCGGAACTTAACTAGGCCTAACAAACAGTTAGTAATACTGAATCTGGTGCTGGTGAATAAAAAGAGCCTTAAATTTAATAATTTCAATGACAGTCTGCATTCAATTTAATGAAATTGGTGTCACACAATGAACAGCGCCCTCTAGCATTTTGTCCTTTTGTATACGATGCGTACAAAAACTAACACAGTCACAGGTTCTGTAACGTAAATTTTGTGAATTTGGGAAACTGCGTAAAGTTAGGCAAATTTGTAAAGTGGCCGTGCATTCTATAGCTTTTGTAGATCTTATATGACATAAACTTGCAATAAAAAATATTTAGAATTCAAATAATACCTTAGTTGCCGATCATATTTCTTTTCCTTGTCAATCACCGGACTTCCCCTGGGCGCAGCCATGTTGGATTTCGTTTTGAAGTCATTTATCTATTTTCTGCCTAAAATGTATACATGTCTAAATCCAGTTACATCAGGTAGACAAATAAAAACGAGTATAAATCATTTAATTATAAAAGGAATATATATATGTATTGCGATTTGTTATTAATATTATTAGTTTTCAGTGTTTGTGAGATATTATTGTATATCTATTATTAAGATATAAACGATTGAATATTTAACTGGTGATGTAATTCTGGATGTTTATTTCGTGCATGCATACGGATACCGCCATCTTGGATTGAAAATGTGGTCACGTGATTTCTTAGGGGGCCGATCAGAAAATGACGTCACAAGCGCAACGTAAAAGGCATGGGGAGGTAAGAGCTGCTCTGAAAAATCTCTCTTTATTCATTGAAAACGAAAAAATAGTCGATGCAAAGTTGAAGAAAAATGAAAAGGGGACCATTGAGCTACCTTTGGGCGTGAAAATGATTTTGAAAATCCACATGCAAGTGCAGCAGCCTCCAAAAGAAACAGAAGAGTGTTCAACTTCGATCAGTAGTATGTACGTAGGCCTATATACGTATCTAGCCGCAGCCAAGGCCATGTAGCTCAACTCTGTTTATGTTTTGAATTCGTATCACAGCAGGATTGTTGACTGTTGTATTTTTTGGAAAGAGTTCCATACCCGGCCATCACTTATTTTCCGTTAATACGACTTTAAAACTACCAAAAAGTGTAAATCTGATGAAGAAACACGAATTTAGGAGGGAAAAAATTGCAACTTATTCTTTGAAAATTGACTTTTTCCATCATGGCTCATAGACTTTGTGCACTAGGTCTAAGTGATGGCCGGATATGGAACTCTTTCCCAAAAACGGTCAGAAACAGCAAAATCGTGGAAAATAAGCATCTGTTTGTGTTCAGAATTGTCTAAATACATGTATTTTGTACCACATTTAATTTTCGGGGAGTGAGTCAGGAAATTTTCGTGCAATATGGGGAAGAATGTTTGTGTTTTGTGTTGGGATGTTCTTGGCACAGTGAATGGTCACTCAAAAAATGTTGACTCAATATGTTGATTTCAGCCTCATTTGGTTTTTACAGATTTTACATAAATCTTGAAATAACAGGTTGTGTCACATGTTTAGACAGTTGTTTTCAAGGAGATTCGGGGTATTTAAGAAGAATCTTTCCAATAGCGGCTCAGAAAAATCTGTTATTTCTGTTTTGTTTTAAAGGAAACAAAATTTAATGGAGATGTCTCAAAACATGCAAAGGAGATCATTGTGCCATTTTCGGATACAGGAATGACAGAAGGCATCTTAACAAGTAAGCACACATAGCAGCCCAAATAAAATTGCAGAAATGGTCAACACTTTAACCTTAACAGTCCTGAGTCCTGATTTTCCACACACTCTAGGAAGTTAGGGTTAATGATTATTATGCACGGGAATTATGTAAAAATGTGATTTGATTGTTTTTTATGGTTATGATGCCGATCGGATTATGATGGGACCCTGATGGTCATTTGGTCATCGGGGATAGTGATATGTGCACTTGCATGTACATCACTAAAAATAGCTATTCTTATAAGCTTTCACAAAGTATGTTATGTAAATAGAACTTAATGTTCAATTTTTCCTTCTTTCATTTACAGGCTGATTGTCAAAGGTCATGTGCAAAAGCTTCAAAGTATTGAAACTGGTGGACGAGTCACAAGCAGCACTTAAATCTGCAGCAACCATTTCACACATTGCAGACTGTACCGGACAGAGAGCATCGACAGCATTTTATGTGTGCGAGGATACGACACTGTAGATGACAAGGAATTAATACCAAAAAAATGCAAATTACTCTCATAGCTATATCTGAAACAGACAAATTTATTGATCTGAGAACATTTAAAACAGTGAACTTTTTATGTGTGCTTCAGAGAAAAGACGCATATGATCTGTGTATGCAAAGTGACCAGCTACTGTTCTAGACACAGTCATCACGTACATGTAGAACCTGAAGCACTAGTGGAATTGAACCACCCACAACAAGACTACTTGGAATTATTCCCTGGAGTCTGCGTGTCAACCTGAAGTGCTTTTTCTCAGTTACATATATGTAGTGTCTGTATAGAGTAGCAGCTTTAATATTTGAAGCCAAACTTTTAGTTTCACTAGGTTGGCCTAGTGGCACTTTCCTTGCCTTACCCATGTGACCCGGTTCAATCACTTCTTACCCACCTCTGTGACCTGGGTGTGGAAACTGAAAGGTTTCAGGGTCTGGTAGTTGGATTACACCTCCATCCAGCATTAGCCTCCACTGTATAGCAGCAATGCTCCGTTTTATCTCATCTGTTGTCTTATGGGGCTCCTACCCAGCATAAAACTTAGGCAGCATTGTAATTGTGTACACAAATATCTTTAAATATCATTTGGCAAATATGGGTACTTCCCTTGCTACAATAAAGTCTTGCAGTTTCTTGGCCGTCCATTTTTCAAACTCGGGTGCAGGTTGTTTGGTTTCCATATTTCCTTTTCTATCATGTCTATAATAAAGTAAAAATAAGAAATAACTCGTGGGAAAAGGGATATAGATTTATTATAAATTTGTACACGTATATGTATGTATAAAGATTATTTTATTTGTGTAAAATAGTTTGAAACTGCTTTGGCACACTCTGGGGCCTGGGCATTAAAGATTTGTAATAAATAAATAAATAATTAAATAAATAAATAAATACATGTAATACATAAGTTGTGGTTGAAATTAATTAATAGGCCAAAGGTCTTTGTCACAGCCAATTAAACGGGGCGCAATTATCAGATAAAACACATAAAATTTATTATAAGAACTAACATTAACTCATATGACCAGAAAATGTTCCAAAACTCAATATATGAAATCGATCGTGGCCGGCCCCAGCGGGAAGTGCCGCACAAACAATCGATGCACAACAATTTTGTTTCTTTTGGGGGTTGCAGCACTTGCATGTGGGGCTCTTTTTCATCAATTCTACACCCAACGGTAGCTTAGTAATCCCCTTTCCAATTTTTCCAACTTTGCATGGAATATTTGTTCGCTTTCAACGAAAAAACGGAGATTTTTCAGAGCAGCTCTTACCTCCCCATGCCTTTTACGTTGCGCTTGTGACGTCATTTTCTGATCGGCCCCCTAAGAAATCACGTGACCACATTTTCAATCCAAGATGGCGGTATCCGCGAAACGGCTTGTGCTCGTGCTCGCACAGCGTTTAATCGTGGAGAAATATGGTTTAATAAGCTAGCTAATATTACTCATAATTAAGTTGTTTCATCAGATCGCATTATTACATTAAATTGCCTCAGTTAAAAAGAAGTTGTTAGTTAAAGCATGGTTGCTTCCTCCATGGTTAAACTATTAAAGTGTCTTGATTAAATTTAGTTCACGGTTCCATGCACCATTTCCTACATGTACCTCCATGCATGCACAAACACATGCCAGAAAAACTTGTGTCATGTTTGTCACATTGTGTGTTTCAGTTTGCATGTTGACTAGCCCAGGTTAGACTCCTACTAGTATCTCCATTAGTACATTGCGCTTACTATTAATGCAATTAAGTGAGGACGGTCCAACCTGGGCTACATCAGTACATGTTGACGCATGTTTTATTTCTCCATGGTTGACGTTATGCACCTTATTTATGACCAGTCAACTGTTCCAAGGCTTCCCAACCCCAGATGTTGGGATTGGTAATTTTTCACATTCCCAAGGGTGGGGGCTTTGATTGTTCTTTGAGTGGATACAAATCGGTCCTAATGTTGCCTGGGGTGGGGTTTGCTTACTGGTTACGTGTACTTCCAAAATGACACTCCAACATTGTGGGTGGAGCAGTGCGATGGGGGGGGGGGGGGGGGGGGAATTAATAATAGGTTTATTAGTTAACTTCTGGAAGTATCCCATATACATGTACTATACCCCCTCCTTCTCTCCCTCTCCCTTCCCCTTCCCCTTCCCCTCATCCCCCCGGACTCCTTCCCCAGCTGTGCCTGATGTTCATGTGTAACTGTAAGCTGGTCACATGGCCACCACTAGTAATAGTATGCCATGGTTTTTTGTGCTCATCTAGATATGGGAAACCACCCTAGTGCAAACAGTATAGAAAAACTACCACGTTAAGAGTATAGATTATCTGTACTACTGTCATAAGGTAATGCTAAACATGTATTTATTTTGTTTGGCCTAATAATAGAATGACGTCTATATGCAGTATTTGATTTGCCACCTGTTGTAATGGAAAGTAGATCTGCAAAGCTTCACAGGATGGATTCATCACCATCAACAATTAGCGAACTTGATGACAATGATGGTAAAGTAGACATGTTTCCCATACTGATGAAGCGCCTGTTTGTTTCTCACGAATCCGGATCGCGATCAGTGATCCGTGTGTTGGTTCACACACCAGATTCCGCCTAGTGGATGGAGCGAACCAGCGGCTAGATAACTGATCATGATCCCGATTCGTGTGAAACAAACAGGCCCTCAGTAAACTTGTACACTTTTATGTACATACGTGTATTATTGCTTACCAGTCTCTACCCCAGGTTATTAGTGGATTATTTGAAGCTTGCTTTGTGAATAAAATACAAATTTGGAAAAGATTTTACTTAAATTTTCCCCACCAAAATCGGTCAGGAACAGCAAATCTTGGAAAATAACCATCCATTTTTGTTCAGAATTGTATAAACACTTGGCACAACCTTTAATTTTGAGAATTTAGTCGGGAAATTGTGCAATAATATAATAGGGGAACAAAGTTTGTGTGTCTGTGTTAGATCTTGGCACTGTGTATGGTCATGGAGGTAGGTAGATTTCTCTCTCAAGGTGTTCACCACATGTTGGTTTCTGCCTAATTTTTTGTTTACAGATTGTGCTGACATAAATCTTGAAATAACAGGTTGTGCCTAATTTTGTTAAGTTGTTATCAAGGAGGGTTGGTTATTTTGCTGTTCCTGACTAATTTATTTATTTATTTTTTTATTTATTTTTTGGTGGGGTGGGGGTGGAGAGTATTAACCTTGATCCTGGGTGTTATAATTGTCCTCAGTAGTATAGGAAAACATGACTGTGTGCTCTTGTATTGTACTACGTTCGAGGACAAGAGGAGAAAAGAAATACAAAAAGAGTCTTTTTTTGTCCTCGAGAGTCGATCTTTTGTTAAAATCGGTCCTCGAACGTAAAGATACGTGCTTAGTCTATGGGGTTGGGTTATATTAAAGGAAGAATAGGAAACACAAAGCATTGTCCTCACGAGTATAGGAAAGTACGACTGTGCACTGTGTTTTTTAGTTTTTTTGTATTGATATTATACAAATAATGAATGTTTATGAGTGTGATGGTAAGAATAATTTCATGAGGTGACAGATTGAATGTTCTATTCCACGAGGCGAAGCCGAGTGGAATAGAACATGCCATCTGTCACCGAATGAAATTATTCTTTCCATCGCACGAATGTGAAACATTCATTATTTGTTTTATACAACGCCTGAATAAATTCTCGTCATCTGATTGGTAACTTGTAAACTGGTGCTTACATAAATGTAAGAAACATGTAGTAACACTGATAGCTGGGGGAACACTTTCAATGCATTTTATTCAAGTTAAAAACTGTTCAGAATTGTAAAAAACTGTTTCACAAATTCAGAACTTCCAGTAACCAATTACTGTCTCGAAAAGTCTCAAACAGTTAAAAATCTTCACTGTTTTTCAACAAGTTCAGAAGAATTATTCACTTCAGATGCAGAATGTCATCTAAAAATATCCGTTCCGAAGTGTTGAAGATCAAACTGTTCAGAATTGTTAAAAAGCTGTTTCACAAATTCAGAACTTTCAGTCACCAATTAATGCACTTTCATATCCAATTTATGGAAGTTTACAACTGTACTAGTCCAGAAAAGTTAAAAATGCGGATTGCATGCATGGATTTCTTTGTGTACAACGTGCCGTTTTCCTTTCTCAGTCATGTCAGTCCCGCATAAAACCGGGACAAAAAATTGTCGAGTTCCGAATTAGTTAAAGCTTCAATTGTTGTTCCTGCGTGTCTAGCAAATTCATCTAATCGTTTCACTGCATATTTGATTTGTCTCTTTGTATTTGGAGCGTCAGCATTGCTTACAAGTTCCAATATTTCGTCGTCTGTTAGGAGAACAAACCGCGGCAGTTCGGGTAACTTGGCCGCCATGTTGTGTGAATGACAGCGCTGTTGTAGCGCCACCTAGTGACCGTGAAATTTGAAAAGTTTTTTGGTTCTATCAATGCGCGCGCACCATGTGATAGACCCATGTGATAGAACGTATTGGGCGGGGCGGGTTCGCGTCGTGTCATGGGTCGAATAATTCAATGCACGTGATCGACTCTCCACCAATCGGATGGCGGGGATTTATTCAGGTGTTGTATAACACCCAATACAAGGCCAACAGCCTCTCTGTGGGTAAGGAGTTACAATCAGAGGTGGTAAGGTTGGCGACATTTTGAATTGCTAACCCTACCACCCTTGCGGTTTTCCTGGGCCCAGATCTCAATAGAGGATGATTCTTCAAAAGATTCCAGAGAAAATATCCCAATTTTCAGAGCGACAGACCCAGGCGGGATAACTTCCACCGTCGGTAAGACCAACCCACCTTACCTGGTAGTATTAACATGTGGATCTTTACCAACAATATGAACATCCATTTTTGGGATTGGCTTTCTTCAACCCCTTCTGCCCGATTGTTATTAATGAGGTGCAAGTATGCCAATACGGGCTTGTGCAGCCAAGCGTCACTGCACACAATTGGCGAACGAAGAAATGAATATACGCAGAAGAATGCGGGTATGTCAACCAGCCAGGTGGTCTTTTTCAAACTGTTACTATATGGCCATCATCCGTATTCATTGGTTAATGGGTACCCGGGTACCCATTTATTTTTTAATTGGCTACCCAAATGGCCGAATCCCATACTATCTGTAAATGCACACCCCTAGCAGTTAGGGGAGAAGGTTTGAAAATGTTAAAACAATCTCGGACCAGACCCAGTTAGAACACTTTATTTTTTGCATTTACCTTCAAGTGAAAAAATGCTCTTTTTGGGCCTAATTACACCCCCTGCCCCTGAGGACGTGCTAATTCTATCGATTATTAATTTGCTGTTATAGATGATGAGCTGCAGGCTTCGGATGCCAACGCTGGTGCCCTGATGGACCCCAACAGTATGGTTCATGCAGGAATGTTCCTGTCGCTGCTACACCAAGTCTGCTCGGCGTACGAGAAAGACTGTAACAAGCAGGATAAGATGTTCCATTTGATCTGCCAGCAAATGAGCAAACTGAATGTAAGGATGGCCTCTAAAAAAGGCTCTATTAAATGTTTCTGTTTGTAAATGATTCTTGAAATTGTTGTTAGGGGAACCATAATCCCTTTAATACTATGGCTTTAGTAGCCTATAACTGGATAAAATATGAAATGAACAAAATATAGTGAGAAGATGGAACTTTGCATCGGGGATGATTTTCTTTTTTGATGGAAGTTACCCAATACAAGGCTAAAATCCACTTTAGAAAAAGTGCTACAACAAAGGTGGTGCGGTTGGCCACAGTTTAGGTGGCCAGCCCTACCAGAGAGATTTTTGGCCTTTCCCGACATAGTGTATTTTATACAACGCCCGAATAAATCCCCACCATCTGATTGGTGGATTGTCCATCACGCGCATTGAATTATTCATACCAACGCACGGCACCGCAAAAATAGAAGTTCTGTTCAACGGTACATGTACGTGTTAAATAAAACTTCCATAATTCCACGGTCACACTATTGGTGGCACTACACTACGGCTGTCATTCACAGAAAATGGCAAACGACGTTCGCAAATCAATGTTTGTTTTCCTAACAGACGATGAAATATAGGAACTGGTAGCTGATGCTGACGTTGCTAACACAAAGAAACAAATTAAATACGCAGTCAAACGATTAGATGAATTTGCAAGACACGCAGGAACAACAATTAAGCTTTTACTGATTCGGAACTGGACAACTTTTTTCGCTGTTTTATGCGGGACTGAAGGGAAAACGGCACGTTGTACACAAAGAAATCCGTGCATGCAATCCGACGAGGATTTATTCAGGCGTTGTATAAAACAAATAATGAATGATTCACATTCGTGCAATGGGTAAGAATAATCATTCGGTGACAGATGGAATGTCAATTCGAAATTAGACGAAAATGATTTGCACTTTTCCAAACTACCCCTTCATGAAATTAACCCAGTTTTGTAGCGCTTGCATTTGGGAATAATGCGCGCGACGTGCAACGAGCACAGTTAGGTGTGTATCCACCGTCGAACGCGGACGTCCTATTGTTCCCTCTTTTGTTTGTACTTAAACTTTTTCGGAAGACTCCCATAGGTTTTGTACACGATCTCAATCGCGGACGTATTTTGGGAATCGCGGACGATATTGTTCCCTTTGTTATACGTCCACGTTTGATTGGAAGAACACACGCATACACCCGTGACCCGTATGCATTTTGCACACAATACCAGTGCTATGCGTACTTTGGTTGCTACGGGTATAGTACTTTTGGCTGTGCACAGGAAGATAGCAAAACAAGCAAATGTCATGTGACTCGGTCTCGGCCAGTCGAGACACAGAATCTGTGGGTGAGGTGTTATCAATACTATTATGTGATTCTGATGGATAATGCGAATTGAACTTGCCACGGTGTCAGCACAGAGCAAGTTGGGGCAAGATAGTTATATGTTGTCTTGGACCAACCATTGGAAACCACAAGGGAAACTTGGTTTGTTTGATGAAATTATAAGTTAAATCCTCTTTGAGTAATCCCCACAGTGTTGCTTCCCAGGTTGTATCATCAAGTTGGGCATGATCCCTGGCTAATACCAACCTCGTTCCCATGGTGTCGAGCAGCACCCTCACCGACACCACAGCTGCTCTCTCAATCTGGTATGGGATCATTAAAATATCCACGATTTTTGGATACTCATGCAAATTATGCTCCCTGTGAGCGATGTATTCTGGGCACGTAGTAGTCTGATGGCAGTGCTTAAACTTCACTTCTTCGTCGCATTCACAGCATAGGCTCTTTGGTACTAGATTGATTAGCTTGATTGTAAAATCGTGCAAAAAGGCCGCAAACTACGTGCAGTTCATGGGTTCTCAGAATGGTTGACATACATGTAGTTGAGCATCAATGAATTAAAGCGTCATTTATCTCAAAATGAAAAGGACAAAAAACAAATTTACATACCCTTGTGATACCAGTTTTCCTTGTGGTGTTTCTGTACGTGGCGCACACGCGAGGCAAATCAGGCTTCGGACTTCCTTTTGATAAAAGAGAGTCTTTTGGGGCAACAGGCCTCGGACTGCGGCATGGCGGGCAGCGTTGGTATTGAAAGGACCAAAAACCTGCCGTTTCACAGCTAAGGCACTCTGACCAGGAGACCTTAGGAATTATTTGCTACAACCACTGCTGCTACATGCATGCCAGTTTAGCGATGTTGACCCGTGCATCCTCCACTGTTTTATGAACCTTCGTTCCGCAACTTCGGCATATTGTGTCACTGATCAAGTCACGCGGTATGGCCAAGTTGAGTTGTGAAAGCAATTGCGGAAAACTTTTTTTTGTCCACTGACTCTCCAGATGTGCTTCCCACGATTGTCGCTTTTGGAACACAAGATGCAAGTATCAGATTTGACAGGGTTATTTTTTGAGGGGCTGGGCGTCGCCATTGCAGAAATTTCAGAAAATATATACTACAGAAAAGTCACTAACGTTAAAAAATACCAACAAAAGTTTCACTTTTGGCACGCCGGCAAACTTTCATCAAGAAATACATTGTACAGTTGAATCACCAACTGTACGGTTTTAACCAGTTCGTGTCGGAGGACATGTTAACACGATCTGGCTGTTTTTATACACGGGCACGGCTGACGGGTTAAAATGTCAAGCTTGCCTCGACTCGCCTCCGGATGACGTCTTAACATGCTAATCCCTCATTTGTTTTGTACACACACACAAAGTCTGTGGAGGCAGACCGTGTGTTGAACTTGAACTTGGCCGCTGTGCACGGCCTGTTGTTCTACAATTTACGCTCCGGTGGGCGCACCCGGAGTATTGAAATATATGAGGTTTCGGCAAGAAATATTATACAAATACTGTTGAAATGACTCTTGCAAATCAGTATTTGTGGCGTTTGGCTGTATATCAGAAGTTGAAGTTGGCTGCTATGTTTTGCAAAAATAATCCTGTCGCGAACTGGTTAATTTCTCTAGATAATATGAATATTATGCTAATAAGCCAATGCTGTATTTTCACTATCCAATCAGGGCACGAGTAAGGAGTTCCCATCCCGGGGCTTACTATTGGAAACGAGGTTAAAAATGAAGTAAGCTATTGGGAACGAGGTTGGGCTAATACGGCATTGTGGGTTTGTTACTTCTGACAAGCGCCCCCTGAACAAGACACTGACAATTTGTGACCCGCTCTGCAAAAAGGGCACAAAGTCGCTGTATGCTTTTACGCGTAATGGGCCGTTCTATGTGAAGAGGGTGAAAAATACTTCAAACAAGTGATTTTGAATCGAGGGAATTTTTTGCATCTTTGATACCTATATTATTCTATTTCATAACCAAAATCTTTGATTTCAGTAAATAAAGTTGGAAAAAGAATGTGTTTGTGTCGAGTGCTTCCATCTATTGCTTTGCTTTTTGTTTTTTTAAATGGCTTGTTTCTCCTTAAGTCATTTCAAGAAATTCCAGAAAACAAACATGCAAATTTCCAAATATCTTGTTAATGCAAAATGCTACATGCTTCAGACATATGCCATATGAAAGCTTATAAAATGGCCTTTCCAGCTATATATAAAACACTATTTTCAAATTTTGCAACATAAGTGCCCTTTTTGCAGAGCGGGTCACATTTGGGATACCGCTACCATAGGGCAAGATAACTCAGTTGCGAGAGGTCGCAGGTTCAAATCACACTCCAGCCAGTTTTCTTTGTTCACTTTGAAAATTCTTTCATTATGTACTTAGTCAGTTTCCCTTGTGGTTTGTTTGACAAAATGATTGACCGATTGTTTGACTTGATTGACAGATTTTGTGGTTAAGGTCTATAAGCAAAAGCTTGTCTTTTTCTGTCTTCTTCCAGCTTATACCTTCCCAGCATGTTATCGATACCTTCAGTGCTATGAAAGCCATATATACCAAAGCCTTCAGACAGATGATGCATGGAACCTTACAGCACATTGAGCAAGCAGACATGGAGGTTAGTAGAATTGGTAATCTAAGGTCATAATGCATTATCAGGCATTTGTGTCATGGGGCTTAAATTTTTGGGCCATTGGCGTAGCATGGAGAATATCGTTAGCCATGGACACAAGCACTCATTTTAGACACAGCCAAAGTACATGGTTTTAACCAGAGGGGTGTGTGGGTGTCCAAAAAACTCACGTTACAGCAAATCTAGGCATCCTGCTCCAAATCCTGGCTAAAACCAAAAACCTTGCCTAAGTAGATTTACAAACGTTGAGGTAATGGTAAGCAGACAGGCCCGAGTATATTTTGGTAGCCAAAAAAAATGTAAAAAATGATAGTCATGTACATGTAGTGACACAGCTGAGGTACATGTACTGTTGAATGGAAAGACATTTTATTTTTGTATTTAAATAACTTCTCCTAAGTTGCAATTTTAGGCCATGTCCACTTTCTCATGGACTCAACTTCCATACATTTGAGCCATACAAACTATAAATAGTATTAGTTATCTTACAAGCGTGAGTGGAACATGGAATAATGTAGTGCGGCCGTGTCCCATATGCCACGGACACACTACATTTTTCGTGTTCCACGAGTGCGAGTGGGATAACAAATTCATCTTCAAGCAAACTTGATGCACAATAAAGATGGAACACGCAAGCTGTACACAAAACCAGAATGTACAACACACGTACGCGTATCAATAACAGTTTCTGTGTTTTGCGTATAGCGCAATACGCAGAGTGCCAAATGGGATAATATCACACTGTCAGTTGCCATGGATCGACCAATCAGGATCGAGGATTCAAGTTTGCTTGAAGATGATACTAATAACAGCTTTAATTTACACCTGTACAATGTAGATGGCAGCCATGTCATCTATGAGATGATTTTCAATGGGCCTTCTTTGCTGGATGATAAAGTTGTGCATAAGGGGATAAAAGTGTGATGACCCGGTCTTTACCACGTCAATAATAACCGAGGAGGGGCGTGACCGCTGTTAATGGACCGAGCCGAAGGCGAGGTCCATTAACAGTGGTCACGACCCTTCGAGGTTATTATTGACTGGTAAAGACCGGGTCATCACATCTTTATCCCCATTCTAAATGCCTTCTTACGAAAAATGCAAAAACCTCCCGTAAAAAGGACAAAATGCGAAGCTTTTTCACCCCACTTTTTCTCCCATTTGTTCAGTACAAAACACATGCGCGTGAAGGCGCTCCGCGCCTGTCTGTCGCGTGCGCGTACGCACACGCACGAGATGCAGCGTTTTATACGCGTGCATTAGCGTTGTCTTACATTACGAAGTTCAGTACATCTTGTGCGCGCACCTACTACGCTCTCCCTGTTGCGTGTCGGCTTAGAACAGCTGGTTATGACGCGCCGTGTTTAAACAACTTCCAGCCGTGTTTAAACAACCGTTTAAACACACCCACGTGACAGGCTCTCGACCAATAGGGATAGTGAAACTCGCCAAGGCATTTATGAATATGTGTTTAATACATTTTGCAGCCTCGTATGCTTTCACTGCCTGCCACTGAACAGGAGAGGACCGCTGTATTTCTGCAAATGCAGAACCCGTTGCTTCGCCTGCCCAGGATCACGCAAGAGGAGATCATCTATTCCAAAACAACTCGATACCAGACAGACTATGAGGAGCTTGGCCTGTTGGGCAAAGGCGGCTTTGGAAAAGTTTACAAGGTAAGAAAAACGGCTGTTTCCCTGTATAACGTGACTAGAGCTCTTTTCACATGACGCAAAAAACTCAATGATTGAGAGGCGGATTATCTCAATGTTTGAGAAATGTTACAAAATGCCCATCATGTGAAAGGAAATCAGTGCTTGGAAGTGACCGACATTCCTTGGTCTCAAACATTAAGAGATTTTGGAGGAGGACAAGACCTACGACAAATCTTCCGCAAGTGGAAGATTTCACAAGAAATGCATGCCAAACCGTGTGTGAAACGATTCCTTGTTAAATAAATGACGTCCCGTGGAAAGGTGCCCCTATGCGCATGTGTGGAGACCTTTCTTGTGCAACCTTAGCTTTATAAATGACGAACTTCAGTGTATGTACGTTGCTGTTCTTGGTTCCACTCCAACAAATACGCATTCATACAGAGATACCAGACTTCCGAGAATTGCCGGGATTCCGGCTTTTTCATATTTTTGGAAAAAAACCTCCGGCCTTCACCATTTGTGGGCCGGAATGACAATACATGTACAAATTACTGTAAGACCATACATACAGCGCTTTCTATCCTACCTATGCCGCAATACACGTGTACAACGATTCGATTTACACATAGCGCGGGGCACTGTATAAGCAGTGTTCTTTGAAATATTTCTATGCAACATACACTAGACTTACATACTATGTACAATTCGAGTCAGTGAGGAATGGTCACAATTTTTGTGTACGTTGCGTACCACTGGTGCGTACACACAATGTGCAGGCCTCGACCTTAGCACTAGCCCGGCATACAATGTCTAGTAAAAACTGCTCCGGGCGGGCTAGTTAAAAAAGTATACAAACCTGCTTAAAATTGTCACTTTTGCTTGATATGAATAAAATAAACGTTCTTGGTAAGTTCTTCTTGTTTCGTTTAATGACTGAGTACAGCGCTGCAGCGTCGACGTCCTGCACAATATGCCGCACGCTGCACTAGCGCTATGCATGCTCGCTGTAACTTCTTGTAGAAAGTTACATAGCAGCTAGCTTGTGTCCTGATGGCAACATGTCCGTACGTACGTAAACATGCCATTCATTGCGCGCGTGATGCCATAAGCGCACATGGCTTGTACGAGGTTGGTAGTCTCATATCAAGTTCAGAATGTGTTGTGCAATTTTTTTGCCAAATGCTGTACGCATGGGGACTGGTTAGATGTGGGGAGAAAGCATCGTGAAAGTGCACAAAAAAAGACTATGGATCATTTCTCAATGCTCTGCTTCGATACGGCTGACATTGAAACATTTTTATTTTGTACATCATCAGTGTTTGAGAAAAATGATTCAGGACAGTCACATTTTTGGCCCATGTCAATTTGAATGAAAACGGCAACTAATATTGGCGAAATATTGTCTTAAATAAGATGCAGCGAACAGTACGCGTACGCCGCGCTATACGATCTTTGGTACGTACTGAAGCCAGCTTTGATTAATGGCCCAACCGGGGAATTCCACGTGCATATCATTCCAGCATGCGTATCAGCACTTGACCTCAGCGATGCGATATTGCTGTATGCATGCAGTGCATGAAAGAACATTCGTGCAAAGTTTTGTGTGTGTGTGGTCTGTACGTGTCAGCAGTGTACGTGGTTTGCAAGAAGTTATATTCACTTGGGTCTTCACATTTTCCGTCATGTGTCGATAACTAATCGTATCCAATCCGTCCAAAAAAGGAAGCAAAAGAGAATACGATGCAAACTACAGCAAAAATAAAAGACAACGTGTCTACACTACAGACAAGACTGGGAACGGGACTTTGGCTGGCTTAGCTACATGTACATGTATGATGGAAATACGATGTTTTGCCGTGTGTGCCGTGAAATGAAAATGACCGGAGGGAGTGGAAGGAAACAGAACCTTATCATTCAGTAATATATTTTCTATTTTATAGTTTGAAAATCACTTATAACTGTACTGAATCCTCCAATTTTAATACGATATTTCCGACACCGTAGGGAGTTAGGGTTAATGAGAAATGTGTCCATTAAATGTGGGCTAGTAAAAATGTCTGCGGGCTAGTAAAAAACCCAGTTAACTTGCCCGGTAAACTAGTTAAAAAAAGCTTAAGGTCGAGGCCTGATGTGCGTGCAGAACAAAATGCAATCAATCGATGACTTGGTCAAGTTTAATTCCACACAGATTGCTGATTTCGTTGACCGAATGATTTTTAAAAATATTCCCCTCCCTACAAACCACCCCTCAAATGGTAGCCCATCTCTGGGCTCAGGTCTAAATGTATGCCCCCGCCTCTATGACAAATAGACCCACACATTGGTCTTTTTTGTGAACGGAATCTCCCGAGTTGGAAGCCACGAGTCACAAATGCTTGATCTCCACAAATATTTCTACAATTTGTCCTATTTATTGGTCTCTCATTCAAAATTATGTGTGGGATCACAAAATATTAATGAGCTGACATGCAGGGATTTCCATGAAGAGTAATGGTGGTATGCATCTCTTGATCAAATTTTTGAGCGCTGCATATGCATGCTGGGATTATGTCATTTCGCGCACTGCCATACTTGTACTAGTATCCTGTTCCATTTCATGTCCGGTAGTGTAGTAGGAACTAGTCAAATGCGTGCGGTCGTCTCAAGGAATGTCAGTCAGCTTTTTATTTCATGTTGTGTAAAAGCTTGCGAATGCTGTGGAACATGTAATGTTAAACAATCGGCGCCCGTAATAAGTGGAGTCTCAAACATTGTTGTATGTGCTTTGTGCATGGCCTGTTGAGGGCGCTGTTTGCATTAACCCTAACTCCCTAGGTGTTGTGAAAAATCTTATTGAAATTGGAGGATTCAGGACTCTTAAGCAACAGAGTTGTGTATAGAGAAAGTTACAACTTCATGTGTCATCGTTATACTATACTTTTTTTTGCTTGAGTTGTTCATGGACGGAATTCAGACGGAATTCGTGGAATCTTATCCTCGAAACAGAAAATTGGATTTGAATCTTTAGAAAAAGCTTCTGCAATTTTATTGATCAAAAAACATAATTTCGTAACATTTATTGGTCTAAAACGAATTGTTGATGATTGACTGAACAGGCGAGCCATATAACAAAAGAGTGTTGTTTAGATCATGATTGTTAGGGGGGACAAAAACGTTCAAGATCAGAGCAATAAATGTTACATGATCATTACCATTAGCAAGCGTGTGCCAGACCCGACGTACGCTGTAGCTTGCGGTCAGCGCACGGGTGGAAATCATCACACTCTCGGCACGCTCTCGCAGGTCTCTTTTGCTCCATCGGCAGGTTTATTTTTCTCTGTTCAATCATCAAACATTCGTTTACATCTAACTTTGGCTCTATTGAAATGCATGTTGTGCTTTTTCACTTTTACATGTATCCAGGTCAAAAAATCTACCGTAAACTATCCAATTTTGTCGCCTAACGTTAGCCTAAAAAAAAAATGGCGGACATGAATTTTGCTTCAGCCTGAAGAAATACAAATTATGTGATGTGTGTGTGACATCGTGGCTTATACGGCTATTGCATGTTTCTTTTGTGTGTGGTGGTGGCGTTGCATGACTTGACTGTGGTGAAGTTAAATACTACGTCTGTAAATAGATCGGCCGCTGATAAAATAGCAATCTTTGTGGGGCAATTTTCCCTCGTTCCAACTGAACGACTATTTTATTATCTCAGAATTATTTTCTTAACAACAAAAACAAGATTAAGAGAATGAAGGGGTTTGAAAATTATCATTCATGAAACATCGTAAACTGCCTTTTTTTTAAGGTGCTTTAATTATTAAACAATGCATTAACCTTTCAAATTTGCAATTATATGTACTGCCTGTGTACATGGTGTATGTTTAAATGCACTGAAATATTGTGAACAGAATTTTTCAGCCTGAAACGGATTTTAGAATTTTTGAAAACGGAATTTGCACTTTTCTGAAACGGAAATCATTGGCCCTAAGAATGTGGTACTGGGGGAAGAGAAGCCAATAAACAATGTGGTACTGAAAGGGTTAATAATAGATGCATTTGAACCATTTGTACCAGTGATGTAGTCGAGGCCAGGCACAAGGCCAGGCACAAGACCAGCTTGCAACAGGCACAAGTAACAGGCATAAACCATGACAAAGGAATGCTTTTATTACAGTTCATTTTAATAGCTTGAGACTTGAATTAAGACTGAAGGTCTTGTGCTGGCCTTGTGCTGGCCTTGCAGGGTCTTGTGCTGGCCTTGCAGGGTCTTGTGCTGGCCTTGCAGGGTCTTGTGCTGGCCTTGTGATGGCCTCCACTACATCACTGATTTGTATGTTTTTGTTTACAGGTCTGCTGCAGACTGGACCAACGCTTTTACGCAGTCAAGAAGATCAAACTAAAAGAAACAAATATTAACAAGTCATACAAGGTAAGCAAAACAGCCATCCCTCAGAAAAAGCACAGTTATATATTACAAAAAAGTGGTGGTCTTAGAGAGACAACCAACCATGCACTAGATAGCTCAGTTGCAGTGTTGGAGTCGAGTCCTGCAATCTGAGTACCAAGTTCTCCGTGTACATTTAAAGCCGAGTGCAAGCCGACTCCGAGTACATTGATATCAAGTCCTGAGTTCTTCGGGGTCCGAGTACGAGTACAAATATGTCAAGTATGGGCTGAGTACGAGTACACCACGAGAAACAAAAATATAAATGTTCGGAACATTATTATAATGTACCTGCATCATCAAGAGTCTAAACAAAAAACAATTCAGGAGACTAACTAAGGATTAGGATATGACCGGGATTGTGGGGAGTATTGAGCCACTTTCCATCTTTGAAATGTCCCATATGGCATGTATGGTCTGCGACTCAAAAAGCCTCTCCTAGTCAAACTCCTACTGCTTGGCTTCATGTGCCGATCCCTGTTTTTAACCGATGGCAGAGGTGTGAAAGGCGAGTTTCTGGCACCTCAAAACCAGTTTGCTCCGGGCAGGTGGGGTTCGACAGCCATGGGAGGCAATTCACCTAGGAGATGGTACTCTGATTCCAAACCCGGGCAGGAGGGGCTCGTTAACCTGGGAAGGTTGCCCTCCTAGGAGAAGGAAAACTCTGACTTCAAACCACATGTCTTGGGAGAGGAGTTGCAACCACCCGAGTACTACTTTCGCAAATGAAAAGCCTAATCATGATCTTAAATCCAATGATGAATCGTATACTACCAGCGGCCGAAGTCCGCAGGAGCTCAGCAGAGGGGACTCGCCAACACTCGCTTCGCGAACATGATGATGGTGCTCCCTCAAACCCCAAGGTTTCCTTGGGGAGGGGGGGCGGCTGACGGGTGCTGGAGAACGAACGCGCTACTAAGATGTAAGAGGTGTTTGTCTCTTGCCACCATGAATGTGCAAACAATCAGGGGGGGGGGGACAAGGGAGCCAAGGAGTTAGTGGAAAGAATGAGGAGACATAGAGTGGCCGTGTGTGGGATCCAGGAGCACAGGAGGGTGCACGCTGATTGCATGAGGGAAATCGTGGTTACCAACATGATTGAGGGATATTACCTTGTCACGGCATCAGCTTGGAGAAACGAAGCTCAGGTGGCAACTGGTGGGGTCAGGCTCATGCTGAACAGGGAGGCACAGAGGACGTTTGTCAGTGTTACCTGGACTGGGTAATCACTGCCTCCTTCAAAAGCAATCCAATCCTCACCACCATAGTGGCCTACGCGCCAACTCTCCTAGCACCTGAAGAGGAGAAGAGGAAGTTCTATGATGAGCTAAGACGAGCAGAAGAGGCTGTTCCCCAGCATCACTTCCTCGCCATCCTTCGGGACTTCAATGCCCGACTGGGACAGGGGGATGCTCCTTTCACCTTTCATCAAGTCACGAATGACAACGGGGTGCGTTTGCTGGAACGGATCAGTGGAGCACTATCAATAGCATCCCGGTTCCGAAATCTGGTGACCTCACATGCACGGATAACAACCGAGGGATAAGTCTTACCTCTTTTGTCGCCAAAACCCTTAACCGGATGGTGCTCAACCGGATTCGGCCAGTGCTAGACCCACTCCTGAGAACAGCACAGAACGGGTTCCGGCAAGAGAGGTCCACGGTGGGGCACATCATTGCGCTGAGGAGAATTATTAAAGGTATCAAGCATAAACAACTCCCTGCAGTCATCACCTTCATTGATTTCCGCAAGGCGTTTGACACTGTCCACCGGGTCAAGATGATGAACATCCTCACTGCATACGGGATCCCAATAAGTTAATAGAAGTTATTGGGGCGACCTGCGCAAACACCCAGGCCAGGGTCACTTCACCAGATGGTGACACAGAGTCCTTTGACATCCTGGCAGGTGTGCTTCAGGGTGACACATTGGCCCCATTTCTCTTCATCATTGTCCTCGACTACGCCCTGAGGAAGGTCATCGACGGGAGAGAAGAGGAGCTGGGTTTCACCATAGTGCCCCGCAAGAGCCGGCGAGTTTCTCCTGTGAAGATCACTGACATGGACTTCGCAGATAACATCGCACTGGTCTCAAATACAGTGGAGCAGGCTCGAGACCTTTTGTTATCGGTCGAGGAGGAGTGTTTGAAGGTTGGCCTCCAGCTGAACACAAAAAGACCAAGGTGCTAGCCTACAACACCAATGACACGGCTGTCCGCTCGAGGGATGGTAAAACTCTCAGGGTCGAATCAAACTTCAAGTACCTTGGAGCTTGGATTAACTCCAGTGATAAAGACCTCAAGACCCGAAGAGGACAGGCGTGGTCAGCGCTCCACAACACGAAAAAGGTGTGGTCATCGGCGCTCAGTGATCAACTGAAAAGGTCACTGTTTGTGTCTACGGTTGAGGCAGTACTTTTGTACGGGGCTGAGACCTGGACCCTCACTACTAAGATGGAGAAGTCTTTGGATGGGTGTTACACCAGGATGCTGCGCATGGCCCTGAACATCTCGTGGCAGGACTACATGTACATGAGGAATGTAGACCTCTACGCCGGCATGCCGAAGATCCGTGAAGGCCGTCTCAAGCTTGCAGGGCACTGCGTCTGTCACCCGGAGCTTGCCGCTAGCACAACCATTCTCTGGGAGGCCGCACGGGGCACAGCCTCATGTGGGAGAAGACGTGTCTCCTTCGTGGATATGCTGAAACGGGACACCGGCTTGGCCAGCGCAGAGGAACTGCGCTCCTGCATGCTGGACCGGGACATCTGGACCAAGATCACTGAGCAGGCTCGAGCTGCCGTATGGCCTCGACCTGATTGATTGATTTCACTTTATTTCCATTTTTTTAATTTACTTTTTACACAATATTCTTTAAAAGTTGTACATCATATGTAATTGAGCAAGAAATTTCTCCTCTTGGGAATTTACCCAACAGCCCAAGAACTGTTTATGTACATGTATGTGTACTTTCTAGTCAAAGTATCAAAAGAGAAAATGATCTGTTGTATTTCTGAGCACAGGTATCGACTACTGAGTGAAAAATGCCGAGTCTGGGTACGAGTCCGAGTACAAAAAAGCCGAGTACGTGCTGAGTCCAACTTTTTTTTTAGAGTACTAAAAATTGAGTTTGTGCCAAGTACTTAGTGGTACTTAAGTTGTACTCGAGTATGAGTACAAGTACTCCAACACTGCTCAGTTGGTAGAGTACGGTTGTGGTCATCTTAACGAAATCCCACAGAATTGCACAATTGTTGCACCTTGTTGCATTGAGCAGGGCTAGGGCTAATACTCCAATCTTTGCTCTGCATGCCCACAGCTGGTGAAGGAAGTTCAGCTCTTAGCCAGTCTGAAACACCCTAACGTTGTGGGCTACAACACATCCTGGATCGAATATGAGCCGATGAAAGGTAACAGCACCTACCAAGAGGTGAGCAGACAAAATCTGATCCCCACTGTGAGATGCCTGCCGTGCTCCTCCAGTGAAAGGTAATGTTTCCTTGTCGTTAATGCACACGAAAAGAGGATTGTCATTCAAATATAGGTCAATGTTGTCGTCCTCCAGGACCAAATCTGAGTCGATAATAACAGCACTGCCAGAAATGGTTTCCTTATTTTGACAGAAAACTTAAAACAAAACTTTTTCCTAGGAAGTATATATCAAGGATGTAGTCGAGTCCCTCACAAGTCCCTCACAAGTCCCTCACAAGTCCCTCACAAGTCCCTCACAAGTCCCTCACAAGTCCCTCACAAGTCCCTCACAAGTCCCTCACAAGTCCCTCACAAGTCCCTCACAAGTCCCTCACAAGTCCCTCACAAGTCCCTCACAAGTCCCTCACAAGTCCCTCACAAGTCCCTCACAAGTCCCTCACAAGTCCCTCACAAGTCCCTCACAAGCCCCTCACAAGTCCCTCACAAGCCCCTCACAAGCACTCCAGTCCTAATTCCAATCACAAGCTATTCAAGTGAGCTTTGACAAAGGCATTTCTTTGTCATTGTTCATCCAGTTACTTGTGACTGGCTTTATGAAAGGACTTCTGACTGGACTTGTGAAAGGACTTGTGAAAGGACTTGTGAAAGGACTTGTGAAAGGACTACAGCTCGACTACAGCTCTGGTATATATAGCCAGAAAATGTTTCTAATGTCTGTTTCTTGATTGAAGAAAAACTTGATCAGACATTTAAGATTTAAGAAACTTAGAATAAGAATGTTTTCCTTTTACTTAAATGTTCTGAGATTAAGAAATTAGGTTATTTTTTTCCCTTCTTGTTAGAAAAATAAGCTGGAAATATTTTCTTACTGAATTTTCTTGGGAGAATGACAAGAAACCCATTTCACTTTCCGGAATCAAGAAAAAAATCTGATTCCATTTCGGCGTCGGTGCCATTTTTAGAAACGGTATGCAAATTAGTTGGAAGTCCCCAAACGGTATCGGCCCAAACGGTATTAAAGGGACACATTGCCTTCAAATGTCATGACATTTTGCTGTTTGTAAATGTTCCTTATCTTTTATAAGATTTGTTCATGCAAAAAAACACGTATAATGTGTTGTAATTAGTGAGCAGTGATTACAAAACAAAAGAAATTGCCTCTGATCCCTGACATCTGACCCGCGAAACATAGACTTATTTCCAGTAGTAAATATCACCGTCTAAATAATGCGCAAAATACGCTGTAAGAGTCTTTAGGCTGGCGCCGCAGCCAGTGGCCTTGTAAACCTATCAGATGATCGCCATGTACCATTCTCTACCTCGCGACACATCGCCAGTGCTGCGCGCCGTGCCACAGTACATCAAAATGGATCAACAGAACGTACTTCAACCAGCTGCGACTGGAAATACGACTGGTGAACACGGTCCGCCATTTTGTGGAGTCAAAAATTTGGTTCTACAAAATGGCGGACCGTTATTTGTCACGAAATTAAACACAAACCACGCAATTTGAAGGAATAGTTATGTGAATCTTTATATTCTACTTTTAAAAAAGCTTCCCAACCATATCCATTTCAGTTTTATAGCCAAAATCCAAAGCAATGTGTCCCTTTAATCTTCAGCCCAAATGGCATACGCCTGAGTTGTAAATCGTTCTCTATTGTGGATGACTGTTGTGTGGAGGTTTGGTAATAATGGCCTATGTATTTGTTTCTTTGAGTTTTTGCGAAAGTATTTAATATTCCAAGTTTCAGAGCTAATATTAAGATGTTTCTGATATGTCAGCACTGTAAGACATGTATGCACCTCGGATTATATAAAAGCACCAGTACAATCGTTTTCTTGGTTCCGGATTTTTCCTAGCTCTGAATGAATTCAACTTTCAAACCAAAACACTGATATTTAATTGACATAAGGTTTCATTAACGTTACATTTTCTCAAAAGTCCAACCGTGGTGATAAAAATCAACATATTTTTAGACTTGCGCACGACATTCAACGCTTAACCAGTTCGCGTCGGATGACATGTATACACGCACTCGAGCGAGAACGGGACCCAGCGGAAATATCTGTCAGCGACCAGCTCGCAGTGAGCGAGGCCGGAAATATCAGGGTGTGCTACCCGCAGATGACGGCCTGAACCCGTCTGGCACCCAGGCTCGTGAAAAAAAATCCCGGCGTGAACTGGTTAACACACCGGCACTGGTGAAATTAAACAGTGTGATTTTTCATGTTCCTGTTTTGAAGAGGAACAACTTCTGGAAAAGAGCAGAAAAGAAAACAAAAATTAGTTGAACCACTGAACATTTTCAATCAAAGAAAAAAAGTCAAAAAACGCTTTAAAGCCTTTAGTCATTAAACGGAGTATACTATCACATGTACATGTAAACGTATAAGTGGGCGATGATAGCTTCAAGTTAGCCGTGGGGGATTAGCACCGGCACTGCCATTGAAGTCCAACAGGCAGGGTGCTCCTTTGTTGGATAAAACCACTAGGGCTGTCCCGAATATATACCGAATATTCGATATTTGATCGTCAATACCATTTTGCCAGTTCGAATATTCGAAAAGATTCACGTACAAATACGACTCTGATGCTATTTTAATAGAAAAGTCACAGCGCTTAGCAGTGTCAAATGCCGCATTTTTGTCAATCGTAACTTTTTGTGGATGGAGGTTTATTGTTCCCGTCCGTAAAACCCTTGATACAACAGCGGCATGCAAAGAAAATGCCGTTTGAACAGTCCATAATATCAATTGACATACGTAAAACACCGGCGTGCTTTTACGTGCTATGTTTTTTTTACCGGTGCAGCATGCACTGAAAAACTTGATCGGCATGTATCGAATATTCAAATATTCAGTCAAACCCAGTTTGGAATATTCGAATACTAAATTATTCGAATACTAAATTATTCGAAAATGAACAGCCCTAAAAACCACAATGGTAAATAGCCTCTTTTGTTTGGCTCTTGAAGGGGGAACAAACAGCAAACTGTTTGGGGTCTGAAAGCGAGGCCCAACGATAATTTGCAAACCGTTCGACGGTCTAAAGACCTAATTTGCATACCGTCAAACGATTCACATACTGTGCCTATTTCGGCCCTCACGCCTTAAGAAAACAAATTTACAGTTTTCTTTCTTAAGTTAAGAAATAATTTCTTGAGAAATGATCTATCTTTAAAAAAAGAAACGTTTCCTGTAAGTATTAGATATTCATTGCCAGTGCCCTTTAAAATGTTAAAGATGTTGTTGATTACTGAGAGAAGTCTGTGTCATGTATTGTAAAATCAAACATTATTTCTGCTAGGAAATACCAAAAACAGTGACTTTTGAGAACTATTTTTATCAAGTCCCTCCAGCGCAGCACAGCCCGCTGGTGCCATTTTGTCTAAAAGTCGTCGCTGTGGGCAGCAAACAAATCGACGTCATACATGTAGGACAAACTTTTTGTGCCTTGTGCTAGACACAAAAGGGGAGTTCGTCCTATGAAGTCAAATTGTTTGCTACCTGCAGCGACGACTTTTAGACAAATGGCAACAGCGAGCTATAGAGGGGACTTGATGAAAATACAAATGTAGCTCTCAAAAGTCACTTTTTGGGTATTTCATTGCAATATGCAATCTACGTAAAAATAGAAAAATGACGCAGACTTCTCTCACCACTGAACTTCCTCTTTAAAACTGAAAATCGTAGCTTGCACTTACATGCAGTCACATGCAGGGAAGTTTTCCCTTCAGTTTACAACACAAAATTATGACAACTGTCGTCAACTGAATATTCGAATACCTTTTGTTCGAATATTTGAGAAAAAAAATATGCAAGTACAGATACGACTCTGATGCAATTTTAATAGAAAAGGTACGGCGCTTAGTAGTGTCAAATGCCGCATTTTTAACGGTATTTGTTTGTAGACAGAGGTTTATTGTTCCCGTCCGTAAAAACCTCTAATACTTATAAAACATTTACTGCAGAAACCCAATAATTGTGCACATAAAACACTAGCGTGCTGTGAGTGCAACTTTTTACTGGCACGGCATTCAAGTGCAGCTGACCCATGAAAAACTTGATCGGCGCCGTACCGGTATCTGATATTTGAATATTCGGTCAAACCCAGTTTCGAATAATCGAATACTAATATTTTTCGAAAATGAATAGCCCTACAAGAGCTTTTGATGATGGAGCACAAGTGTTGTGAAAACAGAACATGCTAAATGAGGCTTGTAATGATGTGGACATGGGGAGTAGCAGCAAAAACTACTCCTGAAAGTCTGTAAAAGTCCTACTTTTATCCTGATTTTGTCCTCTAAAGTTCTACCTTTGTCTTTTCTTTTTTTTTAAGTTTGAAAATCCTACAATTCTACTTTCCCCAAGGTCTACTTGAAAGCCTGCCATCACTTCCAACCTTTCTCTTGGCATTCTCAGGGTGTTTCATTGCCCATTTTGCAATCGCAATGATTTTTATGCTGGGATGAATCTCTGTAATCATGATCACAGCAGTAATGTCACTTAAGTATCGAAGTTGTTATTGCATCAATCAAATAAATGCTTGTGAACTTATAAATCGGTTCAATCTTGACAGCAGGTTACTTTTTAATTGGTTTCTACAGCCCAAGAAGTTCCAGCGAGCAAGAAAGCTCAACCACAGACAAGAACAAAGTCAAGATCGAAGACCTCGGTAACAAAGGGGAACTGTCGCCCCAAATACGGACAAACTGTGCCAACATGTCTCCACTAAGTCAGAATGCGGGGCCTTTGAATGCTGACTCTCTTGCCAGTAGTTCCAGCAGGCTTAGCCGTAGTCCTGGTGACTCCACCAGTACTCTAGTCGCTTCACCAACCACTCCTGATTTGAGTTGCTGTCAAGACGCATCACATGATAAAGTTGACACATCTCCGGATTTGAGAACATCCTTTAAGGAGACCTGTGTGTCGCAGAAATCGTCAACATTTACGGCAACATCCGAATCATCTTACAGTACATGTTTTTCCATGGCCACATCGTCTACCACAGAGACCAAGACTGCAACATCGAACACTCACATTGAGAGAGACTCGCGTCATCAAACTTCTTTCTCTCAGTCAGTCTCAACAGAACACCGCTCTTTTCAATCGGCATCAAAAACGACTGAACTGGAATCATACTCGTATGACCTTGACAGCTTGTCTGGAAATGACATACAATATAACAGCGAGTCGATGAATGCAAACTTTGAGGATGAGGAAAGTTCCGATTATCAGATTTTCTTTGAGAATGACCCAGCAGAGAGCCAATCGGATGTCTTGGATAGGAATGGGAGTGTGCACATGGGTCCTGACGGCGAATCCCGCAATTTAATCAGCAGTGCTCTCAAACTTGCCACCACCATCCGCAGTAACAATTACATGGCAAGCCAAAACAAAACCTCTTTGCTGTATCCCAAGGATGTGAAACGTGGTACGTTTGGATTTACACTGCCATGTATACATTCATCACGAAGTGAAGTACAGACTCAGAAGATCCAATCCAAGTGTAAGATCGTCAGTCTGGACGACATGCCAGTTCATGAAACCAAAGCATCGGCTTCGAAGAAAAACAGAAGACGTCACAGATCAAAGAGCGAGGACGACATAAATGATCAACACAAGCCTAGAACGAGGACGTTAAGCACGGTACCACCAATGCATTCCTTCCCCATGTACATCCAGATGGTTCTGTACATCCAGATGCAGCTGTGTTCACACACGCTGGCAGACTGGCTCAAAAAACGGAATACAAAGACGGATGAAGTCAGACGTAAGAGCATATTCTTATTCTTCCCAATCATATTCTTATTCTTCCTACCCCCTTAAAGGGTGAGTTGGTCTCATCAGTGGTGGAAGTTGTCCGACATGGGTCTATAGATCTGGAGCCGATTTCACGAAACGCTAAGACGCGTCTTAGAAAGAGTAACTCGTCTTAACTCGCGACTCGTCCTAGGATCGATTTCACTAAAGTTAGGACGCGTTCAACACGTCCTAACTTCCTTAGCAACGCAGCTGAACTCGTCTTAACTTAAGATCGGTCTGGGGGTCGTCTTATCTATATGCGAACACGTACAATTTACTGAAAAGCAACAATGGCGCTTATGCTTCTCGCTGATTACAAAGCTCGGCGGGCAATTAGGAGAGAGAGAGGATATTCCGAGATAGAAGAAATCCACTAGATAATCTAAATGACGAGGAAATCCTCAAGAGATATAGGTTCAAAGGCAGGGAATATTCCAAGGGTTGGAGATGAATTGGAGCCCGATAACGGGTGAGTGTAATATTAATAAAGGGATAAAAGTGTGATGACCCGGTCTTTACCACGTCAATTATAACCGAGGAGGGGCGTGACCGCTGTTAATGGACCGCGCCAAAGGCTCGGTCCATTAACAGCGGTCACGACCCTTGCGAAAAATGCAAAAACCTCCCGTAAAAAGGACAAAATGCAAAGCTTTTTCTCCCCACTTTTTCTCCCATTTGCTCAGTACAAAACACATGCGTACGTATCGGACTTGTGAGCGCGTGAAGGCACTCCGCGCCTGTCTGTCGCGTGCGCGTACGCACACGCACGAATGCAGCGTTTTATACGCGTGCATTAGCGTTGTCTTACATTATGAAGTTCAGTACATATTGTGCGCGCACCTACTCGGCTGAGAACAGCTGGTTATGACGCGCCGTGTTTAAACAATCGTTTTTAACAGCTGTTTTAGAAAGGGTTTTTAACAGCCGTTTTTAACAACTGTTTTTAACAGCCGTGTTTAAACAACCGTTTAAACACACCCACGTGACAGGCTCTCGACCAAAAGGGATAATGAAACTCGCTGAGGCATTTATGAATCGGCATTCAAATTTTTCATCCAAAACAATCACCAATAAATTATCTTGAATTTACTGCATGCGCGTACACATCCGACGGCTGTTACGCAAAAGTGCCAAATTGAACATGATACAGCCGTTGCATGCGAAAGGTCATCCTCGTCCAATAATTAGCGGTTCGTTTATCTGTATTTCGGATGCGTCTTGCTTAAGAAGGGTTTAGTGAAATCGATCTCAGGACACGTCTTAGCTAAGATCGATCTTAGAGCAGGAACTCGTCTTAAGTCCTAAGATGAGTCATAAGTTAAGAAGAGTTTCGTGAAATCAGCCCCAGAACTTGGGATATTTTCTTTGGTATCTCTTGAAGATTTATGGACCCAGAAAAAACGTAAGGGTGGTAGGGCTGGCCTAAAATGCGTCTAACCCCACAATCTCTGTTGTAACCCTTTACCATGTAGGGTACATGTAGACTGGCTTTTAGCCTTGTATAAAAAAAATTTCAAAGTGTGTTTTTTTCCCCCGTACATGTTCATGTTCCTTCAACCTAAGGCTATCTATTTGTTGAATATTGCAGCGAGACTCAACAGCCAGTTCCCCAAGACAACCTAAGGCTGTGTGCTCGGTGTAAAAATAGACCGATCCATGAAGATCTGCCCCTTGTATGTGAGGTGGTCTGGGAAAACCCTTCACTTGGTGAAATTTATCATTCATGTGTTTATGCATAACATTAATGAAGGCACTGTGTTGTTTTCAAAACTGTTTTATTCATGATTCTAGGATGTCTGTTACTTGAGTTATGCTGTCAGGAATTTAAGAAACCCAGCTGACTTCATTTTTGAGAAATCAAGCTTTAAACTTCTGCGTATCTCATTGAGTTTGCACAAAAAGTGACTGAAAGATTGCAAATTGTTACATTTAAAATGATGGAATTTTTAGTTTAATAATATTTTCAGGAATGATAATTTAGATATTAATTGGTAGCAGAAACTCAAATTATCAACAACAAAAGTCGAGGGGTTGTGTCATTATCTTCAATGCAGGTTCGGCGACATGTGAAGGTTTTTTTTCCAGATCACATCACATATTGGCCAGTCACAGCCACGCCCACCACATGTCAGTCACGCATTGGTCTATACGTCAAGGGGGCGGAGCTTAATGGATCAGGTTTTTTCCCATTCTCGGATATATTCACACAGACCATGGTCCATGCATGCGACCGATGGCCTTGACAAAGATGCTGCCAGTTGCTGATGTGTTTCTTAATATGTTTGCCGGAATCCCAGTGAAAATAATGTACGTGAAACCTGAGCATATTAAATATTCATTTTTGGGGGAGGAGGGTCAGTTCACCTAATGTCCAATTATAAGCCCTTACTGTGACCCTGATTCTGATGTACATTGTATTAACTTGACCTTCGATAATGACATGTTAGTGCATACCCTTGTGTAATTGAGTGGGCTTTTCGGATAGATTCTTGCCAAACAGTTTTTTCTACTTAGTACATCATAAAATTATCAAAAATTGTTGTTGGCATTTTTTATATATTAAAGAGTTGTCAGAGCACACCCAAAATTATTTTCACAAAGAAATATGGAAAAGAAAAGCAAATTATTGAGCAAAATAGAGCTTTTTGACATCAGATTTCAAGATGGCCGCCATTATACCAAGATGGCCGCCAAAAAAATGCCAACAACAATTTTTTATAATTTTATGATGTACTAAGTAGAAAAAAACTGTTTGGCAAGAATCTATCCAAAAAACCCACTCAACTAGTTACTGTGACATAGGGTATGCACTATGTACATATGTATTACAAAATTTTTCTCACAAAAGACATGCAGCTTTACTATCAAAATTGCATACGTACAAACATTTACACGTGGGTTAATGACAATAAACAATCCTCAATCATATACATTGTATCCCAGAAATTGTCATGGCAGGTACTGTTTGTTTTAATACATGTACAAATGTATCATCATCTGACGAGGACTTTGTGTTTCTGGCTACAGTTATCATGGTTATGCCACAAATTATTCATACCCATGCCAAATTCGGGGTATTCTGCATCACTTTTATTCTAATGATGTGAAACCAAAATATATGTAGATTTGTATGCCAACTAAAAGTCATGAAGTAAAAGCCTAAGCTCCGCCAATTCAGCTTTTATGTATGAGAGAAAAGCAAACTACCAGATTTTTCATAGGGTATGAATAATTTTGGGCATAACTGTATGTAGTTTTTGTTTTTCACTAAACGTTGCTTTTAATATTTGAAGTCCTGTGTGTACTTTCAGACTCACTTGATAGAGTCAGCATGAATGATAATTTGCACATCTTCAAGCAAATTCTTGACGGTATCCAGTACATCCACTCACAGGGCCTGATACACAGGGACCTCAAGGTTAGTTTAGATGGTAGATTACTTATTTATAAAGACATTTGTAGCGCTCTTAATGGGCTCCGTGCGC
Source organism: Hippasteria phrygiana (assembly GCA_037893225.1). NCBI lineage: Eukaryota > Metazoa > Echinodermata > Asteroidea > Valvatida > Goniasteridae > Hippasteria > Hippasteria phrygiana. The sequence continues at coordinate 548,396 of JAZGUH010000143.1, forward strand.
CGTCGAATGAGGGCGCTTTCCACATAGCAACCGCACTTCCATGGGCAGTACGTCGCTGGTATCCGCACCGCGCTCCTCGTTCATTTGATACTCGTCTACCAGTGGGATTGCTTTGTCTGTTCGCTGACTCTCGATAATTGCATTTTCAATAAGAATATCACAGCGGGAACCAGACACTTAAAATAAAGTCAGGTAAGATGGCGTCGATATTGACCCCCAACTCGCCTTTTCTTTCCGCCGAGGGGGTAGTTGTGCACGGAGCCCATAGAGAACGGTCTCTCATTGCAAACAATTATATACCATTGGAAAGAACACATACGCTTTATTAAAACCCTGCGGCGTGCCATGGGACTAACACCGCATTTACACTGAATCTGGCAAAGGTGGATTGAGTTTTGCGGGGTAATAAAACCACAGGGAAGCTTAACCGCGAATAAACTGTGCCGCGTTTACACTAGATCCCGATCCTGCTGCGATCCACCATTTACATCGGAAGGAGAGTCATTGTGTGTGCGCAGTAATATGTGATTTATATCTGGCATCCCCTTCAAAGTAGTCCCCTTGTGCAGCGATACACGCTGCTGCCACGCTTGAAACACTCCCTGGAAATCCCGTTCCGTAAGCGCGTCAAGCACCATCTGCGATTTTCGCTGGATCTCCTCCACAGTGTCAAAACGGCGACCCTTCAGCTTGAACTTCATTTTGGGGAACAGAAAGAAGTCGCAGGGAGCCAAATCAGGCGAGTAGAGGGGTTGGGAACAACGATTGTGTAGTTACGGGCGAGAAACTCGTGCATTTTTAATGCACTGTGTGAGCGGGCACGTTGGAGCACCCAATTTCCAGCACGCCACAGTTCAGGCCGTTTGCGCCGAATGTTCTCCCTCAGATGCCTCAGAACGGTGTAGTAGAACTCGCCATTGACAGTGTGATCCTGGGGGAGGAATTCACGGTGCACAACCCCACTAATGTCAAAGAAATCGATGAGCATGCTCTTGGTTGCGCTCCTGACCTGACATGCCTTCTTCGGTCTTGGAGACTGCGGGCTCTTCCACTGCGAAGACTACTGTTTGGTCTCTGGGTCGTAGCCGTAGACCCAACTCTCCTCACCGCTGATGATCCTCGACATGAAGTTTGGGTCATCCCGGGCCTGTTGACGGAGCTTCTTGCAGACTTCGACACGGTGCTGCTTCTGCTCAAGTTTCAGGTCCATGTACATGTACATGGTGAAATTACAAATGCGCACGTACCAGTGGTCACAAAAATGCGTGTAACACAGGTGCTGATGTTGATCAAGTGATGTAACTTGGAATACTTATTACTCACAAAAGTTATTGCTTACACCTGCTATATGCACATTACTGTGCTGCGCTCCGTTCATTCGCAACAGGAACAGTCTTGGAACTTTTTGATTGCACCTCGTAAAGTTGTACAGGCTATAATGTAGATAGGCATACCACAGGCTGACCCTGTGTGCACCTGATACTGGTTATCAATCATCCTGTCATCAGAGACCTGGTTCTCCAGTTGCTCTGACATGTCTGAACACTTTTTCTTTGATCTTCAAGTGCTGTTTGAGTTTGACCATTGGTTGTGGGGGGAGGGGTTGTGGGGGGGAGGGGTTGTGGGGGGAGGTTGGGTTGTGGGGGGAGGTTGGGGGAGGGGCTAAGTGTGTGTGTTTTTCTGTCTGGACTGTACAAGGTTTTTTTTTTTGGTGGGATTTTTTTTCTTGGGTCTAGGGCCTGTATACATCTGTTTAGACCACATGAGAAGGGATTGATTGTGTTCACTAAAAAAAACGTAGGCCCTATTGCATGCTATTCACACCTACTGAAAAAGTTAGTATGATGGTGTGATAGTGTGCGTGAAAAGGTGATGGTTAAAATGATGACAGAATTATTAAAATCGGAGCAGCAGAGTTGTAGTGGAGTCCCTGCATGTCCGTTCACCAGTCCTTTTGCAAGCCCAGTCAAAAGTCCTTTCATAATGCCAAAAACAAAAATTGTTTGGTTGTCCTCCACACCCCTTCGCCAGTGGTGGGCGGGCGGGCGGAATTTTTTATTATTTTGTTTTTACATTCTCTTTTTTTACAACTTTAAACCATACACAAAGTAAAACAAACACACAAATGTTGTTGGGCCGATAAACAGTTTAATATACGTAATATGGCTGCCTCTTCAGCGATGGCCGCCAGGTCCTTCACTCCATCCGAACAACACATACCGTAGCCCTAAAGCTGCCAGTACTGACGCTATCTCCTGGGGCTTAATGTCACTCTATGGACCACTTTTTGGTGGACGCAACCTTTGTGTGTTTCAGCTGTATTTGAGCTGACTCAACATTCGACCAAAAAACCTCACGAAGTTTCGATGTGGTACATACAATCACATACAATCACACACAATCACACCCAGTTTGCAATGAATGCTGAGCGTGTAATGCCATCTTGGCTTCCCCTGTGCATACACGTTCAGTTGATGCATTTTTTTGTTTTATTTATTATTTAATTGTTTGTGTAAATATACAACAAAACAATTCCAAACTAAATATTAAAATATATAGTGATTAAAGAATATAATTAGAAAAAATGTTGAGATTATATTTTTTCATAAGTTTAATTCTCAAAAAGCGATTTTCATAACATTTTAGCCTCATGCGTTATACATGTGTGCACTGTGGCCACTCCTTGGGATTTTTCCCAAGATCTTCGGAATTTTAGTGGGAAAATATGGATTGCACATGCGCAAAGCGCTTATTCCGATGCTCTTTGCGCAGTGTTTTCCCATTGCCTTGGGAATTCTTGGGAATTTTACTGGATGAATCTTGGGAATTTGAAATTTGATGAGTGGCCACGCTGCATTTGTGTATTTCTGTGCCGTGTGTATTTCCATCGAGTATTTATTGTGCGAAGTCACACACTGATACCAGAATATGAACTTTCAAACTTTGGAGTAAAAGGTAGGGTCTTGTTTGTGCATTACAAATAACAAAATAAAGATGGAAACAAGATTGGAACGAATCAACCATAAATTCGAGTTTTGGGATAAAATTTAAAAACAAAATATTTTGAAAAAAACACACTTTTTTGGCGCGGGTCGAAAGATTGGGGCAGGCCGTCAAGGACAACCAAACAATTTATGTTTGGGCCTAAAGCTGGTCACAAGTGACTTAAATTTTGTGGTAGTTTGTAGTATATTGTACTTTACCCCAAATATATGCTTTCCACGTTAGTGTTAATCTTGGCTTGGAGTAGTATTGCAAAATGTTTAAGAAACTCTCTGTGATGCAAAAATTGTACACCAAACTGGCTCGTAAGCTTGACAGAATGCAATATCGCAAATTTTTCATTGAACATTATAAAATGTTGAATGAAATATTCAGATATTTTAACCGTCTGTTTTCCAATCTTGTTTTAGATGTTTCCCTCTGTTTTTTTGAAAAGTGCAAAGCTGTGAACCATATCTCATATTGGCCCCTTTTTTCTGAATGTTCCAAAGCAGATTTCACCTTTACAATGAAGTGTCACGTTTTTGTTTCTTTCTAGCCAAAGAATATCTTTTTGGAAGAATCAAGCTCCAATTTGCAAGTACTTATAGGTGACTTTGGACTGGCTAAGGAAGATTTCGTAGTGGAGCAGGTACCACCAGACTCTGGACTAAATATTCCAACACCGGACCATCCTCACCGAGTTTGGGGTATGTAATAATATTTGTAATACCGGTAGTTGTAGTTTTCGTGCTTGTATTTTTACCTGTACTTACTCACCACATTTAAGTACAAACACAGGTTGTACAGTTAAGAAAGAATGGGAGAGAGTTCAGGTGAACGGATCTTTAAGACAGTTCATGTCTAATTTTCAAAGTGAACAAAGAAAACTGTCAGGAGCGGGATTCGAACCTGCGACCTCTGGAATACCACACCGGCGCTCTACCAACTGAGCTATCTTGCCCTGCGTTGGCGGTCTCCCAAATTGTCAGTATCTTTGTTCGGGTGGGCGCTAGTCAGAAGTCATAAACCCCGAATGCCGTATAGCCAGGGATCACACCCAATTTTACGATACAACCTGGGAAGCGACATTGTGGGGATCACTCAATGAGGATACGACTTTTTAACTGATAATTCGTCAGACAATCCACAAGGGAAACTGACTAGGTAAATTTGAATACATTTTCAAAGTGAACAAAGAACCTGCGACCTCCGGAATACCGTCCGACGCTCTGTTGCTTTATTGAGCCTCTTTTATCAATTCTATCATGGAAGGTCTTCAAGTGGACTTTCATCATTAGTTCCCCGGCTATAAACTTTCAGGCACTCTACTGGTCTGTCTGTCTGTCTCATCACATCCTTTCACTGTTGTTGCTCCAAAATGTACTGTGAGATAGTCAAGTATTTTCTCTAGTTGGCCTACTGCCTCTCTCTGGAACTCTTTACCTGTAACCTGCTTTCCAGTGTTGTAGTCAAGGCCACAACCTCCGAGGCCAAGACCGAGGCCACAACGTCCGAGGCCGAGGCCAGCTACTAAACACGCAATAAACTAATAATCCACTTAATCAAGGTTAAGATTTTGTTGGCTTATTTTTTTATTTTTAAGTCAACGGCAGGTTCCTCAAAGGATATGTTCATTGCATTTCAAGAACATAAGGGTCTCCAGCATCTGTTAGGATAGATTTGCACGGTGGGGCCTCATAACAATCCCTCCTCTGCTAAAAAATGCGCTCCACTGGAGCATTGCTGGCTGGAACATTTAGTCTTGGGCCCAAGACCCTTGTGTTGTTATTTCGGAGGCGCCCGCGCGCCAGATTCACTAATGTTGCGAATTCGCAAAAGTTGAACACATTTCAACTTGTGCGAAGCTTCGCTGCGAATGTTTCATGACGCCAAATTCGCTTCGCATTCGCATGAAGTATGAACCGGGCTTTACGCGAACATCAACGCGAGCGCGTCCGACATTTTTAGAGCGGTCGTCAAACTGAATAACGCAGCATTCGGACGCACAATGAAACGTTTAGCTGCACGTCACGACGGGTATCATGCACAACCACGATGTTTTCCAACACGGAAGCTTCACAAGCAAGGGATTTTTTTAATTTCAGAAATACATCGAACTGGATTTACATGTAGTTTGACCCAAAAATGCATCTTCAGTGTTGTTTATTCAATGAGCTTTAATTCTCATAAGAAAAATATTGATTGCAATGTCTACAAATGCTTAAAAAATGTTGCAATTACTCACGTTATGACCCAACGTGAACTCACCATTTTCACGTATTTGACGTCCGTGTGAAATTCACGTACGTGAGTAACAATATGCTGGAATTGATGACGTCAGCAAAAGAACACACAATTTTCGCGTTCGCGTTCACATAAAACATGCTGCTAAACCTCTCTATAACAGGTTGATTTCCTCAACTTCACTGCCGGCCATTATGATTATCGCTTTAAGGTTCACTCGTTCAGGGCCGAGTGGTGGACTAGGAACCAGACTATAGCGGGAGTAGACTGATTATCTAACAAGAAGATTAGATGCTACCTGAGTACGTGTAACGCAATAGTGGCAGTTCATGGGTCGAGTGAAGTGCTGGACCAGGAACTACAGTAGTCTATTAGCGGAAGTAGATGATACATGTACATGTACATACGTGAGTACGTGCAATCGGGGAGCTATCTACATGTATACATGTAGCTCCATGGTGCAATAATGCAAATACCAGTTTATTCATTCGTGTGTATCTACTTGAAACTTTATTTCGTTTCACGGAACCCACTGTGGCAGCTTCTCGAAAGTTTGATGAGGTAAACAATTAAAATGAATTGAAACAGAAAACGCATGTGAATTGGTGGGAAAATTGGTCAAAGTGGGTGACCTCGAGCTGCCTCGACCAGATCATCGAGTCCGGAAGGCTCCGAGGCCGAGGCCTTGCACTCCGAGGCCATAAAAATTGGCCTCGAGGCCGAGGCCGGTCTCGAGACCTCCAACACTGCTGCTTTCCTTCCTCCTATAATCTTTCACAATTCAAACAAAATGTGAATAGCCTTCTATCTCTGTGAGTTCTGTCTTTCAGGGGTGAGATTTGTCAGGATTTTTCCTGATTTCAGGATTTTTTGTCGGGATTTCAGGATTTTTCGTTTGGGATTTCAGAATTTTAAAAGAATCTCTTTTGCAATGTGGAATTCCTGAGGTGTTGTCCTAAAGGTGTTGTTACCTGTAAAAGTGGATATAGACCAATAAAAACAGATATTTTATGGGGTGCATTTAGGCAAATACAAAGGTCCTTGTGGATTTTGCGTAATTTTTTTGTGGATTTCGTAGACATTTTCATTTTTGGCCAATCTCACCCCTGGTCTTTTCTTGTCTTGTGTAGCACACACCTTGAGTAGCCTTTTGGTCTTGTGTTGGGCGATACCAATACAAAATGTACAGGTTTGTATGGGTGTAAATTCCAAGGGAGTGGGATCATGAAGATACATGTATTCTGTATTTCTAACTTGGGGGGTTACCCATATGAAAAATACCTAGGGGTAAGTGTTGAGGAATGTTCACACCAAGTACTAGTACGTGTACACGTATGACACCCAGGCGCGGATCCAGGGGAGGCTGCGGGGGCAGTGCCCCCCGGTAAATTGAGTCAAAAAAAAAAAAGGAAAAAGAAAGAAGAAAAAAAGGGGGGGGGGGTGGAAAGAAGAAAAAAAAGAGGGGTGTGTAAGAGAATAGGAGGGGAGGAGGGCAACCTCCTTAAAAAATAATACCAGCACTGATATTAAAAATCTGTTGTCTACTTTTTGGCATTAAAAAACTACCGGTACTGAAAAATGCAATGAGAAAAAAAAAGGTTATCAATCATGCCATAGAACTGAAACCCTCTTTTAAAAGAAAACCGGAGTATTTCCCGGAGCCCTGGCATTTCAACTCTCTCCATCGATCCACCTTCGATCCTCCTTGCTAGGTTCGATCCCCTTTTAATCCCTTTGCCGGATCTAGTGTAAATGCGGTGCATCTCAACATCTAATCCCCTTGAGGGAGTTTATTACAGGTTAAATGGCCACAACCAGCAGGAAATAATGGATCACTAAATGACATAGTAAATGTGCCCAAATCCTCTATTATGTCTTGCAGCCGATCAGCCGATGGTTTTAACACAGGGCAAGGAACAGTCTGAAATCAAGCCCTTTTCTTGAAAATTTCAACTGGAATGAATTAAAACCAAGACAAATTCCGGATAAATTAAAAATAAAGGGCAAAAACTGCAAATTAAACGCCAAAAATGGGGAGGGAGAAACAAAGATTTTTGTAGTCATGACATGGCTAAAATAATGTCTAATTCTCCATAAAATCTTAACAACTTTTGTTTAAAAAAAGTCAGGGAAAATTGGCCAGGAATCGCTTCAGATTGCACCACGGAGCATCCAGAATCCAAAAAATGTTGGGGCCCTTAAGCTGGCCCCGGACCCCACGCCGTAAGGGCTTTTCCCGTTTTGGGTGTTCCCCCCATCTACAAAATTCCTGGATCCGTGCCTGACACCAGCTACCTCAAAAGACAGTGGGAACTGCTGTGTTTGGATTATTGGGCTATACAGGGTGGCCCCCCAAAAAAACGAAATGGCATACTTCCACTACCTTTAGAGTCAAACCACCTCTACCAATGGATGGAGAATCTTTTTTGAAGAAGAATAATACTAAGACCCGATTCGGTCCAGTAGTTTTTGCTCCAAAGCCTATTTTTTGAAGCAAAGTCGGGTCACTTGGCCATTTGTTCCATGCAGAAAAGAGCATGATAATAGCATGATACATGTACTTGTGTTTAAAACAGAATTTTATCCTGCATAATGAACAAAGAAATAATGAAATACGGGTATAACATAGGCGCAATAGGTCACTAGAACCCTCACACTGTATGGGTATTATTACATTTAATCCCTCTATCCAATTAAGTCAAATTTGTGGGCGCAGTTTAGTTAAATACACATGTACCTCTGGACCAAATGACCCCGACTTTGTTTCACAAAATAGGTTCTAGAACAAAAACTACTGGACCGAATCAGGAGATCTTGGTATCATTTTTCTTTTAACAAAATTACCCATGCATTGGTATAGGTTGTTTGAGTCTCGGGGTATTAAGGGAAGTTAAAAAAAAAAAAAAAGTAACGAAACCGAGATATTATTGCTAATTGTAACAGAAGTAGGGCACATGTGAATCAAAGGGAGATATCCTCTGTTAGGGTTGTCCAAGAAGTCGACATCCTACGCGGGCAACCTGGTGTGATTTGCTCGGCAGTGATGGGCATGCGACGCCGTGCTCAGATTTGTGTCGGGGGAAAATGGAGGACATGTTGAGGGGCATGTTTAATTATGTAAAAAGCACTGCGCGAATAAATGTTATTAAGTTTACATGGTGAAATCTCTTTTTTCCCCACCTGGCTTGATTGGCAACCATAGCCTTTCACTCTGTGACAAATGACACCACAAAAACCACAATTGAAAAGTGGCGCAATTCTCTAAATAGACCCTTTCATAAAATTGGTCACTGCTCATTCAACCGTGAATGTAATGACATGATCAGGGTGTCATTTTAAAGAGGAGATTCAACCCTAACAGAGGATATCTCCCTTTGATTCACATGTGCCCTACTTTAGCAATAATATCTCGGTTTCGTTTCTTTTATCCACCCTGTATAATAAAATACAATTATAACATAGTAGGTTCCATTCCGAGTGCTCGTGGTCTAACAATAGTCACTTCAGTGTTAGAGCTGCATTTTTATTTTAAGATCTGATGTGATTTATATGCTATTACAATCTTGATTTCAGGATTTGATTTGTTTTTACAGTGGTCACTTCAGAGATAGAGCTGTGCGTTAAAAAATAGATTTCATTTGATTTGATATGATGAAATGCCATTGTTCTAACAATGTTGATTACTACATTGTAAATTTGGTATTAACATTTGATTTCGTACATGTGAAAATCATTACCTGAAAGTACAGGTTGGCCATACTCTGCCCACATCCCACAAGAGGTATCCCAGTTACAATGTAGGAGGCTCTAACTCAGATTATTAAAAGCACTGCCTTTTGGGGATGTTTATGTTGTTTGCATTGTTTATCTTGTGTCAACAAACTTAAGATACTAGAGGTTTCATCCTTTGTTGATTTACACAGAAACATCAGCCAGAATTCTTCATTTTTATGATTGTAAAAAATGCCTCCGTTCAGGTTTTCTATTCTGTGTAACTACTTCACAAACTTTTGTTTGCGAAAAACGACCACTGCAAAGCTAAGAATGATAATTACTGGGACAATCTGTCCCTGTTCATGCTGTATGTGTAATTTGTGCATGTACATGTACTTGCATTTGTGACCCACTCTGGAAAAAGGTATATTATGTTGCAAAATATGAAAAATGAGTTTTATGTATGTTTGGAAAGCCTGCAATGTAAGCTTTCATTTGGTACATGATAGAGCTCCAAAGCCCTTTCCGTTCTGGAGATATCGCATTTTTGCATTAATATGAATTAGTTCTATGGAGTTCAAATTGCACAACAGAGAAAACAGGCTTTGAAATAGGTAGTTCTAATACAATGCAATGGAACAATGCACTATAAAAAGGTTATTTTTTCACTTTATTCACTGAAATCAACATTGTTGTGCACCAAACCTGAAACTTTAGATATTTAAGATATCATGAAAGACAAAAAACAAAAAAATAAGAATTTTGATGAAAAATTTCACCCTCTTGGGCTGAAAGGGCCATTACACGTAAATGCATAGCGCGACTTACATGTATATCACCTTTTTCTGGAGCGGGTCACATTTGTGCATGTGCATGTGTTTGCTTAAGGCTTTACAAGCAATTGTTTGGCTATTTACAAAGATAAGAAGCTGGCAAAGTTGTTGAAATGTCAATAGCAAAAAGGCAGTGGAAATGTTTGCTTTCTCTGCAGTGGAGTGTTTCCCAAAGCTCTAATTTGATATATTGTGTGTTGAACTTTAACCCAAGTTCAAAAAGGAATCATCCCCAAACAATATTTGGAGAATGGATTCAATTTGCAAACTTTGAGATATGATAGGATAGTGTTTTTTCAAATGTACATTCAGTTATTTTCAGTTATTTTTGGTGCTTTGACTTTCAGGATTCATCTGTCTTTGTAATAAATGTAGTAAATTTGTTTGTATTTGTAGCTGATCCATGCAAGCCTGCATCCCATACAGCAGATGTTGGTACAAAGACCTATGCCTCACCAGAACAACTGAAAGGCTCCAAGTATGACTGCAAGGTCAGTGCATAGGGTTGTCCCATACAGTCAAACTTCCAACACAATAAGCCCATTTCACACGAGCGCTGGATACACGGGTCCCGTGCGATGAAATCGCATCGATGTCACCAACGCACGGATTCCGTGTATCCCTGTCACCAAATCGCGCGGGTCCCGTGCGGTTCGTGACGGGGATTGAGACCTCCAAAAGTTTGCATCGATTCGACATCTGTGCGACGAACACCGAGATTGGTCATGTGAAATGTATCGATGCGATTCTCGCGAGGATACGACGCGTGAAATCGCTATTACGCATGCGCAGTTTGCTGTTGCTCAGCTACAAAATGGCAGTTCACGAAACTACTGCATTTGTACTGATGATGTTACTACTCCTGCATTTGATGTAGGGTCACGAAATCGTGATATGACGTCTCGCAGAGAGAGATACATAACAAGGGTAATCTGCAACAGGCAAAAAATGTTTCATCGTCGAAGAATACGTGCACATGTTCGTGGTTGCGCTGAAAATGCGCATGTGCAAAGCCACATTAGCCTTTTTTGAATGCGTCAGAATTTCGTGGTTGTTTTCATGTTTCGATGTGTTGGTATAGCCATGGAGGGATAAAAGACAGCAGAATGGTCTGCGGCTGTAATTACAAAGCCAAGGGCATGTGTTTTCTACTTATAAATGTTAGCCTAGTTGTATTTCCTGACTAAATATTAGGAGAAAAGTTGTTCATTAAATAAAATTTGTCCACCTGATTCTGAGAGCATTATGAAAAGGACCGCCCAATGTTGGTGTGACTTGTACTTGGTGCAAAACGGCACGAATGAGAGACTATCCCAATTCACTGGTTCCAACAGCACGTACCCATAAAGAATACTGGATGTTAACGGGGAACCAGCGGCACTTATCATTGAACATGTATTGTTCTGGTTGTGGACTGTGGTTTGGCTTTATGCGTCTGTTTGCTTATAAATTGTGTATATCAAAATGAATGCGGAATGAAAGAATGCGTGTCGCGGGAAAATCACTGGTACGCGGGAATTCCACCGTTCAAAAAAATGCAGTACCAGCGAAAAACAGGTAACCTTTGACCCACTCACGCAAACGCTGCAAAACGAGGGACGTTCGCTGCCAGACAGTTGTATCGTGGGAAAGCCTGCTAGGAAATCGCAGGCATCGCAGGGTGTCAGACACCCGGCACCAATCATCGCAGATGTGTGTTTCCAGCGCTCGTGAGAAATGGGCTATACTTGTCATAACATCTTTTTGTGAGGGCAGTAGTTGATCGGTTGGAAAGTACATAAAATAATATATTCGTAACCTTGCATAACCATTTAAATGTAGTGTACAAAATTTTGTTTTCTGAATTATTACTAAATACCTTACGAGACTGTAAGTTAATAGCAGTCTCAATCATCCTGTGAAATGATGGCACCAGGTGTGCTGTCGTCAAGAAAAGTGGAAATTTATATCGTTTTCCAATGATTGTTCGGCCGAGCTGCCCTCTATTGACCGAATGCAGTTAATCCGTGTTGTGTCTAAAATGGGTTAACAATCTGAAAACGGGCGCACGCGTAGTGTACTAAAGCAACGCGTTGTAACCAGTGCATGCAGTGGATCTTGGACGTTCCACTCGGCCCTCGGCCTCTGTACATATTGGCAATTGAAAACAATCTTACACAAATTAGGCTTATATAAAATGCCGCCTGACGGTTGAAAACGAACGCCATTTTTCTCTCGTTTTTTTTTTTTTCGCCATCCAAGAACGCAAAACTTTGAACAGGTTAGTGGAACGATATATTTCCTATAAAATACTAACCCCCAAATCCGCCAATTTCTGAAAATTGAAACAATGACCAATCATGTACACTACGATTAATGTTGATTGTGCTACATTGTACGTTAACCTCTTGAATACGGATGACAGCCACAACCGTAGTTTAATAAAGACCACCTGGCCAGTTGTCTGTATGTGCATTCCTGTACATACTCAATCCAATTATGTTTCAACTGTATTGTTCTTGAATGGGAATGTAATGAATAGATGGAGTTTTTTTTAATAAAGTTTTTATTAACAGGAGGGGAGTGGGTTGCAAGTGCGATGAATAGGACAACTCTTTTGATTGTATTTACGCTTGGCTGCATATAGCCCATTCTTGGCATACCAGGCCCCATCAATAACAGCCAGACACGAGGGTTAAAAGGTTGTACAATTGGGTGTAAAGGTATGCAGATGCCATTATTTGAAATAAATAAATTGCATTGGTTTGTTTACCTACGAGGGTCGGCTGAAAAGTTTGTAGGTTGACTCTGAAGGGGTATACCAGATCAATGCATAGCATGCATTTATTTCAACCCTTTTGATAACTAATTGCATGCTGTTGGAATCTCTCATAAGAGAGTTGAGAACATTCCGAGTACAGAAATTGGAATGTCAGATGTTTCTGCTCGGTGGGTGCCGTGTCTTCTGACCCCTGATCAAAAGCGCACCAGGCTGGTCATGTCAAGGGATAACTTGGATCGTTTTGAAGCAGATCGAACTTATTTCATCAAATGTCTTCTCACCCAGAATGAGTGCTGGGTCCATCACTTTGAGCCGGAGACAAAGAGGCAATCCATGCAGTGGAAACACACACCCCTCACCCCCTCTAAAGAAGGCCAATGTCGTTTCAATGCCAAATTTTGTCTATTTTTACAAAGTTTGTCTACGAACCACCAAATACGGCCTTACCTGGAAACAAACAATGCAATTAGTTATCAAAAAGGTTGAAATAAATGCATGCTGAGTTTCATTGATCTGGCATTACTCCTTCAGAGTCAACCTACGAACTTTTCAGCCCCCAATTTGTCAATAACTCTAGTGTGCACCTGCGCAATCATGTTGAATGCTGCATGTTGGACATTGGTGTATTAACCCTCAAGACACATGTGGTGCTGGAGAGATATACCTTACCCTGTGGAGACATGAACACAATGGGAACAAAGGGACTGAATAGGTCTCCACTAGGCAATAGGTTAGGTTGTCTCCACAAGGAATTTTGTGTACAAAGTCTATGGGGTTTGCTTAAGTACAGGGATAAAGGGGAGAACAATGCCATGTTTCCACAGGGATGCAAAAACACGAATGTGTGTACATCACTTGTGTGTACAAAATGTTGAAGATCAAGTAAAGATGTAGCGTTTTACAAATGATAGGACCAGGTTGGCCTAGTGTTACATGTACATGTACTTTGCACCTTGACCCGGTGGTGGCCAGATTACGTGCGTTTTCCCCTGAATTTCATTCTCGGTTTCCCCTCCCACTTCTAAAATTGAACATTTCTTCATCGTCTTCTAGACGGGTTTCTTCAAACTTTCAAGTTACAGTGCGATATGCACTTTTGAAATTTAAGGGAATCCTTGGAAAGAATTTAAAATAAAATAAAATAAAGTACAAATTCATATCTGTGTACATGATATGTATGTGTGAGCATTTATTAAAGAGGATGTTGATTGCTGGGAGAAATCTCCGTCATTTTGTGGTTTGATGCAGATTAAGACATATTACAATAAAATAGTCAATTATTTCTGACGTGAAATAATAAGCTGTTTTTATCAAGTCCCATCTAGCCCACTGGTGCCATTTGTATAAAAGTCGTTGCTAGAGGTAGCAAACTACATTGTAAAAATATGATGTTATAACATGAAGTCCCCTTTTTGTCTAGTGCTGCGTTGTTCAGGTAGGTTTTGTCAAATCTCCGCTACGACATCATATTTTAGTGATTTGTCAGCTGCCCCCAGCGACGACTTTAAACAAATTGGTCATTCCGTGTCAATTCAATACTCTTTTGGACCTGACCGTAACGGATTGAAACGAAATTCAGTGTGCTGATTGGACTTCTTGAGAAACCCCCCAGAACTAAAAATTTTTGTCATTCGGTTAATTAGTTTTTGAGATACGGGTTAACAAACTTTTGACAAATTAGCATGACCTGCTATGTTTGGACATCCATATTTCTAAAAGTAAAGCACCTGCAGAGATAAACTTTACATCATTTTAAAGCTCTTGAAATGGCCTTCATTTCATAAAATAAAATCAAAATTATACCGCGTACCACAAACAAATTACGTACAAATATGACCTTTGACCTTGATTTGCAAAAAATGCGTATTTTTCAAAATGCATATGTTATTTTTTATTGTTAGCTTAAGATGTAAGCAACCTTTTCAGAAAGATTTGGGATGGGCACTTTTACAGTTTTTGAGTTATGATTATTTGAACACTGGCTAGTGAGGACAAAAACTGAAAATGTATGCGTACTGTACATGCAGTACATGTGATTGCATTACATGTACATTGTATTCTTTATACGTGGATTATATCTACATGTATAGAATAGTGTAACCATTCTGTTTATCACTGAAAAATCTTGGACCTTTCCAAAAAAGTTAAATTACAAACAATAGGAGGACAATAGGAGGTCCACGATTGAAGGTGTTTACACACTTGCTCTAACCTTGCATACTCTATGTGGACCTGTGAACAAAAAGAGGTCCACACGAAACAGGAGATTAAACCTTGTGTGGACTTGCACCTCCACACAAGGATTCCTCTTCTCTGAAAAACCGGTTTAGGCATTTTTGGGTTAAGGTTATCTGTCATAAGATTTTGGGGTAAAAGAGCATTCACAGTGCATTTTGAATTAGCAAACCGAAGTCCACACTAGGTATGGAACGTAAAGCTGGATGGGTGCGTGTGTGAGTATGTATATAACAGCAATCGTGGACTAGGGACAAAAGGGTTAGGTCATAGACAAAGGGTGCACGTTTGACCGATTGCCACGATTGAAAATCGTGTGCAAAACCAATGGGAGGCCTTCCAAAAAAGTATAAACAAAAGAGGGACAATAGGAGGTTCACGGTTGCTGGTGTTTACACACTTGTGTGTGTGTGTGAGTTTGTATATGCCGGCAATCGTGGACCTAGGACAAAGGAATTCGAGTGTAGACAAAGGGGTCCACGTTTGACCTACATGTAACGTCCACGATTGAAAATCGTGTACAAAACCAATGGGAGGCCTTCCGAAAAAGTATAAACAAAAGAGGGACAATAGGAGGTTCACGGTTGCTGGTGTTTACACACTTGTGTGTGTGTGTGTGTGTGAGTTTGTATATGCCGGCAATCGTGGACCTAGGACAAAGGAATTCGAGTGTAGACAAAGGGGTCCACGTTTGACCTACATGTAACGTCCACGATTGAAAATCGTGTACAAAACCAATGGGAGGCCTTCCGAAAAAGTATAAACAAAAGAGGGACAATAGGAGGTTCACGGTTGCTGGTGTTAGTGTGTGTGTGTGTGAGTTTGTATATATGCCGGCAATCGTGGACCTAGGACAAAGGAATTCGAGTGTAGACAAAGGGGTCCACGTTTGACCTACATGTAACGTCCACGATTGAAAATCGTGTACAAAACCAATGGGAGGCCTTCCGAAAAAGTATAAACAAAAGAGGGACAATAGGAGGTTCACGGTTGCTGGTGTTTACACACTTGTGTGTGTGTGTGTGTGTGAGTTTGTATATGCCGGCAATCGTGGACCTAGGACAAAGGAATTCGAGTGTAGACAAAGGGGTCCACGTTTGACCTACATGTAACGTCCACGATTGAAAATCGTGTACAAAACCAATGGGAGGCCTTCCGAAAAAGTATAAACAAAAGAGGGACAATAGGAGGTTCACGGTTGCTGGTGTTTACACACTTGTGTGTGTGTGTGTGTGTGAGTTTGTATATGCCGGCAATCGTGGACCTAGGACAAAGGAATTCGAGTGTAGACAAAGGGGTCCACGTTTGACCTACATGTAACGTCCACGATTGAAAATCGTGTACAAAACCAATGGGAGGCCTTCCGAAAAAGTATAAACAAAAGAGGGACAATAGGAGGTTCACGGTTGCTGGTGTTTACACACTTGTGTGTGTGTGTGTGTGTGTGAGTTTGTATATGCCGGCAATCGTGGACCTAGGACAAAGGAATTCGAGTGTAGACAAAGGGGTCCACGTTTGACCTACATGTAACGTCCACGATTGAAAATCGTGTACAAAACCAATGGGAGGCCTTCCGAAAAAGTATAAACAAAAGAGGAACAATGGGAGGTCCACGATTGCACCGGTTTACATGACTGAGTGTGTGTGTGTGGGCCAGGGATTGGGAGCTGTTACATGAAGTCTGCCTGTGTGATTATGGGTTGGTATATATGGGCTCAGTCAAAGTTCTATTTTGGAAGCAGGCTGATGATTTTTTGCTGTGTCCA
Organism: Hippasteria phrygiana; assembly: GCA_037893225.1. Lineage (NCBI taxonomy): Eukaryota > Metazoa > Echinodermata > Asteroidea > Valvatida > Goniasteridae > Hippasteria > Hippasteria phrygiana. The sequence goes on from JAZGUH010000143.1 coordinate 564,934, forward strand.
AGTTTGATCATTGGGCCACCTCGCCTGGTGTGCCACGCCACTGTCTCTGTCATTCCATGCACCATGCTGGTTCCCGGCACGGTGGCCACCGTGCTGTCAATGGTACATGTATGTGAATGCCTAAATATCGACTGGCAAAACTTAATCTGGGTAGAAAATACATGTACATGTACCAACGCCTCGCATGGTCGCATTGTCTCCTTTCAAAGTCGACTTGTCTCTCTAAGTTGTCCCACCTTTCCAGTCGAGTTGGCAAACGGTCAAGTTGTCTGACACCCTGCTTTACATACACGAAATACTTACGGTAATTGTATGTATTTTACATGTAATGGGCAGACCACAGGTACAACCACAGGGCAGATAAGATTTGATCATTGGCAAGGTTTTATAACACTGCGCTGTGAGTATGAGAATTGTTTTCATGTGAGTACGAGTACATTTTCATGGGTACAAGTAAATTTTCATGAGTAGGAGTACAAATACGAGTATGTACTACAACACTGCCAGGGTGACATGGTTTTCAATGTACATACATGTATGTACACAGTCTATACATTACACTCTACATGTACAGTACATTATGTACATCTACAATGCATATTGTATACATTTTCAGTTTTCGTCCTTGCTAGCCAGTGTTCAAATAATCATAACTCAAAAACTGTAAGAGTGCCCATCCCAAATCTTTCTGGAAATCGGTTGCTTACATCTTAATCTAACAATTTAAAAAAAATTACGCATTTTGAAAATACGCATTTTCGCAAATCAAGGTCAAAGGTCATATTTGTACGTAACTTTGTTTGTGGTACGTGGTATAATTTTGATTTGATTTTCGAAATGAAGGCAATTCTAAGAGCTTTAAAGTGATGTAAAGTTTATCTCTGTAGGTGCTTTACTTTAATAGAGATATGGATGTCCAAACAAAGCAGGTCATGCTAATTTGTCAAAAGTTCGTTAACCCGTATCTCTAAAACTAATTAACCGAATGACATAAAATTTCGGTTCTGGGGGTTTCTCAAGGAGTCTAATCTGCACACCAAATTTCGTTTCAATCCGTGATGGTCAGGTCTAAAAGCGTGTTGAATTGACACGGAATGACCTAAATGGTACCAGTAGTATATAAATTACATGTACATTTTGTGATGGGAGGTGAGTTGTTCTCACCGACGATGGAAGTTACCCCGCCTGGATCTATAGATCTGAAAATTGGGATAATTTCTCTGGAATCTGTTGAATTTTCTCTCTATTTAGATTTAGCTCTTGGAAATTCAAAATCACACTAACCCTACCACCTCTGAATCTTACCCTTTACATACACGTACAGCGTGTTCGATTACTTAACCGTGCATACTCGTGCCTCCAAATCGGGGAAAGTTACACATGCGCAGTATGTTAGAGTAAACGAATGATCTCGGGTCACTCGAGTGACGTCAACGCAAGCTGGTGACAACATATCTGTAGACCTGGTGGCGCTATTTGCGATACCCAATTTTCTGTCAGCGCTGTTTTTTTTTACTTTTTGATCATTTATTGACAAATAATTGGCGTTTGTTAATTGTTTCTATTTTAAATGACTCATAGAATTATTTTGTATTTTTATAACAAATTGATAAGAAATGAATGAGGCTCAAATTTTCAGCAACAAAAAATAGCAATTTAGCAATATGGTCACAACTTTTTAACTGAAATTGTCCTCCAGAATGTGAAGTGCGGGACGCAGCTTCTTTATTTCCAAAAAAAGAGTGATATTGTAAGCAGACATGAGAAATCGGGCAACGAGTGGTTTGCCATGAATAATCATGAAAAGTTATAGAAATGTCAACACAATGAACTGAAAGCTATTATACTAAACCCTAACAATAGTGGACAACAAAGGCTGGGTAACCGTCATAATTCATGTTAAGAGCTTGGATTTTATATCAATTTGTGAATATTTCATTACAGCTGGAAACTTGAAGTGCATTCTCTGGTTCTCGGATTTATCCGGTTATGCACCAGTTTTTCGGGCGAAAACGAATTTACACATAATAATTAAATAAAGTAGACAATCTGATGCCATACAGAATTTCAATGGAAAGAGCTAAATGAAGGAACCGTTACCAACAAACTGACTACTCGGATTAAAAAAAAGCTTTGATCTACATGTATAACAGCGTTCCACGAGAAAGGACTTACAAAAAAGCATGGACTCCTACAGTAAATAATTAAACAAAACAAAACTGTAAAAAAAAAGACGGCCCTGTTGAGACCTCTTAATGATTCTCATGGCCAACAAAGTTAAAAGAAGATCTTAAGATTTCATATTAGACAGGCTCAACAGCAAGAAGCAACTCATGTTGCGGTTTGAGGACAAGTTGCAAATTTTGAATCGGTTCTGGTTCCCCCTTCACCAAGCTCAGACGGAACCTCCTCAGGATCCTAGCTACAATTATCTTGATCTTCATTAAGGCGAACTGCTGTCCGATGCAGTTCCTTGACCCGGCAGAGAATGGTATGAAAGAGAAGGGATCCATCTTGGTGAAGTTCTCTGGCAGGAATCGAGAGGGTTTGAACTCCATGTGGTCATCGCCCCACACGGCCGGATTGTGGTGGAGCTGGTAGATACCGATACCGACATCGGTGCCAGCAGGGAGTGTGACGCCGTCTACATCATAGGGAGTGGTCAGGGTGCGGGCCACCATAAAGGCAGCGTTGTTCATTCTCATGGACTCCTTGATGACAATTGACATGTAAGTCATACGGCTTATGTCATTGCTGTAATGAAACAAGTTCAAAATGTATGTCGCTTACATATTAATTGATTCTTTGATTGATGTTTTTTTTTCACCGAACTTTAGTACAAAAACAGTAGATACTCCGACTACCCAGATAATTTTCAGACTGAAAATAATTGGATCAATGACAAGAATGGTTTAAGAGAAAGAACAACGTGTGCAACGTCCTGACAAAATGTGGTGGAATTTGGCACCGTTGCGTTCAAGTCCATGTTTACTTTACTCTCTCTGTTTGCCAGTGGGCGATACAAGTGAAAATAGTAGAAGCCCAAATGGAATCGATGATTTGATAACAGAAATTAAGAGAGGAAAATATGTGGAACGAAGAGAGAAGACTGTGTTGAATAAAGTACGAAGCAACCCAGTGGCGTATCCAGTGGAGGGCGGGGGCATTTGAGGCATCATAAAAAAAACTAGTGTTTTAAGACGGTTTTAAGATGGTTTTAAGACGGTTCAGACGTTGTTTGCCCTCCCTGGCACAAAAAGCTAAATACGCTACTGAAGCAACCTCCTCTCATGGAGGCAGTCACGTCTTACCTTGTAATTGTCTCCGAGCCTCTCTCGCCCAGTATCTCGTCTACCTCCTGCCTGATTTTCATCTGATGCTCAGGATGTTTAATTAGGCAATACAGCAACCACGTCAAAGAGGTAGCCGTGGTTTCATGGCCGGCGAAAAGGAAGGTGTTGACTTCGTCTAGAATTTCCTTGGTAGTCAGCCCGCTACCATTGGTATCTCTAGCCAGGACGAGCATGTCCAAGAAGTCACGAGGCTTGGTGATGGGGTCGCCACTCTTTACCTACAGCACAATGTCAATAGGGTGTACACAGAGAACTAGCTTGAGATCAAGTCAAATAACAGGATACCAACAATAATTAAAGGAAACAACCCCTATTGTCATTTCTCAACTTTCTCAATCGCAGTACAAGTTGAAAACCATCGCGGGATGTAAATAATTATAGATTAGTCTTGTGTGTGCGACAATAGCTGGTTTCCTAACACTCCTAACGTTTGATCAAGTTTTGTCTGCACGCTCTTGTTTCTATATTTTGAATTAGGGGGCTTCGAAATGGAATTTCGTGACACCAAGTTAAAAAGAAAACCTATTTTGCACTTTTATGAAGGTGTTGGACAATTAAAACACTCCGAAAGAAGTTACATCAATTAATCGTCATTCGAAGTCAACAGAACTACACCGAGATGAAACATGAGCTTTACCTTTTGGAATACCTCTTTCTGCCGTTGTTCAATCAAACGTTTGGCAAAGCTAACGAGGTAATCAAGATTTGTTTTATATCGCGAATACAGAGAAGTGAGGTGGAACAACCATGGGTTGAGTAGTAACAGACTGTTGAATCGTTCCTGACCAGCTCGAGTAAGATTATCGTATGCTGAGAGCATATCCAACTCGCCTTCCTTCGGTGCATCTTTCAACTGAAATGATACGAAAACATGCCAATTCTTAACCGTTCTTGTGACGTTACAAAATCCTTAAATGTCGTGTATAAAAGGAACTCACTACCTGGGCATATGGACAAAGTGATCCTGACTGGAGTTTTGATTGCCCCAAACTATTCCAACTTTAATCAGCTTCATTAACAATTTTTTCCCCAAAAATCTTGCACGTTAAATATAGAAAAAAAAAAATTCAAATGCTTTACACAAAAATGTGCAACTATACCATTAGGAATCTTACCTGGCAGTTTGACTCATAAGAGAACGCAGTACGGAGAATGGCATCAAATGTGCACTGGTTCAGCTCGTGGTTGACTCGCATTGGTTTGCCCTGCGCTGCAAGCCGGGCCATCTTCCCCAACAGCACCTCCACACAGTCGTTGAAGATAGGAATGTAGGTGCGCAAGACGTCCGAGTGGAAGGAATGAGTCAGGAGGCGGCGATTTCTCTTCCATTTGGCTCCATCGGCAGTTACCAGTCCCTCTCCCAACCAGTCTCCAAGAAACTCCTTACCAAATTCTCTCTTATTGCTTCCTGTAGAGGCCGACAGGAGGCCCTTGATGGTGTCGGGGTGGACCAGCATGGGAATGGGCATCCTTCCCTCCCACATGGTGTACACACGGGGAAAGGCTTTCACTGTGTCCCGTTGCCACTGGAAGCCCGGGTCGAATGCACCCTGCTTCATGTGGCCATAGAACCAGTGGGCTCCAGGTGGGCAGGGTAGCTTCCGGATGGCATTCCATCTCTCGAAGAACTTTCGCGCTGATAGCAGAAGCTTCCACAGGAAAGCGGTTCCGAATACGATGAACAGCGTTTGCCACAACATCTTAAGTTGAGTCAATTTGAAAAGATGTGAGACCTCACCTCACCTATCTCCTATAAACGGTAGGATTTCTATTAATGACATGCCCAGTAGTAAAATGACCCAGTATATATGCATGGTAATGACGTCATCTGTTCAAAGGTATGAAACCTTGATAACATTCATAAAAACAGCTGAGTTCAGTGAACAAATAATATGAAGTGCTGAACAAAGAAAATTACAATTGACCCGATTTGCAATCGTATTCATACAAATTATTTGACAGCCGGAGTAAAAGACAGTTCAACTTGTGACCAGACAAAACTCAGAACAAGGTAGTAAACCAACTGAAACGGGGTAGTGAGAACTTTTACGGCCTTTTTCTCGTCTCTTGTCGGGGCTACATTCAATACCTCTACCAAGCTAAGTTTAGTTGGAAAACTAATTTTGTTGAATGCACATGTGGTTTGACATTTTTATGCCGCACGGTCGAGAATATTGCAATGCATTACGGGAAAATCTGCATGCACGTGCGCGGAGTGTATGCCAATTAGTAATACTTGTACCGGTTCCTGTTTTGAAAGTCAGAATGATAACGGAAGGACCGAGAACCAGTCTATGCTAGTTTGTGCCTGATGGTGCCAGCGATGATGAACAAACGAATACCTTGTAGACACTAATTAAGATATACCTCTCAGCATTATCACTCTCATTTAATATAAACCAGTCTGTCACGTCATGTCTAAATGTCATAATGTGATGTGATGTGATGTGATGTGATGTGTCAAGCGACATTGTGATCAAAACAGTTATTAGTCACAAAGGAAAATTTCGGTTAACTCCACTAAGCAACACTTTTAGGATGACAGTCACAACTGGGTGCAGAGCTCTAGGTTTCTGCATTGGAAGCACCTTGGATTCATCAGATTGCTCTGCTTCATACTTCATGTACTTGGGCAATAGTCGAGCCCTATTCCCTGTTGTTATCTCAGACGCAAACATCCCGGACCTTGCTATCACTGCTTGGCAGAAGCTCAGACATACACAGTTCCCACATGCCAGTGAGATTGCGGCCTAGAATTCAAGATGCCTTCTGCTTCAGTCAGTACTAGCTGTTCGGAGAACTTGCTCGCCAACTGGGCGGTCTCCAAGGACACCCTCAGTGCACCCTTGTCTGATCTCACTTCCCGCTTCCAAAGACCCCAAAAGTGAGGTGCCTTCGAAGTGTTGAACCCAAATGACACTTATGTACATGTACTTTGACAGACGCCGATTCATATGTAGTATCATCTCTTACAAGACATCTGTTATCTCTGTGTCTGCCCCTTGAGCTTGGTACCACAGTCAATGAGGAAATGGTCAGTATTTAGGTACTTAACAAGCTCCAGATGTATGTGGCTCGGGTAGTCATGCACTTAAACAATAAGCTCCACCTCTTTTCCTGGCATCGCCCACACTTTACCATCAACCTATCTGGTTTTTCTGGTTGCGAGCGTCCCTTGGTGAGACTTCACAGTTAACCCATCGTAACCGCCATCACTGTCAACTCCATCACTGTGACCACATGAAGGGATTCTTCCTCGTTCGTCAACTGCCTTCCGTAGTATCATGGTACGCTCGGCGCATTCATCAAGAACCCCGTACTTTTCAAGCATCCGATGTGGGCCATGCGCTTTCAGGGAACAACTTTGATGAGGATGTCACGCTCGTAATCCACATTCGGCCTTGTCCCCACCCCAGAGTAGAGGACTGTGCTCGGGTCTTTGTGGTGGGGGCTTTGCCAAGTCGTGGAGGTCAGTACGGTGATCTCCTCGGCACTCCTTGCATTTCTTCGCAAATGGGCATTCCCTCTCATGCTTCTTGGCGCACTTGAATCATCGCTTGTCATCTGACAGCCATTTCGACCGCTTCTCAGTGCTCAACTTCTGGAATTCGACACAAGTTTCCAAGTAGTGCCCCTTCTCATTCTTCTGGCAATACATATCATGCAGGTTATTCTGGTAGTCAGCATTTTCCCCTTTCCAGCTTTGGACGCAGCATTAGCCTCTTGGGGACGACTGGTCATGTACACCGCTGACTCCTGAGTGTCCGGCTGAGCACTTGCTGGGTAACTTCCACCGCGTTCGATTACTTACCCCGTGCTTACTCGTGCAAGTGCGAGCCCGTTTGATTTAGCTCTTATGTGACTTCTCGCGCTTACTCGGGCCTGGCCCTACTAACCGACTCGCCGAGCCGGTTTTCTTAGGTAAGTATCCCATAAGGCCATGCTAAAAACATGGCTGCCACGTCCGGCGATGCGCCAGTGGTAGGAAATTAATTCAAAACAGCAACAAATATTTCTTTCCAAATTACTCTGGACGATTGATGTAAATGTGTACATAATGCAAATGAAGCACCATGGCTTCAGTCAAGTATGTCATCTTATTTAAAACCAATCCACTTTAAAATAGGGCTCCGATTCTGTCTGTCCATCAATCATGGACACTCCGCCTAACAGGGCAGATTCATAAAAAGTTGCTTCAATTCTTTTAAATATTATATCACTGGAAAGAGTAAAAAATATAGAAATAAATTGAGGGGTCAATGGTCATGATAGGTTAACCCTATGCAAAGCTATGTATTTTTGTTGATTTAATTTTTGGTCATTCTGGAGGACAATTTCAGTTAAAAAGTTGTGACCATATTGCTAAATTGCTAAAAAAAGAAATTGAACATTTGAGCCTCATTCATTTCTTATCAATTTGTTATAAAAATAATTCTATGAGTCATTTAAAATAGAAACAACAAACACCAATTATTTGTCAATAAATGATCAAAAAATAAATTTAAAAACAAATTATAAGCTGGTCACAACGCTACAGAAAATTGGGTATCGCAAATAGTGCCACCAGGTAAACAGAGATGTTGTCACCAGCCGCGTTGACGGTCACTCGAGTGACCCGAGATCGTTCATTTACTCTAACATACTGCGCATGTGCAACTTTCCCTGATTTGGAGGCACAAAGTAAGCGCGGGTAAGCTAGTAGAGTGGCTTTTAGCCTTGTATTGGGTGATTTCAATGGGCTAGACACATACATGTAGAGCTATTTTTAAATTACAAGAGCGCTGACTCGATGTGCAAAGTGATGCCTGCTGGGCACATCCCTGTTTGTGTACAAACCTATGGAAAACTCAAAATTTTGTACGGCTTTTGTACGGCTATTTGCATATCTGCGTTTGTATTCTGTACAGGTGCGTTATCAAAGCCGATATGCCCAAAACCGAAATGCCCAATCAGTAAATGAGCACGTACACTGTAAAAATGTTGGACAAGGAAAAATTTGGCAAATATGATTTACCCAGAGGTAATTTTTAGTACAAATGCTGGTCATTTTCCAAAAATATTACCCAACACCAGGTGCTCTAAATTGTTGAAATATGTTTGATAAAAAGTGTGTAAAATTTGACTAAATGTTTCATAACTCAATTACCCCAACTGAGTTGGTCAATTTTTGTTTGTCAGTTTGGGCAACAGTTTGCCCAACAAAATGAACAACCTATTAGGGAACAACAGTTACCTTTTCACTGGTCTGTTTGTGTCAAACGTTTGGTCATGATGGAGGATCTAAAATGTGACGAATCAGGAAAAACTAAGCTAACAATGGATTTAACCTGTCAAAATCTACTTGGTGAAGAAAGTTCAGGCTCGCTGCTTAGCGTTTGAAGCAGAGAATAAACCCCACATTTGTTCATTAAACCTATATGAACTATACAGTGATTTAACTTGAGCACTTCAATACGTGGTATATTTCGGAAGGAAATTTGGCAGTCCTCCAAAAAAGCTTCCAAATATTGGTCTGGATTTGACCAATTTCTGGGTTTTGGGAGAGTAGCGCGTACTGTGGTATAAACTTGTTACATTTATCGTGCGCCTTATGCACGTGCGATCAGTCCGCCGGGTTACCGTGCACACATAGTACATCACATCGAGTAATGGCCGGTGAGTAGAGCTGTCTGTACGCTCTCTCGTCTCGGTTCAACTTAAAGTTGAAACTGCCCGAAATATCTGATCTTGTGAGCTGGCTTATATGAATGTTTGACAAGATATTTTATTAAGGTGATCAGTGATTCACATAGGCCACCATGTCTTTGATGGTAATCTGTATTTTGGACAACATGACAAGAAATGTTGTCACAATGCATGTATTTTGACAAAATCCTTTATACTTGGCAAAACACAGGTCTACTGCTTCACATGGTTTAAATTTGTTTAATTTACAGTTTACACTGTCCTGGGTGGTTATTTACACTGTCTGGGACAGCTGTCATAATTGTTGACATATTTGCTCTGTTTATACACTAAATTTGCCCCCCTCTGTTGCAATTAGAACACTTAAAATCTTGGGGTTTTGCAAAAGTTGGGATCCTGTGCAGGATTCTAGCACTAATTATTCATAGATTGGACCAATCACAGTTAAGAGCTTTAACCAATCACAGCCAAGAGTTTTGACTAATCACAGCCAAGAGTTTTGACCAATCAGGCGAAGGGTTGAAGCACTAATGATATGCAACAGTAAAACAATGCCAATTTAGGAGGGAAAATGCAGCATTTTGAGCAAGCTGGATCAATTTGCCCTTTGCAGGTTTTATTTAAAAGTGGCGTTTTAACAGGATTCAAAGACAGCCATCTCCTAATACATACATGATTTGACATGTATCATTTTTGTTTTGGTTATTGTTAACAGTTGATATTGTTACTGATATTGATGTGTGTTATAATACACTGTGATTTGAACTTTGTAAGGGGTCAGCCACTCCCTCTTATGTACCCATGGGGGTTGGCTGTGCTGCAACTGCCATAGCACAACCATATGGCTGTCCCCCAACATTATTATTCCTGGGCCTGGGTGCCCATTCATTAATGATTGGCCTGGGTGCCAAATGGTAATTGATGTACATGTGTGGGGAAAAAGCTTTGACCAATAAAATATGGAAATCAAGAGACCATCTATTGTTCAAAATGAAATAACCAATAAAATGCACAACATGCATCGTGGACCAACCATTTGGTCAAGCGCTTTTGCACAACTTCTGGTCACAACGGCTTGCTGAAGACAGTTGGGAAGTTTCTTACCAGAAGTTGGGAAGTTGATATTTGCACCAATTTTGGGCAAGAAATTAGTCAAACTTTGCCCAACTTTTTTTTTACAGTGTATGTGCTTCAGATGATTTTTTTCCGTGACGTTTTAAAACCGTCATGACGCGTTGCATTTAGGGTACACTTTTAATATTCACTCCATCTAATTTTATTATGTTCTACAAGCACGCGCACGAATTTAGAATGTCTGTGTGCAGTAAGGATTTAAAGTATCTCCGTGTGTAAGATGAGGAGTTAGCGCTTCTCTTTTTGTCCTGTCCTGACGTAATGTATAAAGGAAGGTACACTCAGTGCTTTCCGAGAGCCTGTGTGAAATAATTCACAGGCTTACTCGGGCGGGATTCGAACCCACGACTTTCTGCTTACTAGTTTGTCAACTTCCAATACCCCGTGGAGCTAATATTGACCATGTTATATTTGTATAATGATGCAGATTTCTCTTGCAGCAGTTAACATCCTCTTTAAGTTCTCTGGATGATATTTTCTGTCCTGACAGTCTGACATGTACAGCTCTGGTATTATCCTGTTTGAGATGTTCCATCCCTTTACGACACAAATGGAGCGTTACATAGTCATCGAACAGGTTCGCCAAGGCTGCATACCGCATGAAATCAACAAGAGGTGGCCCGATCAGGTGGGTTGAATTTCACTGTCATCATTGGGTGCATTCGAGTAGCTCACCCGGGTCGACTCGGGTTAGCCCCGTGCCGTTCGATTAGGTCTGACGGAGTAGAGTCACTGGTGGAATTACGTCACAAGCATGCGTAGTTAAGTCTGACTACCCACAGATTCTACTGGAGTGGGGAATTAAAAATGGCTGACCTCAAGGGCGATTGTGTAGTTGAGGACTGTTCCTATAAGAGAACAAAATCCACTTTTAAGTTATTAGACTTAGCAAACTGGATTGCAACATTAAAAACCAACAGGTATGTCGTAGATAGAGGGCAGAGTTTTTAATTTTTTGTGCGAAAGTTTTGGGTAAAACGACAACGAAGATGACAAAAGGCAACACGAAAATAACGATGGCGAAGACTGCACTGATTCACAAAACACCAACCGCAAAACACGTACGAAAATTGCATTTTCTCCCGCAGGAAACTGTTTAGAATTTTTAAAAAATGATGTCATTAGAATTGAGAGGAGTATACTTTAGGTTGATCAATTCATTTTGGAATGATAAAAACAACCTTGACTCGAAAATAATCAAATATGAAGAGGTGTCCGTAACTACACAATCGCCGACTCTTATTCATCCATGGCCGATGTATTCTGAGTGCCTGAATTACAAATTGTAGTGTAAACAACAGTTTTCAGCATTTTCAATTAGTATCACTTAAGTGGGGGTTGTTGCCATGGCCCCCCATGTCCCAGTCCCATTTGTAGATAAAATAAATACATGTTTTATGTCTAGTAAGTATAGTTGGCTGCGGTACCTGCCGCTATATCAGATTCGAACCAGCCAGCGGACTCTGACAAGATCGGTGGTTGAGTGGTAAGACGTCTGCACTAGAAAAGCAGGAGGTCATGGGTTTGAGTCTCACCTGAGTGATTTTTTTCAAATAATCTCTCCGGATAACACCGAGTATAACGTGTTTGTAACATACATCAGTGAAGGGCAAACCCAATATTGAATTTACATCACCCGGACGCAAATTTCATCTTATGAACTAATTAAGTACATGTAGTCATCAATTTGTTTTGGTCTGCTTTGTCTGACAGTACAAGACCATTGGCCAGTTAACCCATACAAACAGCTGCCATAGACCGAATGCCTCTGAGGTTCTGAAGGGCCCGCTTTTCCTTTCAAAAGATGAGGTAATAAGGTGACATGATAAGTTGTGAAGGTTTGCGGTAACACCATTGTTGGATTTCAGTGTTGTAGGTCTCAAGACTGGTGCCGGTCTCAAGACCAGTCTTGAGACCTGATTTTGCTGGTCTCGGTTATAGAGCCTGAAAGTAAAAGATCACGCAGAGGGCTTCCGGAGACCTCGTGCGGCCCGCCTATGGTAAATTTACACTGGGTTGCCCTTTCTCGTTATATTTTTTGGGCAGAATAATTTCTAACCGTAACAACGCCAAGAAATGTTCGCACTGCAATTTTGCCTTTGGGATTCTTTAAGTAAAAGTGTGGAAAAAATATATGACGATTGGTAAAAAACGAATTTTATTGATGACCTTTCACATCTGGTATTTTTGTTCCCAGGTCTCCATGTTCAATTACGCTTGTTTTCACATCACGTAACATGCGTGAGAACATAACTTGCGAAGATTTACCTACCTACAGCCGATGGGTTCTAAATTAAACCGGGCTGGCTTGAGTCTCTCGCTTACAGTCTCGTTCACCATACTTATCAACGGTAACATTAGATTTTTTTCAAAAATGCTGATGAGTCCTGTACGTTTATTCAAAAACGTTTAGCCGTAGAAGAAATTTCTTCTTTTTAACTTTTTTGCCAAAATTATTTTATAAATTGTCATCTTTGTACGAGTACACCAAGTTTTACAAGTCTGTATGTGTTTTAGATATTCGGAAGTGATGAGAGGTCAATTTTTTGCACGATATTTTTCTTTTACATCAGGTGATTTATCAGTTTCCTTAAATTGATGCTAGTAATAATTTTACAAAGGCCCTTTTCAGGGGTGATTTTCTTAAGAAATCAATGTACCAAAAATAATTCCTTTTTTATTTTCAATTTGTACACGTTAATTTTCCTATACAAGGTCTCCGGATGCGTGCCACCTAGGCCCAATTTCATGGCGCTGCTTAACACATGATTTTCTGCTAACAGAAGCCTCGCCTATTTCACAGAGACTGTAAGCAGTAAGCACAGCGAAGAGCCCGCTAACTTTGGAAGCAGGATTTGCTTAAATTAGTGACGCAACAATATGTAAATCTCCACACATGCGCAAGCATTAACACTACTAGGCCATGAAATACGCTAATGCTTAAGCAAATTTTCCTGCTATAACTTTTCTGCTTACCATTAAGCAGCGCTATGAAATTGGGCCCAGGGGTGAACTTTCAGGCTCTATTGTAATTACAAATATACCTAAAGCCTGGTTTCCATATAGTCGTTATAATCGCCGACAGCGTCGCCGAAGAGTCCCCGATGCAACGCCGATAAATGGAAACGCTTCATCGGGGACTTTCCCAACATGGACGGCGACAGTCGGCAAAGATCAACCAAGTTCAACTTTGCCGACTGTCGCCGTCGCGTCATGAGAGTAGGCCCATTAAAATACACGTACTGGCATGCCGTGCATTCAACGATGTCTCTCACCGCTTGAATGCCACAAATTTGACCCATTTTATCCTTTGACCAAGAAATATATGCATAAATGTAAGTAAAATAGCTGCCCGTAATTGAAATCTATCGAAATGAAATATCAGTTCAGCTTTCAGAAAAGTGTGAAGTACCAACAAAACGCCATTTCAGTGAGACATTTTCAAGCATTCGGACGCCATTTTTTGGAAAATTTCCAGCCAAATGACGTCCAGAACCGTCTCTGCCCGGACGTCTGCGACTTGCCATCTTGCGTGCTGTCGGCGTTCATTGCGATTATATGGAAACCAGGCTTAAAGTAATTTTATTGTTTCACCAATTGTATTGTTTCATCAATCCTGAATTTAAAATCAGCATTGATTGAGCTGACCAAAACATCTAGGGCAGTGTTCATACTGTGTGTGATTCAGCATGTACATGATATAACAAACCTGTGGAAGTTTCAGCTCAATCTGACATCCTAGCCACACACAAAAATAGGGAAAAACGCTCCGTTTTTAACAGTGATTTTCTGAACGTTCAAATGTGCTCATTTCGATTGTTGACATCAAAATTAAATGTGACCCGCTCTACAAAAGAGGACATTATGTCACACTATTTAAAAACATGCACAGGGCTGTTCTATGTGAAGGGGGCGAAAAAATCTTTATATCAGTGATTTTTTTTTGGGGGGGGGGGGGTTTGTTGGCTTCTATTATATCTATATTTTCTTAATTTATTTTCAGAAACATTAATACCGATGAGTAAAGATGAAAACAAAACATTTTGATAGAAATTATTTAATTTCTTTGCACTTGTTCTGTTTAACCCCTTGAGTACGGTTATTTATAATGAGGGGCCGGGGTGCCGGGGCGGAATATGCAGCCAAGCGAAACGGACACAAGAGGTTTGTGCAGCCAAGTGTAACATACACAATAATCCAACAATGGATCGAAACTGCAGAAATTGCGTGTACAGACGTCATCCGTCTAAAAAGGGTTAAAGGGCCATATCTCTAAATGTACTTCCGTTAAATTTAAGAAATATAAGTATGGAAATGTCAAGATATCTCGAACATAAAATGCCACAGGGGCCAAACCTACACCAAATTAAAGCTTAGGATGTGACAAATTCAACTATAACAGGGATGTAGTCGAGTCCATCACAAGTCCCTACAAGTCCCTGCAAATTCATCACAAGCTCCCCAGTCTTAATGCCAATTACAAGGTATTAAAATGAGCTTTGACAAAGGCATTCCTTTGTCATTAGTCATCCAGTTACTTGTGACCGACTTTATGAAAGGGCTTCTGACTGTATTTGCAAAGGGACTTGTGAAAGGACTTGCAGGGACTCGACTACAGCTCTGCTATGTTTTAAACTCTTTTTCCAATTTGGCGACATAATACTGATTTTTGTAGAGCCAGTCACAAATGATGTTTTTGGAGGTCTTCAGATACAGTTTTCTAAAAGATGCCAGCATTTCATACAGAAAGATTTCTCAGGAGTTGTACTGGTGTATCTTTTTAAAACTAAAATCATTTTATTATTTTTTGTTTATCATTACCAAAGCTATATCATACCTTTAAATCTTTAAAGTATTTTTGTTATGTTTTGTTTTATCAGGTCATCAAGGATCTGCGCAGGCAGCTATCTGAGAAGGATGCAGAAATCCAGAAATTAATGCAGAAATTAGCCAAACTCGAGAAGGAGCTAAGCAAGCGGTAACCACAGCAACATGTACCGTCTCCTTATACTTTGTTGGAGGCAGACATTTTGTCTACATTCTTGTTCTTTTATGTTACCAGTACTCAATGTAAAGCATTTCTTTTATCAACAATTACGGAATCAGAAAGCTCTTTCACTCCTTGTAGCTAAACGACAGCCAAAGCCGCTGTGTGAAGCAAGACACGTGGGCAGGTTGACGTGAATAGCCGCATTCCTGCTCATAGAAAATCCATTCATTACTCAACTATATTGTTCTTGAATGGGCGTGTAATGAATAGATGGGGCTGTTTCAAACAAAGCTTTCATTCAGATAAAAGGGGAGCCTCAGCGTGCTATGAACAGGACCATGCTATTCAGCAGTGTTGTAACCAAGTCATTTTTTCTCAAGTCAAGTCGAGTCACAAGTCAAATGTTGTCAAGTCATGTCCCAAGTCAATTTTTTTCGAAGTCAAGTAACAAGTCTCAAGCAGCGGCGTAGCCAGGGCTGTCTCCATAGGGGGGCGAGTGGGGGGCTGGATGTTACAGGGAGGGGGGGGGGGGCACTCACAGTGATTTGTCTTTATAATGCTATTATTTTCTACATTTGTGAAATTTTCAGTGGGGGGGGGGGGGGGTGACGATTTTGTATAGGGAAGCTTGCGCCGTGCGCCCCCCCCCCCCCCCCCCCCCCCCATGCACCCCCTATGCCACTGGTCTCAAGTCAATTGTTGCACATAGTAAATTCAATTCCAATGACAAATGTTTATAGGCTGGCACGTATGCACTGTAGAAAATCAACCTTGCGTGCCGTCTTGACGATTCTCCATGCAGTCGTCCAGTGCTGCAGCCTCGCATACGTACTGAACACCCAGCTCGCTATGCGCTCTAGGCTTGGCATTTTTTTTAACTGATATGTGCGTACGCCCAAAAGTTGTGTTTGTTTTAACAAAAGTGTTAATGTCAGCAAGTCAAATTTATTCAAGTCAAGTCGAGTCACAAGTCATGTTCTTTCCAAGTCAAAAAAATCTGAGTCAGCAAGTCAAGTCAACAACACTGCTATTCAGTGTGGTCTATTGTTCACGTTTATGCTCAGCTGTACAGCGTCGTTCCCCTGCATTCCATCAATAACAGCCAACCGCAAGGGGTTCAAGTTTTTTTTTACTGCAACATCAATTGTTTGTCTTTTCCCTTCCTTAAATATTTCTCTTCCAAGTGTTTGTGCTGGACATGGGAAGATGTCTGAAAAAAATAGGCACATGAATTTTTCAACAAGTATTGAAAACTGCCCTTAATGCATGGGTCATTTGTAGTTTTGTCGTACATTTACAAATTATGCATAAATATTTTAATGCTGTTGTAAACATATATTCCTTAATATAAACGGTTTAATATGTACATAATTTCAGTGGAGCAAAGCTCTCATTTAATATTCAGTGTTAAAGATGAATAACACTATGTGCAGTTTGTCCAAATTGTTTTTGGATCGTTGTGTTATGTTTTGATGAAGCTTAGCGTAGTACATCAATAGGAATAAGGAAGTAATCTGTCATGGAGTTCTCTGATGAAGATGCATGTGTTATAGATGGATTTGCGCGATTGCGTGATAGAGCAGCGCGATCTCCCAATCTATGATTTGCACAAGCATCAGTCGATTGCACAAGCCTTGGACAATCGCGCAAGCATTGGTCAATCGGGCAGGGCGGAGTTTGACCCATCTACCGATCGCATGGGGAACTTTCGCAATTGGCAGTTTTGCCACAACTGATTAGTCGATCGCGCAAACCCATTCCTGCACAATCCACAAATCCTGCTGCTTTTGCCCTATGCAATTGGTACATGTAGATAGATTGCCAAGCAAATTGCCCTGCACGATTGGTAGATGGCACAAAGTCTGCCCTGCACGATCGGCCAATGCTTGGGAGAACAATAGATCGCATTGTGCAGCACGATCACCCGATCACACCCAATTGCAATCATGCCCAGTTCGGTTGCTCAATTCTTGCCCTGTTATTTACCAAAATCAACCAAAAAAGTTCAGGCATTTATTTTAAGTGCAGACGTCCATTAGACCACAGGACTTTGTGAAAACTGCCAGGGAATTGTTTATTTATTTATTTATTTTGAAAGAAGGAGTAAAAGTATGTAAACATTGCAATAACTACCGGGTATAACAGTAATATGCAAAATTTTTATTTCCACAAGTTGGAAATGTTCCATTTGGAAAACAGCACCTAAAATTCATGATTGTCAATTGCTGTCAGATTGAGTATAACCCACACCCTGCTAAACCCAACAAAATCCAACAATGGTAAAAAGCTGTTGTAATGTGTTTGATTTAGCAGTCAACACAAACTATACATGGTGTGTTGGATATTGATGTATTCAGCAGGGTAGCAGCTAAATATACCTGGATTTTGTCATATTTAGCAGGGTGGAAGTTAAGTATACCTGTTGGATTGTACTAGAAGTAGACTAGTTTAATTTTGTAGGATTTTGTGGGGCTCATACAAACAATTACCTGTTGTATTTTGTTGGATTCAGCAGGGTAGCTGCAAAATGCCAAGGCTGGTGTGCAGGTGGTACACTGCAGAATCCAACAAAATTTGCCGTTGCTATTTTGTTCTATTTAGCAGGCTTCTAATTTCAGTTTTGTTGGAAATTATTGGATTTAGCAGGGCCATTTGAAAATCACTGAAGGGGATTAGGGTTAATGATATCTTATGCGCCTTGTCAGTAGTGTGTCAGGGTAATAGTCTGGTTTTTAGGCAATACTAGTGCTAGTAATTAAGTGTGTTGTATAAAAGGCAAACAATAATGGTAATCATTCATATTGCAACCTGGATGATTTAGTTTATACTAATTATAGCTTTGATTTCAGCTCCGACTTTGATGCAGTTTTTTAATCAAAGTGTGATAGTTTCAAAGATATTGAAATCCCATGTGCAATGTTTTACTTTTCTCCTCTTTTCTCAGTAAAATATCACAGAATATTGTGCCAAAGTGGTTTTATGTAATATCCAGTGAAATATCCTTTTTAACCTTCATTCCAGCCCCCCCCCCCCCCCCCCCCCCACCCCCTGGATCTACCCCTGCTTTACTTGAGCAAAAATGGTCCCGAGGCCCCTATTTACCCAAAGTCTGTCCTTTAAAATGAATCAGGCCGCGTCCGAATCGTAGAGCTAGGTCTACGTCCTTGCCGGTTGCAAATACGTGGTGGGCACACAGCCTAATTATTCACAAAATGTATCAAATAGATTTCTTTTTAGAAATGCTCGTACTGGTACTGCTGCAATTGAACCACATATTAAATATGCCAAAATTGCTATACTAGTACTTATTTGTTACCAATTAATTTTTTTATAGAGAATGAATATAAAGCAATCTAACGCCGTGTCCAAATTACTTGACTGCGTCCTGAAATTACACACATGTCTATGGTAGTGGCTGCAGCCACATCACAATCACATAGACCTGTGTGTAATTTCAAGCCGTAGCCAAGTAATTGGGACACGGCCATACATTCATTGCTGCCACAATGGCATTATAGTGTCGACTGTGTAATCATGGAGAAATTTTCCTTCATGGTGTAATAAAGTATAATCTAAACTAAAATAAATTTTCATCAATGAAGAATTGTGGCTTTTGAATATATTCTTGAATGGAAATAAAATGTATCGATTTGTCCTGAAAATGTTCATCTGGAGCAAATGTTGAAATTTAAATTACCTTTAATTGTTTATACTTTGAATGATCAGTGGCTCAGCATACACATGCATTATGTATTTTTTTTTATACACGTTCACCCTGAACAAGGCTAAAAACCACTCGATGTACGGAGCTACAAACAAAAAGAAAAAGTATCAAAGATACAAGAGGTACGAATTAATATTCCTCTTGAGGCAGGAAAGATCGTAAGATGAAGGGAAACATGCACCAGGCAAAGAATCCCATAGAGATATAGAACGAGAAAAAAAGCTATTGGCATAGCTTTTTGTTCTATATCTTGGTACAGTTGGGGGAACAGGCGAAAAGCCGAGTTTCACGCTCGAACACCCAAACTGCAGGAACCAAGCTGGACAAGTGGGTGGGGGGTGGAACATTTGCCATGAAAATATATGTAGTTGGTATATGCTCAGTTGGTAGAGCGCCGGTACGGTGTTCCGGAGGTCGCAGGTTCGAATCCCGCTCCTGCCAGTTTTCTTTGTTCACTTTGAAAATGTATTCAAATTTACCTAGTCAGTTTCCCTTGTGGATTGATCTCCGGCGAGAGAGTAATTGATTGTAAGGATGAAGGTATGGCGGAACACCTTTGAAAGTGGGGGGGGGGGGGGGGGACAAAGCAGCGCCAGTGCCGGCCGGCTACTGCCATTTTCTCTGTTTTTCTTGTGCGGAACTACCAAAAGTGGGGGCCATTTCCCCCATGTGGAAATGGGGGGGGGGGGGGGGGCACAGTGGGAACAGTACGGTATACCGGAAGGTAACTTTCGTCAGTGCGAAGAAAACTAAACTGCATGTTGTCTTTGTCTCGATCCAGAGACGAATTCCTCCGGGCATTTCCTTTAATTGGTCCCTTGACTGGTGTTACGGTCTGAAAATCTCCAGACTATCCGTAAATATAAATTACTACAAAAAGCCTGATTTTTCTCAGATGCAACAAAGAAATCAAACAAGATCACACTGATATAAAGAACAAAGAAACAATGTGATTTAATAATGAGAATATTCGAGAATCAACAGGGTTTAACAAGTGTAGAATTAAGAAAAGATCTTATACAATATATAACTTAACAGATCTTACGGGCAGGACTTATATAGGCGAGGGCTCAGACGACTTGGGCAGCTCTGCAATGGGCGAGGACTTGGGCGTAGACTTGGACGGCTTGGGCACTCGGCAACGGACAAGGACAACTCCAATAATGCGAGCGAATACAGTTCTTTGACGAGCTGGAACACGGGGCGAATTCACCTCCAAAACAGCCGAAGAGAGACGTAAACAGCGGGGGACGACACAAACTGGCTCCCGTCGCGAAAATATGGGGAATATGGGACCCCAAATAATGAACCGACGACAGTTTACAAATAAATGTCTCTTTTCCGGAAATACAACTCAGCTCTAACTGTCTCCAGACGCTCCTACGCAGACGAGTCATATACAGGTCACAGGTCCGAATAAAACAGAGGTTGTCTTCACAAAGGTTGTCTTCCCGACGTCAGTCTCCTCCATGGCTACCTGGAGATAGCCTGATGCCAAGTCCGACACGCTGAGGTATTTGGTCCCTCCTAAGGTCTGCAGTGATTCGTCTATTCGTGGAAGAGGGAACGAGTTCTTTGCAGTTACAGCGTTGAGTCGCCTGTAGTCAACGCATAGACGGATGGACTGGTCCTTTTTGCGAACTACCACTATTGGGGATGCCCATGGACTTGAACTTTCTCGTACGATGCCTGCCTCCAATAGTTCCTGAATGTGAGCCCTGGCTTCACGGTACTGGGAGGGTGGTAGTGAACGATATCTCTGCCTGATTGCTGGTAAGTCTCCTGTGTCAATCTGGTGCTTCACAGCATCAGTATAGCCCAAGTTTCTTTCACCCTTGGAGAATATGCCATCATATTTGTTAAGTACTGCATCAAACTGGGCTCGTTCTTCCACCGTCAGTGGCGCCTTGATGTCAACTAACTTGGACAGACTAGGTGCTTGCTCGTTAGCAGGAACAGACGTGGGACCAACACAATCTCCAGCGTCACCTGGATCTGACAGATCTCCTCCGACAGCTACCCCATCTTCCTCAGTCACCAATTCCCCATGATACAGCGTACCAATGCAGCTACGACTTGGAAGAAGAATGTCTTGGTTTCCTTCATTCATCAGTACCACAGTCAACTGACCAGACGACACCCTGACCAGACTTCTCACACTTTTCACACAGCTGGGGAGGTTTGAGCCTTCATGTGAGTCCAAAATGGCACAATAATCGACATCACCAGGTGCTCGTCTTGCAGTGGCCTGGGTCATGACAGCTTGTTGGGCAGGAAATGATATGGGAGACCCTCGGCGGGGATACGCGCGGCCTATAGCACCCTCTATCTCTTGAATTGTTGCTGTTTTCCCACTGCCTGCAGCGTCTTCTCCCACACTGGCCTATTCTCACTTATCTGCAATTTTCGAAGGTATCCCTGCCCATGATGGCCGACAAGTTGAGTCCAGCACTCGGACAGGATGTTCATGCCAACAATCCCTGGAACCGTACCCGACAACTTATCTTCATTTGCCCGTCTGATGACCAATACAAGCCAGGATGGTATTGTGATGCCCAAAAGCGTTACACTGGTCTCGAAGCAGCCAACATAAGGGATGTCGGCCCCATTTGCTGAAAGTAGTTTAAATTGCTGTGGTATGCTTGTCAGTTGCACCCCATCTCGCGCAAGGAATTTGTTGAAGTAGCCATCAGAAATTGTTGTAACCATGGACCCTGTGTCCAGCAAACATGGTATTGTTCGTCCTGCAAGGGTCACATCAACAGCAAAACAGTCCGATGCTGCTCGGGTCACAAAGTTCCTAAGACTACAATCAGTCGAGCCATCTCTCTCCCCCTTGCTGTTTGGCTCCTAACAACAGAGGAAGTTAGTTTCCCTTTTTAGGTACACCTCCAAGGCGATCGCTTAACAGTCGATCAGGGAAACTTTGGGGTGATGGTCGATACTGCCGACGAGGGGCAGGGCAGTTGCGGGCAAAGTGCCCATGCTGCTCACAGTTATAGCATCGAAGGACTGATGCTGGTACTCCAGGGTAGGTGGTGGGATTTCCATTCTGCCAGTGGGGCTCGGGGCGGGCAGGTGTGGGCCTTGGTTGACTCCACTGGTAATCATACTTAGATTGAACGGGTTGAGTTGCAGGACTAGACGTGGTTTGGGGTGTCACAAGACTAGTCAGCGCCTTTACAGATTCGATCACCTGCCCCATCTGCTTCTCAAGCTTTTGCATATAGGGGTGGGACATGACAGGAATTACTCTCAGCCTCAATGGCCGCAGAAAACCCATGTCTGGTGGTGTTGTTTGCGCTGGCTCGTTCCCTCTCTTCTCGTTTTATCGTCCAATCTTTTACTTCACTGAAGGAGATCGAGGGATTCCTGTCGACCAGATCTCGACATGAGTGTCTCAGGCCCTCATACTCGATCCCATCAACGAACTGCTCTCTGATGATCAGGTCAGGCTGCTTGTACAGGTCAGGGTCCTTTTTCTTCAGCCGATGAAAAAGCCTCTGTAAGTCTACCCCATACTGTCTGATGGACTCATTCGGTCGTTGTCGTTTCTCCAAGAACTGGCGCTGGAGCTCACTGCTCGTCAAGGCCTCTCCGTAAGAGGACTGAAGGTACTTCAAGACCTCTTCTGCCTCTTTGCCGGCTGCCAGGAGTGATCTGACTTCCATCTTTGGGTTGCCTCGCAGTGAGTCTAACAGGAACTGGCCTTTCTGATCCTCGGGTATGTGGTATCGCTCGAAGGCGTGGTTAATAGCCGTGACAAATTCGTCTACTGGAACTGATTTCCCACTGCTACCCTCTTTTCCCTCAAAGATGGGTATCTTTCTTTCAGGGTCCATCACGACTTGAGGTGGCTTAGCAGCCAACACGCACGATTTCATCCGACATCGGTTTGTTTTGGGGCGGATCTTCAATTGGTTCTCGCAGCAACACCACAAAGTCCTTGTTGGGTCCCCATCCTCCCTCAGGAGGCAACACAGCGTCATCAACTACGGGAAGGATCACCTCATCACCCCCTTCATCTCGGTGCAACACTCCCGTGGCGTGTTGAAAACACCCCCTCAGGGTCGGAAGGGACAGCCTTCCGTCCACCAGGGCAAACTTTCTCGACTTCTCCTCAGTTGGTGATCGGATCTTGACACTTGCAGCCATCTTGACGTGACAGCATGCAACCTGCAGCACACTTAACAATAACTGATCCCCTAGTCTCCAAGCCGCAACTACACCGCTCGCTAGTCGGAGTATCCCACTTCTGACACTTGTGAGGACCGGGGGGCGGTGATGGGGTGTGGGTGTTTGAATAAGGTGGTACACCGACACCTGGGTCCGAGTCACTCCATTTATTATAATAGAAGCGAGCGGTGTGCAGGCCAGCGGCAAGGCAGACAGCACGATGGGGAATGGCGTGTCACCGCTTAGTGGCGCTGTCACTTATAAGACCGCGCTTCACACATCACCAAATAAATTATTATAGCTATTAACTGTGTGGGCGTGGCATCCCTACATTGCGATATTTCCTGCTGCAATTTTTCATTTCTTTTTGTAGCTCCGTACTTCGATTAGCTTTTAGTCTTGTTCGGGGAGAAATTGCATTCAGGTTTTTGTCATAAAATGTCATAAAATGAACAAGATATAGAAAAATTCAAAGTGAACAAAGAAACTGGCAGGAGCGGGATTCGAACCGGCGACCTCGGAATACCGTACCGGCGCTCTACCACTGAGCTATCTTGTCCTATATGTTGGCGGTCTCCCAAATTGTCAGTATCTTTGTTCGGGTGGGCGCTAGTCAGAAGTCATAAACCCAGAATGCCGTATAGCCAGGGATCACACCTAATTTTACGATACAACCTGGGAAGCGACATTGTGGGGATTACTCAATGAGGATACGACTTTTTAACTTATAATGCGTGAAACAATCCACAAGGGAAACTGACTAGGTAAATTTGAATACATTTTCAAAGTGAACAAAGAAACTGGCAGGAGCGGGATTCGAACCTGCGACCTCCGGGTTACCGTACCGGCGCTCTACCATGCAACTGAGCTATCTTGCCGGTCTCCCAAATTGTCAGTGTCTTTGTGCGGGTGGGCGCTAGTCAGAAGTCATAAACCCAGAATGCCGTATAGCCAGGAATCACACCCAATTTTAAGGGAAACTGACTAGGTAAATTTGAATACATTTTCAAAGTAAACAAGGAAACTGGCAAGAGCGGGATTCGAATCTGCGACCTCCGGAATACCGTACCGGCGCTCTGCCAACTGAGCTATCTTGCCCTATGTTGGCGGTCTTCCAAATTGTCAGTATCTTTGTTCGGGTGGGCGCTAGTCAGAAGTCATAAACCCAGAATGCCGCACACCCCATTTTACGATACAACCTGGGAAGCGACATTGTGGGGATCACTCAATGAGGATACGACTTTTTAAATTATAATTCGTCAAACAATCCACCAGGGAAACTAACTAGGTACATTTGAATACATTTTCAAAGTGAACAAAGAAACTGGCAAGAGCGGGGTTCGAATCTGTGACCTCCGGAATACCGTACCGGCGCTATAGGCTATCTTACCCTATATGTTGGCGGTCTTTTTTCGCTTTGAAAATGCTCAGTTGGTAGAGCGCCGTTACGGTATTCCGGAGGTCGCAGGTTCGAATCCCGCTCCTGCCAGTTTGTTTGTTCACTTTGAAAAGTATTCAAATTTAGCTGGTCCGTTTCCCTTGTGGATTGTTTGACAAGATATCAAAATCATTGTCTTTAAATACAGCGACGATGGCACAATCGTGCATTTCGCCATCTCACTTTTAAATAAGCTTCCGTGTTACACGGCATGTTGTAGCCTATACATAATTGTTTTGATGCGTTCATGGATGGTAAAAAAATAATAAATAAAAAAATAATCGACCGACACTCCCTCCCTTTTTTTCCAATTTAAGGGCAACACAATTGTATTTATTGTTTGCCTAAGCTTGCTTTTTGGCTCCGTACTCCGAGTTACACGAGATTGTAAAAAGAAATTGACCGGCCGACCGACCCTCCCGATTTTTCCCATTTAAGGGTAACACATTATTATTGTAATTATTATTATTATTATTATTATTATTATTATTATTTGGGGGGGGGGGGGGAGGGGATTATTACTGTAGGAATTATGAGTGTCCTCTCAATTCCAAATCTGAAACTTGTTTAATATGTTACTTATCATTGGTCATTTCTTTGTAGAATGTATTATTGGTATAATAATAATAATAATAATAATAATAATTATAAATCCCCTGGATGCGGCAAATGGGCGATTCTTGCCGAAATAACTCTATTTGGGCGACACGAGTGTCGCCCTTTTAGAGCACTTTCCCAACGCGCCTTACTAAAAAACACTCCAAAGGGGCGACTTTTACAATAGGGCGACACCAAATTGTCGCCCTATTCGACCAGGTCACCCTAACCCACTCTTTTCCAGGATTATGTGTCGCCCTATCCGGCAATTGAGGAAAATAATAATAATAATAATAATAATAATAATAATAATAATAATAATAATAATAATAATAATAATTTTCCTCAATTGCCGGATAGGGCGACACATAATCCTGGAAAAGAGTGGGTTAGGGTGACCTGGTCGAATAGGGCGACAATTTGGTGTCGCCCTATTGTAAAAGTCGCCCCTTTGGAGTGTTTTTTAGTAAGGTGCGTTGGGAAAGTGCTCTAAAAGGGCGACACTCGTGTCGCCCCAATAAGGTTATTTTGGGAAGAGTCGCCCATTTGCCGCATCCAGGGGATTTCTAATTGTTATGCTTATATAGCGCTTTCCATCGTAACAACGATCTCAAAGCGCTTTACAATTATTACCCCATTCGTCAGGCCCTGGACCACGCGGCAGCCTATATCAGCGCTCAATTGGCCTCGACCCTCTCATAACGTATGTAGGCCTAATGATTACAAATTAACAATTCAATAAAAAAAATAAAAATTAAAGCACGGACATAGCAGTTTTAAGTTGTTATTTTATGGGGAAAAGGTATTGTGCAGTCTTTCTCCTTCGGATGGAGTGGAGGGAGTCACACAGCATTGATGTTATAAAATGGGCATAACATAATTGTTTGCTCCTGTCAAACAGTGCGAGCCTGTACCCAGGAGTGTGTACCCCAATTATTTTTGTTTGTGATATTCAGAAGTGATAAAGTGGAAAGTCCCCTTCTTCTGTGTATGCCTGTTAAAAGGCCGTGGTAGGCCACGTGACTGCCCCCCCCCCCCTCCCAACACCCCCAGCTTTTTGAATTATTTTTTTAGGGCCCCAAAACTTCGCGGTTATTTTTCTAATTTGGTAAACTTTCGAATGTGGTACTAGCCAATTTCTGAATCTATACGGCCTGGAATACTTTTGTCGAAATAGTAGGCTAAAAAATGGATTTAATTCTACGTGACGCATGAGGTCCCCCGGGCGGTGAAACAATCGGGTCAACCATTTTTTTCGGGCGGGGGGCGGGGGCGGAGGGGTGGATTACATTGTTTTCAATGTTCTCCACATATTCACCCTCCCCGTCATACCACCCGGCACGCCCTTGTAACGATGTAGCTTTTTAATGCCCTTCAAAATCGTTTTGCTGTACAGGGTACACAGTCGCGTCGCTGATTGGCCACTAGTCCACAAGTCCTTGCAAAATTTACATAACAAAAGCCCATTGCCATGATGATGTGTTGTAAACTCATACATCACACTGATCTCTACTACACTGTCAGTGTAGTGGTGGTAGATCAGTGGTATACATGTATGTATTACTGCACCACACGCGACGCATGAGAAGAACACAACTGGTATCCATTTTCGTCAAGCTGTGAGTTCAGCATCGAATATTCGTATGTTGACCAACGAAATTCATGTGTCGTAACGGACCATCGAGAGACAAACGTTAGTTTCCTTCCTCTATGGTTTGACATGGTTCTCAATAAAATAGTTGACGAGACCAAAACCATGTCATGAATGCCAAAAGTGCCATTACCTACTACAACAACAACCATGTCATGAAATGAATTCGACAAAGCCTAAGCCAAAGGTGAGGATATTTTCAAAGCATCATGGGAACAGCGTCAGCCTTGTTTACCAATGGCATGCAATGTTTAAGCATTTAAATGGGTCTTCAATGTCAAATTAGCAGGCTATGCACTCCATCCACAAGTTTAATACCCAATAATGTGCATCAGTCAACTGGGCAGGCCTAGGGCATATGAAGTTGGCGCATAACCTGGAAGAAGAAGAAGATATTTACTGGTGGTAGGCTAGGCTATAGATAGTGCACTGCAGTGGTACATGTACACATGTACACATGTACTAGTCTATTTATTCCTCTATAGAGGGTGTTGGTAAAAGTCGGAGGTGGTCGGAGGTGGTCGGAGCTAGCCGGAGCTAGCCGGAGGTAGCTTTATACACGATTTATACGACGTTTTCAAGTCTTAGAAATGGTTACCTGTTAATAATATTATACTTCCGTACTTTCTACCCCCCAAAAAAAAAAAATGACTATTTATCTGCCATTTCAAAGTTGTCATTCCTCGACCTCCGGGTTTCACCGATTTAATTGCTATAATCGTACGTACAATATATGTACGTACGGCACTGCTTCACGCGCGCACGGCCAATGTTCGTATAGTAGTGCGCCCTCGCATGACTAGTTTTGGCTATTCTATTTACTACGGAGGGGCTTATATGACATCACAAAGCTAATGAAACCAGTTTGTGTATACACCTCTGGTTTTATGCCGCTCATAAACATATGCTACCGTGGAACGACCGTTATTATAGGAAACAATTATTGTGAAACTTATTTTACTTGGAACAATGGCAATCACAATTTTGAAGAAGAATAAGTTACCGGTACACTGGTGCATCATATTGGTGAGACGGAGGTTGATATAACATATTTGGTAGAGCTCTGAAAAAGATATAAACCTGGAAAAAAATATTTTGTACATGTGAGAACATTGCGTTCTGGTCAAAATGATTGTTCACAGTTCTGTGTTAGGAGGAAACCACGCGTGAATATTGCCCGCAGAAAAGTACAAACAGTATCTGACGCTCCGTTTTGCATATATTTCGCGTCCAAATAGTGAGCCGGAGGTTGATATAAAATATTTGTTACAACTCCAAAAACCATATAAATCTGGGAAATGATACTTTGTACATATGGGAACATTGCGTTCTGGTCACAATTATTGTTCAAAGTTCTGTGTTAGGAGTAAATCAGGCGCTAATATTGCCGCAGAAAAGTACAAAAAGTACATCTGACGCACCCACCCCGTTTTGCATTATTTTCGCGTCCAAATAGTGAGCCGGAGGTTGATATAAAATATTTGTTACAGCTCTAAAAACCATATAAACCTGGGATGTGATACTTTGTACATATGGGAACATTGCGTTCTGGTCAATATGATTGTTCAAAGTTCTGTGTTAAGAGGACGTCAGTCGCCAATATTGCCCGCAGAAAAGTACAAAAAGTACATCTGACGCTCCGTTTTCCAATATTTTCGCGTCCAAATAGTGAGCCGGAGGTTGATATAAAATATTTGTTACAACTCTAAAAACCATATAAACCTGGGAAATGATACTTTGTACATGTGGGAATATTGCGTTCTGGTCACAATTATTGTTCAAAGTTCTGTGTTAAGAGGATCAGACGTCAGGCGCCAATAGTTTTCTGCGGGCAATTATTAGCGCGTGATTTCCTCTTAACACAGAACTGTGAACAATAATCTTGACCAGAACGCAATATTCCCACATGTACAAAGTATCATTTCCCAGGTTTATATGGTTTTTAGAGTTGTAACAAATATTTTATATCAACCTCCGGCTCACTATTTGGACGCGAAAATATTGGAAAACGGAGCGTCAGATGTACTTTTTGTACTTTTCTGCGGGCACTATTGGCGCCTGACGTCCTCTTAACACAGAACTTTGAACAATAATTGTGACCAGAACGCAATATTCCCACATGTACAAAGTATCATTTCCCAGGTTTATATGGTTTTTAGAGCTGTAAGAAATATTTTACATCAACCTCCGGCTCACTATGTGGACGCGAAAATAATGGAAAACGGAGCGTCAGATGTACTTTTTATACTTTTCTGCGGGCAATTATTAGCGCGTGATTTCCTCCTAACACAGAACTGTGAACAATCATTTTGACCAGAACGCAATGTTCTCACATGTACAAAATATTATTTTCCAGGTTTATATCTTTTTCAGAGCTCTACAAAATATTTTATATCAACCTCCGTCTCACCAAATGGAGCGTCAGTTGTACTTTATCTCACAATTTTATGATGCACCAGTGTACCGGTAACTTTTTCTTCTTCAAAATTGTGATTGCCATTGTTCCAAGTAAAATAAGTTTCACAATAATTGTTTCCTATAATAACGGTCGTTCCACGGTAGCATATGTTTATGAGCGGCATAAAACCAGAGGTGTATACACAAACTGGTTTCATTAGCTTTGTGATGTCATATAAGCCCCTCCGTAGTAAATAGAATAGCCAAAACTAGTCATGCGAGGGCGCACTACTATACGAACATCGGCCGTGCGCGCGTGAAGCAGTGCCGTACGTACGTATATTGTACGTACGATTATAACCATTAAATCGGTGAAACCCGGAGGTCGAGGAATGACAACTTTGAAATGGCAGATAAATAGTCATTTTTATTTTTTGGGGGGTAGAAAGTACGGAAGTATAATATTATTAACAGGTAACCATTTCTAAGACTTGAAAACGTCGTATAAATCGTGTATAAAGCTACCTCCGGGTAGCTCCCGCTAGCTCCGACCACCTCCGACTTTTACCAACACCCCTCTATAGACCATATCGCAAATATGCCATTATTTTTGGAAGGCAAAGGCACAAACGAATGCAACTGTACAGAGTGTAGGCACAGCATATGTGTTCGGATCGCTGCCATGATGTAAAGTTTCACAAGAATAGAATCATTTAGTTTCTTACTACACTACAATTTAGCCATGGTATCTTAAAATTCTCCAAACTTTAATTTCAGTGCAATCATCCAGGATGGCAGAGAACAAGGACCCCTCCGTTGCACACCACAAACACAGGGATTATGTTCCTGGAGCAAAGAATCTTGGACATGGCCGACTGTCAAAAAATCCGCACGAGGAATTCATATCACAAAACGAGGAGCGGGAATGGGTGGACACCCTCTTGGATTGCAGTCAGCAAGAGGACAAATTTCATGCCGTTGTCAACAGTGTAAGCTGGGAAGAGGTTGCTACTGGATGGAAACCAGCTGCTCCGAATGCCGTGTACATAAGTTGGGTGTCGGAGTCGGGCTCCAGAAAAAACTCAGAAAAGGATAAAGAAAAAGATGTTGCAAAACATAACTCACAAAAGCTGATCTCGTTTGAAAGTGATCTGTCATGGAAGCAGTGTGTTGAGCCTGGAACGTACAGGTATATTCACCGATCTGCATACCCTGGTTTACAGAAGAAAAAAACTTTCAATAAGGGACCAGTGAAGAGGCCAATGGATGCTAACCTCAAGGAGCATATTAGGAAGGTCAGAGAGCATCTAGAAAAGGTTCTCGTACAACAAGCTTCACCTAGGGTTCATCAGAAACCACTGGGTGCAATCCACAACCACGGAGACTATGTCAAGTCTTTGATCAGGGAGACAAACCCGAAAAAAAAACATCTACATGTGGAGGTTGCAGACTCACCGAGATTTAGCAACCTGATTGAGGATCAACAAGCCCAGCTTCAAACCAAGGTGCCTGATGTTGGATTGACGTACACTGTCAAGCGGGGTAGTCCAGTCCAAAAGAGCCCCCAACCGCATCACCCACCGTCCCACACCGAGAACAAAACGCCAAATGATCTTGTCGCTGCTTTGGGGTCCAAGTTGAATGAACTCATCCAACAGGACAACTTCAAAACCAGAATCAAAACAACAAAACACTCTAAACACAAAACCCAAGAGAAGCTGAGATCAAGCTATGAGAAGTTCACCATTCCTGCCCAGGTGGATTCGCCCACCCTGAAACCACTGGTTAAAGTAACTCCAGGCCAGCGTAAAATTCACGACGACAATGAGGTTATTGGAGCTGTGGCTAAAATAGACTGGAAGACTGCTTTCCAGTCTGATGAAGGCCAGTCCAGTCGCCGCGCATCCCCAACTCTGAGTAAAGAACATCAAGCCCCACATCTCCAGGAAATAAGAGAGATTGTGCCAGAGCGAAGGTTTGCGAGATTGGATCCAGTCAACAAGAACTTCTTCACGTGTGGCATCTCCGGGAAAGCTGTAAGTTCAACCGACGTTCGAGTGCAAGTCCAAAGCCTTGCTGGCATGTCAAGCATACTCGGCAAGAATCCTGTTAGGGTTAAGAAGAGAGGGATGCTGTATCCCGGGAAGCAGGGATCGCGTCCCGTTGCAGGGGGAGGGGATAATGGGTTCAGTGTTGCCAACAGACTGGGTGGCCCACTTCATCGTGGTGTGGTGGATCGAGGGGTGGCTGGGGCAATTGCATCAGAGCTCTTGCCTGGCGTTAATGGACACAAAATCCACTACCCTGTGCAACAAGCTTATCGCATTGTTTGAAATTACCCATTTTGGAGGGAAATAATATTTGCAACTTCATTTTTATCCAATATTTTGCAACTTGGCATGGGGCCAGCTGTCATTTTCTGAAAACTAATCTCAACTTCTATTTGTTAAATGGGTTTGCATAATCACCATAGTGATTTGTATTTTGACATCGCTCGCTGGGCAAATACTACTGGTATTCTTCCTAAGACACATACATTGTATTAGAACTTCATGGAATCGGGCCCAGTATTTCAGAAGATTTTGGGCTTTACATAATGGAGCAGTTGTTTGGGGTACATGCATGTGGGTCATTCCACCAGGTTGGGTCACGATGTGTGACAT
The DNA here is from genome assembly GCA_037893225.1 of Hippasteria phrygiana. Classification (NCBI taxonomy): domain Eukaryota; kingdom Metazoa; phylum Echinodermata; class Asteroidea; order Valvatida; family Goniasteridae; genus Hippasteria; species Hippasteria phrygiana. The sequence continues at coordinate 596,742 of JAZGUH010000143.1, forward strand.
TTATCCATATCTTTAAAAGTACTATTACATTTGATTCAGTTATTTCATGTAACATCAGTCTGTGGGTGGGCAATATTTTAGAAAGTTTTAAATCATGTAAATTATATTTTACCAAAAAATGATAAAAAAATGTGTCAGTTTGACGTAACCAGTTTGATGTAACATTGGACACGTCCATATTTCCATTTTTGTGTTTTTTCAACACTTTAAATATAAATATGGGAAATTCACCATGTGTACTAATTAAAAGATGTACTATGCAATACAAGAAAGAAGACTTTTTTTTTATAGTAGTCAGTGTCAAAATATAGCAGAGACAGCAAGAATAGACGTGAGTGTCGACGTAACATGGACACTGTGTCCACTGTTATGTCCACACGTGCATGTTCTTTTTTGTTCTTGCTGTTTCTGAAATATTTGGACACTGGCAACCATAAAAAAGTGTTTTCTTGTAGCATTGAGTGTCTTGTAGTTAGTACATATAGTAAGTTGCATAATTATTTATTTAATGATGAAAAATTAAGGCAGTCTGGACGTAACATTTACAGTACTGACATGGTGTGACATGAAAATGCACATTTCCTTTTGTAACAAACATTTTCAACACTTATGTAAATAATTATGCAAACTCACTCTGTATACTAATTACAAGACACAAACTGCAACACAAAAAGCATTTGTTAAGGTATTCAATTTCCAAATGCAGCACAACAGTAGAAATATATATATGGTCATGGTCTATCATGGTGTCCATGTTACGTCTGCACAGATTCTTCAAATTCTTGCTATCTCTGCAATATTTGGACACTGACCACCGTAAAAAAGGTGTTTCATTGTTGCAAAGTGTGTCTTTTAATTAGTGTACGTAATGAATTTCCCTTATTAATTTATGAAAAATGTTGAAAAAACACAAAAATGGAAATATTGGACACGGTGTCCATGTTAAGTCTATTTTACATCAAAATAACACACTTTTTATCATATTTTTGTTAAAATATACATGTATGTAACTTGCATGATTAAAAACTTTCTCAAAGAACCTCACACCCAAAGATGGATGTGACATGAAATGACTGAATTATTAATGTAATGATGGTTTTAGTTATATGGTCATATCACACACTGTGTCCCAACCTGGTGGAATGACCCATATATGAAGGAGAAATCTAATTGGTCAGTTTTGCTTTCTTTGTGTAGCAATAGACTAAGCAATTAAGCCCTGCCCACCAGACATGTACATGCGCTACATGAATTTACATCATATGCACAGGAATGATGTCGCACAAGGGGAAAGCTTCAGTATCATACATGTAGCTACATGTAACTTGTGCATAAAAATTGAAGACATTTTCCAAGGTACATGTAGGGCTGTCACAAATGTACCGAATATTAGATCATCAATCGAATATTCGAAAACCTTTTTGCCGGTTCGAATATTCGGAAAAAAAATATGCAAGTACAGATACGACTCTGATGCTATTTAAATAGGAAAGTTACGTCACGTAGCAGTGTCAAATGCCTCATTTTTGTGGACCTTAACTTTTTGTGGACTGAGGTTTATTGTTCCCGTCCGTAAAACCCTTGACACATATAAAATAATTACTGCAAAAATGCAGGCTGGATTTTGGTTTCTTGTTATCAGAATGTTAGGCCTATACCATAATACGTAGCCGTAATGATCCGGATACAACGGGCGCATACAATAAAAAGGTCAATCGTGCAGTCCACAATATCGATCGCCGCATGTAAAACGTTTTACTGGCGTGGCAAACAGTTTCAGCTTTTGCGTAAAAAACTTGATCAGCGAGTATCAAATATTCGGTGAAACACAGTATCGAATAATCGAATACTAAATTTGTCGAAAATTAACAGCCCATCTCCAAGGGTCAACTTTCTGAATATTTGCATTTCTGCTTTATTTTAATGCTTAGTAGCCAGTCAGTAATCAGATTTAATGTACAGTCTGCTACATTGTCAAATTTTGACTTCTTTTTTGTACTGTAAGTGCCTAAACTGTATGGGGATTGCCGAGTACATGTACCTTGATTGATACATGTAACACAATACCTTCACATGTCAAGAAATACATGTATGTGCATGTATTGTGGCTTGAAAATTGTTGATAGAAAATTGTTGATACTGCAAAAAACACCTTATCTTTATTTCAGATCCTTATATCAGAAGCATTGATATTTGCACAGAATATCATTCGGGATGATTTTTATTTTGCTGCACCTTGAATTACATTGTTTTACCCAATGAACTTTATCAAAGACCAAAATCTGTGCTTCCTTATATATTTAAAGTCATGGTATTCATTTTTCTTACATGTAGATATTTTAGGTGAGTTGACTTAAAAAAAAAAAAAAAAAAAAAAAAATATGCAGTATGATTGGAAGATCGGAAGGGCCCAACTCCAGCTTAGAAAATGGCCCTCTTCATTGCCATAGAAACATACATGTACATGTTCATACTACATGGATTTCTATTTAAGTAGTTTAATATTAATTAACCCTCCTATACTTATAACTATCACAGCCTATCAAAAACTCTTAACACCAACTCTCACAGTTTGTGTGTGTTTTAAAAGAACCTAACCTGAAAAAATATACAAGTTTTTTTAAATCTTCTTAGAAACATTAACCCTAACCTTCCCAAATCCTCAAAAATCGTCTTTGCCAAAAAGAGGAATTTGGAGGATTGAGGGTCTTTGGAAGTTAAAGCATTGGAGGATTTTGCAGGATTGAGGGCATAAGAGGATTTTGCCCCTGGAGGAAAATGGAGGATCCAGGTCATCACAGGCCCAATCTGATGCTGGTTGATTTCGGAGGATTGAGATTATTGCTAGGGTGTTCACGAAAACCCCTTGAGGATTTTGGAGGATTCATGCAATGGTCCCCATAAGAGGATTTGGTGGTATTCATGCAATGGTCCCCATAAGAGGATTTTGGAGGATTCAGGTTACATGCAGCTTTAACACTTTGAAGTCGGAGGATGTTTGAGGATTCAGGTAACTTGGAGAAAAAATGATAGAGGAAGTCAGGGTTAATGATAGAGTTGGTCCTTTTTAATCATTTTGAAACTGGTAGAAGCTAACAAGTACATGTACATGTACACAAACCCATCATGCATTAGCAGGGAGCCCCTACAATTCGGTCGATTCACAACCCGGTGTGCCGCCAGCGGCAATCCGGAGAGAGGCCAAATTACGCAATGCATCATGGGAAAAAGTCGACATCGCAAAACCGGAAGTGGGTATTGCCAATGCATCGACCGTACTTCTTACCCCTCTTCTCCGCTAAATCAGTCAACTCCTCTCTTTTCTTTCCTGCACATTCCCCGATTAGTCAAAAATTGCTTGAACTCAGCCACTCGCATTCGCGCAAAATCCATACTGCTGTACTGACAACCATAAATACAACGTCGTGATAGATGCGATGTCGACTCCGAAAGTGGGAAATGGGCCTAATTTCCCGGTTTGCCGCTGGCGGCGCACTGAGTTGTGAATCGACTGAATTGCCATAGTACTTGTCTTAATTAACCCTATAACAGTCCCTCCCTAGGGGGTGTGCAAAATCGTATTAAAATTGGAGGATTCAGGACTGCTAGGGTTAAAGTAACAGATTGTTCAACACAGAAACTCTGGTATAAAGCTGTACACCAACAAATATGTACGTAAATCTCTTTTCAGTGCTTCCTATTCTGTCAATAGAGCCAGAAGTATTTTTTTGTTTGCACAATCTATTGAACATGTTTGCTCTACTATGATCCATCCCATTGGAAATCACAAGAGTATGTCACTGTGCAGTGTTTGTTGTGTACAGTACATAGCAACAAAAACCCACACACATTTGCCTGCACAGTTATACAGGGGAAGGGTGAAGTAGCATTGTAGTAGAAACCGTGTACAGTGTACTGTGCATTAGCCAGTGCAGAAAAAAAGAGGCTTTAAAGTGTGGAAGAGTTAAAGCCATGGTTAAAGGATGTGTATCTCATTATACTCTACAATTGTTACGACTGTAACCTTTGAAAGTGCACATTTGTAGTGCTTCCCACACATGTGGTCATTCAGTTCTTTTTTATTGTAGAGTCAAAAAATTTGAGAGAAAAATTCAGGATGAGATACATACAGCCTCTTTAAACTGAGAGTTGCTGGTCACATATATTGTGTTTACTTATTGGTGTACATTGTTCATTTGACTCATTTTATTAGTACAGTGGACTTACTGCACAGGCCGAGTCTATTTGTTTAATATTTATCTATGCAGTATGTGTAGCTTTGATAATCCTCACAAAGCAGACTTAATATTACACTTAAAACATCACTAACCAACTGAGAGATTGAACTGTAAAGTTGCAATGGGATCCACTAAATTCACAAGGAATTTACATTGCACAATGGACATGTTTAGATTTTGACCAATTGGCTTTGCACTCCATGTGGTTTTTTTTTTCATCATTGGGCACAAAATACAACAGATACTCATTAAAATGTTCAAATGTCTGATTTTCAGGCAAATGGACCCGTCCTATCCAAATCATTTTCGTTAAAAGTTTTAGAAATTCACCTTAAATGGGACTTGAAGGTTTGCATGGTGGATATATGAACAAAGTAATCTTACTGTTCTGTTAAATTTGAGTACATGTACATGTACATGTACATGTATGTTTACACTATTTATGTTTTCTAGTTGTTGCTGTTGGTCACAGCAAATGGTCACAGCAAAATACCCACAGCAGGGTTAGGGATAATGTAGACTCCTTTGACAACTAAGTCATGATTTTTGATTTCAAGTTTTAAATTATTTCCTGTTTATAAACGTATACAGTCCGCAAGATATCAGATATTGTTTGGTAGATCTTGTCTTATTGAAATCAAAACCTTTCTTCAAGGTACTGTGATGCAAGTAACTTATTAATATTACAGATGATGTAACTCGACTTCGTAACTCTCGAGTAGTACTTTAATTTCCTACTAAATGAGGCAAGGAAGTTCATACTTGAGATACTGTCGTCTTCAGCATATTTAAATTTGCTTAACTGCACAATGGCGTGTGTATATAGATCCCTTTCTTTTTATGTGACATTATTCCGTCCAAAGTATTTAAGCCAGCTTTCTATTTAAAACTACTATTTCTAATGATTTTAGAAGTGAAACTTTGAATTTAAGGCTGCCATGTCTGTACTCTGACTGAGAAGCATCCCGCTCCGAATTCTAAATTTGAAATGTATTAATACATGTTAGTTATCAAGGGCTGATTTTGTGTGTGAATGTTTCATTGCAAAGCTCATTATTTTTAGTCATAACCTTTGTAAAGGTACTACATGTATACATGATTTGCTTTTGCTGTAATTTTCAGAAATGAATGGATTTTGGGGGTTAGTATTTTATAGCGTGCTAGCAAATACTGTAACAAAAGGTTTGTGTGCATACATGTAGATTCTGGGAAAACAGAGAAAAGAAATTCTGATGTTCAAGTAGTCTGGTTCCCTGACCATACTTTAGACAACACAGAGAAATTTCTATAGTCAGCGAATTATCAGGTCAGGGAACTAGACTATTTCCAATGATTGTCGGCCGACAATCGTTGGAAAACGATATAAATTTCCACTTTTCTTCAAAACGACAGCATACTGGGTGCCACGATTTTACAGGATGCTTGTCTAGTCTAGTACGGTATTGATCGTAATAATTCAGTTTTGTTTTTTGATGATTGCAAATGATGTATACGATGTACTACCTTTAATGCTAACAAATTAGCAATTCAATTTCGAAAATAATTTTTTGGGTGGTGGTGCCACAATCAAAAGTGGCATCTACATGTAAAGTTTAACTAATGTTTGTAATATCATGTACAATGCGTGCGGATCCCTTTCTTTATATAAATATGTGGTATTCCGTCCAAAGTATTGAAGCCTGCTTTTGATTTAATAAAGCAATTATTTCTGATGATTTGGGAATTGAAACTCAATTGCTTCCAGTTTAAATCACACTAATGCAAATTATGGTAATTTATTTCTTAGTGTACGACAACAGTATTACCTTGTGTTACATTGTACATATCCGAACCAAACTGGCATCCCCAAATTATTGCCGTCAATGATTTTTAGAAAAAATAAAACGCCGACAAACGGCACAGTTCCAAGGGATGGTCGTGTACGTTTTATATTCTGCTTTTGCATGATCTTTTCAACCATAGCAATTTTAAGACACCATCCAGGATATTTGAAGTACTGGACATAATTATAGGCTTTTAATTTATAAGTATTCCTACACTTTTCATATTTGTTCCTAATTTGTTTTCTTCAAATTTACCTAGTCATCAGTTTCCCTTGTGGATTGTTTGACGAATTATAAGTTAAAAAGTCGTATCCTCATTGAGTGATCTCCACAATGTCGCTTCCCAGGTTGTATCGTAAAATTGGGTGTGATCCCTGGCTACGCGGCATTCTGGGTTTATGACTTCTGACTGGCGCCCACCCGAACAAAGATACTGAAAATTTGGGAGACTGCCAACATAGGGTAAGATAGCTCAGTTGGTAGAGCGCTGGTACGGTATGCCGGAGGTCGCAGGTTCGAATCCGCATCTGCCACTTTCTTTGTTCACTTTGAAAATGTATTCAAATTTACCAAGTCGGTTTCCCTTGTGGATTGTTTGACAATTTGTTTTTACCTTTTAAAACTTTTTTTTGCAATTCTTATTTTTCCTTTTTTGTTTGTTCCACAAAAAAAAAAAAATGAAATCTCATTGAAGCTGTTTTTCATAAGTGTGGGCACTGTCATATGAAAATCACAATGAAGGGCTTGGGTGCAGGAGTACTGGAACTTTGTTTCCAAGAGCTTTAGTTATGGATGGAGCACAAGTGTTGTAACTACAGAACATGCTAAATGAGGCTTTGATGCTGTGGACATGGGTGGGTATCAACAAAAACTACTGAAAGCCTGCACAAATCTTATTTTATCCCGATTTTGTCCGCCAAAGTCCTACTTTTGTCAAATTTTAATCCTACCAGTCTCCTACTTTTTGGGCCTGCTTGAAAGCCTGTGAACAGAAAGGGTTGAAGTTAACAAGTTATGTATATTTTTGTAAACCTGAAACAAGTAGGCCTTAATATGAAATCGAATTATGTTTTGTTTGTATTCCTATGTCTTGTGTTTTATTGTCAGTGAAGTGTATTGTTTACTTGTTAATATCCCTTTTTAATTAATTTTTGAACAAAGTTTTTTACAGCCGTGTTGGTCAGCCAGATGAAGCTAAATATTGTAGTGCTACCATTAATATTTAAGTTATTTATAAAACTTTATTTTGCCCATGATTAGCCTTCTTTATAAAAATGGTCATGTATAATTTTGTTTTGAGACCTACATGTGTTTAATAGAACTATAACTACAAGACAAATTCCCTTTGCCACAAAAAAGTTATATGCTAGACCATGGAGTATTTTTTTTTGGGGGGGGGGGGGTGATATATATATATTTTTTAATGGAATATGCACCCTAGTCTTGGGCCCAAGGGCCAAGACCCTTGTGTTATTTCGGCGCCCGCGCGCCAGATTCACCAACGTTGTTTCTTCTCGAAATCCCGGCCAGCCTCACACATGCGTAGTTTACAAAATGCAGCTGGTAGTCGCGTAGTCTTGGTTCCAAGACGTCCTTAGTGCGGTGCGACGTACAGCGCGCACGGCAGCGCCCTCTAGCTAGCTACACACAAACACACGCCAAGGCCAAATCGCTAAGAACGTCTTGGGAATTTCGCAAGGGAGCGCGCGCGACCTGTTATGCCTAATTTAACAGGCGGGTCAAACGAATAATCGCGCTTGCGCACTGGAGGAAACTTATGTTTAAGTAATAACTTACTAGTCAGTTAACGTTCTGAGCAGAGTGATTCTGGACTGGTAAACATGATTGAGAAATCTTCGACGTGAGTACAGAAACTAGACTAGTGAGTGTTGGCTATTTACATGCAATAATGCAGCTACGTCACACGCGCATGCAAATGCCACACAGTTCTGCTCGCGATTTCGCGAGCAGAACTTGCGAAATTCCTTAGACGGTCTTAGCGATTTGGCCTTGGCGTGTGTGTGTGTAGCGAGAGGGCGCTGTCGGCCGGCCGTGCGCGCTATACGTCGCACCGCTAAGAACGTCTTGGAACCTAGACTAGTATTCGCGCCGCAGCTGGTGTTTGCCAATCGTGCATGATTTTGGATCGCCACAAGGGTTTTGGATAAGTTGGCAGGCAATTCTTAACTTTTTCTTTACTTTTCGACGATTCTCCCTTGCTTTAGTCTGGTTCCCAGACCAAAATAATCTGACTATTTCTGATGAATATTATTAAGTCCGGTAGTCGCCAATGTCACGTGACGAAAACTGGCAGAATTCTGCCAAGTTTCCCGAACTTGTTTTCGGTAACATTTGGCTGTTAACGTTGATGTTCGCATTAACAAAATGTCTGTCAGGCCCGTTACAGATCCTGGAATTTGAATTCTCAATTATATATAAAAACTGAAAAATCAACGCCACAGTCTTGCATTATTCTGCCGACTGGATTTGGCAAGAATATTAAATTTGAATGATGCTACTGACATCACTCCGATTAACACGCACGTTATGATCTATTTTAAACCCCGGTAGCTACCTGACCTAAGATTTGAGATCAGAGGGAACCAGACTACCCTCGACCGAGTTTGAGCCTTATCATAAATTATTCATTACATTTCCTAGTCGATCGCGCAACGCGCGCTCAGCCCTCGGGTCTGCACGTATTTGCATTTAACCGCTATCATTATCACGTGATATGAATACTGCATATAGTTGCGCCCCCGAAATGCCAACTTATCCAAGACGTTACGACAGATCCAAAATCTGATCGCGCTGTCGGCCTGTGCATGTTGCAGCTGCAAAAGTACAACTAGTAACGTCTTGGATCCAAGACTATGTGCACCCCTTTTTGTTTTCAGGCGCGGATCCGGGAGGGGGGGGGGGCCCCCCCCCCCGGTAAATCGAGTCAAAAAAAAAAGGGAAAAAAGAAGAGGAAAAAAAAGAAGAGGAAAAAACAGAGGGGGAGGTGAGAGAAAAGTAGGGGAAGAGGAGAGCAACCTCCTTAAAAAAAATACCGACGCCGATATTAAACATATGCTGTGTCTACTTTTTGGCATAAAACTACTGAAAAATGCAATAAGAAAAAAAAAGTTTATCAATCATGCCATGGAGCTAAAACTCTCTTTTTAAGAGAAAACCGGAGTATTTCCCGGATCCCTGGGATTTCAACTCCATCGATCCCCCTTCAATCCTCCTTGCCGGGTTCGATCCCCTTTTAATTCCTTAGTGCCGGATCTAGTGTAAACGCGGTGCATCTGAACATATAATCCCCTTTGAGTTTATTACAGGTTAAATGGCCCCAAAGGCCAACCAGCAGAAAATAATGGATCACTTGACTGAAAAACATACCAATGTGCCTAAATTCTCAAAAAAATTTGTTGTATCAGGAGCGGGTTGGAGCTGGAAACTGAGAAAATAAAAAAAATTACATCCTCCCCATCGGAAGGACACCCTTCCTCAATTTTCCAAACACTACTCTCATCAAAATTGAAAAAAAAAAAAAAAAACAGGGTACGGCGTCACACCAGCGCACTATGTCGGCACTTCAAAGTCTTATACCCACTGCTTGGCTCGCGCGTATTTGTATATTCTTAGCTTTGGCATTGTTAATAATTCCAATTCCAGTCTTTGGATTGGACAGATAAAATGTGAGACGTATGTCGGAGGCGGAGTCACTTGGAACCGTCCATTTTTGGCGGGGTACTCGAGAGGCCGACAAGCATCAAAAGCGTTCAATCGGCTCAGTCTGCTAGCAGCGCAGAAAAGCAGATGTCCACTTTTGAACCACCGTGACAAAAACGTTCAATCTGCTTTTCTGCTAGCAGAAAAGCAGATGTCCACTTTTGAACCGCCATGGCTACAACGTTCGATCTGCTCTCTCGGAAAGCAGAAAAGTACAAAAATAGATTTGCTAGAAATGTTCGATCGGCTTTTCTGGTCGCATTGAAGCAGAAAAGCAGGTGTCCCTTTTTGAACCGCCAGTGTAGGGGAAAAAGTAAATTCTGCTTCTCTGCTAGCAGAAAAGTAGAAAAGTAGAAAAATGCATTTTACCAAAACGTTCAATCTGCTTTTCTGCTATTTTAACAGCAGAAAAGCAGATGTCCACTTTTGAACTTCCATAGGGAAAAGGGGAACCCCCTCTTTTGTGTTGGCCATTGATCTCCATTATATAGACTGGATAGGACAACGCGTCTAAACGCCGTCCTGAGTGCGCGTTTTAAACTAGGGTAGAGAACGAACGTGACGCGACTGCGTTGTGTGTGCTTTCAAACGGAGTTTTTGAAAAAGTGGAAGACTTTTTTCTCTTTTATTCTTAATTTTCGTGGGAAAAAATAGATTTCGCAACCGAATTGGTCAAAATAGACAAGAACAATCGTTAATGTGTGCGCGGGAGTGAACTGCCCAGAGAAGGATGGAAACTTGAGTCGGGAAAAGGGAATATCCTTTCACAAGTAAGCTGATGATTATTATTTAACGGCGCGTCTATAATGTTGATATCAATGTACATGTATACGTTACAACTAAAGAAAAGGCTAATGCACAGAAACGAAACTTCTTACACATTTACAAATAGAGAAATTTATACGAGGGGCGGTCGCTGATAACATACTTATTGGCATTCTTGATAGGAAATGCCTGGTAACTACAGTAGCTGGTATAAACTACATATGGGAGGCCTTCCAAAAAAGTCAAAGTACAAACAAAATGGGGAAAATAGGAGGTCCACGATTGAAGGTGTTTACAAACATGTATGTGTGTGTGTGGAGGGCCCGTTTTAACAGCAGCAATCAAGGGAGACCGAGTGAGACATACCCATAAGCTCACAAAAATACATACCCTGTTTAAAAATCATTCCCTGATGAGTCTTTTAGTTGTGCCTTAGGATGAAGGATTGTTTATTAGTTTTTCATATTTCCCAGCGAGTTTTGTCTTGACCTTTTACTTTCTAATTGTGCTCCATTTTGTAGTAAAATTGTGTTACATTTGAATGAACCTCGATACATTCTCTCTTTAATTGTGAGTGTTCAGTTTATAAAATAATACATGTAACATTAGGTGCTCAGAATTAAAAATACGACGTCATTTCAGAATAATATTCAATACCATTATTAAATTTGTATTATACAACTGCTCTACTAATGACTTACACTTACAGGTGTGATAAAAATGAAACAACAATTCACTGTTCTTACTGATTTTTTGGGGGAGCGCTTAAACTCCCCAATAACGTTATCAGCAGGTTAAGAATGTTTTCGATAATCCACTTCTCCAGACAGTACATAAAGCGAACACACAGTGCGCGTTTCTATATAATGGAGATCAATGGTCGCACCCATTGATAAGGAGATCAATGGTCGCACCGCGCTAAGGACGTCTTGGAACCAAGACTACTACCATGGACCGTGCAGCGCGCGTAGACACATGTGTGCATCCTCGACTCCATGGGCGCGTGTGCGTTCCTTCACTAACCCCTGGCCGTGAGGAATACGCTAACGACGCTGACTGGCTATTCGAAATGAATTATTATGTACTGAAAGTGAACCGCGCGCGTAATCCGAATGTTGAACGCCCTGTGTGCGCTCGCGTCCGCGTTAACATCCTGTTCGTCACGTCACATCAGCAAAACGACTCCGAGCACTTTTTTTCCATTATCAAGACAAGGCCACTAGTCTTGGTGGCTACGATAAACGATATGGATTTTTTCTGGTCAGGAAATACATGTATTTTATGTTTAAACAGAGATAGAAAAGGCACACATATTATAAATTCGAGTCGAGGCCGGAAATCAAAATTGTTCCAATCGATAATAAATTTACTCATTTATCCAATTCAACAAAGCAGCTCATTCTCAATGACAGTGTTTGCCGCCGCTGCAGAAGATGCATCGAAAGGTTTGACAAATTTGCGAAAACAGCTGAGAAAAACATTTGGAAAATTACACAACTGACATCCGGCGATAATGGGCGGAAACGGTCATGACGGTCGTCATACTTTTTCTTCCTCCCGATCCCACCAGGCCGGCTGTTACTATTATACTCAGTGCAGTGTTAGATTTAACGTCAGGCGGGAAAAACATTAGGCATCATTATTAGGAGCTAATCACATCCTTCCAAAAGATTGATTCTACAAATAAAACCTTCCTACTAAAAACACTGCGTCGCGCGTTAAACACATCGACTGCAGTCCTAATTACCATATCCCACTATGTGGGATATGGTAATTACACAATTCCAGGGGTTAAGATCGCGCAAGGCATGGTGGGAAAACATGGCGCCGCAAGATCGTACCCATGGTAACGAGGTTGACATGTGTGTAACATAAACGACGAGTACCAGTGCAGCGACAATTACTTTGCAGCGATAGTTATTGGTGACCAATGAATGAATTCCTCATCAGCGCGCGAGAAGGCTTCGGTGAAAAGAAAGCCAAGTCTAGAAAGAATTTACTTTTCTGACTGACAACAAACTGAAACAGTAGTATAGAGCAAAGCTCTGCATTATGGACGACGATAGCAACTTGGATATTGCTTCAAAGGTAATGTAGCCCCTCATCTTTCATTTTATGGATGGATTGGGGGAGGGATTGTTCAGCCATTAATTGTTTACATTGACAACGGCCCTGCGTAGCCTTGTAAGTTGTAGTAATGTACGGTAAACTAGTAACGGGTCAACTCGTCGTAGTCGTAGGCCTCAGAATCTCAGAATCTCAGAAAGTTGACTGGATATCGCCGCTAGGCATCATCATCCAGTTTGACCTCACGTTAGTGCCGTGCAAACGTGAAATTAAGGTTGTGATGCAAGATGTTTTCCTAGGGCTGTCTTAAATTGTGATGATGATGTTTGATTAATATTAATAAGTTCATTAGGGAGCTCATTCCAGTCTACAATCGTCTTTGGGAAAAAACTTTTTTGGTATGCATGCTTGAGTGCGGCACTGCAGGGGAGCGTAGCACTGATTATGTCTATTTCTTTGTAGTCTTTCTACTACTCCTAGAACTATGAGGTTCCGACATGAACCTCATCATAGGAAGACGCCGATTTTTCCCATAGGCTAGTACAGCAAGAATAAGAACGTCATTCCCATGCAACACGTTTCTACATTTTTCGCCGTGAATTACTTCATGGCTGCCCCCAAAAATAATAATATGCCGCATTTACATCCTCACCTTGCTTGCGCTAAGTCAATTTTCGCCTGAAACGGGTCCAATTTGCGGGAAAAAAATGACAAAAATCTGCAGTCGTTCCGAAGCGATCACACACGCACACTATCGAGGAAGCCGCACACACGAAGCTCCTGTTTTGCGGGGGGGCCCGTGGGTCGGTCAAGTCATGATTATTCATCGAAAATTCGAAGCGCGGTACGGCAGGCAACTGCCGCGTGTCCGTTATATATCCGTCTGCGACGACAGGCAATGCATGCAGACGGTATATAACGGACACGCGGCAGTTGCCTGCCGTACCGCGCTTCAAATTTTCGATGAATAATAATAATAATAATAATACAAGCATTTGTAAAGCGCCATCTATCTATGTAGACATATTCCGAGGCGCTTGAAGAAAAGAAACTGTCCAGAACTCTACAAATAGTTAAATATACATGTACATGTATGTATACTTGAAACAAAACCAGCAATCTAATTATAAGTTGAGTTAAACAGGAATGTTTTAAGAAGGCATTTGAAGGTATGTAAAGATTGACAGCTACGAATTTCCTGAGGCAAAGAGTTCCATAGAGTGGGCGCCGCAACTGAGAAGGCATAGTCCCCATACGATGTTCTAGTTCTTGGTGTCACAAGAAGATGTTTGTCAGATGACCTTAGGTGGCGATTAGGTGACTTGACCGACCCACGGCCCCCCCGCAAAACAGGAGCTTCGTGTGTGCGGCTTCCTCGATGGTGTGCGTGTGTGATCGCTTCGGAACGACTGCAGATTTTTGTCATTTTTTTCCCGCAAATTGGACCCGTTTCAGGCGAAAATTGACTTGGCGCAAGCAAGGTGAGGATGTAAATGCGGCATATTATTATTTTTGGGGTCAGCCATGAAGTAATTCACGGCGAAAAATGTAGAACCGTGTTGCATGGGAATGACGTTCTTATTCTTGCTGTACTAGCCTATGGGAAAAATCGGCGTCTTCCTATGAGGTTCATGTCGGAACCTCATAGTTCTAGGAGTATCTTTCTACTGGGATGATATAATGAGGGATGTCAACGGCAATTTCTTTATGGATGGAGCGATAAAACATTGTGAGTCTACTAGCTTTTCTACGGTGTTGGAGGGTTGGCCATTGATGATTGAAGATTTTGCTGCATGTCTGTTACACTTGATGTTTTTGGTAGTCGCCTGTTACGAATCTTGCTGCTTGTGCAATTTACAGTCGCCGCGTGCACGGCCGAAATTGCGCCTTCTGTTGTTGATGAACATTCAGGACGTGCGGACAAGGTATTACTCCTCGTGTTTGTTAAGTCAGCATCGCGTGGCGACGATTTTGCGCCGCAAATATCTCCTGTTCTTGACATTCTTGGAGGAATATTTCTATCCGTACGGGAAGATAGGCTGTTGAACTGTTTGACGAAGATGATGCCAAGAATATTTATGCAGGTAAAGTGTGATTTTTGATCTTCGGTTTCTAGCATAGGACTGTTTTGCATACTTGGGCACTAGGACGCCATATCATGGCGGCCTTCTAGGGCTACATCTACAACTACTTGCTGGGTTCTGTTGGTTAACGATGTTCTGATCCATGTCAAAGTGTTACCTCCAATCCCGTAATGGTCTACTTTATGAAGTAATCTCTCAAGAGCTACGGTGTAAAATGCTTTGCTAAAGTCAAGCACCTGGACATCTATCTGAGCTTTTTTATTTTGATCTAGATGACGATAGATTTCTTCCATAGTGTTTACGAGTTGAGTTTCACACGAATGATGTTTAAGAAACCCGTGCTGGTACTCCTTTATAACATCATGATCTTCAACATGGGCCATGATATGATGATATGATGATATGGGTTGAAATTAAGTGTAAACAAAGACAGCCTGTGCTTATTAGTTCTATTTATAGGCCACCTTCAAGCTCTGTTGAATTGTGGGGAGGAAGGTACATATCTCACGACAATACCCTCAACAAATGTCTAAAAAGAGCCGCACGGATAATCCTTAAATGTACCTCCCTCACCCCCTCAGCTGATATGTTTGCCAGACTAAATTGGATTCCTTTTAAAGAAAGAGTTCAGTCCAAAAAGGCTATCTTTGTTTTCAAAAGCCTTAACAAAATGACTCCTTTGTACATGACAAATCTGTTCACGCCACTTACAGTGATTCGTGAAACACGACAATCGACCCAAATGGCACTGAAAGTTCCTTTCGCCAAAAAGGAATGCTACGTGACAAGTTTCGCTGTGAGTGGTGCCAGTATATGGAATAATCTGCCTGAACAAATGAGAACCATAAACTCCTTAAGTACATTTAAATCGGAGCTACGTAAAGCCATCTATCAGTGATATTTCTGTCATTTACGCTGATCTGCGGAGTTATAAACTTGGTTGCCAAAATACTTTGGAGCCGGATGGGAATTTCCCCTTGTTTTTCACCCTTGAAGGTTTTTTCGCGGGTTTTTCGCCCATCTCGTATATCAGGAATAGGCTTCTGGAGAGTTGAAAAGTTAACAGAAAATTGATTTATTTGTGTAAACATTATTGTATTTGTTTAAATATTTTGTGTGAATGTGTAAATATTCAGTTTTAACTAATAATATGCAGGGCCCCAATGGAAACCAGTTTTAAACTGTTTGGGCATACCCTGGGTAAAGAAATGTAATAAATAAATAAAGAGGATATGTTCTAGTAGTTTACAAGCTACTGATGTGAGGGAGACTGGTCTGTAGTTGTTTGGTGATGATCGGTCCCCCTTTTTGTAAACTGGGCAAACATTGGCTGATAACCAGTCACTTGGCAGATTACCAGTTTGTAGAGATTGGTTAAAAATCATTGTCAGAATTGTTGCAATCCGGTACTTTTGCTATTTTAGATTTTGCTGGAAAAGGAACACAGGAAATTCATTTGTGTGGTAGGCCCTACATTTTACATTGTTAAAAGTGAACTGCGGACATGTATTTCTTAAAAAGATGACCGTGCGCTAGGGCTGACGATATTGATTTTTTTCGTAGTCAATTTTTTTACCTCGCGATATCGCCGATATGGCGATAAAATCATCAACAAATTTCAGCATGATTGAAATGTCGCAAAAGTTTGTTCATAACTACATAATCGGCGGACGTGTTTGTCGCCAGTCATTGTTTGAGGCCGTTCTTAGGCCAGCCATCAATATTGAGAAACAGCGTAGTCTAAAGGCCTTTTCACATTAGAGCGCCGAGTTCGATTCGCGTTGTTTCACACTCGTTTCGCGCAAACCTACCTCAGCCAACCCCAGGGCGAGCTCGCCCCGGGGTTAGGCATGAGCGTTTCCGGGGCCGCCCCCAAGATTTTGTGTAGTGTGAAAAGGCCTAGCTTAGTCTGGGGATGTCTGGATCAAAGCCTTTTCTTTGTTACCGCCACCAGCCAGAGCCATTACCCTATACACACAGATTATTGTTACCTAACATACCTCTCTAGATTTCTTAAAAGAATTCCTGAGATTCCGGGAACACAATGAACGACAGGGGGGGGGGGGGGGGGGGGTCTCTTTCCCACATATCGTGCTTCAAATGGCCAAAGCTGGGCTGGCTAATTTGCATGTGAATGAAACTAAATATTACAATGAAGTGCGGAGTACGCTGATTGTTTAGACATTTAGAACGTTTTAATAGATTTTGCATCTTATCGCATATATACTGACAGCTCAAGTTGTCCATTATTATAAATTTAGACTTTAAACGGAACAAATTGCAATTATTTACACTATAAATAAAAAGTTCGAAAGGATGATGTCACTTCGACTTGAACCTCGCTTACAAGGAAATTAATTTTAGCGAATTTGCTGGTAACAAGAAGTATCACAGATTTTTCAGGGAAAATAGGGATTCCGAAAAAATTAGGCGATATCTCGATTTTTCGGTTTAAAAAAACTTGTAGTCGATTTCGATTTTTGGGCGGCGAATATCGCATCATCGCGATTTTATCGTCGTATCGCCCAGCACTACCGTGCGCCACAATTATTAAATGACCGTAACCCAAATGCTTTTCGTCTGATCAGTTTATTACTTAATAGCTGTTAGTTTTGCTTGAGAAAGGGTGGGGGGGGGGGGGGGGGGGTCGGGTTTGGGGTGGGGGCAGGCAGGTCAGATCAGGTCGGGGGTTATCAATTGATAGGCGCATTACATGCATCAAGTTATTTAAACCTATGTACATACCAAGAGATGAATACTGTATCAGGTAGTACATTACACACACAATGTACATGTACACCTGTACTTCAGAATCATATGCATTGTACACAAGATAAATGTAGTACACTGTTTCAGGAAACTGGCCTTATACATCCCTTTAGAGTGAGTATTTAAGCGATTTAAAGTTAATGAAAGTCAGGTTTAAATAATTGTTTTTACATTAAAAAAATAAAAAAAATAAAAAAAAACAACGTGATTTATATTAGTGATTTTTTATATTTTTTTCAAGTGATTTAAATCATGATTTAAATCAATGATTTATTGGAATTACCAAACTAGTTAGCGACATTACAAACCAACAGGTACATATGCCGTAGATAAAGGGCAGGGTTTTAGTTTTGAGGGAAATTTTGTGATAAAGCAGAGATGAGGACGACAAAACGCAATGCGAAAATAAAGATGGCGATCACCGCGACGCACAGTAAACACGCAAAACCGCATTCATTCGCAACTGCCATAAAGCGCGTATGGAAATTGCATTTTCTACTGAAATAAACTGTTCAAAATTACAAAAAAACGATGTCAATAGAATTGAGAGAAGTCTGCTTTAGGTAGAAAAAGTCATTTTGGAATGAGAAAAAATACCCTTGCATCTAATTTCATCAAAACTAAAGAGGGGCCCTACACTACACAATCGCCCAAAAAAAAGAGGTCCACACGAAGCAGGAGATAAACTTTATGTGAACTTGCACATGTCCACATCGGGTTCCCCCTCTATGGAAAAGGGCTTCAGAGGCATTTTTGGGTTAGTGTTATCTGTCGCAAAATGAAGTGGAACACTTAAAGGCAGTGTACATGATTGGTCATTGTTGCAGTTTTCAGAAATGGGCGGATTTGGGGGTTAGTTTTTTATAGGAAATATCATTCCACTGACCTGTTCAAAGTTTTGCGTTGTTAGAGAGAAAAACGAGAGAAAAACTACGCTCGTTTTCAACCGTCGGGCGGATGGTAGCCTTTATTCAAGGCGCGCATGGCTATCTGGGTTTGTGACGCGCCCCGGATATGCCATGGCGCCATTATGTCCGGGGCGCGCCATGAGTAACGGCTACAGGGCAGTTTTCCAACGATTTCCAGCTGGAAATCGTTGGAAAACGAATATTCATTTCCACTTTGCTTGACAACGACAGCACACCTGGTGCCATCATTTCACAGGATGATTGAGACTACTATTAACTTACAGTCTACTAAGGTATATCGTAATAATTCAGTAAAAAGAAATTGGAGGATTACCAATCGTGTACACTATATTTAAGCCTCAGGGGATCACGGTCAAAAAAGAGTGTTCATGGCACAAGTAACATTCAGCTTTTGTCTCCATTTTTCTTAACTACATGAAAACAAAGGAAAGTCCACACTAAAGTACATGTACAGGGTGGACTTGTGGTGTCATAGCCAAACTATTAGGCCTGTTCCGGGTATCCGGGTACCCGAATGCCGGCTTCAATACCCGGATCCATTTTTCCGGTTCGAGTACCCGAAACTTAAGGTGAAAAATTCAAAGTAAAATTTCAGACCAAAAATAAGTAAATAAATAAAGACAAATTGATCCATTTCCAACTCTGTTTCGACCCAAAAGATCCGAACGGTCTGGCGGTGTTTTGAAAACAATGCGTCAACCAAAATGCAGTGAATGGAAATTGTCAATAATGTGGCCGACCAATATGCTGTTTATATCTTATCTTGGCTATCTTGTTAAGCCCGGTTCATACTTCATGCGAATGCGAAGCGAATTTGGCGTCATGAAACATTCGCAGCGAAGCTTCGCACAAGTTGAAATGTGTTCAACTTTTGCGAATTCGCCGCGAATGATTGGCGTTGACGTCATAAATTCGCTTTGCATTCGCATGAAGTATGAACCGGGCTTTACTCTTTCAATGGAATGTGAGCTGCGGTTTTTACACTGCGACGGAACTCCGCGGTATGATCAAAGAGCGGGTGGGAATATTGATCTTGAGAAAGTGAATGTTGTTCAGATACTGGGGCAGCGGAAATGGTCAGTGCTCTCAGTATTACAGGTATTTGCTTGGAGTAATTTATTTGATGGTGTGTGATTATTTGAATGCACAGGCCTACAAACTATAGGCCCCAAGTATTGAGACATCCGCCTTTGAACTTGCCGCACGTTACTGGTAATGTACGCATTTAGCGTGGCACATTCTTGCTTTGTCAAATTCGTGAATAGGACTTAATTTACTATGATCTCATCGTACTTCCAACTCCAAATCAAATGGATGCCACGCCACCACAATAATTATGAGAGATGATTGGTTGAATAATGAGTTAGTTTGGATCCTTCAAAACTCCATAAATTATACGTTTTGCTAAAAAATAACTGGTAATCAAGATATAAAAAAATAATTAAACTAGTTACATTGAATCATCCGCTGTTTTAAATAAAGAAAACAAGATCCCCACCCCCCCCCAAAAAAAAAAAAGAAATAAGAGATAATAAGAGATAATAAATAGGAGGTAGTTAACGCCCCAAAAAAATGGGCCCCATTCTTAAGATCAGACATAAGTTTTTAAGATCTTATACACTTTACATCTTGGCCGTCTGCTATACAACATCCAATGATTTAACCAAGTGACCCAAACTACATGTACTTTGCCAATGAGTGAACGCAAAAAAAAAAATAAAACAGGTCCCCATTCTTAAGATCGGACATACATGTTGTACATGTTGATCATCATTCAGTGTCATACACTTTACGTCTTGCCCAGAGGTCCTCTTTGTCAAAAAAAACCCCCAAAATAAACCAAATTATATCAAATACAAGTTAATTCGCCAAGTTCACAAGAATGGCCACCCCCCAAAAAAATAAAAGAAAAGTTTATATTAATGATAGTTGTTCAAAAATCTATCGGGTTATATCGCTGGGAAATCATAGGCCTACATGTACATGTACTTCCAATGTGGGAAGTAGGCCTACATGTACATGTACATGCGGATAAATTTGTTTAACGAGCCCAAACATGCGTCGTGATTTCTCATAAACTTAATTTTAAAAAGGAATTTGTATATATCCAACAAAACCTATCGCGCGGTAAGAGTTGTCTTAATTAGAGGTACGAGTTGTCGAAGGTACGAGTTGGCGAAGGTACGAGTTGGCGAAGGTACGAGTTGGCGAAGGTACGAGTTGGCGAAGGTACGAGTTGGCGAAGGTACGAGTTGGCGAAGGTACGAGTTGGCGAAGGTACGAGTTGGCGAAGGTACGAGTTGGCGAAGGTACGAGTTGGCGAAGGTACGAGTTGGCGAAGGTACGAGTTGGCGAAGGTACGAGTTGGCGAAGGTACGAGTTGGCGAAGGTACGAGTTGGCGAAGGTACGAGTTGGCGCAGGTACGAGTTGGCGCAGGTACGAGTTGGCGCAGGTACGAGTTGGCGAAGGTACGAGTTGTGCGAGTTGTCCGGGCCGCGAGTTGTCCGGGGTACAAGTTAAGACAACTCGTGCCGCGCGATAGTTTTTTTTGGATATATACGAACTCCTTTTTGAAATTAAGTTTATGAGAAATTATGACGTATGTTTGGGCTCGTTAAAAAAATTGATCCGCATGTACATGTACATGTAGGCCTACTTCCCACATTGGAAGTACATGTACATGTAGGCCTATGATTTCCCAGCGATATAACCCGATAGATTTTTGAACAACTATCATTAATATAAACTTTTCTTTCCTTTTTGTTTTTTGGGGGGGGGGCGATTCTTGTGAACTTGGCGAATTAACTTGTATAATTTAGTTTATTTTGGTTTTTTTTTTTAGGCTTTGGAAATGACAAGACGTAAAGTGTATGACACCGAATGATGATCTTCAAAAACTTAGGCCTATATCCGATCTTAAGATTGGTGACCTTTTTTATTTTTTTTTGCGTTCACTCACTAGAAAAAGGCCCAAACACCTAAGGGAGCACACCAATGTTATTTGTCCCGTTCCCACGCGTGCGGACGCGTTCCTCACCGTTCTTCACGGGAGGCAATAAAACTGAACAAAAGGACCGTTCTCACGCGGTGGAACGGGGGAAAATCTGGCCCACTGGGCAGGCAGGAACGCCCCATTGTACTGTGCTTTTGTTATGTTAAGTAGCCGTTCCGACGCGTGCGGAACGCGAGCAGCATCAAAGGTATGCGATCTCTTGATCAACACTAATTTATTTTTTAAAGGAATTAAACCAAACTTCTTTCTGAATCTACAGAGGTTATTTTACCTTTTTATTTAGTTGTGCTGAGCACTCCTCTAAAAAGTAAATGATATGATGCTCCGATATGATCTCCGGCTTTAGCTATTTGACGTAAAATTAACGTGGTTCAAAAACAAGTCATTTTATATTCCCTTGTTTTGAAAGTATTTTCGTCAGGTTTACTGCACAATTGCTGCCATCGGAGCAGTACGACCCTTTCTCTGTTCCGTAAATTATTTTTTAAAAATGTATATATACAAATAAGTTCATCCATCACGCGCAATCACTAAAGTACACAGTGAAAGAAAACCAAGATTACATTTTTTTTCGAAGCCATATTCATGCGTCGACTGTAAGTATGTTCTGATTATTGCTTTACTGATTGACAGAAAGAGTTTTTTTTCTGAAGAATGCCTCGTCTAAACTCGTCTAAACTTTTAGGCAATGTAGATATTTCGTTGGGCCTAAATGTTCCAGACAGAATCCAGAAGACTATTAATAAGATTTTAATCCAATGCCCATATATTCATTTCAATGTCACTTTCATTTCTGTACTCTGAAAAAATATATTTAGGCAACAGGAATAAACACAAGAGGTGTAAAAATCGTATAAAAACAACGAACGCAAGTCAGGCGTAAAAAGTGGTAAGCAATAAGGCGAAATGAGAAATAAAACATGCTTCTTATTGGGGGCCGCCTGGATTTGTTTTTTAATAATTACTTTTGAAAAATTTGGTGAAAAAAGCCCAAAATGTAAACCGATCCATTGGAAAATAAAATATTTGCGCGTCAGAAGTTCTAAAACCACTGTAAACATGTTCGATTCTCTTTTCCAACATGTCTTTTTCATTTTTGGCGAGCTTCGAAGCAGATGAGAGCATATGTAATACCAATTTCCGTGGGGTGTGGGTGTGGGTGGGGGTGATGTGGGGGTGGGGCGATGTTGGGTGGGGTGGGGTTGTGGGAGATTTTGGGGTGGGGGTGTGGGAGATTTTTAATATGAGAATTTGTTTGCGCCATAGTAACAAGGAAAATCTTTTATACGTCGATATAAATCATATAAAATTAGGTGGTGAAATGTACAAGTTGGAACCTAAGCAGAACACTTTTCATTATTTTTTTTCAGAATTTAAGACAATAATAAATCGGATAAATATTTACGCAAACTTATGGTGCCAAAGCAAATTACATTGTACTTGGTGCAATCTACAAGTAACCCCAGTCACCCCCTCCCCCCCTGAAAATTTCGCAAATGCAGAAAATAATGGTATTGTATAGAAAAAAACACTTACACCCCCCCCCCCCCCCCCCCCCCCCCCCCCATGGGGAAAAACCCTGGCTACGCCGCTGCTAGGCGATAATGTTACTATGGAAATGCCCGGTATCCAATCCACATAATTATACATGTATCTGGGCGGTCCTCTAAATGTTAGTTTCAGCTCGTTGGTGGAGTAATCTCGTCATCATAACGACCTACCTGTCTGTTTTGCCCGCCAGGGCAGTTCCCACACTCATTCTTGGCGATGAGCCAAACTGGCTAGACGGACGCCCTTACAGTTGCCAACGGCTGTTTACTGTATGTGCATTGTGCACAACTTATAGACTGAAGAATGACACATTTTAAATTGCTATACGCCTTTGAAATTCTGCAAAATAGGGCAAAATAGAAAAAAAAATACCAAATGTACTCAAACTTTATTACATTACAAAATTGCCTGATTATTAACAATCAGTGTTTTTATTATTATCAGATAGGCTACTATTTATTATCAGACATCAGCCTGGATTTTTATGGAAATGTCGACGCATCTTCATAAAATCTTTATAAACGAAACAAATTGATTCGATGAGTTTAAAAATCAACAAAGACATTTGGTTCTTTAATAAAGTAAATACCGTTCAGCAAATTGACGTGATTAGACTAGAGTAAAATAATTGGAAGTGTCATGATAAATCTATTGTCAAGAGCGAGAATATTCGTGTCCAATAAATTAGTAACTGTGCAGAGGCCAACTGTGGCTGCAACACTGCGCTCTTCCCAGGCAAGCTTTGTCATGGCGTTCTTAGCTTGTCACAAGTCAAATTGGTCTTCATCATGCAGCAGGGCGTCATGGTGGTCTGGTATAGCATCTTTTGCAACAAGTCTACAAATGTAGCTCAAAATCAGCCTATTAAAACTGAAAGGGCCCCAAAAATATCGTACCAGAAGACATACATAGATCGGTCCGTGGCACCAGATGTATAGCTCCAACACACCGTCCCGCACGGCACCGCGAAGGGCCAGAGAAGCGCCTGGGGATCGGCGGAGCGTATGACCGTACGACTACCAGCCCCCAGCATGCAGCGGCCGCTGCATTATGGGCATATCAGTGGGGCATACGTGTACAAAGACGTGCACGCCTTCGGTGCGTGATATCAATGAGTACCTGGTTGTCACGGCTACTTAATGCGTCACATAACAGCAAAAGCCACGATGAAATCTTGAATCAGCTTGCACCCTATACCAACTTGACCCGCGACTTAAACAGCCGCGGTACACACCTGGTACTTTTCCACGAGTGTTGCAAGTTGCAATAGAAGCATTGGGAAAATCCTGTCACGTGCAATGTACGTGACACAATACTCGACGAGTACACGTTACTGGATGTATCCATGCGACAGAACTGCCATGGCAACATAACAGAAGAATTACGATTGAAGCCAATGTTACCAGCTGAATTTTTGTCAACCACATTTTCCTGGGAATATTTATGGAATTTTGACAAATATAGGCCTACTATAACTGTTTTGAAAACAGGCCTACATCCGAGCAGTGTATAGGCCTACCCTAAACCCCCACCTAAGAAGGAAAAACCCGCGTTGTTTTGACGAAAACTTTATAAAATGCAGGATCGAAAAGAAATTGACATCCTCTCGCAAATAAAAAACAAAACAAAACAAAACTAAAATTTGGGGGGGGGGGGGGGGGCAATGGGCTGTATAACGACCCTGGGCGGCAATCAGCGTTGTGCAAAAAATCCCTTCAAATTCTTATTTTACCCGAAATCCTCATTAGTTTTTTAGTCGTAAAAAAAAAAAATTAAAATTTTTTTTTTAAATTTTCTGCCAATCAGAAAGAAATATTTGTTTTCGATGTTTACAGGAAATATCGCTGAAATTCCTCAGCCATTTTTGGCATGGGCAGTTTTTGTTCTAGTCTTGTTCTCTACACTATAAAGCAACACTTATTGATATTAATTATGCGTTTATATTCGACGACAGTTCCGGGGCCATCGGCACACAAACAAATAATTATGGGGAAATAATCAACGATGCAGCGGGATTTTCCTCTGGAATTCACATTTGTGCCGAGTTGACATGCCGACTCAAATATGTTTCTGCCACCCACATGTTTAAAAATCCCCCGGCAAAAAAAATAAAATAAATTCATTTCCAAGCTTAATACAGATGCTTCTTCACCTTGATGTACCTGCAAAAGAAATGAAAACATGTTTAAGACGATCGTGTTGTATTAAACTGTACAACGAATTCTTCTTTAGCAACATTTCTCTACACTGTCGGCCTCAATTATAAACATACTTCTATGTACAACGGATACTTCTTGGCACAAACCGCTGTTCAGGGGGCCAAGGTGTTCACACAATGGCAGCTCACGCACCGTGACCGCGCTATTGTATTGATGTAAATCAGGAACGCGTGCAGAACGGGGCCCGTGCGCACGCGGGGGAACGGGGAGATTAAGAACAATGGGGCGTTCCTTCCCGTCCACACGCGTGGGAACGGGAAGAATAATATTGGTGTCCCCCCTAAAAAGAAAAAAATCGTGAAAATATTCAAAACAAAAACGAAGTTTCTTGGTTTATTTTCCGTAAGAATTGGTCTAGACTCCTTATCCACGTTCGCAATACAACTGTTCATGGTATACTATACTGACATCGCATGACTATGCGTAGAGTCTATCAATTGAGTACATGTATATGAGCCCGACGTCTAGACTCTTTTTCCACGTTAGCAATACAAATGTTCGTGGTGTACTGATATTGCATGACTGTGCATGAAAAAATACCCTTGCATCTAATTTCATCAAAACTAAAGAGGGGCCCTATCGTAATAATTCAGTAAAAGGAAATTGGAGGATTACCAATCGTGTACACTACATTTAAGCCTCAGGGGATCACGGTAAAAATAGAGTGTTCATGGCACAAGTAACATTCAGCTTTTGGCTCCATTTTCTTTAACTACATGAAAACAAAGGAAAGTCCACACTAAAGTACATGTACAGGGTGGACTTGTGGTGTCATAGCCAAACTATTAGGCCTGTTCCGGGTATCACGGACCGCAGGCTCGCCAAAACTAAAAGAGCGCACTCTGTCGGTTCCCTAGGGACAGTGAGTAGCATGGTGCCCTGTGTATAAAAAAAACAGGTTAACTACAACGTTGGCGATTAGGGGACGCGACTTGTTGCTTTTACTGCTCACGCACATGTACCACCGAAGTATATAGTTCCTCAAACTCCAGAGAAAATTAACCTTTTTAGTGGAAATTTTGCTAGATTAAGAATGCCTCGTGAAGTTAGGAAACACCTTTTCTTCAGCAAATTGTAAACTTGAATTAAGTAAATGCTAACAGGTTGCATGGAAATTATTATTAATATTTTTGTTTTAATTCAAGGTCATTACAAAATCAGAGATCATCACCATTTGTGTGGGCTTTGTAAATGTTAAATAGTTTGTTTCTCTAACAATTTGTCATTCACCCAAACAAATTGTGGGGGTGGGGGATATTTTACACTGAACTTGTTAAGAGTCAAGTTCAATTTTTTGACATACAAATTTAAATTGCAATGGTAAACAGAATTGTATCTTTCTTGAAAAAGAAGGGTTCATCACAAAAAGCATTTCAGCATAATTGCTCTTTTTTTAATTGGATGTTTTTCTTTTACACCAAAAGGTCTTGAAAACTTATGGGATAGGCTACTTGGGTAATCGAGTAATGAAAGTCAATGGTATTGCAGTCTGGTCAAGTGGATACATGATGATTTACAAGGATCTTTTCTCATGGGTGGGTCAGATCTTCGAGTCATTTGCTGTGTTTAAAGACATGGTTGTGATAAGAGGATCCATATAGCATCTACCCAGAGATCAATACATTGTATCCGAGTCCACGTCAAAACCACTGCAAGATGAAAACAGTGGCATAACTTGGGTTGAACATGGGGGGGGGGGGGGGGGGGGAGGTGTGACAATAACTGGGTAAAATAATTTCAGAGGGGGACTGAAGCCAACGATGTAATTGTTCTTTTATTCAAGAGTTTAAATGGGGGAGAGTATTAAAGAGGCACGTGTCCAACATGCATGCCCATATAGTTACGCCACTGTATGAAGTGCATATTGTACTTCTCACATTAGCCGCATTTTTTTGTCGAGTGCCAATTCTTGAAGTAATCAGACGGCATATGGCTATGATGACTTTTGAAAAAACATCAAGCACACACCCTCCCCCATACAAAAAATAAATCATCGCCCCACCCCCCCCCCCCCCCCCCCAGCCCCCCACTCAAAATTTTGCAAATGCAGAAAATAATAGCATTCAATTAAGAAAAATAACTGAGCAACCGCTACTGTAACATCCGCCCCCCCCCCCCCCCCCCCCCCCCCCCCTCCCCACCATAGAGAGAGCCCTGGCTACGCTGCTGGTAACGAGACGACTTAGGACCAGAAGCCTTTCTTCGGCACTGTTTGATGGTGATCACCGCTGTTTAATCAGAAAAGAGCACTACTTCTCTTTGATGGCAAGCTGTGCAGTCTGCTTCATTTTGTCAACAGTGAACAGGAATGGTTAAGAAATCAGAATTGGGGGTCATTTATTAATTATTTGAAAAACAAAAATGAAAGTTTTCTTCTTACTTGGATTTCAGGTACTATGCATATATTGTGGAAGTCTAGGTAATCAGGATCTATGGGTGGGCGAAGGGATCCATTAATCCAGGGATCTAGTTAGAGCTGAAAAGGGGAGAAAACTCGGGGAGGGGGGACTTAACAATATACACACCACTTTTGTCTGCATAATATTTAACCTGCTTCCTTGAGTTCCATCAAATAGGTAATTGATGCAGAAAAAAGTAGCATGTCTGCCCCCTGCATGCCCTCTTCCATAGCCACACAGCTTGCCACACAGCTTACCCCCCCCCCCCCCCCCCCCCCCCCACCTTAATGTCGGATCTGCCCCAGTGATATTTATACGGAAAGATTTTACTGACTTTAATAGCCCCACAGCAAAATCTTGAAAAATGTGGCTCAGCCTGCTATTTCAATATTTATGTCAGCAAAATCTGTAAAAATGAGGCAGAAATTGACATGTATGTGAGCACTTCGAGTGACCATACACTGCCCAACTTGAAGTTGAAGAACATCTAAATGTAGCACAAATACGAAATGTATTTCCCTATAGTATACATTTATTGCACACAAAATTCCACACTCGAAGTTAAAAAAGGTTTTGCCAAGTGTTTAATACAATTCTGAACACAGATGGATGATTATTTTCAAAAATTTGCTTTTCCTGACCGATTTTGGTAGAGTGTAGTAAAGTAACATCTTTCCGTTTAGTGTTTATTATAAAATACGTGTAGAATTCATCGTGCATGAGTACATACATTCGCTATGCAGGCTTAAATCGTTATACATGTATTGTGCATGTTCTTGCCGCCACCAAGCCTACTTACAATGTCGAAATTATGCTCATTTTATCACCCATCAGTGTCTTCATGAACGCTGGAATAAATCTACTTCCCGTCCTTTTAACCACAAACACGACAAATCTGTGCATAGATTCAATTTTCACTTCAAAAACACTCGCGGAATCAACGCTGATTTCCCGCACGCACAATGTTGCCACGTCAGCCATTTTTAAATACCCACTGAACGTCAGCACGTGCGACGACGCACAGAAATCACCAGGATTCAGTGGAAAAATCTGTCTTTTAAAAATAGTGGCCAGCCAGAGATGGACTTGGCAAAAGTTTTATGCAGAGTTTAGAAGTTCACCTAAGTCTTACAGGTAGAATTGAAGTGAGTATAGAAGCCGTTTGTCGAGAAAGAAGAGATTTGTTGCACGACAGCTGTTCTACATCTCGGGAAAACCCAGGGGCTGAGTCATGCATATTTGACCTTGGCATAAACAATGGTGTCGTGTGACCAGGGGACGCGGAGTAATAAGCCGAATCACTTCGGGGTTGTTGACGAAGAGTTCCTCCACATACAAAAAATAGATTTTGGCCCCAAAAATCCTTGGATCTGGTCCATTCAAGACATTTTGGGGAGGGGTAAATATCGATGACGTCATCACTTAGCCGAAAGAAAGTCAGCAGATGCAATTTCTGCGACGAAAATTATCTTTTAGTGGCCACCCACGCCAGCTGTTTTCTTCATAATGGCGCGATAGACGAAGGTTGAAAGGTCACGTACAAGAGAGGGAATGTTGAGTATTGAGCTATTTCGGTAGTTTTGGTGAAAAAGGGGGAATTTTTGCATGCCCAATATTTTATTTTTAATAAGTAATTTTCGTAATTTATAATTCTATTATCTGAAGGCCGATTTTCACTATATTTGAAGGGTAGAGTTCGGAACTTATGCATATGGGTGTTTCTTTTTATGCGGGTACCAATGAGGAATTCGATGTGATGAATATGAAATGACCATGATTCAACATGAGTGATAATATTTACCAACATAAATTTCATTTATTATCATTAATCAATAAACAGTGAAAATATTCATATTTGTTGCAAAATGAATTGTTGAATAAAAATGTACATTTTGACCCAAAAATGTTATGGAATCTCCTTATTTTTTAGGTACACTGTGTGACATTAAAACTTGCCTCCTTTAAGATACCTTCCCGGTTGAATAAAAGTACAACACATCGATTATTTTTTATTTAAATTATCAGAAGTAAGCCAACTCACAATAGTGAGTGCAATTTCAAACTTTGAGCGTCCTGGTTTAGGATGCAGGTGAAGTTGATTCCCGGTAGCACATCGTAACTTTTCGTTACTCGGATTGTTACGTTGTGAAAGTTCATTTCATGACGAGAAAAAAAGTAAAAACCGTTCTAAGAGAAAACGAAGTACATAAAATTCAACTCCAAACAACTAATAGCAAATACCTGGGACCCCTATTTATCTCAAATCCAAAACATCTGCAAAGATATCGCAGTTTATATGCACCGTAGAGTATTTTGGTTTCTCACGAAATAGTTACGTTGTGCGAAATGAAGTCCACATAAAAAGTATACGCGAAGCGAGCGCAACGATTCAATGTCCCGGATGAAAGATCACGTGATTCATCAGGTGATTATTGCAGCGTGCGAGTTGCAGCCATTTTTTCGCGTTCTAAATTTACGACAAATGTTTTCGACTCTGCCATGTTACGCTGTTAACATTGTTACGTTGTGTGTGCTAATTTGTAAGTTGTACAAGGTAAAACTGCGAAATCATCCCACTATATACACGAACAATTATAGCCAAAAAATCCAGTGAATATTGTAGACAATGTTGGCTTTCGAAAGGAACCTTTGGGGTATCTGTCTGGATGAAATGTGTGTGGAAATCGTTCAAGACGAGTCGAGTGTGTCTCGCCTCTCGCGATACGATGTATCGTGTTTGGACAGGTGTTTTTTCTCGCTGCCTGTATATCTCACTAAAACGTACTGATTATGCATAACATTTTGCACTTAGAATTGCAACGTACTTGCAACTTTGTTTCAAGTCATTGTACGTGCCATTTGTAACTCAAATTGATTGCACTTCGTATACAATTTACAAAATAACAATGTAACGGAGAGACTAGTCTCTCGTGACGTTGTGAACCCGTGTTGTTTTTATGGGGTCGCGACCGATGCACGCACAGTTGATGTGGCGATCGCTGCACAACTGTGTAATCGTGTAGTTTTGGACACCTCTAGAAGCTAGAACACCTACATTTTTTAAAGTTCTTAAATAGTTTGTACAATTCCAAAATGACTTTTGTGACTGGAGCAACCCTATTTTCAATTTTATTAATTTCGGAATAAATTTTGGAATGATGCAAACTATGCAAATTAAAAAAATTGTGAAAGAGTTACATATCCGGCCATCACTTATTTTCCCTTAAAATAACTTAATAACTACCAGAAAGGGTAAACCTGATAAAAAAAAAAGAATATAGGAGGGAAAACAATTTCAACTTATTCTTTAAAAATACTTTAACTTTTTCTGTCATGGCCCGCCATTAATAACAGTTAGACTTGATGGCCGGATATGGAACTCTTTCCACAAGGCTGATCTACGTTTACCAGTGTGACTGGATCAACCAGGGAAGCTTTTTGTGGTTTTTTTTGTTTGAGAACGTGGAATTTTTAATTAATTAATTAAGGCTTATTTTTTTTTTGGGGGGGGGGGGGTGTGTACATGTCCCTCTCCACATATATTTTTTTCTTATAGCCTACGTATTAACTTATTTTTTTTAAAGAATCATTCAGTTCAGTGACAGCCGCCTCTAATGTGCAAATAGCTGCATACATGTACATGTACACAAATGTACATGTCCTTTTCACTGTACCTGTATATGCAAGTGTAGTTGTCTCAGAGGAACCATTGTGCTGTATTTTACAACCAACAGGAAGGAGTTGTAAACACTGACGTGGATTATTTCACGTGTAACAGAGACACCGGTTTCTCTGTTACACGTGAAATCATCTATACAGGCTCCTCTGAGTACATTTCAGTACTTCCAAATGTCCTAGTGAAAGATACACAATCTTAACTACTTTCATACATCAAATATTTCACATATTTATTATTTCACTCGCTTGGTTCTTGAAAAATCCAAATTGTGTGTAGCGCACACCTCAACTGCTTGATTTTATAAATGAATTGAAAACTGAAGGTTCAGTTTTTTTTAACCTGAAACTAAATTTATAATGAACTTGTTATGTTAAGAAATTGTGGTAACTGACCCACCAAAAGATGACAACAGTTGAAAAAATAAACCATCATACAATTGGTAAAATGCACTATAGTTTTAAAAGTGGTTTCTCCGTTACACGTGAAATACTTTGCCACATAACTGTAGTCAATGAGGTGCCACAGCGGAGGA
The DNA here is from genome assembly GCA_037893225.1 of Hippasteria phrygiana. NCBI lineage: Eukaryota > Metazoa > Echinodermata > Asteroidea > Valvatida > Goniasteridae > Hippasteria > Hippasteria phrygiana. Next base: position 628,531 of record JAZGUH010000143.1, read on the forward strand.
AGTCACTCAAATGAAAAAATGCTTTGATTTATTGAATGTGTTCATTATCAATTACCTGTCAATACATTTTGGTTGACTCTTGACCTTTTTGAAATTTTGACCCTTATGTCACACATTTGGACCCCATATTAAAAGATCTACCCAAATGCATTGCATAAATTTCCCGGATGTAGGGTGTTCCCCGTGAGGAGTTATCCATTCATGAATTTCGGTATGTATTTTTTGGAAATCCGAGTCGGTGCATGTAAACAACAAATAAAAGGGCGCCCTCTGTTGGTTTGCAAAGTCAGTAACATTTGGCAGCGCGAAATACAAACGCGGGCCGTGGTATCCGGGTACCCGAATGCTGGCTTCAATACCCGGATCCATTTTTCCGGTTCGGGTACCCGAAACTTAAGGTGAAAAATTCAAAGTAAAATTTCAGACCAAAAATAAGTAAATAAATAAAGACAAATTTATCCATTTCCAACTCTGTTTCGACCCAAAAGATCCGAACGGTCTGGCGGTGTTTTGAAAACAATGCGTCAACCAAAATGCAGTGAATGGAAATTGTCAATAATGTGGCTGACCAATATGCTGTTTATATCTTATCTTGGCTATCTTGTTAAGCCCGGTTCATACTTCATGCGAATGCGAAGCGAATTTGGCATCATGAAACATTCGCAGCGAAGCTTCGCACAAGTTGAAATGTGTTCAACTTTTGCGAATTCGCAGCGCGAATGATTGGCGTTGACGTCATAAATTCGCTTTGCATTCGCATGAAGTATGAACCGGGCTTTACTCTTTCAATGGAATGTGAGCTGCGTTTTTTACACTGCGACGGAACTCCGCGATATGATCAAAGAGCGGGCGGAAATATTGATCTTGAGAAAGTGAATGTTGTTCAGATACTGGGGCAGCGGAAATGGTCAGTGCTCTCAGTATTACAGGTATTTGCTTGGAGTAATTTATTTGATGGTGTGTGATTATTTGAATGCACAGGCCTACAAACTATAGGCCCCAAGTATTGAGACATCCGCCTTTGAACTTGCCGCACGTTACTGGTAATGTACGCATTTAGCGTGGCACATTCTTGCTTTGTCAAATTCGTGAATAGGACTTAATTTACTATGATCTCATCGTACTTCCAACTCCAAATCAAATGGATGCCACGCCACCACAATAATTATGAGAGATGATTGGTTGAATAATGAGTTAGTTTGGATCCTTCAAAACTCCATAAATTATACGTTTTGCAAAAAAATAACTGGTAATCAAGATATAAAAAAATAATTAAACTAGTTACATTGAATCATCCGCTGTTTTAAATAAAGAAAACAAGATCCCCACTCCCCCCCCCAAAAAAAAGAACAGAAATAAGAGATAATAAGAGATAATAAATAGAAGGTAGTTAACGCCCCCAAAAAATGGGCCCCCATTCTTAAGATCAGACATAAGTTTTTAAGATCTTAAGTTATACACTTTATGTCTTGGCCGTCTGCTATACAACATCCAATGATTTAACCAAGTGACCCAAACTACATGTACTTTGCCAATGAGTGAATGCAAAAAAAAATAAAACAGGTCCCCATTCTTAAGATCGGACATACATGTAGGCCTAAGTTTTTGAAGATCATCATTCGGTGTCATACACTTTACGTCTTGCCCAGAGGTCCTCTTTGACATTTCCTAATCCTAAAAAAACCCCAGAATAAACAAAATTATATTAAATACAAGTTAATTCGCCAAGTTCACAAGAATGGCCACCCCCCCAAAAAAAATGAAAGAAACGTTTATATTAATGATAGTTGTTAAAAAATCTATCGGGTTATATCGCTGGGAAATCATAGGCCTACATGTACATGTACTTCCAATGTGGGAAGCAGGCCTACATGTACATGTACATGTACATGCGGATCAATTTTTGTAACCATCCCAAACATGCGTCATGATTTCTCATAAACTTAATTTTAAAAAGGAATTCGTATATCCAACAAAACCTATCGCGCGGTACGAGTTGGCGAAGGTACGAGTTGGCGAAGGTACGAGTTGGCGAAGGTACGAGTTGGCGAAGGTACGAGTTGGCGAAGGTACGAGTTGGCGAAGGTACGAGTTGGCGAAGGTACGAGTTGGCGAAGGTACGAGTTGGCGAAGGTACGAGTTGTGCGAGTTGTCCGGGGCGCGAGTTGTCCGGGGTACAAGTTAAGACAACTCGTACCGCGCGATAGGTATTGTTGGATATATGAACTTCTTTTTAAAATTAAGTTTATGAGAAATCATGACGCATGTTTGGGCTCGTTAAAAAATTGATCCGCATGTACATGTACATGTAGGCCTACTTCCCACATTGGAAGTACATGTACATGTAGGCCTATGATTTCCCAGCGATATAACCCGATAGATTTTTGAACAACTATCATTAATATAAACTTTTCTTTCCTTTTTTTTTGGGGGGGGGGGGGGGGCCATTCTTGTGAACTTGGCGAATTAACTTAAAGTGTATGACACCGAATGATGATCTTCAAAAACTTAGGCCTATGTCCGATCTTAAGATTGGTGACCTGTTTAAGTTTTTGTTTGCGTTCACTCACTAGAAAAAGGCCCAAACAAATATTCGAAACAAAAACGAAGTTTCTTGGTTTATTTTGCCGTAAGAATTGGTCTAGACTCCTTTTCCACGTTGGCAATACAACTGTTCATGGTATACTATACTGTCATCGCATGACTATGCGTAGAGTCTATCAATTGAGTACGTATGTACGTATATGAGCCCGACGTCTAGACTCTTTTTCCACGTTAGCAATACAAATGTTCGTGGTATACTGATTCTGCATGACTGTGCGTAAAGTCTAATTGAGTATGAGCCCGGCGCTTTTCGTAGTATAATACACAGTCGCTAAACAAAAATTGGTGTGCTTTAGCTATGGTAGTAGCATTATATGTATACAAAACGACTGAAATTGCGCCTACATGAAGCTTTTTGTGCAATTTGGTACCCGTACTTCGTTTTGATGGCATGTCAGCCGAAGTAGTTTTGGAACCACCCAGCTGTTTCACGCCAACCCCACCATACCTGAAAAGCTGATTTTCGTGTGACGAATTTGTTGCTTTTATTTGCTGAAACACACAAATATGGCTATATTTGTGTGCGTTAGCATTCAGACGGCGAAGAAGGTTGTTAAGCCGTGGTACGCTAGAACAGTGGCAGATAGTTCGACGAAGTTGTGTGATGTTTTTTCACAATTCGCCAGTGGTGAATTTGACCTAGGAAATGACATTAGTGATAAATACCAGATGACCCTGGTGAGTAGAACGCTGTCATGACATGGTGTCAGTGTTGTAGTCAAGACCAGGCAGTCCGAGACCAAGACCAAGACCTGGCAGTCCGAGACCAAGACCAAGACCAGACTTGTAAATAAAGGCATATGTATTCATCTTTGTATGTTGATCTAAAACTGGGGGGTTCAGCTAGGGTATGGGGTATGACCATAGAGCTGTGTTTAGTTTGACAGGAATGGTCTTGGAGTGTACTCTAGCATTGTTGTTGGTTTTTACTTTGTATTCTTCAATAAAGTTTTTACTTTTCGGCCTAATTTGAATTTCACAACATTCACACTCACAGTGCATGCAGTGCACTTCAGCACTTTTCAGACACTGGTGTACCTATGTAAAGCTACAAAAAAAAAGTGACAATTTGAAATAGTATTTCCTTCAAATTGTATTTTATTTCTCAGGAAAAACATTTACAGAGGTGCCCTGGCCCTCTGTCTCAAGAAAATGTCATGCCATCATGGTGATTTGATTGCAGCGGTTTACCCAACAGTATACAATCACGTTACAGAAATACAGGCTTATAATTTAGATCGTTTCTGACAAAATCTTATGTGATTGGCAAGCAGATGAGATGTGCAATTGTTTGGACATTTAACAGGCTTCTTTAGAAATTAAACAAACATGTCATTGACAAGCATGCAAGAAAGACAAATCTTAGGCCTAATTCATCGGGTGATGAAAGCCGCACATGTTTGATGAAGGCAGACGTTAGTGCTGGGCAATTCGATAAAATCGCGATGATGTGATATTCGCCTCCCAAAAAACGATATCGGCTACATGCTTTTAAAATCGAAAAATCAAGATATCGCCGATATCATTTTTAAAATCGGCTATTTTTTTCGGAACCCCTATTTTCCCTTTAAAAAATCGGTGATACTTTCTTTTTACCAGCAAATTCGCTAAAATTAATTTCCTTGTAAGCGATGTTCAAGTCGAAGTGACATCATCCTTTCAAACTTTTTATTTATCGTGTAAATAATGTGCTCCCCCACCCCTGCCCCGGGCTGCCCCAGGTCTTATGTGGGGTTTTGGTAACATTTTTCAAGCCCCAGGGTGGGGATTTTGGTCACTCATTTTGCCATTGTTTCCACATCATCAGAAGTTCAAAACCATGAGGTTGGGGTGCCCCACCCATGTATGTCGGGGATTGTCACTAAAATTTTGCACCAGGGGTGGGGATTTGGTCACTTCAAAAGTGACAATCCCCACATCTTGGGTGGGGCAGCCCCAGGGGAGGGGTGGGGAAGCAATTGATAGGTGCATAAGATAATTGACCACTTGGTGGCTCGGTGATTCGTATTTGGGGGGACGTTTTAAGAAAATCACCAAATGACATTGAAGAAGCGAATTGGTGTAATTTCTATTCATGGTAGGCAGCTAGAAAATGATCATTTTCACCGCAATTAGACCAAATTATGCCGATTGTATTGCAAAGGAGTTGTTTTCAAAACTTAACACTGGTGTTACCCCAGTGTAATTTTCATAAAGTTAACCCTGAAAACTTCTCAAAATGTGGTTTTGTGTAGACAGCCATATTTAAATCTATGCAAATTAGTGGGCGTATCCATTTCAACCATACATTGAGAAATGCTTCAATGCTTTTCTGCACTTGGGGCTGCTCGCACGTGGTTCGTGCCTTAAGCTCTAAATAAATCAGCTAGTTCACGCAGATTGACTGTTGGTATATCTACACAATTCGCTGGTACATGTACATGTACCCGTCGATAGTCTAGTGGGCGGGCTTAACGCAACCTTGGCGTGAAAATCACCAGAAAAATTAGAGCAAGCAGAACAAATATAACACAAGGGGAAACATACATGTAGCTGATTAAATAAATCCATCGATTGCCGTATTTAACGTCGAGCAAGGAAAATGTTTACCCTTCTGTGGCTGAATTAAACGTAAGGATGGATTATAGTATCCTTTGCTTGGAATATTAATGCTCACCTGTTCCGACATGCTACATGTACATTTGTATGTTTAAAAATATCAGTACTTATTACAATGTCAGTATTCATTCGCCCTGAAATAAAAAGGATGTCTGAAATAAAATATCCTGCACCCCTAGCCCTGAAACCTTTGTGATTGACAGCTTAACTTTTGCGAGGTATACAAGGCTGTATAGCCCATAGCATTTGTAAACGTTTTCTTTCTTACCGGCACTTTGGGTACTTTTAAACTTGGCAGACACTTTGACGACCTGCTCACAATGTGTGCCGAACTTTTACCTCATGATGACGTCATCACATGTCACGTGACGTCATCTTAAAGGGGCAGTTTTTGAAGCCATATATCTACAAAAGCACAAGTCCGATTAAGTTGAAAAGTAATATATCTACATGTAGGTAGCCCAGTAGGTTTATAAATAAAAATTGACTTGACGTTATGATGACGTCATTACATGTCACGTGACGTCATCTTAAAGGGGCAGTTTTTGAAGCCATATCTACAAAAGTACAAGCTCGATTAAGTAGGTAGGCCAGCAGGTTTATAGATGAAAATTGACATGACGTTATGATGACTTCATCACATGTCACCCGACGTCATCTTAAAGGGGCAGTTTTTGAAGCCACATATAAACAAAAGTACAAGTTTGATTAAGTTGAAATGTAATATCCAGGCAGGTATGCGGGTTCATAGATGAAAATTTACATGACATTATTATAACTTCATCACATGTCATGTGACGTCATCTGAAAGGGGCAGTTTTTGCAGCCATATATCTACAAAAGTACAAGTTCGATTAAGTTGAAACGTGGTATCTAATTTAAAAAAAAAATTATAATTCTTTTTGTAATATATGTTTAGGTCATACACACTTAAATATAAATGTGAAAAATGTGTGACGTCTGATGACCTAATCATGATCATCAACTCCTTGTATGCTCACATTTCGAAAACGATTATGAATAAGCCTACGTGATTGCTTGACCTGTCGTAGACGACCATAAAACGAGATGTTTTGATCCACCATTGAAATCTCAAGAATCAGAATCAAACTACCAAAAACCCCCCAGACCAAACAGCCCTGTGTTTGTCCACAAACACTAAAGCTCTAGTTTATACATTGTAATGCCATGTAACAAAATGTATATAATGGGTTCAGCTCCATAAAAAATATTCCATGCCAACCACACGTGGCATCTGGAGAGTACATTTATCCAGCGGGCACTGGGTGATGGAGAGATCGAAATATTGCACAAATCCAGCCATGTGGTGCTCGACTACCAGCATTTCAAAGTCATCCTGAATGTTTCAATAAAAATATTAAAAATTGTCTGTCTTAAAAGGGGAACAAGGGAAATTCTCTGGTCACATCGAACATACCGATTAATAACGTACAGGGGCCTACTTTTATTTTCTCCTCTGACGAAATCTTGTGGTTAAAAACTCTAGAAGTTTTAGCGAATTTTTTTTTTCGGTTTGGGATCATTCTTTAAAATGCTAATTCAATTAAAGAAATTTAATGTGATTCAACAACCCCCCCCCCCCCCCCTTGTGTCGGTCATTGTGTTCCTGGAATCTCAGGAATTCTTTTAAGAAATGTAGGGGGATATGGTTGGGTATAACAATAGTCTGGAGTGTATAGGGTAATGGCTCTGGCTGGTGGCAGTAACAAAGAACAGGCTTTGATCCAGATATCTGCAGACTAAGCTTAGACTAAGCAGTTTCTAAATATTGATGGCTGGCCTAAGAACGGCCTCAATGACTGGCGACAAACACTTCAGGCGATTATGTAGTTATGAACAAACTTTTGCTACAATTAAATTTGTTGACAATTTTATCGCCATATCGGCGATATCGGGAGGAGAAAAAAAAAACGACTACGAAAAAAATCAATATCGTCGGCCCTAGCAGACGTTGTTCCTGCCTTATCATGATACTGGTTCTTTTCGGGTAAAAACACACTGCGACATGTTTTTTGCTTCTAATTTTGGCATATAGCGCATCGACGCATTCCTTGTGGTCCTTGTAATAGACCCTGTAACTTAGTGTAAGTCTCTCGCATAAAGGTCATGATTGAACTTTCGGGCACCTCTGAGCCGCCGGCTATAGGACTTTTACATTTGTTTTTTGTAATACTTTGTTTTAACGAAGATCTGAACCATGAAACGGCCATAAATATGGATGATAAATTCAAAATTAAATTTACAATAATATGAAAACATGCACGACTGTCTAAATTATTGAGGAAAAGTAAGAAAAAATGTTTGACTTGAGCGTCAGGTTGCAACGTGATTGGCTCATTGTCTGGAAGAGAGAGCCCGGTCTCCAAAACCCCTGTACTGCATGCGCACTAAGTGAACGTACAAACATATGCGAAGACCACCTTATACTGCATATGGTCTACGCTATTAAAGAGGAACTAAAACGGCAAATGTTTTTTTGACTTTTTTGACTTTTTTGACTTATCTGATAGTTTATGCCTCCCCAAAACTAATGTACCGTAATTTTCGGAATATAGGCCGCGGCTTATACGTTGATTCTTACACTGAAAAATGTCCCTGCGGCTTATACTCCGGGCGGCTTATACAGCAACATTTGAAGAATAAAATCAGTCACAGAAGCCGCGCCTCAGCGTGTTGGAAATAAAGGAAACCAGTCCAGAGGGACCGAATTGACTTGCAAATGTACCGTAAGTACCGTTCACACCTCACAAATCGTGTGGTGCGTCTGTTCGTTTTTGTCTGTTTTATCGTTGTGTAATCCATGTTGTTTATTATTTCACTGGTTAACGTAGGGTCCGGCTATCAGAATTTTCAATAATCGATACATCGGAGGTCCAACATCGATTATATTTGATGTCAAAATGTCAAAATTCTGGGACTTAACGAAGCTCTAGTCAACTATTATTAGTATTAAGGATCATGATAAACACATACCTCCACCGCTTTGAGGCTTAATCTACCGCATCTGCGGTCTGCGAATGTGACAAAAAAATACAAGTTGTGTACGTATTAAAGCCTACAAAAACGTATTAAAGCCTACAATAATTGTAGGCTTTAATACGTACACAACTTCCATTTCCAGCGTCCTCTAAAGTAAACAAAATAATGTTTTGTCGCCACATCTTTGCGGAAAAGTCACGTACTTCCGGGGCGCGGGTACCAGTATTGTCCGTAGTAACAAAATCGTGCGCGGGCACCATGCGACGTTCATTTTCACATTAGGAGAATTTTTACCGAAATATTACAATCCATTGCAATCCGCTGAAATCTTTCAGTAAAATATATTCATCTATCTGCATATATATTTATTATTTATCAATTGTCATTCTGGCGATTTAATTTCGTCCTCGTATGTTCCCTGAAGTGGAGAAAAATCCAGACAAAAATCATCTTTCGTTTACAGCAAAACGAATTATTTTCTTCAGATCTAATGAGCGTGCCTAGTTTTGGATTACACCATATGCTACGAGGGATGTTGTTGAATTTCCGAAAACATTGTCAAGTGGAGTAAATGATAACGGGGAAATAAAAATCATATTTGTGTTTGAAAAAGAAGTTACTTGCTTCCAGGCGTATTTGCTTTATATCAAATTTAAAGAAACATTACTTTTATACTGAAATCTTAAGCCGAAACCAATAAACATCCCTTTGCATGAATTACCAAGGCCCCCAAATTTATGAATGGTTGCCAGCACGTACATGTAAGCGCGCAACAAAATCTACTTTGGCCAATCAAAACAACGACTAGCGACACGTGCCGGTGTAAATAGACATGCTCGCCGTTGCTGAGCGGAGTACAGACTCTGTATTATCGCGGTACTGGAAGTGGTTTTTACAATGATCTCAACTTTTTATTCATAGTTGATGTTTGACCAAAACATCCCCTGAATAAAGTACGATATTTTCCCTGTCAAGTTCAAGTTGAATAAAGACGATTAGGCCTGCAAGATATTTCTTAACACCCTGTCCCCCCGGAAGGCGACAAAATTCACTGAGACAAGTCTACTGATTGACGATTGGGGGCGCCATTCACTTTACACGGTGCGTCGTCGTTACGCGTTTTATTTTTTTACCGCACTGTCATTTTGCTCCCGTAAGTTTTTACGATTTCGCGGTGGAAATATCGTCCTTCGGCGTCATTTTGCATTTGTACATGTAGCTGTAGAATGGGAACCAGACAATAGAACTTCCATGGACAGACCACCATTGAAGATTTATGTTAAAATAAAGACGGTACTTTTTAGCAGACACGGTGAGGCAAAAAAGTTTTGGAAAACGTGAATTGATTAAAAATCATTAAAACTCAATAAAAGTCCCGACACAACATTTTATAATCGTCATTGTTATACAACTTAGCAGGAAGTCCTTAATGCCTGATGAACTGGATGAACAATCGCCATACGGTTGGCAACGCAAAAAAAGGAGTAATTTCCGATGCCGCGATAATAAGAGTTGCCGCGATAATTAATAGGGAGTCCGACTAGCGCTTCAGCATGCAACATGATGACTTGTGGTTGGACGACGTCAGCGCCGCGGTGCGGCTTACCGGTGCGGCTAATACGCCAACTTTAAATCTTAATTTACAGATTTTTGCGTGCTGCGGCTTATACCCCGCGCGGCCTATATTCCGAAAATTACGGTAACAAGTTTCATGATTCTAAAAAATCAAAAAAAATGTTTTTGAGCCTTTTCTTTCTGAGCCACTTTGACTCGATTCAGAAAAGGCCGAGGTCAACTGCGTGCCGTATCGCGCGAGTATTGACGTATACGTGTAGAAACATATGACGTCACTGTATTATACGACAATGTTTTACGTAGAGTCTGTACGTATTTTTTGTCTAAGGCTAGTATTACTTGCTGTGCTTTTTGCTCATGATTCAGGAGTAACACTACGATAAACATATTTTAAAGTGTTGACATCTTTGTGAGACACATTTAGAATTGGGGTTGTAGGCTTGTTCTTGCTGAAAAGCTAGTTATGAGTCATACTTTCCTTTGTTTGCAGTCGGCTTTTATTGGAACCTGCGCGGTGAGTTGTGTGTGAGCTGATGCTATACGTAGTCTGGCGACTTTGCCTATGCAGCCATATGCAGCCCTCATAATCTTCTCGGTTAAAATATCCGTTTCTCGGTTAAAACTATAAACAACCACAATTTAACCGTGCTGATTCTCTGTTAAAAAAATACTCGGTTAAAATAGGGGTCGATTTGAGGACCTCTCCTGGAGCCTTGCTCATTAACTCTGTGGTCAGTTTTGCGGAATTTAATCCTCAACGGCCAGACTTGCCTCTCGGTTGTTTGGCCTTTGCTGTTTTTAATCCCGCACGTCCAGGCGAGCTCTTTCGAGCATGGCGCTAATACCTATACTAATTTATTTTTTAACTGTACATAACTGTTCATGATTGACAACTAACTTTGTATGTATCTAGTATTTATACTTTGGAGTAACATGTAGGCTGTGCATTGCTTAAAAAGATGCAAACTCGACGTCAAGAAATGTTTGCCGCGAAATTCGACCCGGGCTCTATGCAAAAACGTGACCTCACTGACTGTGCGGGAAAATCTGCCATTGCCAACTGCCATTTGTTTGCGAACTTTCGCGAACGATGTTTACTCAAAGAGCCCGACGTGACCAGCGATCTCTGCTCGTGTGCGTTTGTTATTTTAATTCACCCAATGAAGAAAATGTAGCCCTGGACGTATCATTTAAATATCCGCGAAGTCAGCGATCTTCGGGGCTTTCTTGATTAAAAGCAAAAAGCCTTGAGAACTTTTCGTTGCAAAATTTGCAAGAGTTCAAATTTATGTTTAACTTTTACGAATTTGCCGTGACGAATACGAACTTGTGTTCGTAACTGTACCGAGTATAAATCCGTTTTGAAGTCAAAAGAATATAACGTTAAAATAAATGTATCTGCAGGTCGAAAATGTTTTTAAAAATGTGTGATAATGTTGTGCTGTCTGTTTTAAATCGATTTAAGTTGACTGCCTTTGAAAAAAAAATGGAATCCCCCCAAAAAATATATCTAAGGACTCCGATCGACCAGATATTGTTTGTGGGCCGGGTAAAGTTATGACCGTCATAGGATAAAACTAAATTTCAGTCTTTAAGTTGCAAGCAACTCGCCATAAAATGCTCTGATGTAGGCTCAAAACTATATTTCCATTCAGTTGTGAAAAAATGCAACTTTTTCAACCATCTGAGCAAGATTTTCTACAGTTGAATTCCTTCCTCCATGATTGAACGGACAACGTGGGTTTGCTGGGGCTTTGTAATCCAATACTCGTGGGAAGAGAACACGACACCGAACCCGACATGGCGCCACGAATCATGGACTGCGTGTACGTCGGGACTGGGCCGTCTGACACGGCGTGGATATGCCCTACGCGCCGGCCGTGCCCGTACTTTTTCAGTTTTGGCAAGGTGACACAATAAACTATTTCTTTGATGTGGGGATGTGGGAATCGTGATGAAGCATGAAAAGGATTGTGGTATAATTATCATGTTTTGGTATTAGAAAAGTGGGTTTTTTTAACAACCAGTGAGAGCTAACGTAATTGCTTTGTTCATTCAAATAATGTCAACGTCAAGAAAGTGAACTGTTTTACTTAATTTGGTTATTTTTTGTCATCCATACAGTTCCTTAAAGATGTGAGGCAGATTCATAGACAGCATGGCTTTTCACTGACGATGGGGAGTGGAAACTTACCTGCCTTTCCCGATCCTTGTTTAGTACTGTCATCAAGTTGTGCATTAAGAATTTGAATTAATTTAGAAAGCGATTGGTTGACAGCTTCTGAGTTATTGTGCTGGCTTTTGACAATTTTATACGTCCTCTCCCCTTAAAAACAATGCCAACAATTCAAATTTTATTAAAAAGATTAATTGAATCATAATTTTGTACTATATAAGGTGAAGACATGTTCAGCGTCCCCGTCTGCTTCCTTTTTGGGGGTTGTCTCGATTAAAAACAAATTACCATTGGAAAATGAGGTTAAGAAAAAACACCAAAAATGTCAACCGATCCATCGGGAAAATAAAATATAAGCTTACGCAAGCTATTAAAACCACTTTAAACATGTTCAATTCTGTTGCCAATATGTTCAATTCTGTTTTCCAACATGTCTCTTTCATTTTCGAGTCTTTGAACAGTTGAAAAAATACGGTTGTTTATAAAAGAATGACGCTAATAAAGATGTTTTTTTTTTTTACTTGCGTAATGATATTTGAAGTAATTTTAATTCGTCGTATGCTTAATAGCAGAAGGTCATAAATAAGGACGAAAAATTGATGTTCAAATTCTTGTTTTTGGGGTAATCGATACAGTATTGGAATATCGTCAATTTGATACATTTCGTCTCAAGGGGCTACGTCATTCTGACGCAATATACAAAATGAAATGGACCCAAGGGGATTTTGCATTTGTGTTTCCCAGCAAAAGGGCGTGTACCTATGTAACAATACATAATAAAAGTGCTTTCACCTCTCCACTTCAGTGGGGCGTAAGCGAAGTTTGTTCCTGGCCGGCAAAAGGCATTAGCATTAGCTTTAGCGCACGTTTATAAAGCCAGAATGACTTCCCGGCAAAAGGTTATTAACATAAAGATTTAAATAACTTTAAAATTAAGTAATATTGGAATTATCAATAATGTTTAACCGACAAAAATTCAACCTTTTGCGATTCTTAATTTAGAAATGCAAACATATAAACTTTAAAGTAAATTTTCTCGGAAAGTGTAATTACGCGTCAAAGCGTCCTTAGATCCTCAGAACATCAGTGTTCCTGGAAAAAAAAAAACCAGCAGCGGACTGTGCAAACCACAAACGAGCTTTGCGCGTTGAATAATTACACCACATTAGGGCCGGGACGGCCAGTACCGGTCATGTACTACTGTACTTGTACAAAACTACAATGTACATGTAGGCCTATCTTTGGGGAGAATAGCATGTGCCTGGTCAGGAAAAAAAATTCTGAAATGTAATAATTGCAGAGATTTGGAAGATTATATAATTTTGAAGCTGAATCTAGTAGAATTTCAAAGGCAAATGTGTCAATGTGCAGGGCGTGTAACCTTTCCAAGTATGTATGGTGTGCACACAAAACAGCCGTTTGTAACTGCAAGGGCGCGCACGTGCACTGCAAGGTACAGATCTAGCCAGTTTGGCTCATAGCCAAGAAAAGCGTGGGACTGCTCGTAGCGCGCGAAAACAGACAGGTAGGTTGTTATGACGACGGATTCCTCCACCAATGGGCTGATGCTGACATTCCAGAGGACCGCCCAAACATCATGGGGATTGGATAAATTCGACAGGGCACGTCCATAGCAACTATATCACCTAGGTATATCACCAAGGCAACATTGTAATGACGTGTAGACTCGTACATATTCTGATTAACTTACCGCACATGTCTACCAAGATACTGTCTGTTAATTATTAACAATAATTATAGTTGCAAACGTAATTTTTGTCAACTGCATTTTCCTCGGAGTATTTATGGAAACTTTTGAAAACAACAGGCAGTGTATAGGACTGCTCTAAAACCCCCAAGTAAAAAAGGATAAACAAATGATGTTTAAAGTTGCTGTATAGAATCCACCACCGCCCCCCTCCCACTCTCTGTCCACCAACACCGATAATGCATATGGTACACAACTTTAACCCCTTGTGTACGGATGACGCCAAATGGCGCGAAAAACATTGCCACCAGGCCGGATGATGTCTACAGACACCATTTTCTGCATTTTCAATCCATTGATAGATGTTGTCCGTTTCGCTTAGCTGCAAAGCCGTCATGGCACCCCGGTCATGGCACCCCGGTGCCTCCCTGTAATAATCGTACTCAAGGGGTTAAAACCACACTTTTTGTCCCGATATGTCTGAAGAGCCCGCCTCCCCCAAACAATAAAAACACAGATAAAAAAAACCCCAAAAAATCAAATAGACAAACTAAAACAAAATTCCCCACACAAACCAAAATATGCCGGGCAGACAGATAAAAACCATAGAAAGAAATATGGGGGATGGGGAAAGAAATGGAGAAATAATACTAATTGTAAGCTTCGCATTTAATTGTAAACTGAAACGCTGCAGAATGCACACAGGGGTAGGCCTACATTTAAACAAAGTATTATAGACGTGGATACAATTGCGCCAGCTGGTGAGTAAAAAAAATACAATGCACCGTTTAACGGTTGAAAGGACCACCCAAACTTAAATATTTTCACTTATTAGATAGAAAGAAAAAATCTTTTTAGCTGGTTTTGTTTTTGACGACAGTTTCGGAGTCTTCCAAACCATCGGCACACCTGTCATTCCTGTTGAAAAAAAATAGGAAAATATAGTCAACGGTAATGCAGCAGATTATTGCAATTTTATTTGTAAAATGATATACAGTTTCATTGGACATTTACAATCACCTGTTGCCGGCGAGCCTTTCCTCTACAATAATCTCTACAAGAAAGCACATGGTCGCTGACTCCGCGGATATAACGTCCGCATTATTTCTAAGGTGAATAAATAGGCCTACATGCAGCTGAATTAAAATAAACGCATGAGTGAAAATGATTCGCGAACAGATGACCCTTATTATAGCAACGGCAAAATTCCATGAATGTTCGCTTACAGCTCCATGCTAACAACAACCAGCCAGCGAAGTTTTGTTTATAGAAAAGAACACTGAATTGGATTAAATATAAGTGTCAATTAGTAATTCCTAACGGAACGTTGCTGTTTGTGGACCGTCCTTGTACGCACGGTTAAAATGAGTGACTCTTTGTTTGGACAGGAAGAGGGTTTAGCGCTGAATAACAATGGTAGGAGGATTGGGTGGAAACACGGTTAAAAAGCAAGAGAGATTGAGGCTCGGTGTACACGGTTAAAATGTGGTTGAAACGCGCGTGGATTTATTTTTAACCGAGAAACCGAGAAGATGTTTATAGTGATAAGGACCCGCACCTTCTCAGAACCATACACACAATTTCTGTTATAAGGTACATGTACCAGACTCAATTGCATGCAGCGCATGCGGTACCGTGCGTGTACAATGCATGTTGAGTCAAGCGAGCGTGGACAGGGAGACGGCCGGGGCTGTGGCTGCTCAAGACGGCAACCGCAGGCGACGTCGTCGCGGTGGTGCGCGTGAGTCCGGGGCACGATTGGAATGCTCGGTGCCTAGAGTTGGAATGGCTCCAGCCTTCAAACGGAATTGTGCCTTCAAACCCAGCTGAGTTTTCATACTATTAACACTATCATCTATACAGTCTTTGGCGAAATGTTCTGCACATATTTTCAACCATTTCGACAGCCCAAAATCAGATATTGTATTGTCTACAAAGCAGACCCACTGTCGCCTTTGAGCTCCATTCAGCACCGTGGGAATCGCAGTAAGGTTAGGTCAGGGTTTTGTCGCTGTTCCTCGTGCAACCCCCAACTACACACGATTGAGGCATAATGATTATCTCAGAACCATGCTCATACTGAAATAATATCAAAATTAGACAAAATAGACGGCAAAACGGAGGAGTTAGGTCGACAAAAACTCTTCAGCAGCATCAACTCCACGTACGTACATGCATAGTGTTTGGCTGTAGCATCAACCAACTCTACACGTGTTCGTCACGGGGTCACGTACATACATTTAACATACATAATGAGCTTTCGCGAAACAGGATAAATGGTTCAGAATAACAACCCTTTTTTTTAAATAAAAAAATTCCTCTCGTCTGCAAACTAATCTCCATCAGTTAAAAGAGTATTTAAACTTTCGGAAAAGTCCAAAAAGTCAAAAAAAAAATTGCCGTTTTAGTTCCTCTTTATAAAGACTGGTGCGTGAACCACCAGGACAATACTTGAATAGTATAAAAACCTGGCCTTCCAGCATACATGTACCTGCAGGTAGATTGCACCCAATCAGACCTACAGTTCTCTAGATATAGGACCTTAAAGTATGTACCTTTCAGATGACGTCACGTGACCCATGATGACATCATCGTGACGGCACTTGTCAAGCAAACATTTGCGTCGTGGTCTTCGCCTGTGTCAAGATTTGAGTCAATCTGATCAATGATTGTAAAAAGTTTTAGAGTAGAATGAAATTTGAAAAATTTAAAAATTCAAATAAAATCTTGACGTCACTTCGGATTTTACATGCTGGTGACAATATCTACGTAACCACCAATTTTCATGACGATCGGACCTACCCTTCAGCACATTTTTGATGACATCATCATGACGTCACACACTTGTCACATTTATAAGTATGCATTACATGCCCAAACAAACCTACATTGATGAGATATGGCTGATGAGTTCTGTTGATGAGATATAGCTTAAAGGTTAAAAAACAAAAACAAAAAGCTATTAAATCGTATAATGACGTCATCATGACGTCACCTAAATTTTCATCTATAACACATGCTTGCTAAGGCTGTTCGATATGACGATATTTACCGATATTTTGATATTTTTTTCATATCGAAAATCGTATTTGCCCCTTTAAACAAAACACCGGAATATCGGGGAATTTGATAAATCAAAGAATATCGTGATATTGCTTTTCGCAGCGTTTAAGATTTCTCTATGTGTGTATTAAGTGTGGATTAGTCAAGATTACATGTACCGTGCTCGAATTTCCAGTTATTTCCAATAAATTTGACGGTAGAAAACATGTACATGTAACGTATGATGTACATGTACCATGGAGGAATAAAAAAATACATACATGTATGTACTAAATGTGTTGTTTCTTGGATCGTTTTCTAAACCCAGACATAACTTCTCCGGACCGTTCATTATAGCGCACATGTGTGTGTGCATGCATGCATGCATCCATCCATCCGTCGTTGGTAGTCTTGGTCAAGTGCAAACAACCACACTGAATGCTACATGTACCGTATTATTCCTAGTGTACAATGTATACAATGGTACTTACGTACATGCAGCTAACGTGTTGCAAACTTCGTCTGGAGAAAAGGCTACTAAGACCTGGGGGTTAGAGCAATTGGTTCAATAACTCCAAACCCTAAAGCGCATCTGCGCGTGCGCGTTGCTTTGTTGCTAGCCTTCGTCAAGTGCAAGCAACCGCACTGAATGCCACTATCTTATTCCCAGTGTACAATGCACGTACACACAGCTAACGTGTAGTGAAATTTGTCTTGAGAAAAGACAAACACGTGCTAGAGCTAGAGCATATGAAGCATGCACGATATGGGGGGAAAAGGGGAACCCCCTCTTTTGTGTTGGCCATTGTGTTCTTGGAATCTCAGGAATTCTATTCAGAATTCTAGGGGGATGTGTTAGATAATAATCTGAAGCGTGCTTAGGGTATAGGGATATAAGGGGGGGTGTACTGTTTTCCCCCATATCGTGCAGGGTATCAGCTAGAGGGCGCTGCCGTCGCACCGCAGTAAGGACGTCTTGGAACCAAGACTACCATGGACCATGCAGACATGTGTGTAACATAAACGACGAGTACCATGCCAGCGCAGTGACAATTACTTTTCAGTTACATTATGCAGCGATAGTTATTGGTGACCAATGAATGAATTCCTCATCAGCCAGAAGGTTCGGTGAAAAGAAAGCCAAGTCTGGAAAGAATTTACTTTTCTGACTGACTACAAACTGAAACAGTAGTATAGAGCAAAGCTCTGGATTATGGACGACGATAGCAACTTGGATATTGCTTCAAAGGTAATGTAGTAAGGCTGTTCGATATCCATTTATTTTGATACCGAAATATCGGCAGAAAAATATCGCGATATTCGATATTATCGTGATGACGTCACCTTTTCATTACCGGAAGAACGGAGGAATAAAACAAATACATGACGGAAGTCACCGCGGCATCATGAGATCGGGGCCACCGGCGCGGGATCGGGCCCGCCGGGATTGAGCGACAGGAACGGGGGGGGGGGGTTTGACAAACCTTTCCTTCGCTTGTTGAGTATTTGGAGTTTTACGACATTTACCTTCAGTTGGCTACTTTATGGCACTCCAGAAAGACTAGCGTTTGTTTCTATTTCAGCATTAGTAACACAGATGATAATACCATGGACAATCACATGCGAGCTGTCAACAAACGATCGTGTCGTATATTTTGTGAAGAAGACATGACATTGCACAATGTACAATGGATACGCGGCACGTGTTTTAATCTTTTCTCAAGACGCGACGCAGTTCGCTACACCTAACTACGTGTGCCTTGTACACTGGGGAAAGACGGTGGCATTCAGTGCGGTTGATTGCACTTGACCAAGGCTAGCAACAAAGCAACGCGCACGCGCAGATGCGCTACAGGGGTTGACCTTATTGCAAACAATTGCCATACCCCTCGATCTCAAGATGAGTTCGCAAGCGTGTAGGTACGTACATTGTACACTGGGAATAAGACGTTGTTTGCACTGACGTACCGCGCGGAAGGTAAATCGCGCGGAGCGGAGATGTCATGTCGGGGTTTAGAAAACGGTAAAAGAAAGACACATTTAGTGCATGTACATGTATGTATTTTTTGTATTCCTCCATGGTACATCATGATACATTATATACTATTCCAACCGTCCAATAATTGGAAATAACTGGAATTTCGAGCAAAGTAAACTGGACAAATCCACACGTAATGCTGCCAAAAGGAACATATATCGCGATATTCTTCGGTATATCGAATTCTCCGATATTCCATTTTGTTTAAAGGGGCCGATACTATTTTCGATATGAAAAAAATATCGAAATATCGAGTAGTATGTAAAGGAGCATATAAGACTACCCCCAAAATTTGCTGTATAGATATACATTTACATCAAATTTTAGATGATTTTAAGAATTCCAAAATCATCTAAAATTTGTCTAAAATTAAGCAAGATTTTTGTGTATAGATATACACAAAAATTTAAACAAAAATCTAGAAAATAAGAGTGTTTTTTAGTCGCTTACCCCCCGAACTACGTTATTCTGGGCCTCCTGAGCTAAAAACATCGCCCAAAAACCAGTCTTAAAAAAAAAAAAAAAAAAAAAAAAAAAATAAAAAAATAAAATAATATCTTATTATAAGATGGTGAATGCGGTGGGAAAAAAAGCAATTTAGAAAAGTATACCGAGAAATATTCTCTTCGTTTAGGAGCGCCAACAGGGCGTGGTAATACGTATATCAGACGAGATTATATATCAGCGATAAAAAAGAATGAGACACTTTATACAAACTTGCGGTATAAATCTAAAAAGACTCTGGAAAAATTAATTTCTGATAACGAAATAAAGTTGGGTGAGCCCACAGGTAAGAGAGGGCAACATACGAAAAAGGATTAAATATTGTAGTTTTTCACGAAACAACACCCAAACAATTTAAAACAGTTTACGTAATTACGAGATGCTCATCTACGAAATTCAAACCGATCCTTTAGCATTTTAAAATGAAAACAAGGGTAAAATCGTAAATACATTAGCTGACTCATCGCACGAATTTGGGAACTACATGTATAAATTCCAAATCGTATTTAAGATTGTCTTTAGAAAAATCGATTATGTAGCCGAGACTCACGTCGATGTTACTAGGGTATTTACAGGACCCCAATCGATCGTATTAAATCAAGAATCGATAGACTCGATAGACTCGCGAGCGCAACAACAGATGGATGTTATAATCGAAAAAATAGAAAACTTTCTAGAAAAAGGAAGCGGGTTTATCATTAATGATTTAAAAGCGCTATACATCAACGTTTCTAGATATCAGCCGATAAGAGGTAGTTCTTATATTCCATTACCCCCGCCAATTCGTCGTAAACTAGCGGTTGTAAACATAAAAAATAAAATCAGCAATGCATAAGATGGTGTTTGAGAGCTGCCCTATCAAAATTTAAGCCTTCTGTCAAAGAATCAATTAAAAATAATGCCAATTATAAAATTCATTACGATCAAACTTCAATCTACGAAGAAAATGATGACTTAGACTTTACCGATGTAAAATTTCCCACGCCCATTACAGATATCGACAAGATCGAAAGACAGAACAATCTCGCTATCAACGTTTTTGGTTATGAAGGGGGCATGATTTGCCCACTAAAAATAACCAAAAACATTGATGAGAATCTCGTCAATCTGTTGTTATTTTCTGAAAAAGAGAATAATCATTATTGTTGGATAAGAAACATCTCTAGACTATTATCTAAAGAAACCGGCCACCACGGACGTAAATATTTTTGTATGAGATGCCTGCAACATTTTTCGAAACAATCTATTCTAGACAAACACGAGATAGATTGCGAAGGCATTTGTGAAAAACCTGCAGTAGCGGTATTACCGGATAAAACAAACAAAATTCTAAAGTTTAAAAACTATAAAAATAGACAGCCAGTGCCTTTTGTCATATACGCAGATTTTGAAACTATCTTACGGCCACTCGTCGACAACGACGATGACCCCCCTCCAACATCTATCAAAAAGACTCGCGAACACGTCGCTTGCGGATATTCTTATATCGTAATAGGACCCGATGGTAGAGTTCTAGGCAAACCTAAGACTTATAGAGGGGAAGGTGCGACGTCAGATTTTTTTATCCAGTTTAACTCCAGAGAAAGATAGAATCAATGAGATATTTGAACAACACAAAGATATGATTTTTACCCCGCAAGATAAAATCGATTATGAAAAGGCTAAAGACTGTTGGATTTGCGGGTATTCTCTCAGTCGTAAAGAAAATACTTGCGAATGCGAATGTCCGGAGC
The DNA here is from genome assembly GCA_037893225.1 of Hippasteria phrygiana. Classification (NCBI taxonomy): domain Eukaryota; kingdom Metazoa; phylum Echinodermata; class Asteroidea; order Valvatida; family Goniasteridae; genus Hippasteria; species Hippasteria phrygiana. The sequence goes on from JAZGUH010000143.1 coordinate 649,509, forward strand.
AAATTGGAGAAGAATTTGATTGCGAACCTAAATACCACAATCTAGATACAAAAACTCCGAAAGAACTACTAACAATCATCGAAGACGAGGGAATAAAATTGGGAGAACCTAGTGGAAAAAGAGGTCAACTCCTTAAAAAAGACTTGCTACGCGCTATATGGTATCATCCTAAACCTAGAAGATTTCAAAGAGTTGAAGTAGACAAAAATAGCAAACATCCTCTAATATTTTGTGACTTGTGCAATAAAGAGATATACGCGTTTAGAAAATGTAGAGATCATTGTCACATCACTGGTAAGTACAGAGGAGCTGCGCACATCGCTTGCAACTTAAAATTACAAATAAAACCGAGGGTAACAAAAATACCAGTCGTAATTCATAATTTAGAAAATTACGACGCACATTTAATTATGCAGAGCATTGCTGAAACTAGGTCGGCTAACTTGTATACCTAAAACTTCGGAAAAATATATTACATTTTCAGTAGGTCAACTTAAATTTATAGATTCGTTTAATTTCTTATCTACTTCGTTAGCCAAACTAATAGCTGCTAACCCGAGAGAGGTTTAGCGATGAGAAAGAACGATGACGTAGACATCGTCAACAACGGTAGAACCAACGTTGACGACGACGACGACGTCGTTGACGATGACTTCATGGCCACCATCGGCGAGCACTTCGCCGACGGTGTTGCTGTAGACGGCGACGTCGACAGTGACGACGGCGACGAACCTGTATTTAGCGAAAAAGAACTTACAATGTACTCTAAACGAAATAAGTTCTGATTATGATCTAATTAAACGAGATCTCTTGATTAAAAAAGGTGTATATCCGTACGAATATATGGATAGTTTTGACAAATTTGATGAAACTAGTTTACCACCAAAAGAGTCTTTTTATAGCACATTGACTAATAACGATATATCTGACGAAGAATACGAACACGCTAAAAAAGTATGGCAGATCTTTGATATTAAAAATATGGGCGAATATCATGATCTATACGTAACCACAGATACTCTATTATTAGCCGATGTATTTGAAAACTTTAGAAATACATCGGCTAACAATTATGGATTAGACCCGTGTCATTATTTAACGCTATCATCGCTAAGTTTTGCTAAAACACTCTAAAGTAAAACTCGAATTATTAACGGATATAGATCAGCACTTATTTATAGAGAAAGGAATCAGAGGAGGGATATCAAGCTCGCTATGCTAAAGCTAATAACAAGTATATAAAAGAAACTTACGATTCTAATAAACCTAGTTCATATATTACTTACCTAGATGCTAATAATCTATACGGCTATGCTATGTCTTAACCATTACCATGCGGCGAGTTTAGATGGGTCGATGAAAAGAAATTACCTCTATTTACCGATGAATACTTGCACGAGTTAGATGATGGTGGTTATTGGGGATATATTTTAGAAGTAGATCTAAAATATCCCGATCAGTTACACGACTTACATAACGGTTTACCTATGGCGGCTGAAAATGTAAAGATAGACACAGATTGGCTTTCAGCATATCAATTAGATCTACTAATAGAAACAAACGCTAATACTTCAAACGAAACCAAGTTAGCTGGCACTGCTTACAAAAAAGAAAAGTACGTACTTCATTATACAAATCTTAAATTTTACCTCGCTCACGGTTTAGTGTGTACTAAGATACATAGAATATTAAAATATAAACAGATGCCTTGGATAAAATCTTACATCGATAAGAATACCCAGCTAAGAAAAAAAGCGAAGGTAGAGTTTGAAAAAGACTTTTTTAAATTGATGAATAACGCGGTATTTGGTAAGACTATGGAAAATGTTAGAAGCCGAACAGACGCCCAACTGGCTAGGGTGCACGAAGAAGATAGAATTCGAAAAATTATGGCTAAGCCCAATTACAAGTGTGCGACGATATTTAAACGGTGCGACTTACTTATGATAGAAAAGTATAAAACCAAAGTTAATTTGAGAAAACCAATCTATTGCGGTTTGGCGATTTTAGATCTAAGTAAACTTTTAATGTATGCGTTTTATTACGATCACCTAAAAGTAAAGTATGGAGAAAACGTGAAAATGATATATACAGATACCGATTCATTACTTTTACATATAAAAACTGAGGACGTGTATAAAGATATGGAAAAACAATCCGACTTGTACGATTTTTCTAACTATCCAGAATATAACTTTTTATACAACGATTCAAACAAGAAAGTCATCGGTAAATTTAAAGACGAATGTGGTGGAAAACCGATTAAAGAAGTAGTTTGCATCAGATCAAAAATGACATATCTTAGACGATGGAATTCACATGCTAATGCATGGGCATTATAAAAGATATATCTTAGGAGATTATGAGTAAAAAAAAAAAATTCGAGAACGTTTTTTTTTTAAATGATAAATTAAAAAAAAAAATATAATAAAAATAACTTATAAAATAATGTGTAATTGGTTAAACGTTGGAAAGCTAACTACTTGTAAAAATGAAGGACCTTGGTGTCTAAAACATTTTGGAATACGCGATCAAGCGCCTAAGCCGTGTTTGATTTGTGGTTTTGGAACTCAATCAACTACGCAACTTTGTATGAATCATACTTTAAAAAGAAGGCAGCGACTAGAACGCATTGAAACGATGTCTAAAACTAAGTATAAAAGAGTTTTAAAAGAACTAGATATAAAATTTAATCCACGAGAACATAAATGTTTGTGGTTACTTTGTAAAAGTTTAAATCTCTGTAATATAGCAGTATCAAAGTGTGATATATATTGTCCCATGCATGCGCAGCGATTTAAAACAAACGGCAGAGCCTTAGACCCCTGTAATGTCTGCGGTCGAGGTACTTTTTCTAAAAACGGTAATTGTACCGAGTGTAATAAAAAACAGGAATCACTAAAGATTAGAACAAGAATTTTTATAAATATCTACTCGAAAAATAAATTTCTTATGGTTATTATCGATTAACTCGCCGTCGTAGTCTCTGAAAGAAAAACTCAGTTCGGGTATTTTACTCCTAATTAGCGGTATGACAGTTTTTCTTTTATTCTGTATAGTCGCGATTACATCGGATTTATCGTATATAATCGGTATAATGTCTAACAAGTGCGTGCTCCTTCCGTTATAGAAATTATTAGACGTAGATAATTCGCCGCAATGTAAAAAAATTGCATTCACGTAATTAATATTATAATTTCCTACAAGTTCACCATCAATTATGGGAAACCAAATAGGGGGTAGACCAAACACTTTTTGAGTATGTTGATCGAAACTAATGAAAACATCAATAAACCCCGATACCATACCGGCATTAAAACTAATTTTTTTATTAATCTTGTCCGCGGAAACTGTAATCAAAGTTAATTGATTAAGTTCGGTTATTAATCTATCGATATAATAATTTCCAGCTGGAATTACCATTTCACCATTAGTTCTATCATCGGTTTTAAGGGCAGACACCAGAAATACACAGACCGTTCGCACGCGTCCGGACGGGTTCCTTCCCGTTCTGAACGGCCTCCGTTCCTTCCCCGTGCCGAACGGCCTTTCGAACACGTTCCTTGGAAAGCTTGTATGAGAGTGTATTGTTATGTTAATAGGCCGTTCCTTTGCGTGCGTGAACGGGTCATCACTAAAGAAGATCCGAAGTGCATGATGCTTAGGGAAAAACTCTGTACCGAATTTAGCTTGGAATTAAATCTGATTTGTAATTTGAAAACCGGACATCGACTGCCATTATACACGGGGTCATACACCTTCCAGTTTTTGATAGCCAGTAGGCCTATTGTCACAGTTCTTTTTCGCAGTGTTCAAATTCCTCAGTGAAATATCACAAAGGCCTATGCCTAACATTTCAGTCCAATCATGAAGCTAGCCTGAAAAAAATCTTCCTTGTCATTGGTTATATTCTCACAGGCCTATATCAACAAAGGTGCCGACTCAAAGAATTTTCCCTGACCCACTTATCTCCGAAAAAAGATACCGGTAGATCGTATTACTTATGTTGTCAGTCGGCTGTCAATCATTGACTGGAAAGCTCTTCCGAGAATTTTTTAATTTATTTTTTAAATCACTCGTAATTTTATTATCCGGATGAATTTATTCCTCTCTTGGTCCCAACCGTAAATCACAAGAATCCTAGTCTAATGCCAAGTAAGCCAATACCGAAGAATTTGTTTTTCTGTTCTCGTTAGTAATAGTCTGAAAAAAATCCACTGCCTAGTAAATTCCCAAATTCCCTCATTATCTAATTAAAGAAATTCTATGGGTAACAGCGCTTATTATCTGCTTGTCTTGAATTCACTAACTAGCTAGTCCATCCGTAAACAAGACAAAAAAATGAAGCATTGCTTATTGCTTGCATCATCCATTAATTTAAACAATCTGAAAATCTTTTTCAAAAATTTACGGAACTCCCAAACACGTTCTCAGCAAATTTCAGGAGGAAATTTAATACGATTTATGTCCAGATTTCTTTTAATCTAACAAAACACGATCTCCTTCCTATGTCATTAAATTAACAGGCCTTTGAAAAAATGCTTCCTAATAAATGGCCATTTCAAGATAAGAATAAAATTTGTTGCATTATGATATTCATCTTCCTGTATAGTGCAGAAACCTCCGCTGGAGTACATGTATACTCGCGCACATTATTATATCTTGTGTTATCTTTGGTGTATATGAAAAAAAAAAAATTCTGAGCCCCGGAGCATATATTACGTACCCTTCATCAGTAATATTCCAAAGATTAAGTTTATTTTGGGTTCTCTAGTTTTTGGCGAGCTGCAATACAGATGCGTGCCTATTTGTTTTGTTATATTAAAATGGATAGAATGAGATTCGGATGGAGATGGGATTGGATTAATATTAGTTGTAGTGAGGATGGAGGTGGTGTGGGGCATCCCCCTCCCGCCTTTAGCAGCGAGCCATGACGGCTTTGCCGCAGAAAAAAGAACGAACTTCAAAGATTTAAGGGGAAATTTATTTTCGGTTTTCTGATTTGGGAGGAAATATGCATTGATTGTTCTCATTTATTCAGTCTACGGCCATTATATTCTTAGGCTAAATATAAATGTACGTTACACTTGTAAATAAAATACTTTTGAAAAGTCCTGGTCTTCATTTTTAGGAGGGGGTACTGGACTTATGCTTAGTTCTTGTTTTCGAAGGAAATAAACTGTGGAAGACTTCTATGTTACTTGAGAAATGGACCTATCAATGAATTTCAAATGTTTTAATCAGAGCCGAAAAAAAATATTTTTAAAGGTTATACTTCTAATTACTATTGTTAACATTGTTATAACAGTATTTTTATGACGTTGGTAGACATGGTATAAGTTAAACATGAATATGTATGAAGCTATACACGTACGTCACAAGCTAATTGTCTAGGCAATATTGTTACTATGGACACGCCGTCAGATCTGAAATTCCCATGTTTGGGCGGTCCCCTGGATTGTTAGCATCACCTCATTGGTGAAGTAATATCGTCGTCATGACTTGACTGTTTTGCGCTAGGAAAAGTTTCTACACATATTCTTGGCTATGAGCCAAACTGCCTACGTCTGTCTTTTGACGCGCCAAGACTATTGTTTAGAGTTAAGTTGCCAACGGCTGTTTAGTGTGCTAACTCATTCAGCTTAGACTTAGGAAGGAATTTTCAATATATTTTTTTCATACCAGGTTCATAATTTAATCAAAGAAAGTAAGAATGATTGCAGATGTTAAAGTAACATAAATCATCCAAGTATAATTCGTATTATGTTTGCCTCTGGTACTGCAGTTTTTGGAGTTTTAAATCTGTGCAACTAGTGGGGTATTCTGAAAAATGGAATAATCACATTGTCAGGGTCCACTTGATAATGTATTTAATACACAGTACACACTTTACTGAATCTGTTTTGTTTATTATCAGATACTGCCAGCTTAGTTGTTTTATGCTAAAATGTCGACACATTAAAATCTTCATAAACGATGCAAACATTAACTGGATATGTTTTAAGCTCAACAAAGAAATTTGGCAAAAGTACATGTACATCGTTCAGCCAATCATAGTAATCTGATCAGAAATCATGTTCACACTTTCAAATTCTTTTTCAGGAAGGTTGTATACGTAAAGCCAGCGTCAAAATCATTAAACAAAATAGATTGTTTACTAATGCTGATAATCCTGATAATAACAGAAGGCTTCGAAATAGTAAAATGGAATGGTAAAATAATTGGAAGTGTCATAATAACCACAACTCCTATTGTCAAGAACGAACGAGTCCGTGCCCCTACAATGTAGTACCGGTATATTAAACCATGGAGTTAGGAAACTCCATGATTAAACCATAGAGCTCTATGGTATAACTGAGCATTGGCCGACAAACTGTAGTCATGTAGGCTGTAACATCTGTTGGGGTTCTTGGCTTGACACTCAATGTCAAGAGTCGAGTCCATTGCAAGTTTCATCAGCCCGTCGTGACGGTGCAGCATTGTTTGCAACTACAGAGCTCAAAATCCGCCTGCAAATTCACAGGCACAAGGAAACGGGAGAGATCGAGAAGGTGCGTGGCGCACGCTGTTCATGTATCGTTCATGTATCGCCCGGTATGTAGCATGATGACCGTACACTGCGTGCGGCGCGGGCAGCACTAGCAGCCGGCCCCACACTGTACAAGTACAAATGTATGGTACTGTACTTTATGCATCTAGCACAGTACACACGCACAGCGCATAGGGCCGGCAGGCCCTGAACATGTACAATGTACATGTACGTACAATGGGGAGCACGCTCTTGGTGCGTGATACGAGTTCATTGCTTTCTTATTTGGTTGCCCTAAACTTGACCCGAAACTGAAACAGCCGTCAGCACGTGTTGCAAGTCTCGGAGTCATCCTGGGAATTTCCCACGCACAGGTACATGTAAACCAGACAGAGCAGAAACTCGCCGTTCCCAGGCAACATAATTACCATGGCAACATAAGAATTTGATATTTACTAGAGTGTTGAAAATTCTATTTTTGTCAACTACATTTTCCTGGGAATATTTCGACAAATATAATACAATTAACTGTTTATGGAAACTGATTTGAAACAACGGACAGTGTAGGCCTACATGTACGTACCTAACCCCCCAACCTAAAAAGGTAAAATTGCACCATATTTTGAAGACGGATTCAAGATCGAATAAAATGTTATTCCCATTACTAGAGTTGTCATCCTCTCAAAACAATGCTGGATAGAATACACAATGTCAAACCCTCTGTTCCCCTTCCCGTCTGTATCCAACCATGGAGGAAGAACAGTCCCAACACCGGATAAATTACCCCCAACAATCAAGGGGAGCCCGTGAAGAAAGAAACTATACTGAAATTTGTCGCACGCGCCCAGCCCAATTGGATATGGGAGGCGCAACACGGAACCATTGACCAATGAAAATAAATACTATACGGCACGCAAAAAACAATTCAGCGAAGCTGGCATTACTTTTAATTCAACCGTAACTTGAGAAACAAAAAATGATACTTTAAGAGTGAACAATGGGCTGCATAAAAACCCTGGGCTGGAGTCAGCGTAAGTTTCGCAAGGGCAAAAAAATCCGCTGAATTATTTACATGAAACCCTTCAATTATAAAAAAAAAATGTACCCGGGTTAGATTACAATGAAGTTTTAACATAACTGCTCACAAACATCGACACAGTAAAAACAAAATAAGTTAGTTTACAAAAATCGTTAAGCTAGATTTCCGATGTGTACGGAAAAAAGTGTGAAATTTCTCAACTATTTTCGGCATGGGCAGTTTTTGTTTTGTTTTAGTATTTTTCCCCATGGCAAAAGTGACACGTATTTAACGTTATCTTATTTCATTTATGCATTTATTTTGACGGAAATTTTGAGGTCGTCGTGTCTTCCAAACCCGGTCGGCACCGTTGGGAAAAATGGGGAAATATAATCATTTTCCCGATGGCGGTGTTTGCCAAGGACTGCCCGTATTTTCGGGCCATTCCTGCAGCGACGATTGGACACGTTTTTCTTCGCATACTTTTAGTGCCACAGGAGAATGTAGCGGTGCACAGACCGTGACGGGCCTTTTGTTGTAAAGGAACGCGTGCAGAACAGGGGGGGCCGTGAGCACGCGTGCAGAACGGGTGAGGGAGAACAAAAGATTGCGTTCCTGCCGTCCGGACGCGTGCGAACGGTCTGTGTATTTCTGGTGCCTGCCCTAAATGTCCTCCATCCTATAGTCATACGTTGACCTATATTATAAAAACCGATGGCAAATATCGCGCTGTTTAAACTCATACAGTAATTTCCATTAGAGTTATCTATAGGTTTTGACAAACTAAAAGTTTGTTCGTTACCGACCATTTCAAAAACGTGCGATTCCATTTTAATAAAGCGTAAACAAATCTTTAGAAATCGCTTAAAATTTACCGATCGTCAAGTTAAAACTAATCTTTTTTCCTCGATTATCGATTAACTCGCCGTCGCGGTCTCTGATACTAAAGCTAAGTTGGTTTATCCTATCACCCGCGAGTCTATGAGTGGGTGCTCTTATACTCTCGATAAGCGTATCATCTCTTTTCGTTATCGGTATAACGTATAACAAGTACGCGCCCCTTCCGTTATAGAAATTATTAGACGTATCGATAGGCGTTGTATTATAATGTCCTACGTAATCTACGCCAAAAACTAAGTTTTTGGCTGATATCCCCAACATATGTTTAATGTTTTTATCAAAGCGTAGAACGTTATTTTCTTCCGTTATATAAAAAGATATCTTTTTATTAAGTTTATCTACAGAGACTTCTAACCAAACTAATTTACTAAGTATATCTCCGATACAATCTATATCGTAATATCCAGCCGGAATATCAATTTTACCATCCGTACTACCCGTTTTTTCCCCCCGTGTTTGGATCGATTTGATTTATAAAATAGAGAATTTCGCTATTACTAGTTATATTATAAAACCCCGCGGTAAATATCACGCTGTTTAAACTCATACAGTAATCCCCCTTAGAGTTATCTATAGGTTTTGATAAATTAAAAGTTTGTTCGCTAGCAAACATTTCAAAAACGTGCGATTCCATTTTTTATTTAAATCTTATACCGTAATTTTCGGAATATAGGCCGCGCGGAGTATAAGCCGCAGCACGCAAAAATCTGCAAATTATGATTTAAAGTTGGCGTATTAGCCGCACCGGCGTATAAACCGCACCGCGGCGCTGGCGACCTACCACAAAAGTCATCGTGCTGCATAGCGCTCGTATGTAAAATGGTTCCACTATCGAAATCACATGCAATCCTAAAGTGTAAGCAGCGCAAGAACGAGATAGGCGGAAAGAAAAGGCGAGTTTGGGTTCAATATCGACGTCATCTTACCTGACTTCAATTTAAGTGTCTGGTTCCCGCTATGATATTCTTATTTAAAACGCAATTATCGAGAGTCGGCAAACAGACAAAGCAATCCCACTGGTGGTATACGAGTATCTGTGGACAGCGCCCTCATTCGACGCGCACGGAGCCCAATAAACTTTCATAAGTCCTCAAAATTACCAATTTTGACGGGCTGGATGAGCATCCTGACGGGGCGGGGGGAATAAAAAAGACAATGACAACTTTAACCACTAATCTGAGCTCAACAGTGACCAATTGACCAGTGAAATAATAAACAACATGGATTACACAACGATAAAACAGACAAAAACGAACAGACGCACCACACGATTTGTGAGGTGTGAACGGTACTTATGGTACATTTGCAGGTCTATTCGGTCCCTCTGGATTGGTTTCCTTTATTTCCAACAAGTGAGTAGAGCGAACGTAAACGGCACCCAGGGTTTGAAATTCGTAATCTGGGGGGCCAAGGCCATTTTGGCCTTCGTGACGTCAAAATTTCCTGGAGCACCAAGGCCAATGACAAAAATTGATAAGGGCACGAAGGCCAGATGAAGGTCTTGCTTGCATACTGGTATATTTGTACAATTAGTCTCTCACGGCAGTGAGCGAAACTTTTAGACATGTGGAAGGTGCCAAGAAACAATGAAAACTGAGCTTACGGCTTGCGTATTTGTTTTCTTAACCACTTTGAAATTAAAGAGTAAGGAATGCCTAGCACTGTTCAATACGTTGCTTTAATATCTTCAGCACACCCATCGATCAATATTAATAAAACAATTATTCATATTAATAATAACATTGAGTTTGTCGCGGTTTTTCTTTTGCTAGTCAATTTTATCACATTGCTAATCAAATGACAATATGATTAGCATAATTTGCTAATCATTTTTTTTTCTTATTTCCATTACTGCCTGAACTTTTAAGTTGTATAGTCATGGAGGAAACACGGCCCGTGCCGGGCATGCCGCGCGACGGCATGAGTGGTTTTACCGTGCGTTGCCGCCATCTTCACCGGCCACGTTGCGTTCACACCCCGCACGGGCCATTCGGGAAATCACGGTGCGCTATATCGCTGGCGGAAAAAGCGTCAACGTTGTCGATCTCCTTTTCCAAGTCACCCAGTAAGAGTTTGGTTCCGTGGGGCAGAAATGAGTTTTATCATGATTCATGTCATTCTTGCACTTAATAGCCGACTTGTCGAGTTCAATTTGTCTGGAACGTTTTAATTAATTAAGCGATGCAAGGCATAATTGTCGAATATATTGCAAACAGAAAACGCTTTGGTTTCCACGTGTCCGAGTCATCGCAGCACACATGCACTATGCACGATCGTTTGCACGAGGGGAGTTCGTTGTGTTAAGTTGAACAGGCAACGCTACTCCCTCTGGACCATCGCTAAACCGCACACATGGCTTAGCCGGCTTTGGGGGTTCGGGTTACTGTAGTATTAAAGAGCTACCTGGCTAAAGCTAGCCGCGGATTCGGCCGCGGATTCAGAGCTTGTTTTTAGGCTGTGACTGGTTCCCGCGATCGCTCATCATGCGCACGGGCAATTACCAGCGCGATCGAAAAGCGCCGTTATGTAGGATCCAGCAACGGTTTGGTACTAAAAAATGTAGCAATTTGAGGGCCTGGTTCGGCAAGAAGGGCACAACGGCCAAAGTATTAATGGAGCACAGCACAACTGGCCGTGAAGAGTGCATCACTGCAATTAAGCCTTAGGGCATCGACGGCACTGGCCGCCGTGGCCGTCGTGAATTTCGAACCTGTGACTGATTCTATTCTTCAAATGTTGCCGTATAAACCGCCCGGAGTAAAAGCCGCAGGGACATTTTTCAGCGTGAGAATCAACGTATAAGCCGCGGCCTATATTCCGAAAATTACGGTAAATAAGATTTAAAATAAAAAATGAAATTCGCTCAATTTATGAAATTTTTAGACGTTAATAATCAAACGATAAAGAATGCTCTAGATATCGTGAATCTAGCTGGAGGGCACGCGAGTGCGAACGCTAGCGACAAGTACGAAGCAATTACCCCGGAGATTACCCCGTTGAACATGAACTTGAGTCAACTTAACATCATCGTAAACGCCAACGACAACGGGTCTTTTATCGCTAATTTAGCGGATATATTTAGCGCTTATAAAATGTCCGACATAAAAAACGACGAACCGGTCGAACGTTATGCATCGGACCCCATGACGTTTTATCAAAATCAATTCAACTTTGCATTTTGGTGTGCGACGTCGGGTTGCGGCTTAGGAATAGAATCGTTGCTACATAAAAACCCCGTAATATCGGCTTTATTCAAGTTTCACGTATATTTCACGATCAGAAAGATACTATACTTTCTAAAATGCCCAGTTCCAAAAGACGATGCATTCGACGATCTAAACAATAGCATCGATTACGGCGCTTATACCGATACTTGTCGACACTTTCAAGTCTATCCAAACGTGAGTTTTTAACAGACCGTAGACTTAGCATCAGCGGGGCTAGGTACTGCGTACTATTACGATAGAGACTCGCATCAATATTTACCGCTACCCGGTATAGATTATATACATGATGAGGAAGACTTAGATCCACAACCTGGTGGTGGTTACACCATGGGTTTTACAACGCCAGATGATACGTATATTCGCGGTAAGTACACCGTCATGTATATCAGACAATCCGTAGACGTTGTACGACTTGGCTTTAGAAATTGTATACGCCAGACGAGCTCGTTTACCGACGTTGGTATAGAACAAATAAACAAAAGCGTTAGAACGTACGTGTACGCCATACTTGGTGCGGAAGCCCAAACAAAAACGAGTATACTAACTGCAGGTACCGGATTGGATGCCCAAAGACAATTTGAAAATATAGTAGAAGGCGTTATAAATAGTCCTACGGACTTAGAAGCTCCTATAACCAGATTTCAAGATTCTTTACAGTACGCTAGAAGCTCGTTAAACTTTGTGATAAGCCCCGGATTATACTTGATTCCATCAAATATGGAGCTTTTAGTCGGTATTCATCGAGGTTATAATAATAATATACAGATAGCTACGCCAGATTCATCGATAGGATTAAATATCAATTTGAACTCGGACGTACGCCCTCAACCGTCAACCCCTGCACCAACCCCTGCACCTACACCACAAACCCCAACACCCCCACCACAAACCCCAACACCCCCACCAACACCTATGTCGCCAACCCCTGCACCACCCCCACCCTCTCCCGTAAAAAAGAGTCGCACAGTAACCCAGCAGAATTGTGACGATTTAGAAAATTTTGACCCGCCACCAACCCCTACACCACCGCAACCTCTAATCTCAGACGTACGCCCACCTCCAGACTCGCACGAACAAGAAAAAACTGCTTTAGTCGTTGGTTTAATGGCCGCTGCTGGGGTTGGGTATCTAGCTTACGATATTTTACGTAATTGAAGAAGGTGGTAACTCTGTATCTGGCGTAACGACCATTAATTCTTTCTCAACGAACGATCTCTTCGGACCATCTTTTAGCCAGTACAATGCGGGCTGCCCAGGATTCGTCGTTCTTTTTTTTATCGTATACATTTCTACGCTCCAAATAGGATCGGTAGCTCTTCTTCTAACATCTTTTTCGAGCTCTCCGGGGGCGTAAAGATATCTAACGATGTCATCATTTATGCTTAAAAGTTGTTCCGGACTCAAGAGCCCCGAAGAACTCAATTGTCTTATTTCTAACTGAGACATAGCCAATTTAGGAGTTAGCGGCTCGCCTTTCATAGTCGATATCAATCTAGTTTCTTCGTCGTTTAACGCTTTTATAACATCGGGCAATCTTTTTACCCACGAGCGGCTACGCTCGGTAGGCTCTAACATTTCTTGAGCGTATTGATGACCGAATAATCTTTCGGCCAAAGTACGATTAAATCTTTCTACTATACCTTGAGCTCTATGATTACCAACCTCGCCTCTCTGTACTACTACATTTTTAGTCCGCATCAAAGTATTAAATTCGGCCATCAATTCTGTACCGGGATCTACTTTTATAGTTTTAGGCCAAGACAAGGCCGATCTTTTGTAAATCCTTTTTATCGCCTCTACAACTTGAGTACTCGTTTTGTTCGTCAAGGGTTCAGCTTCTTTATATCTAGTGGCCACATCAACGATCGTCAACGCGTGTTTATAAGTTTTTCGTCTAACTACATCGTGAGGTAGATATAACAGATCCGCTTGATGCATTTCATTGGGTAGTCCTATAACCTTATTGAGGCTCGTAGGTCTCGGTATATTACTGGGGGCCGGTAAATATATTTGCCACATGGCTTGTTTTCTTAACCAATTTCTAACGGCTGACTCGGGTACATTGGCTTTTAACGATAATTTTTTATGGCGCCTGCACCTTTCCAATATCCTCTAGGACTGTAAAATATTTTACTTAATTTTGTTTTCATATTATAATACGTTTTTATAAACGAACACACAAAAAAATGGCGAGTGTATTAATGATGATTGGTGGAGCTATAATAAACGCTGTAGCGTTTACAGGATAGAACTTTTTATTTTCGAAGATGGGTGGGTCGTCGGACGGAGAACGTAAACGACATGATTTGGCTTTAGAACGATTAACTCAAGCTAAACAAGAGTGGCAAGAACAAAGAACCAAGTATCTAGATTATCTAAACGATCGACTACATAAAGAAGCCAGGGCTCAAAAAACATTTAAAAACGTAGATGAGGCGTTGAGAGAATATAACGAAGTAACCAACGAAGACTTTCGATTACCTCGCGAACCTGTATTGTCGGACTTTTACGTACCCAGCGAAGATCAAAAAGATGGTGAAATTGCATTTATCTTAGGAGGCACTGCTGTTTTAGTTTATAAATATGTTTAAGTTTTTGCTTAAATTTAAATAAGAATTTTTTTCTTTTTTCGTTAAGTAAAATGAACGCAATTTATGGAAGCAAGCTGAATCCACACAGAAGTTTAAAAAATCCTAGAGCGTTGAAGGGGTTGAGACAATCGATGGTTATTACTCATACTCCTAGTACCGCGGGAGCTAACAATCTGTTGGTCGTTCAATTTCCTATGTTGAGTCAAGACGATGTAGTCGTACCGGGTACTGTACGATTAGCTTTTAATATAGACTTAGAATCTGAAGGCACTATCGCCGATGATGAAAGAACTCTATATTATAACGTTGCACGAAATTTAATTAGTAGCTTAAGAGTCAAAATAGAAGGTAAAGATTTCATAGCGTTTACGAGTGCTGATGTATATAACGCGTATAAAGACTTGTGGCGACCAGCCAGTGCGAACGATGCGTATCGAGGACTCGAATCTAGTAACGTCACGAAACTCAGAATCGGCGCTAGTGATGGGAATGCTAGCGCGAATGATGGAAAAGACAAAGCGATAGCCGACGCTTACGGTAATAGATATTACATTCCTCTAGATTTTGAAATGCTTACGGATCATCAGCATTTTAGTCCATCGACGCTCAAAGATAGACTAACTTACGAATTTACATTTAACGATCACGCGAGCGTAGTAAAATCTACCAATACTAACGCGAAGTATAAAATTTCGGGGTTAGATCTCGAGTTTGAAACGGTGACTAATAAAACATTGGCCGATAGTATCTATACTCATTTTCTATACGAAAAAGTTCAAAGATATACGGTCATAAATTTAAACAAGTCCGATACTACTTGGAACATTAATCTTAATCAAGCCATTAGAAGTTTCAAAGGTATACTTCTTTTATTTAAAGAATCTGGCGAAAAAGATCCTCAAATTTTTTATAATCCAAAGATCGAAAAAGTAGACGTTACGATAGAGGGCAAGCCAAATCAATTGTATAGTCAGGGCATGGGGCGTTATCAACACTGGGATGAGATTACCAAGTTTTTCGGCGACTCTAATACAGAATTTGGTGCTAGTGTGTGCAAAGACTTAGGCTTACACGATTTGACGCTAGGAGATTACTTAAAAACTAGTTACGGTCTTTGGCTAGATACGAGGGTGACGGATGATAATAAACGCCACGGTTCTGGTAGGAAAATAGGAGACGTAGGTGGCGGTATTTCTCTTCATTTAGAAAGAGAGGCCGAGACAGCTGGTGAACTATCGTGTTATGTTTTCTTGGTGATGGATGGTCAGTTGGTTCTAGAAGATGGAAGATTTAGTGTAGTTACTCTTAAAAATAGTCCTTACTATTAAATAGGCATGTTTCTAAAAGCACCACACTGCGCGCTAATATGCGGTAGGACTAATTCAGGTAAAACTAAATATATTTTAGATCTATTAGAAACTACGTATAAAGATCACTTTGAGAATATTGTAGTTATTTGTCCTACGTTGAGCAACAACAAGACTTATCGCGAGAGACTTTGGTTGTGGTTAGATCCCGAGATATACCTGCGATTTAGAGGTAGAAAAGGTGTCTCTCAACGAAGCTTTAGAATTTTATAGAGCTCGATTTAAAGGATCGCACGTTTTATTTTTGATAGACGATTGTAGCTCGGAACAAGAAATAAAATATCGTAAGGCGACGTTCGGGAAAAATACTTGCGTTTTAACGAAATTGGCGTTTAGCGGTAGGCACGACAATCACTACTGTTGGTTGATGACTCAAAAGTATAATTGCGTAATGACGGATTTTAGAGCTCAAACTGCATTTGTCGTATTGTTTTATTGCAAAGATAAAAATAGTTTCGATCAATGTCTCAATGAAAATGACGCGGTGCCTTTAGAAGAAAGATCGAGAATTAAAAAGATTTTAAGAGATGTGCCTTTTAGTAAATTATTGGTAAAAACTGATCCTCCAGTCTGTTGGCAGTTGATCTATAGTTGATCTACATGTATAGATAACTGTTAGATATTCTGTTAGATGATCTATAGATAACTGTTACATAACTATAGATTATCTAGTCATCTGTTAAATATGATAGAATATCTAGACCTATTATTAAAACTAGTAATAGCCATCAACTTATCTTTATTTTCTTACGATTATATGTCTTGTAGAAATAAGATTAAAAAATATAGTTCTATTTTAAATGAGCAAATCGATAGAATCTCTAAGCACGTTATCTCAAGAACCCAAGGTTCAAAGTGTAGCTGCTACGCACATAGGGCATAGCTTAGCGAGTACGAGCGAGTCTCCAGATCCTAAAAATAGACTTTTAGGCGTAGTTGCTGGTGGTGATTCTAAAAAATATTTTGGTAAAGAATACTCCGTTAATGAAATAGAAAATTTAACTACGGAAAAACAAGAAAAGCTGTATAAAAGATACAAAGCCAAGCTCGGTAAAGAAATGATAGTCAGTTTGGGAGGTTGCGTGTTGACTCTTAATACGCAAAAGCTATAGGCGTGACTTTGCCGCTGGCTTCGCCATTCGGTTATAAACTTTGTTTAGATTCTGAAGAAGCCCTCGTTAATGACCTAGAAAAAGATCCTGTTATTTCAAGAAGTATGTCCAGTTTACTTTGCGAAGTGCATTACAATTATGGGGTTTATTTATCTCCTTTGGTGGGTATGTTGATCACGGCTAAACATTTACAGGTAGATAGTAGTAATAATAGTTTTACAAATAATAGTAGTATTACTATAAAAGATGAATCCAGAAACGACAACGACGGATCAAGTAGCAGAGACTCCCAAGAGACTCCTCAACCTCCCCAAGAGCCGGCTCAGCCGTCTCTAGCTAGAGTCACTAAAAAAAGAGTAAAAGACCCTATTCTATTATTATAATATTAGACTAAAGCCCAATACCAGTATTATTTTAGTCAGCACGCCGGGGCGCGCCGACCCCGCCGCACGGCGCCGCAGGTCGGTGCGCTGCGGCCCGCCGACCCCCGGCGCCGCCGACCGGATTAGGGGTCCTGCATAACAAAAGGAGAATATTTGCATATTCATTGCATTCCAGCACTGGCAGCCCGCTGCGGCGCGCCGCGCTGAAAAAAAAACGGCTCTCGGCGAGCAAAACATGTAGAACAAATATTTGATAAATGTCGAATTGTTCCCCCCCCCCCCCTTGTCTAACTAAAAGCAAAGACAAAGCACTACCAGCATTTCCACTTCAATTACGTGTGGTAGCTCACAAAAAAATGTGTGTTTTTCTTGAGGTCTGATTTTGATTCGGCGTGCATGGCGTACTATGATGGATGCTAGCGCGTAATTATGCGAACATGATTACTGGTCGATCAACGAGCGACACCAAGACAGCGGTGACACAAACCAGAATTTCAGAAAAAAGATTTCATTAGAGTCAATCTTATAAACTCGCCTTCAACCGTTTATGCAACCCTTGAATCATGCCTTCATGTACGTCTTTGACTCAACCCGGCCCGTCAGGCTTTGGAAAGTTTGGTTCCTCGTACCGTGCATGCTCCACGCGGGCATACAAGACTCGACGGTACAACACCCGGCCGGCCACGTCACACGCAGCCGTCCCTTGCATGCAGCGCAGCTAGCTAGCTGCGCGGTCGATATGCACACACGTACACAGAAACCATGCCAAAGTCTTCAGCGCAGACCGCCGCGCGCGCGCCGAACTACATCCAGTAAAAACCAAACTTCCAATAAAGGCATTATGTGATTGGTTGGATGCTTGAACCTGTCACGCACATGTTGATCCATTGCTGACTTTTGCGCGGTATTTCCAGACAATCAAAGCGCCTGGCCTGGAAAATAAAAGTTTCTGATTCACCGACAAAACCTTACCTGCCGACATGCCATGGGTCTTGATACATGTATTTGAGGCTTAGAATATTTGCCCGGGAATAAATTATTGCGGCATGATTCTACAAATAAATATGCTAAATACAAGTCGCTACTGCTTATTCACGCAACTAAAAAAACCATAATCAAACCTTTTGGGGACGGCCGTGTTGGAGCCCCTTGTCATAATTCCCAGGGGTAACGTTACAAAATGTACTCTTTTTGGGGGGGGGGGGGGCTGTGACCACCCTGAAAGTAAAATCGTGGGTAACGAAGAGCCGGCAACTTAAATGTTTTCCCAGATTGTCAATTTGCATCTTTTTTTCTTTGCGTGATGCGCCTCTCCACCTACCTCTTCCCCGAGCTACCCCGTCTCTGAGGTGGGGATTTGGTCACGTTTTTAAAGTTCCAGGGTGGGAATTTTGGTTATCATACACGAGGGATATAAATTCATGTGTTGTAGTATTATTATATAAACCCGATGGCATTTTTTACAAGCCCTACAATGCGCACATGTTTGTTCGATCCTTTTGCCAGGCATTTTAAATTTTTAATCGAAACAGGAAGCATACACCATGATTGCATCCAAATTCTAATCCCCACTCATTAGGTCGGGAATGAATTGTCGCAAATTTTTTGCCCCACGGGGTGGGGATTTTGTCACTTCAAAATTGACAATACCCACTTCAGAGGTGGGGTGCCCCGGGTGGGGGGAACAGCTGATAGGCGCATAATTATATAAATTATACAAAATTATACATTATTGTGATTGGAGCTACGTTTCGTGTGCAAAATAAAATCCAACTTTCTGTAGACGGGATTCGTATAATACACATGTTCATGTCCCGACGTACGTGCACGCAGCATGCAGGGCAACCAGTCCTCAGTCTCCTTTCCAGTCCATGGTTCATCTCAGTTTGGGCGTCATACTGTGTACTCCGTACATTCCGTATGCCAATTGGAGGTTATGAATCTAGAGCTTTACATGTTGAGTCTTGAATCAAGTCTACACAACTGGTATTAGGCTGTTAACTGCTACATATGCACTGTATACGCTTACCAGTTAATAGTCTGTCACCAATATTGCGAATTGAGTGTAAACATTGCGTTGGCTAGGTGGATACCATACGAGACATGTTTTTATTCGTGTTGGTACAGCAGCGCGGTACGTGTGGAAGCAAGAAGCAAGAAATATTCGTCAGAAATACAGGGAGAAAATATAATGCCGAATATTTTGCACTTTGCCTTGTATGCAGTGCAGTGGCGATATCTCTATAAAGTGTGGTGGATACAACAATGTATTGAAACATACTGGATCCGCAGAAGGCAGAACTAGAAAAAATATCGGGACATCGCGAAAGCACCAGCTGACACGATGAGGAAGCGATTACTGCCGTGATGACTGCCGACAAAAACAAATGATCAACTTATTTTGCCGGTTTTTTTTTAGCGGAACGTAACTTAATTATAGTGACATCCTACAACGTTGGCCATTCATTTCGATACATTGTATATGCAATAGGCTTTAAAGGTAAAATGTTAGCCTTTTCCCAATCCCTGTATATGTTGTTAGCATATTAAAATTTGTGCAGGCATGGCCGGCAGGGGAGCCCCTGCTGACCGCGGCCATTGGACTCTGAAGTGCTTCACCCAGCCACCACCCAACCCACGACCCCCACCCACAACCCCACCCCCACCCCGCCCGGTAGAAAATATCTCAGAACCACACAAGACAATCACACAGGGACAACAATATTTTCTTAAAATTTCTTTTTTATACTCGTTGCTTCAAAATAATTAAATTTTCAGCAAAACTGAATAAATAATGCATTTGTTTTAAAAGAAAATGTACCGCTCTATTTCCACAAAAATTGGAAAAACAACGAAAATAATGATATTCAAGAAATGAATTGTTCATGGAACTATTGTTCGCCAGTATTTAAAATCTGTTTATTGCAGTACATGTATACTAGTTTGGTTTAATTGTGCAGAGGGGTGCCTACTCATCCCATCCCACCCCACCCCCCACACACACCCTTCACCCACTTACCCCCTCCCTCATAAAAAAAATCAATCAATCGACTGATCGATTGACCGACCAAAAAAAAATCAATTTGTACAAAACACACTCAACAAGCTTCCATGATAATTTCCGGAGCTGGCTGTACCTCCGCCAGCTCCAGCACCGGGGCTGACTGTACCTCCGCCAGCCCCACCTCCGTCAGCTCCAGCACCGGAGCCGAGACGATCAACTGGTGTGGGTTTTTTTACTTGGCCTAAAGATGAGGATAAAAAAAAATCAGGTAATTGGAGAATGCATATATCTGAAGTGGATTTTTCACAAGTTGCGTACCATTTTAGCCCCTGAAGTTGACGCATACTGACTAGCAAAAAAAAAAAAAAAAAAACGCGACAAACTCAATGTTATATGAATCATTTTTATATAACTTTTAATATTGATTGATGTGTGTGCTGAAGATATTAAAGCAATGTATTGCATTCTTATTAAAAAACAAAACAATTACAGCATGATTCTGGTTCTTGCAGTGTTCTGGTTCTTGCAGTGTTCTGGTTCTTGCAGTGTTCTGGTTCTTGCAGTGTTCTGGTTCTTGCAGTGTTCTGGTTCTTGCAGTGTTCTGGTTCTTGCAGTGTAATATTAAATGTAATCTGTGTTGGATTCAAAAACAAATAATTTTCCAGTTGCAGATTTTTACACAATTCGGCCAAGTAAAAAACACCAGCTGATCGTCCGGGTTTTTTTTTTTCAGAAAGAGTAGGATGAGGGTCTTTTTTTTTTTTTTTTTTTTTAAAGATTGCCACCAAGCATTTAAATTAAAAATGGTCACTAATTTTTTAGTTCAGAATGACCACCAGCTTTTTATTAGCTACTTAGCGCATATATATAACGTTCGCGCCGTCTTTGTAGAAGGAAATAAAAATATGAGAGGAACAAAAATAAAAACTGCGGCTTTAAAAAAATAATGTTGGGACGATCAACTGGTGTTTTTCTACTTGGTTTAAAGATGAGGTTGCGTACCATTTCCATTTCAGTCCTTGAAGTTGATTATTGCAAAGGCCTGATGACTGGGGTTGTTTTGAAAATATTGTCAAGAGTTCCAGTAACATTCCTTGATCTTGACGCATACTGAGCGCTGCATGCAATAATGATCGGCGAATAGCGTGAATGGATCGATTAATTCCCCTCATGATGAAAGCATACGAAAATTCCCGCACAGCTTTAATTTTGGCTTCTTGTGATCAGCAAAGAGTATAATAAAGGATGATTTCCTGACTGATCCTCCTGTTTCAACCATGGCATATGTTTCTGCCATTTTCCAACGGTGAAATTCGACGGTACTTTCGACATTTTATGCATCGCCAGTAGTCAGTACAGTGCAGTGTACGTGCGTCAAATGTGATCGTGTCACCATGGAGCATATAGTTCATGTCAGCATAACGAACGCCGTAAGGTGTATGTGGTTTGTGAACGTCTGCGCCCACATGGTACTGTACCGAACTACACGTACTAATCTCCACACAAAACTGCAGCAACCTCGTTTCCCAAACTAGCGCAAAACCATTGAAAGAATCGGAAGACCTACTGGGCCAAAGGGCGGGTGGGTAGGATTGCGCTTCCTCCATGGATTGCGCCAGTGTGTTTGCGAACGGTACCGTACGGCGCGGTACGGACAGGATGAAAAAGATCTGCTCGTTATGTATCGCATTTTCCGAAGCGAATCCAGCTATTTCTGTCACTGCTTAAGCATGTAACGTTTTCCGTGAAAAAGAATAAATCTAAAACTTTTGCTAAGATCGACGTTGTCACTTCCCTGATTTCCTCGACAACAAGAAATCTTGTCATGTAGCTCCGTAAAGTATTGTAACGCTGGCGATATTTTTTTTTTTGCCGATATGGCGATAAAATTGTCCACAAAAATCGACACGACAAAAATGTCGCGAAAGGTTAGCGATCAAGATCAGTACTACATGTATATTATGCTTTCCCCTCCCCCCCCCCCCCCCCCCCCCCCCCCCGGGCTGCCCTAGGTTTTACGTGGGGGTTGGTCACGTTTTTCAAGCCCCAGGGTGGGGAATTTGGTCACTCATTTTGCAATTTTCAGAAGTTAAAACCATGAGGTGGGGTACCCCACCCATGTATGTCGGGGATTGTCACTAAAAATTTGCACCAGGGGTAGGGATTTCGTCACTTCAAAAGTGACAATCCTCACATCTTGGGGTGATGGGGAAGCCCGGGGGAGAGGTTGGGTGTTGCAAATGCAATTGATACGATAGGCGCAGTAACGCACAAAACAATAAACTAAACACCGCCAAAGCTCTCTGAATATCGTTACCTGGATCATAGCAAAGTCACTTTATTAAGTCGTCACAAGTCAGATTTTCCCAAGTCATGTCCCAAATTAAATTTTCTTCACGAGATTCTTGAAGCCAAACGATACCGCTTTTGGGGTAGACAAAATCAGTGATACTCTTGTACAAATCATGTGCACTGCCCAAAGTATAGTTTCAGCTGCAGGGCTTGCTTCATGTCGTCGTGCAAGCAAGCTTTTTAGCACGGTTCCCTTTCTCTCCTGCGGTATTTAATACATACATTTCTATATAACTCTATGAATACATAGCGCCAGAGACGGGAACCAGTCTACCGTGCGTGCTCAATGGGGTTCATCAATGGGGTTTCACGTACACGCAGCGCGCCGCGGCGGCTCGCCTTGTATGGATGTAATGCAGCGCGCCGCGGCGCGCTTCGTGTATTCACATTTACATACATTTACATCACAATACTTTTATTGAGCTGGAGGCTGGTCTGGGCGCCGGGCTGCGCCGCACTTTGAGGTGAAAACCCAGCCTTGAAAAAGGCGCCGTGCTGCGCCGCGGCGGCTCTCGGCGCGCCGAGTAAAATAATACTGGTATTGGGCCTAAGGAAAGAGACTGGCCGAAAGATTAAAAAAATGCAAAGTATAGAAGAAGAATCCCCCCAGCAAACGCAAACAGTTACGATGGGAGACATTCCGAGCTGGGGATACGCGACAGTTGGTTTTGCTGTTTTAGGAATTGGATATCTCGCGCTTAAAAAGAGTAAACCAGCGGCAGACACTGTAGATCCGCAGCAAAAAGTACATTCTACCCCCTACGAGAGTAGCTACGCGAGTACGAACGTAACCCCTAAAGTTAAAGAACTATTAGAAATGGAATAAATATAAAAATAAAATGTTAGTACAAGTAAAATGGATACTAAGAACGTTGCAAATACTCTTTATCACGGCGCTGTGTTGAGTTTGTTGACCGTAGGTTATACTATGTTGAGTAAAAAACTTTTGAAAATTAAGCCCGCCGATTTAGGAAAGTTAGACGTAGAAGATACGGTTAAAATCACCGCTACGGTAGGTAGCGCTCTAGCTACTCAGACTTGGTTGGTGAGCCAAAAAGTAATTGCTCAGAATGTAGTAAATACTACGTAAAATATAAAATATACGACTTATTGAAATGGCTGAAGGTGGAGAATTTATACCTATGGATGACTTAGGTCGAGAAGGTGAGCCCGACGTTGATCCCAGAGATGATGAGATTTATGATCTTGTTTTTGACGATTTTGTTCCTATAGAAGAATTATTTAAAATGGATGATCAACAAGAAACATCGTTTATCGAAGCTCAAGGTGATATACTTACTCAATTTACAAGAAAGTTGGTAGAACAAAAAGTATACAAGTTTTATGACGATATTTATGCTAATACTGGATTTAAGCCAGATGTTGTAGATCCGACCTTTTTTAACATTGACAAACTCAGTGGGCTTTATGTAAAATTTGGAAATAAATTGATTAGATTAACGTATAAAAATAATCCTGACAAATTTTTAAATTTAGAAACTATTCGAGGTAAAACTAACGTAAAATTTATCAGACATAATCTTGGTTTGAGCGATTACGAACCTCGTAAACTGAGTAGTGAAGCTCAACGAAAATTAAGTCAAATACAAACCGAAAATATCGAGTTGAGTGAACTTCCAAAAGCAGCCGATGATGTTAGCGATATCTTGGAAGAAGTAGTCGATACGCAAGTTCAAACTGAAGGATTAAACTACAGAGAGCTTGCGGCTTTATACCAAAAGCTACAAACGCTAAAAGGTAATTTTGAATTGAATTTAGCCGAACTTAGTAAGCTAGACGACAAAATTAATCAAACAAAAACGGAACTAGATGACGCAACGAGCGGCGAAGGGGGCGACGACGGTAACGAGATGAAGATACAAGAATTAATATTAAAATTTGCGAGGACTCAAAAGTCAAATCGTTAGAATCAAAGAAACGATTAACTAGAGGTCTATGTTTTTAAGAACATAGGGCTTTTCCATATGTTTTTATGATGTTATTTCGAATTTTGTAAACTAGTGACAAATCTACCTAACCACCAAGTTTCATGACGATTAGACATGGTCTACCCTTATGTCTTTCAAGAAATCATGCCTTTGATGACGTCATTATGACCTCAGAAATTTTTCGCATTTATATAAAAGAATGTACGAGCTAACAAAGCTATTACAAAAAGAATTTTGAATTTAACATATGTTCTGTTGATGAGATATGGTTTTAAGAATCTTTAATGTTAAAACTTTGAAATTACTATAAAAATCATATGATGACGTCATTATGACGTCACCTCAATTTTTATTTATAACGTACTTGTCTAGCAACATACCAGGTTTGAATGCAATTGGACTTACGGTTCTCTTGATATGGGCCTTGAAAAATGCGCCTTTAAGATGACATCACGTGACACATAATGACGTCATCATGATGTCACTTTTCGGCACACAATTTCAGATTAGGGTCTATGTTTGTATTAAGTTTGAATAAGATCTGATGTTGTTTAGTGACTAAAGTGCCGTAGACAAAATTCGTGTTTAAGAAGAAACCAAAAAAGTGGGTATTGTGTAGTTTAGGATTTGTGTATTAATTGTGTTCATGTTAGCTCCTGGAGTATTTGATTATTCCAAAAGCCTTTTTTGTCACTAAAGTAGACTTCTCTGAATCCCAATGACACGTGCTTTTGTGATTTGGAAAGGTTTTTTAAGGCGGAAAATATGATTTTCCACCCGTTGTGTCATGTTTTGGCTCGGTCAATTTCGAACCAGCTCCTACTCTCCCACCAGTTATATATCCGTGTGAAGCTGGGTATTGTGTAATCATGTGTTTTTGACCTCTGAGCTAACGATTTCATTCAAAAAAAAACCTGGAGATGTTCTTGGACGTGGCCCTTTGTTCTGAATGTGGCAAAACGAACAATTTTCAAGTAGATTGTGTTCATGCCTGGGCGAAAGTGTACTAAACTACACAATCGCGCGAACAGAACAAAAACCAAGGCTTTGCTGCTGTAGCGGAAAAGCCGAAAATTTTGCGTCTGTTGTAAACATACGCATGGCTTTTCCGTTTTCTTTTTTTCTTTAACATAAATTATCAGAAGGTCTATGTCTTTGCTATGTTTAAGATCTGAGATTATTTGATGATTCACATTTCGTACTCCATACTTGACCTTTAAGTTCATGTTACATGACACGTGATGACGTCATCATGACGTCACGTTTCGGCATACATTTTCAGCTTAGGGTCTCTGTTTGTGTTAATCCTGATTAAGATCTGATGTTGTTTAGTGACCAAAGTGTCCCGTACAAAATTCGTGTACAAAGTCTATGGGATTTGGGATAGAACTAAAAATTCATAGAAAATCAGCCGATGACGTCATCATGACGTCACCTCGGATTTAACATCCTAGTAGCATTATCTACCTGCACACTAATTTTTATGACGATCGTCCCTACCCTTATATGTGTTTCAAAAAAGCATATTTTTGATGACGTCATGATGACGTCACACATTTTTCACATTTATGTGAAAGAATATAGGAGCTAACAAAGCTATTACAAAAAGAATTTTGAATTTAGCATGTTCTGTTGATGAGATATGGCTTTAAGAAACTTTGAAGTTCAAAAACTTTAATATTACTGTAAAATCGTATGATGACGTCATCATGACGTCACCTCAATTTTCATCTATAACACGATCTACCATACCAACATACCTGGTTTGAAGGCAATCGGACCTACCGTTCTCTAGATATGGGCCCTTCCAAAATGCACATTTAAGATGACGTCACATGACACGTGATGACGTCATCATGACGTCACGTTTTGGCATACATTTTCAGCTTAGGGTCCCTGTTTGTGTTAAGTTTGATTAAGATCTGATGTTGTTTAGTGACCAAAGTGTCCCGTACAAAATTTGTGTACAAAGTCTATGGGATTTGGGATAGAACTAAAAATTCATAGAAAATCAGCCGATGACGTCATCATGACGTCACCTCGGATTTAACATCCTAGTAGCATTATCTACCTGCACACTAATTTTTATGACGATCGTCCCTACCCTTATATGTGTTTCAAAAAAGCATATTTTTGATGACGTCATGATGACGTCACACATTTTTCACATTTATGTGAAAGAATATAGGAGCTAACAGAGCTATTACAAAAAGAATTTTGAATTTAGCATGTTCTGTTGGTGAGATATGGCTTTAAGAAACTTTAAAGTTCAAAAACTTAAAAATTACTATAAAATCGCATGATGACGTCATCATGACGTCACGTCAATTTTCATCTATAACACGAGCTAGCCTACCAACATACCAGGTTTGAAGGAAATTGGATATACCGTTCTCTAGATATGGGCCCTTGAAAAACGCACATTTAGGATGACGTCACGTGACACGTGATGACGTCATCATGACGTCACTCTACGACATACAATTTCAGCTTAGGGTCTACGTTTGAGGTAAGTTTGGTTAGGTTCTGAGGTTTTTTAAGACCTAAAGTGCCGCCGACAAAATTCGTGTACAAAGTCTATGGGATTTTGGTCAGAACTAGAAGAAGAAGAAGAAGAAGAAGAAGAAGAAGAAGAAGAAGAAGAAGAAGAAGAAGAAGAAGAAGAAGAAGAAGAAGAAGAAGAAGAAGAAGAAGAAGAAGAAGAAGAAGAAGAAGAAGAAGAAGAAGAAGAAGAAGAAGAAGAAGAAGAAGAAGAAGAAGAAGAAGAAGACTTTTTTTGACTTTTCAAATGAAAACTTTATTTCAAATGAGAACAGTACAATGTGTAAACAATATATATATATATACAATTTAAATAATATACAAATAAAAGGATAGTGAACGGAAAACTCATACAATTGTTAATTGGTAAACTAAGGAAAACCACTAATTCACAAGGAAAAAATAATTACGTGACAACTTTTACTTTAATTAACTTATAAATAATACAAAAAGTAAACCAATATATCACAAAATTTTACTTTAAATACAATAAAGTAATTCACAAAAGTAAACTTTAAATCTGAATACTTTCAAAATTGGAAAAACATTAGAAACAAAAAACTAATTTATTTATGCAAGGGAGCAAGGGAAAGGAGAAAAAGGGGGATCCTGTACGGCCGGGGAAACAGCACGATTTTGGCTGACCCCGTCGAGGATCCCCGGGAGGGGGGAGCCACCAGATCACTGGGTGTGGGCCATATGGCCCACTCCGGCAGCTCCCAAAGGGACAGGAGAAAGAAAAAGAAGGGAGAGAAAGGGGTAGGGTCCTGGATGGACCCTGGGAGGGGGAGGGTGGACCGAGAGGGGTCAGAGAGGTGAGGAGGAAGGGGGGGGGGGGACAACCATGTCACAATTATAAACAATTGGGGACATAATTGTTGATGGTAGAGGGGGAACAAAAATGGGAGAGGGGGCTAGGGCCAGCCCGAGCCCCAGTGGCTACGCCATAGCACGTCACACCTACGCTGAGGCGGACAGCAATCCAGGACTCGGGCTAGTGACATCACCCCCTCAAAAGGATCAAACCAATTTATTTAGAAAAGCCAAGTAAGAATATTTTTATTACATGTGAGGAGGGCATTATTAATCGACCATTTGTCACAGAACAAATTTATATTATCCGACATTTTGTAATAAGTGAAGTCGATGAGAATTCTATTTTTCAAACGATGTTGCCAAATAGTGAGGGGATCGACAAAGCGAGAAGTACGATAGAGAAAATATATGACATTTTTGCAGCTGATGATGAGGAAGTTGGCTAAACGAACTGCCTCTTTTGTGCGTCCTTTAGCGTGCGGAATCAGTGCCCAGTAGAGGTCGAAGTTGAGATGTAGAGATGGCAGAAGACAGTTGAGTAGCGATTGAAGTAGGCGGAGAGCTGGTTGTATAGCGGGACAGGTGATGAAAAGATGATGGATCGAGCCCTTATTCTCTCCGCACCATCCGCAAGTAGAGGAGATGTCCGGATTGAGGTGATGAAGAACGGAGAGCGAAGGCAGAAAGTTGTGAAGAAGCTTATACTGGAGGTCGCCCTCTTTCTTTGAAGTCGGTAACTGGTAAATGTTCCTCCATTGAATTTTAGTTGAAGAGTCGAGGAATCCAGGTTTATGCCAGTAGGAGGAGGAGAGAGAAGACAGGTGATTTATCTCCTCATTGAAGACGGCGTACAACATTTTGGATGGTGCGGAGAGTCCATTGTCGTAGGAGGGTAGTTTGAAGAGAACTGGACAGTCAGGAAGAGCAGAGATTTGTTGAAGGTCAGAGGCTGGTAGAGTGCATCCTTTCTCAGAGAACAGATTTGGAAAATGAAGGATGAGCGTGTAGCGGAGATGTTTAATGTCCAGTTCTAGAAGACGTAGAGAGGGAGGTCTGAGTCCTCGGAATGAAGTGATGAAGGTAAGGGCTTCGATCCATCGGCCGGTGGTGGGCTCCAGGAGATGGCGGACGAGTTTGACTCCACACGCCGCGAGACGCACGGGAAGGGGTCCCCCACCATCAGCTGTAATGCTCAAAATAGGGCAGTTTAAGGGCAAATTGTAGACATGGTTGATAGAATCAGGCTGTGTTTCGATTCGAGCTCCGGACGCCGTCCAAGCACGCAGAAGTTCACTGTGAAAAACGGGGAGACTAGTATAGAATTTTGGGTCAGTGTTCAGATGAAAAAGATTAAAATCAAAACCAAGTTTTTGATATTGTTTGAAAAAGTGGCCGATCAGAAAGTAGGCGGGATGGGAGTGAATACCAAGGAATCGTTGGACTGTGGTAAGTCTAAAAGTGAACATGCGTGCTTGGAGGCATACGAGACCTAATCCTCCCTTGTCGGGATGTTTATAAAGGGTCTCTTTTGTAAGGTAGTGTCTCTTGTTGGACCAGACGAAGTCGACAAGGGAATTCTGGAGTTCACTTAGGACATTGTCGGGAGGGGAGAGAACGGCCAGAGAATGAAAAGTTTTAGAAGCGGCGAGTTGGTTGGCAATAATGATTTTGCCCTTAAAGGAAAGCGCGTAAAAAAGGCGCGACCAAGAAGATAGGGTTTTATTCAGTTTATTTTTGCATTTTTCCCAATTTTGTTGGACGTATTTATTGGAATTTCCTAAGTGAACTCCAAGGAAGGGGAGACCTTCACTATTCCATGAGAAATTTAAGGGTTTGTCGCTTCGTCCGGTCCAAGAACCGGCCCAGAGACCCTGGGACTTTTGAGTGTTTAAACATGCAGCAGAGGATTTTGCGAAGAGGCCGTACGTAGGCCTCTTCGACTGCTACAAAGCCCGGATCGGAGGTGACAAAGACCGTTATGTCATCTGCGTACGCCGACACAGCACAGGAGAAATCAGTGTTAGGGATGCAAAAGGCTAATTTCTGTCGAAGATTGTTTAAGAGGGGTTCTATAGCTAAAGAATATAGCAGCCCCGAGAGCGGGCATCCCTGACGTATCCCCTTCTCAAACGAGAAGGGGGCCGTCAGGGAGCCACACACTTTAACAAGGCTCTCGGCGCCGCCGTACAATATTTGAATATAGGAAATGATAGTTTTCCCAAAGCCCATGGCTCTCATGGTGTCAAAGAGATAGCCGTGATCAACGTTATCGAAGGCCTTTTTTTGATCCAAGTTGATCACGGCGAGGGGGGTATCGTTAAAATTTGAGTATGAGATGACGTCACGTATGAGATTTATGTTGTCATGGATGGAACGACCGGGGACACAGTAGCTTTGGTCTTCACCAACGACGCTGCCAATGCACTGTTTCAGCCTATTAGCAAGCAACTTGGCAAAGATTTTGTAGTCGGTGTTGAGAAGGGAGACCGGGCGCCAATTGGCAATGTCGGCCAGGTCCCCCTTCTTGGGAAGCAGGGTGATAACTGCTTTCCGGAGGGAATGGGGCAAATAGCCAGATTGGATGGAAGATTCGAGGACAGATAAAAAGTCATTTTTTAGGACGGGCCAGAAAGATTGAAAAAATTCTGAAGTGAGGCCGTCTAGTCCGGGTGTTTTATCTTTACCAAGTTGCTTGACGGCGAGCTCGAGCTCTTCAATAGACAGAGGACACTCAAGGTCCTCTGAATCTTCGGAGTCGAGCTCGCTGACACCTTTTAATAACTGACTGAGGGCGCTCTTGTCAGTGGGGACTCGGCTATAGAGGTTTTTATAGAAGTTGCGAACATGCGTTTTAATGTCGGAGGGGTTTTCAGATATATTTCCAGAGGGTAAAAGAATGTGGGAAAAGTGTTTCGATAGAGAATTAGATTTTTCCAGGTTAAAAAAGTAAGTAGAGCACGAGTCAGTTTCGTTAAGATGTTTGAAACGAGATCTGACAAGAGCGCCCTGAGCTTCGGTTTTCAGAAGAAAATTTAGGTGATTCCTTTGTTCTACAAGGGTTTCCCTAGTTTGGGGTGTTAAGTCCGGCGCAGACTGAATCTCGTCGATCTTATGGTTTATGTCCAAAAAAGCTTGACGTTTTGCTCGAGCTAATTTGGAGGCGTACATTTGGGTGAGGGATTTAATATGCAACTTCCCGAAGTCCCACCAAGCGGCGAGACTCGGAAAGTCGCACACCTCATCCCTCCATTCGGTCCAGAATTGAATGATAATTTCACGGTAGTTGTTATCTCCGAGGAGCGAGTTATTGAAATGCCAATAGGCGCTGCTCCTCGGAGTGTGGGAAGGAATTTTGAATGTGAGAGAAACAGCACTGTGGTCGGAAAGAGAACAAGGAAGAATGGCGCATGAATGAATAGAAGAAATAATACTAGGTGGGACATAAAACCGATCCAACCTGGCTTTGGAAACCCCGCATAGTTTAGCGGGGTTATTCCTCAGCCAGGTGAATTTTTGGTCGAGGGGATTCAGTCTGCGCCAGGCGTCACAAAGAGACAATGCATTGACAGCGTCCCTGAGAGCCATGGCAACTTTGGGTCTGTGCTCGATCGGCATACACAGACGATCAATAGCCGGATTTTCGGTACAATTAAAGTCACCTCCGATCACAATGACACCGTCACCGCAGCCGGAACAGTGGTCAAGTAATTTATTGAGTGCAAGTAAAGCGCTTTTGTCAAATTGGGGAATAAGAGTATTATAAATATGATAAATGATATTATTGAGTTTAATTTTAGAATAAATAATATGTCCATCATAGATGGTAGAAGAAGAAATAACTTCGACGTTATTGTTATTATTAACAAGAGTAGTTACTCCCGAGCCTTTGGGCCCGGGAGAACAGAATGGGGAGTAGGACCACATGTTCCAGCAAGGGCTGTTTTCATTTAAATGATAAGTTTCTTGCAAAAGAACTATGTCGGGGTTAGAAGCAATTTGGTCAATATATATTTGAAAGGAATTGTTTTGGATAGGTGCGGAGCAGCCCGCGGTGTTGAGAGTCAGCAGTGACAGTGTCATTGCTAGAGTGAAGAAATGGCTACAAATATCCATAAATTAAAGCAGAAAAAAAACTATTTGTCTAGAGTATTTACAAGTTTAGAAATCCTCTGCTGCATGCTCTTTTGCAGAAGGGGGTTGTTGCGGAGGGGTTTGAGTTGTCTAACCAGCCCAGGAATGTTTGCCGTGAATTTTCTGGCAATCTGGGCTGGTTTCTTTCTAGCTTTAACCGAAGACAGGAATTTAATAAGGTCATTTTGAGATAGGGGGCCTTTTGTTAGAGGGAGGACTTCAGACGGAAGGTCTTCGTCCGTCTGAGTGTCCTCCCAAGTCACGGAGTCGGTGTCGGCCTCACCCGCGGTGGACGCCGGGGTCGACGGCATGGGGGTTTGGGAACCAGAGAGGGGGGTGGGAGGGATGGAGGACTGGGAGTCGAGGGCCTGGGAGAGGGTGGGTGAGGCTGTCGTCATGGGGCTATGTTGTTTTCTAGCCAGTTTTCTGCGGGGGGAGGGTGAATGAAGGGGAATGAGTTTGGGGGAATCGTTGACGGGAGTGGGGGAAACCTGTTTACGTTTGGTGACAACGTCCGAAAAGGATCTGGAGGGAGGAGGGGGAGAGCCCCATATCGGCAGCACTTCGGGGGGATTGGAGGGAGGATTGGTAGGAGGAGCCCGGACTCCGCCCCCGCCAGGGGTGCGCTCTGCATCCGCAGCGAGCGTGCTCGGGCCGGCCGAGTCCGACGCGCGGGGCGAGCCGGACGAATAACGGCCGTAGCCCCATGATGGCCGAGGACCAGCATAGCTCTTGGGGGGCGCGCACGCTGCGGCCCAGGGCCGGGACCCCTCAGGGACCCCGCCCGTGGGTGGGGGTGGCGCGGCGGTCGGAACTTCCGACCGACGAGCCGACCCCGCAGGCGCAGGGGAGGCGGGGCCGGGCGGGTCGGATTTGGATCGTTTGGGTGGGTGTTTGGGGTTGGATTTGGAATTAGGTTTGACGAAGACGGGTGGGGGGTTGAGGGGGTTGGTGTCGCCATTGGCACCGTCGTCCCCGCGGGCGGGGTTCTGCTTCTTGCAGGCTCTGCTTATGTGGCCGAATTCGCCGCAATTGAAGCAGCGCACCGACTCCGTGGATAGAAAGACCCGATAATTAGTGCCAGAGAAATTAAAATTGATGTGATCGGGAGGGGTGACATTGGGGTTGAGAAGAATTTGGACCTGTCTTCGGAAGCTCATTATGTGTGTGAGATTTTTACTCTTTAGTCCCAGGGGAATGGGCCGAATCTGCGACACCACCTTACAGAAAGACGACAGGTTGGCCGCAATGACTCCGTTCGGAATTTCAGGGTAGACATTAGAAAGTGTTAGACGGGTAGTAGGACGGACAAGAGGGGTCAGCTCGAGAAAGGAGCCGTCGTACGCTAGTTCTTGTTGTTGAACTGCATCGACGACCGCCTCTCTCGAGCTGAGATAGATGGCAATTCGGCCATTGGAAATCCGAGAAGCTGAGAGTATGTCGTTGGGGTTAAGGTTTTTGGTTATGGCGGCCATGTAGGATTGAACGGAGACATTGTCAGCCGCCTTGAATGAAATGCCATTGTTGCGGGTAACATTCCTGAAAGGCTCATTACCCTCAACAATGGGCTTAGTAGGCCCAGCCGAGGGCACGCCCGGGCCAGCCGAGGGTACGCTCGGCTGAATCCTTACAGATGTGTTCGCTTGACTGGTCATGGTGACCAGCCACAGCGAGAAAACAACGAAATGAAATGCAAAATGAACGTAAAATTACTCTTAAATGATAACACCCGACAAAAGGAGGAGGGTCTAGTAGGACCTATAAACAAAACCGAATACAACAATATAAAAACTAGGACCATACGCGGTCTAAAACGCTAGATATTCTTACTTTTCCGGGAGCTCGATCGAAACACGTCCGAACACGAAGAAGAAGAAGAAGAAGAAGAAGAAGAAGAAGAAGAAGAAGAAGAAGAAGAAGAAGAAGAAGAAGAAGAAGAAGAAGAAGAAGAAGAAGAAGAAGAAGAAGAAGAAGAAGAAGAAGAAGAAGAAGAAGAAGAAGAAGAAGAAGAAGAAGAAGAAGAAGAAGAAGAAGAAGAAGAAGAAGAAGAAGAAGAAGAAGAAGAAGAAGAAGAAGAAGAAGAAGAAGAAGAAGAAGAAGAAGAAGAAGAAGAAGAAGAAGAAGAAGAAGAAGAAGAAGAAGTGATGACGTCACTCTTCGGCATACATTTTCAGCTTAGGGTCTCTGTTTGGGTTAAACCTAATTAAGATCCGAGGTTGTTTAGTGACCAAAGCGACTCTTACAAAATTCGTGTACAAAGTCTATGGGATTTGGGATAGAACAACAAAAATCAGCCGATGACGTCACCTCGGATTTTACATGCTAATATCACTATCTACCTGCCCACTAATTTTTATGACGATCGGACCTACCCTTATATGTGTTTCAAAAAAGCACATTTTTGATGACGTCACACATTTTCCCATTTATGCGAAAGAATATAGGAGCTAACAAAGCTATTACAAAAAGAATTTTGAATTTAGCATGTTCTGTTCGTCAGATATGGCTTTAAGAAACTTTGAAGTTCAAAAACTTAAAAATTACTATAAAATCGTATGATGACATCATCATGACGTCACGTCAATTTTCATCTATAACACGAGCTAGCCAACCAACATACCAGGTTTGAAGGAAATTGGATATACCGTTCTCTAAATATGGGCCCTTGAAAAACGCACATTTAGGATGACGTCACGTGACACGTGACACGATTTTAACAATTCAAGAATTCAGCGACTTGAAAAAAGACTAGAAATCAACCCCTTTTATGAACAGCATGCTCTTTTAAGCCATGGTTATCTGCCCTTCCCAGAATTCCTTTGTGTTATATTGAATTTGGTCTAAATTTTGAAATTGCTGTTATTTCTTACTTGAGTGAGCCACGATCATGAAATTTTGGAATTAGGTACAGATAAATTCAATGTATATATTTTTGTAATCGGATTGACCCTTACAAGCTTTTAAAAAAAAAAAAAAATTTTGATGACGTCATCATGACGTCACACAATTTTCGCTTTTTAAGGCATATCTTTGAGACATACCAAAGCTATAACAAAAAGAATTTTGAAATTATCTTGTTTTGTTCGCTAGATATATTTAAAAGAATGTTACGATTTTAAAAATTCAAAAATTCATAAAAAATCACGTGATGACGTCATCACGACGTCACTCTACGACATACAATTTCAGCTTAGGGTCTATGTTTGATGTAAGTTTGGTTAGGTTCTGAGGTTTTTTAAGACCTAAAGTGCCGCCGACAAAATTCGTGTACAAAGTCTATGGGATTTTGGTCAGAACTAAAAGAAGAAGAAGAAGAAGAAAAAAAAAAAAAATCAGAACAAAAACAAAGCCTTTTCCGAAGGATTTCGGAAAAGCCAATAAAATATTAGAAAGAGATACCTCACTAGCGGAAAAGATTAGAATTCTGTTTCGAGAACAGGGTGTGACGGTCGTTAGTATATTAGCCGCGTTTGCTTTAGCTATAAGTACGATCGTCGCTTCTATAATAGCGGCTGTTGGTGGCGGTGCGGCAGTTGTTCCTGCTCCGACTCCCGTTACTCCTACACCCAAACCCGGAGGTAACTTGAAAGATTGGATAAGTAATCATTTAAAAAATTTGGCCAATTTACTAAAAAAGCTCGGGGGTAAGTTATTAGCCGCTTTACCTGGTATTTTGGGTAGTATCGCGAGTTGGTTGTTTAATCTATTAAGTAAGTCGGTAGGTTGGTTGGCGGAACACGTGTGGGCGTTATTGGTAGGTGTTGGTACTTTGATTCTCGTATACATGCAAACAAATTAAAAATAATATACGACTTTATAAAATGACAGCAGAATCTATTTACCCTAAATTGCCCGATGTTCCTAGAGAAACGAACGAGTCTTCAGTCTTTAGGTTAAATAAAATCGAACGAGTGCAAAAAGAGATAGCCGCCGAGAGAGATAAGAGAGAACGGTTGCACAAAAAGTATAATAAAAATTATTACCTGTTTATCTAACGCAGAGACCGTTATAGAATGTTTCGGAGCCGTGTCCGGCACCATAGGCATAGCCAGCGTTGTCGGTGTCATTACTGTACCTATAGGCGTGGTGCTAGAAGGCATAGCTTTAGGATGCGTGGGTGTAGGTTTAGTATTAAAACGATTTAGTAAAAAGTTTAGAGGTAAAGCCAAGAAACACGACGAGATTCGAGTAGTAGCCGAAACAAAATTAAATACGATAAATGAATTAGTGTCTCAGGCCGTAGACGATGGCGATGTAAGTCACGAAGAATTTGCTTTGATTAACGAAGAATTAAGAAAGTTTTACGGAATGAAAGAAGCTATTAGAACTCAAACGAAAGCTAGAGAAGAGTCTGTTTCTAATAAAAAAGAAATAGACGATGAGGTCGAAAAGAAAGTGGTCGAGAGAATGGAGAAAGAAAAAAAAGATCTTATCGCAAAACTTACAACTTTAGATTAGAAATATGTAAAGAGTACGATAGATGTATAGGTGAGCCACCTAATTATGAGAGTTTACAGCCTAGGCCTAGCGCTCCTTGCGAAGAATAGTTGTAGTTATTTATACTCCTTATAGTCGTAAACGTACAGTAGATCTACGTAACACAAATAAACCCTCATCTCTACACTCAGTAGAGATGGGGGTTCTTTTTGTGCTGATAACAATTATTTTTTTATCATTTTTTTTTAGACTGGTTTTTTTGGCGATTTTTTTTTAGCTCAGGAGGCCCATAATAACGTAGTTCGGGGGGTAAGCGACTAAAAAACACTCTTATTTTCTAGATTTTTTTCTAAATTTTGGTGTATATCTATACACAAAAATCTTGCTTAATTTTAGACAAATTTTAGATGATTTTGGAATTCTTAAAATCATCTAAAATTTAATGTATATCTATACAGCAAATTTTGGGGGTAGTCTTATATGCTCCTTTACATACTACGTATCGGGAAATATCGTCATATCGAACAGGCTTATAATGTAGCTCCTCATCTTTCATTTTATGGATGGATTGGGGGAGGGATTGTTCAGCCATTAATTGTTTACATTGACAACGGCCCTGCGTATGTAGCCTTGTAGTAATGTACGGTAAACTAGTAACGGGTCAACTCGTCGTAGTTGTAGGCCTGCCCTACATGTGGTAAGCACTTTAAAGAACCACCAAAATGACATCGTCACGTGCATCGTGCCTTGTGCCTATTCAATAAGGCCTTGTGCCTACATGTATTCAATAAGGCCTTGTGCACTTTCAGTATATGACGATGTCGTTTTGGTTGTTCTGGAACAGTGCCTTCCCCTACATGTACATGTACCTTCGCCAACTCGTGCCTTCAACTCGACATCATCGTACCAACTCGTACCTTGGGCAACTCTTACCCCGACAGGAACCCCATAGAAAGACGCCGATTTTTCCCATAGGCTAGTACAGCAAGAATAAGAAAGTCATTCTCATGCACTCACGTTTCTACTGTGCGCACGAAAACCGCTTAATCAAAGTTATTTGTTTACCTTTTTTCGAAAATTGGAACTGCTTCAGTCGATTTTTTTTGCTTGGCGCACACAAGGTGAGGATGTAAATGAGGCTTAGTGGGATTTTGGGGGAAAACCATTCAGCGGTTTTCGTGCGCACAGTAGAAACGTGAGTGCATGGGAATGACTTTCTTATTCTTGCTGTACTAGCCTATGGGAAAAATCGGCGTCTTTCTTTGGGGTTCCTGTCGGAACCCCATAGTTCTAGGGGTAAGGCTAGTAGTAGTAGTAGGCCTACAGCAAGAATAAGAAAGTCATTCCCATGCACCCACGTTTGACATGTGCGCACGAAAACCGTTGAACGGTTTTCCCCCAAAATCCCACTCGGCCTCATTTACATCCTCACCTTGTGTGCTCCAAGCAAAAGATCGCCTGAAGCGGTTCAAATTTTTCGCAAAAAAGTGAAAAAATATCTCCGATCCGTACCGACAGCAAATGACACGACATGCACGATGCGACTGTTGCCGGCCGGCCGGGTCATGTGCGCTGGTCGGACCAGACAAGCTCATGATTATTCATGTCAAAAATCTGAAGTACGGTGCACACGGCATGCACTGCTGTCGTGTCCGCGATCCGTTACCGGCCGTCCGCATCGCGTGCATCGATCACTACTTACAAGTACGCATGTACATGTTTCCAGTGTATGCATAGTAACGGACGGTAACGGATACGACGGCAGTGTGCGCCGTACTTCAGATTTCTGGTCCGACCCGCGCACATGACCCAGCCGGCCGGCAACAGTCGCATCGTGCATGTCGTGTCATTTGCTGTCGGTACGGATTGGAGATATTTTGTCACCTTTTTTTGTAAATTGGAACTGCTTCAGGCGATCTTTTGCTTGGCGCACACAAGGTGAGGATGTAAATGTGGCTAAGTGGGATTTTGGGGGAAAACCGTTTATCAGCGGTTTTCGTGCGCACATGTCAAACGTGGGTGCATGGGAATGACTTTCTTATTCTTGCTGTACTAGCCTATGGGAAAAATCCTGTTGGGAACCCAATAGTTCTAGGGGTAGGGCAACTCGTACCTTGGCCAACTCGTCATAGTCATAGTCAATCAGGGTCTGAAATGGTCCGGGCCGTAAACTGATTGATGTGCTTTGATCCTAACGCTAGCTGGTTAGGCCTAATTAATTGTACTCTTTGACGACTTTATTTTAGAAGTTGCTGGAAAAGGAATGAACAAATTCATTCAATTTATCAAGTTTAATAATAATTGTACTTTTGCTATTTTAGATTTTTCTGGAAAAGGAACACAGGAAATTCATTTGTGTGGTAGGCCCTACATTTTACATTGTTAAAAGTGAACTGCGGACATGTATTTCTTAAAAAGATGACCGTGCGCTAGGGCTGACGATATTGATTTTTTTCGTAGTCAATTTTTTTACCCCGCGATATCGCCGATATGGCGATAAAATCATCAACAAATTTCAGCATGATTGAAATGTCGCAAAAGTTTGTTCATAACTACATAATCAGTGGACGTGTTTGTCGCCAGTCATTGTTTGAGGCCGTTCTTAGGCCAGCCATCAATATTGAGAAACAGCGTAGTCTAAAGGCCTTTTCACATTAGAGCGCCGAACCCCGGGGCGAACTCGCCCAACCCCGCGTCGTTTAACACTCGTTTCGCGCAAACCTACCTCAGCCAACCCCAGGGCGAGCTCGCCCCGGGGTCGCCCCCAAAGATTTTGTCTAGTGTGAAAAGGCCTAGCTTAGTCTGGGGATGTCTGGATCAAAGCCTTTTCTTTGTTACCGCCACCAGCCAGAGCCATTACCCTATACACACAGACTATTGTTACCTAACATACCTCTCTAAATTTCTTAAAAGAATTCCTGAGATTCCGGGAACACAATGAACGACAGGGGGGGGGGGGGGGGGGGGGAGGGGGGGGGGGGGGTCTCTTTCCCACATATCGCGCTTCAAATGGCCAAAGCTGGGCTGGCTAATTTGCATGTGAATGAAACTAAATATTTATACAATGAAGTGCGGAGTACGCTGATTGTTTAGACATTTAGAACGTTTTAATAGATTTTGCATCTTATCGCAGATTTACTGACAGCTCAAGTTGTCCATTATTATAAATTTAGACTTTAAACCGAACAAATTGCAATTAAGCAATTAATAGGCGCATTATTTACACTATAAATATAAAGTTCGAAAGGATGATGTCACTTCGACTTGAACCTCGCTTACAAGGAAATTAATTTTAGAGAATTTGCTGGTAACAAGAAGTATCACTGATTTTTAAGGGAAAATAGGGATTCCGAAAAAAATTGGCGATATCTCGATTTTTCGGTTTAAAAAAACATGTAGCCGATTTCGATTTTTGGGCGGCGAATATCGCATCATCGCGATTTTATCGTCATATCGCCCAGCACTACCGTGCGCCACACTTATCAAATGACCGTAACCCAAATGCTTTTCGTCTGATCAGTTTGTTACTTAATAGCTGTTAGTTTTGCTTGGGAAAGGGTCGGGCGGGGGGGGGGGTCGGGTTTGGGGTAGGTCGGATCAGGTCGGGGGTTATCAATTGATAGGCGCATTACATGCATCAAGTTATTTAAACCTATGTACATACCAAGAGACGAATACTGTATCAGGTAGTACATTACACACACAATGTACATGTACTTCAGAATCATATGCATTGTACACAAGATAAATGTAGTACACTGTTTCAGGAAACTGGCCTTATACATCCCTTTAGAGTGAGTATAAGCGATTTAAAGTTAATGAAAGTCAGGTTTGAATAATTGTTTTTACATAAAAAAAATAACCAAAAAAACAAAAACAAAAAACGTGATTTTTATTAGTGATTTTTTATAATTTTTTCCAGTGATTTAAATCAATGATTTATTGGAATTACCAAACTAGTTAGCGACATTACAAACCAACAGGTACATATGCCGTAGATAAAGGGCAGGGTTTTAGTTTTGAGGGAAATTTTGTGGTAAAGCGGAGATGAGGACGACAAAACGCAATGCGAAAATAAAGATGGCGATCACCACGACGCACAGTAAACACGCAAAACCGCATTCATTCGCATAGCAACTGCCGTAAAGCGCGTAAGAAAAATGCATTTTCTACTGAAATAAACTGTTCAAAATTACAAAAAACGATGTCAATAGAATTGAGAGAAGTCTGCTTTAGGTAGAAAAAGTCATTTTGGAATGAGAAAAAATACCCTTGCATCTAATTTCATCAAAACTAAAGAGGGGCCCTACACTACACAATCGCCAAAAAAAAAGAGGTCCACACGAAGTAGGAGATAAACTTTATGTGGACTTGCACATGTCCACATCGGGTTTCCCCCTCTATGAAAAAGGGCTTCAGAGGCATTTTTGGGTTAGTGTTATCTGTCGCAAAATGAAGTGGAACACTTAAAGGCAGTGTACATGATTAGAAATTGTTGCAGTTTTCAGAAATGGGCGGATTTGGGCTTTAGTTTTTTATAGGAAATATCATTCCACTGACCTGTTCAAAGTTTTGCGTTGTTAGATAGCGAAAAAAACGAGAGAAAAACTACGCTCGTTTTCAACCGTCGGGCGGATGGTAGCCTTTATTCAAGGCGCGCATGGCTATCTGGGCTTGTGACGCGCCCCGGATATGCCATGGCGCCATCATGTCCGGGGCGCGCCATGAGTAACGGCTACAAACAGTTTTCATTTTTACAAACGAATATTCATTGGCACACCTGGTGCCATCATTTCACAGGATGATTGAGACTACTATTAACTTAGTCTACTAAGGTACATGTATATCGTAATAATTCAGTAAAAAGAAATTGGAGGATTACCAATCGTGTACACTACATTTAAGACTCAGGGGATCACGTTCAAAAAATAGTGTTCATGGCACAAGTAACATTTTTCTTAACTACATGAAAACAAAGGAAAGTCCACACTAAAGTACATGTACAACTATTAGGCCTGTTCCGGGTATCCGGGTACCCGAATGCCGGCTTCAATACCCGGATCCATTTTTCCGAATCGGGTACCCGAAACTTAAGGTGAAAAATTCAAAGTAAAATTTCAGACCAAAAATAAGTAAATAAATAAAGACAAATTTATCCATTTCCAACTCTGTTTCGACCCAAAAGATCCAAACGGTCTGGCGGTGTTTTGAAAACAATGCGTCAACCAAAATGCATTGAATGGAAATTGTCAATAATGTGGCTGACCAATATGCTGTTTATATCTTATCTTGGCTATCTTGTTAAGCCCGGTTCATACTTCATGCGAATGCGAAGCGAATTTGGCATCATGAAACATTCGCAGCGAAGCTTCGCACAAGTTGAAATGTGTTCAACTTTTGCGAATTCGCAGCGCGAATGATTGGCGTTGACGTCATAAATTCGCTTTGCATTCGCATGAAGTATGAACCGGGCTTTACTGTTTCAATGGAATGTGAGCTGCGGTTTTTACACTGCGACGGAACTCCGCGGTATGATCAAAGAGCGGGCGGGAATATTGATCTTGAGAAAGTGAATGTTGTTCAGATACTGGGGCAGCGGAAATGATCAGTGCTCTCAGTATTACAGGTATTTGCTTGGAGTAATTTATTTGATGGTGTGTGATTATTTGAATGCACAGGCCTACAAACTATAGGCCCCAAGTATTGAGACATCCGCCTTTGAACTTGCCGCACGTTACTGGTAATGTACGCATTTAGCGTGGCACATTCTTGCTTTGTCAAATTCGTGAATAGCACTTAATTTACTATGATCTCACCGTACTTCCAACTCCAAATCAAATGGATGCCACGCCACCACAATAATTATGAGAGATGATTGGTTGAATAATGAGTTAGTTTGGATCCTTCAAAACTCCATAAATTATACGTTTTGCAAAAAAATAACTGGTAATCAAGATATAAAAAAATAATTAAACTACATGTAGTTACATTGAATCATCCGCTGTTTTAAATAAAGAAAACAAGATCCCCACTCCCCCCCCCCCCCAAAAAAAGAGAAGAAATAAGAGATAATAAGAGATAATAAATAGAAGGTAGTTAACGCCCCCAAAAAATGGGCCCCCATTCTTAAGATCAGACATAAGTTTTTAAGATCTTATACACTTTATGTCTTGGCCGTCTGCTATACAACATCCAATGATTTAACCAATTGACCCAAACTACATGTACTTTGCCAATGAGTGAATGCAAAAAAAGAACTAAAACAGGTCCCCACTCTTAAGATCGGACATACATGTAGGCCTAAGTTTTTGAAGATCATCATTCGGTGTCATACACTTTACGTCTTGCCCAGAGGTCCTCTTTGTCATTTCCGAAGCCTAAAAAAAACCCAAAATAAACAAAATTATATTAAATACAAGTTAATTCGCCAAGTTCACAAGAATGGCCACCCCAAAAAAATGAAAGAAAAGTTTATATTAATGATAGTTGTTAAAAAATCTATCGGGTTATATCGCTGGGAAATCATAGGCCTACATGTACATGTACATGTACATGCGGATGAATTGTTTTAACAAGCCCAAACATGCGTCATGATTTCTCATCAACTTAATTTTAAAAAGAAATTTGTATACATGTATATCCAACAAAACCTATCGCGCGGTACGAGTTGTCTTAATTAGAGGTACGAGTTTGCGAAGGTACGAGTTTGCGAAGGTGCGAGTTGGGGAAGGTGCGAGTTTGCGAAGGTGCGAGTTGGCGAAGGTGCGAGTTTGCGAAGGTGCGAGTTTGCGAAGGTGCGAGTTGGCGAAGGTGCGAGTTGGCGAAGGTGCGAGTTGGCGAAGGTGCGAGTTGGCGAAGGTGCGAGTTGGCGAAGGTGCGAGTT
Source organism: Hippasteria phrygiana (assembly GCA_037893225.1). Taxonomy (NCBI): domain Eukaryota; kingdom Metazoa; phylum Echinodermata; class Asteroidea; order Valvatida; family Goniasteridae; genus Hippasteria; species Hippasteria phrygiana. The sequence continues at coordinate 692,749 of JAZGUH010000143.1, forward strand.
GGCGAAGGTGCGAGTTGGCGAAGGTGCGAGTTGGCGAAGGTGCGAGTTGGCGAAGGTGCGAGTTGGCGAAGGTGCGAGTTGGCGAAGGTGCGAGTTGGCGAAGGTGCGAGTTGGCGAAGGTGCGAGTTGGCGAAGGTGCGAGTTGGCGAAGGTGCGAGTTGGCGAAGGTGCGAGTTGGCGAAGGTGCGAGTTGGCGAAGGTGCGAGTTGTCCGGGGCGCGAGTTGTCCGGGGTACAAGTTAAGACAACTCGTACCGCGCGATAGGTTTTGTTGGATATATACGAACTTCTTTTTAATATTAAGTTTATGAGAAATCATGACGCATGTTTGGGCTCGTTAAAAAATGTATCCGCATGTACATGTACATGTAGGCCTACTTCCCACATTGGAAGTACATGTACATGTATGCCTATGATTTCCCAGCGATATAACCCGATAGATTTTTGAACAACTATCATTAATATAAACTTTTCTTTCCTTTTTTTTTTTGGGGGGGGGGCCATTCTTGTGAACTTGGCGAATTAACTTGCATAATTTAGTTTATTTTGGTTTTTTTTTTTAGGCTTTGGAAATGACAAGACGTAAAGTGTATGACACCGAATGATGATCTTCAAAAACTTAGGCCTATGTCCGATCTTAAGATTGGTGACCTGTTTTAGTTTTTTTTTGCGTTCACTCACTAGAAAAAGGCCCAAACACCTAAAAAGAAAAAAATCGTGAAAATATTCGAAACAAAAACGAAGTTTCTTGGTTTATTTTGCCGTAATAATTGGTCTAGACTCCTTTTCCACGTTCGCAATACAACTGTTCATGGTATACTATACTGACATCGCATGACTATGCGTAGAGTCTATCAATTGAGTACGTATGTATATGAGCCCGACGTCTAGACTCTTTTTCCACGTTAGCAATACAAATGTTTGTGGTATACTGATATTGCATGACTGTGCGTAAAGTCTAATTGAGTATGAGCCCGGCGCTTTTCGTAGTATAATACACAGTCGCTAAACAAAAATTGGTGTGCTTCAGCTACGGTAGTAGCATTATATACATATATATATACAAAACGACTGAAATTGCGCCTACATGAAGCTTTTTGTGCAATTTGGTACCCGTACTTTGTTTTTATGGCATGTCAGCCGAAGTAGTTTTGGAATCACCCAGCTGTTTCACGCAAACCGCACCATACCTGAAAAGCTGATTTTCGTGTGACGAATTTGTTGCTTTTATTTGCTGAAACACACGAATATGGCTATATTTGTGTGCGTTAGCATTCGGACGGCGAAGAAGGTTGTTAAAGCCGTGGTACGCTAGAACAGTGGCAGATAGTTCAACGAAGTTGTGTGATGTTTTTTCACAATTCGCCAGCGGTGAATTTGACCAAGGAAATGACATTAGTGATAAATACCAGATGACCCTGGTGAGTAGAACGTTGTCATGACATGGTGTCAGTGTTGTAGTCAAGACCAGGCAGTCCGAGACCGAGACCGACAGTCCGAGACCAAGACCAAGACCAGACTTGTAAATAAAGGCATGTCAATCATCTTTGTATGTTGATCTAAAACTGTGGGGGTTCAGCTAGGGTATGGGGTATGACCATAGAGCTGTGTTTAGTTTGACAGGAATGGTCTTGGAGTGTACTCTAGCATTGTTGTTGGTTTTTACTTTGTATTCTTTAATAAAGTTTTTACTTTTCGGCCTAATTTGAATTTCACAACATTCACAGTGCATGCAGTGCACTTTAGCACTTTTCAGACACTGGTGTACCTATGTAAAGCTACAAAAAAAAGTGACAATTTAAAATAGTATTTCCTTCAAATTGTATTTTATTTCTCAGGAAAAACATTTACAGAGGTGGCCCTGGCCCTCTGTCTCAAGAAAATGTCATGCCATCATGGTGATTTTATTGCAGCAGTTTACCCAACAGTATACAATCACGTTACAGAAATACAGGCCTATAATTCAGATCGTTTCTGACAAAATCTTATGTGATTGGCAAGCAGATGAGATGTGCAATTGTTTGGACATTTAACAGGCTTCTTTAGAAATTGAAACAAACATGTCATTGACAAGCATGCAAGAAAGAAAAATCTTAGGCCTAATTCATCGGGTGATGAAGCCGCACATGTTTGATGAAGGCAGACATTAGTGCTGGGCGATACGATAAAATCGCGATGATGTGATATTCGCCTCCCAAAAATTGAAATCGGCTACATGCTTTTAAAATAGAAAAATCGAGATATTGCCGATATCATTTTTTAAATCGGCAATTTTTGTCGGAACCCCTATTTTCCCTTCTCGGTGATACTTTCTTTTTACCAGCAAATTCGCTAAAATTAATTTCCTTGTAAGCGAGGTTCAAGTCGAAGTGACATCATCCTTTCGAACTTTTTATTTATCGTGTAAATAATGTAAAAATCGTAACATTCTTTTCAATATATCTAGCAAACAAAACAAGATATTTTAAAGATTATTTTTGTTATAGCTTTGGTATGTTTTAAAGATATGCCCTAAAAGGCGAAAATTGTGTGACGTCATGATGACGTCATCAAAAATGTGTGTTTTTTTTTTACGCATTTAAGGGTCAATGCGATTACATAAATGTATACATGGATTTTTTCTGTACCTAATTCCAAAATTTCATGATTGTGGCTCACTCAAGTAAGAAATGACAGCCATTTCATGATTGTGGCTCACTCAAGTAAGAAATGACAGCCATTTCATGATTGTGGCTCACTCAAGTAAGAAATGACAACCATTTCAAAATTGAGACCAAATTCAATATAACACAAAGGAATTCTGGGAAGGGCGGATAACCATGGCTTAAATGTGCATGGCTTAAATGTGCATGCTGTTTATAAAAATGGTTGATTTGTAGTCTTTTCAAGTCGCTAGACTATTGCCCATAGCATTTGTAAATGTTTTCTTTCTTACCGGCACTTTGGGTACTTTTAAACTTGGCAGACACTTAGACTATAAACTGCTCACAATGTGTGCCGAACTTTTACCTCATGATGACGTTATCACATGTCACGTGACGTCATCTTAAAGGGGCAGTTTTTGAAGCCATATATCTACAAAAGCACAAGTCCGATTGAGTTGAAAAGTAATATCTAGGTAGCCCAGTAGGTTTATAAATTAAAATTGACTTGACGTTATAATGACGTCATCACATGTCACGTGACGTCATCTTAAAGGGGAAGTTTTTGAAGCAATATATCTACAAAAGTACAAGCTCGATTAAGTTGAAATGTAATATCTAGGTAGGCCAGCAGGTTATAGATGAAAATTGACATGACGTTATGATGACTTCATCACATGTCACCGACGTCATCTTAAAGGGGCAGTTTTTGAAGCCACATATAAACAAAAGTACAATTTCGATTAAGTTGAAAAGTAATATCTAGGTAGCCCAGTAGGTTTATAGCTGAAAATTGACATGACATTGTGATGACGTCCTCACATGTCACGTGACGTCATCTTAAAGGGGCAGTTTTTGCAGCCATATATCTACAAAAGTACAAGTTCGATTAAGTTGAAACGTGGTATCTAAGATGAATTTTAAACAATTTTTTATAATTCTTTTTGTAACATATGTTTAGGTCATACACACTTAAAAATATATGTGAAAAAGGTTCAAGTCGAAGTGACATTATCCTTTCGAACTTTTTATTTATCATGTAAATAATGTGCTCCCCACCTCTCCCCCGGGCTGCCCCAGGTCTTATGTGGGGTTTTGGTAACATTTTTCAAGCCCCAGGGTGGGGATTTTGGTCACTCATTTTGCCATTGTTTCCACATCATCAGAAGTTCAAAACCATGAGGTGGGGGTGCCCCACCCATGTATGTCGGGGATTGTCACTAAAATTTTGCACCAGGGGTGGGGATTTGGTCACTTCAAAAGTGACAATCCCCACATCTTGGGTGGGGCAGCCCCAGGGGAGGGGTGGGGGAAGCAATTGATAGGTGCATAAGATAATTGACCACTTGGTGGCTCGGTGATTCGTATTTCGGGGGACGTTTTAAGAAAATCACCAAATGACACTGAACAAGCGAATTGGTGTAATTTCTATTCATGGTAGGCAGCTAGAAAATGATCATTTTCACCGCAATTAGACCAAATTATGCCGATTGTATTGCAAAGGAGTTGTTTTCAAAACTTAACACTGGTGTTACCCCCAGTGTAATTTTCATAAAGTTAACCCTTAAAACTTCTCAAAATGTGGTTTTGTGTAGATAGCCATATTTAAATCTATGCAAATTAGTGGGCGTATCCATTTCAACCATTCATTGGGAAATGCTTCAATGCTTTTCTGCACTTGGGGCTGCTCGCACGTGGTTCGTGCCTCAAGCTCTAAATAAATCAGCTAGTTCACGCAGATTGACTGTTGGTATCTACACAATTCGCTGGTACCCGTCGATAGTCTAGTGGGCGGGCTTAACGCAACCTTGGCGTGAAAATCACCAGAAAAATTAGAGCAAGCAGAACAAATATAACACAAGGGGAAACATACATGTAGCTGATTAAATAAATCCATCGATTGCCGTATTTAACGTCGAGCAAGGAAAATAATGTTTACCCTCCTGTGGCTGAATTAAACGTAAGGATGGATTATAGTATCCTTTGCTTGGAATATTAATGCTCACCTGTTCCGACATGCTACATGTATGTTTAAAAAAATCAGTACTTATTACAATGTCAGTATTCATTCGCCCTGAAATAAAAAGGATGTCTGAAATAAAATATCCTGCACCCCAAGCCCTGAAACCTTTGTGATTGACAGCTTAACTTTTGCGAGGTATACAATTATTGGCTGTTTCGGAAGTTTGTTTGTTTGTTTTCTTCTTTTTTCAGACTTTTGCCCAAAGAATTTGTACACGTTTTCTTTCTTACCGGCACTTTGGCTACTATATCCTTCCTCCATGTTTAAAGCAACCGATTGCCTTTAAACTTAACAGACACTTAAACCAAATGCTCAGAATGTGTGCCGAACTTTTACATCATGATGACGTCATCACATGTCACGTGACGTCATCTTAAAGGGGCAGTTTTTGAAGCCATATATCTACAAAAGTACAAGCTCGATTAAGTAGGTAGGCCAGCAGGTTTATAGATGAAAATTGACATGACGTTATGATGACTTCATCACATGTCACCCGACGTCATCTTAAAGGGGCAGTTTTTGAAGCCACAAATAAACAAAAGTACAAGTTCGATTAAGTTGAAATGTAATATCCAGGCAGGTCTGCAGGTTCATAGATGAAAATTGACATGACGTTATGATGACTTCATCACATGTCACGTGACGTCATCTGAAAGGGGCAGTTTTTGAAGCCATATATCTACAAAAGTACAAGTTCGATTAAGTTGAAATGTAATATCTGGGTAGGCCAGCAGGTTTATAGGTGAAAATTGACATGACATTGTGATGACGTCCTCACAATGTCATGTGTCGTCATCTTAAAGGGGCAGTTTTTGCAGCCATATATCTACAAAAGTACAAGTTCGATTAAGTTGAAACGTGGTATCTAATTTTAAACAATTTTTTATAATTCTTTTTGTAATATATGTTTAGGTCATACACACTTAAATATAAATGTGAAAAATGTGTGACGTCTGATGACCTAATCATGATCATCAACTCCTTGTATGCTCACATTTCCAAAACGATTATGAATAAGCCTACGTGATTGCTTGACCTGTCGTAGAGACCATAAAACGAGATGTTTTGATCCACCATTGAAATCTCAAGAATCAGAATCAAACTACCAAAAACCCCCCCAAACCAAACAGCCCTGTGTTTGTCCACAAACACTAAAGCTCTAGTTTATACATTGTAATGTCATGTAACAAAATGTATATAATGGGTTTAGCTCCATAAAAAATATTCCATGCCAACCACACGTGGCATCTGGAGAGTAAATCTCGGATAAGATGCAAAATCTATTAAAACGTTCTAAATATCTAAAGTATACAATCAGCGTACTCCGCACTTCATTGTAATATTTAGTTTCATTCACATGCAAATTAGCCAGCCCAGCTCTGGCCATTTGAAGCAGGATATGTGGGCAATGGAAACCCCCCCCCCCCCCCCTCCTTGTGTTGGTCATTGTGTTCCTGGAATCTCAGGAATTCTTTTAAGAAATGTAGGGGGATATGGTTAGGTATAACAATAGTCTGGAGTGTATAGGGTAATGGCTCTGGCTGGTGGCAGTAACAAAGAAAAGGCGTTGATCCAGATATCCATATGATGCACGATATGGGGCAGAGCGAAACCCCCCTCTTTTGTGTTGGTCATTGTGTTCCTGGAATCTCAGGAATTCTTTTCAGAAGTCTAGGGGGGATGTGTTAGGTAACAATAGTCTGGAGAGTGTATAGGGTAGAGGGAAAAAAGGGGGTACCCTCTGCCCCATATCTGCTGGGTGTACAGATATCCGCAGACTAAGCTTAGACTAAGCAGTTTGTAAATATTGATGGCTGGCCTAAGAACGGCCTCAAACAATGACTGGCGACAAACACGTCAGGCGATTATGTAGTTATGAACGAACTTTTGCTACATTTTAATTTGTTGACGATTTTATCGCCATATCGACGATATCAGGAGGAGGAAAAAAAACGACTACAAAAAAAATCAATATCGTCGGCCCTAGCAGACGTTGTTCCTGCCTTATCATGATACTGGTTCTTTTCGGGTAAAAACACACAGCGACATGTTTTTTGCTTCTAATTTTGGCATATAGCGCATTGACACATTCCTTGTGGTCCTTGTAATCCTTGTAATAGACCCTGTAAGTCTCTCGCATAAAGGTCATGATTGCACTTTCGGGCACCTCTGAGCCGCCGGCTATAGGACTTTTACATTTGTTTTTTGTAATACTTTGTTTTAACGAAGATCTGAACCATGAAACGGCCATAAATATGGATGATAAATTCAAAATAAATTTTACAATAATATGAAAACATGTACGACTGTCTAAATTATTGAAGAAAAGTAAGAAAAAATGTTTGACCTGAGCGTCAGGTTGCAACGTGATTGGCTCATTGTCTGGAAGAGAGAGCCCGGCCCCCAAAACCCCTGTACTGCATGCGCACTAAGTGAACGTACAAACAGTAGTAGAGAAAGGAGAGTACTGCCCCACCTCTGTTTTCCCTCCTCTCTCCCCCTCCCTCTTCCCTCTTTTTTCCCCCAAAAATTTCAAAAATCAAAATGAGAAAATCGCCAGATTCCAAAAAAGGGGAAACCCCCAAATTTTAGGAAGCAAAATTTTTTTTATCTCTCTCGACCAAATTCTTGGGGCAAAAAAATAATATTAGCTTTATTTTAAAACTAGATAAAAAAAAAAAAACCATCTCTACTGAGTGTAGAGGTGAGGTTTTTTTTCTGTTATGTAGATCTACTGTATAAATAACTACAACTATTCTTCATACGGAGCGCTAGGCCTAGGCTGTAAACTCTCATAATTATCCGGCTCACCTATACGTCTATGACTGTAGGGAGTACTAGTATCGTACTCTTTACATATTTCGAATCTAAAGTTGTAAGTTTTGCGATAAGATCTTTTATTTCTTTCTCCATTCTCTCGACAACTTTCTTTTCGACCTCATCGTCTATTTCTTTTTGATTTCTATCGGACTCTTCTCTAGCTTTCGTTCGAGTTCTAATGGCTTCTTTCATTCCGTAAAACTTTCTTAATTCGTCGTTAATCAAGGTAAATTCTTCGTGACTTACATCGCCATCGTCTACGGCCTGAGACACTTATTCATTTATCGTATTTAATTTTGTTTCGGCTACTACTCTAATTTCGTCGTGTTTCTTGGCTTTACCTCTAAACTTTTTACTAAATCGTTTTAATACTAAACTTACACCCACGCATCCTACAGCTTTGCCTTCTAGCACCACGCCTATAGGTATAGTAATGACACCGGCAACGCTGGCTATGCCTATTGTACCGGATAAAGCTCCGAAACATTCTATAACTGTCTCTGCGTTAGATAAACAGGTAATAATTTTATTATACTTTTTGTGCAACCGTTCTCTCTTATCTCTCTCGGCGGCTATCTCTTTTTGCACTCGTTCGATTTTATTTGACCTAAAGACTGAAGACTCGTCCGTTTCTCTCGGAACATCGGGCAATTTAGGGTAAATAGATTCTGCGGTCATTTTATAAAGTCGTATATTTTATACGACTTATTATTTTTAATTTTTTTGCATGTATACGAGAATCAAAGTACCGACGCCGATCAATAATGCCCACACGTGTTCCGCTAACCAACCTATCGACTTACTTAATAGATTAAACAACCAACTCGCGATACTACCCAAAAATACCAGGTAAAGCGGCTAATAACTTACCCCCGATCTTTTTTAGCAAATTGGCCAAATTTTTTAAATGATTACTTATCCAATCTTTCAAGTTACCTCCGGGTTTGGGTGTAGGAGTAACGGGGGTCGGAGCAGGAACAACCGCCGCACCAGCTGCTGCGGCACCGCCACCAACAGCCGCTATTATATAAGCAACGATCGTACTTAGCGCTAAAGCAAACGCGGCTAATATACTAACGACCGTCACACCCTGTTCTCGAAACAGAATTCTAATCTTTTCCGCTAGCGAGGTATCTCTTTCTAATATTTTATTAACCGTTTCTTTGATTCTAGCGATTTGACTTTTGAGTCCTCGTTCATTTTCGAGCGCCGCTGTCATTCTAGCGGATCTTTCATCATTGAGACCTTTTAATCGATTGGTTAATTCTCGTCTCTCTTCATCACTCTTTGCTTCAGTTAGTTCAGCTTTGGTTTGATTAATTTCATCATCTAACCTTCTTACTTTAGCTAAATTTAATTCTAAATTACCTTTGAGAGTTTGTAACGCTTTGTCTAAACCAGCAAGTTCGCTAAAGTTCTTTAAGCCTGTAGTTTTTGTAATTACTGTTTCTCGTTCATCTAATACTCTTTTTCGTTCATCTAATGCTTTTTTTCGTTCAACTAATACTTCTCTCGATTCATCTAATATTTTTACTCGTTCATCTAATGTTTTTACTACTTCATCTGATTCTTTCGCTCGTTTATCTAATGATTTTTCTCGTTTATCTAATGCTTTTAGTAGTTCATCTACTTCATCTATTAATCCAGTAAAACTAACATCTTGATCCATCAAATCTACTTCTTCTCTTAAAACTTCTTCCAAGATATCGCTAACATCATCGGCTGCTTTTGGAAGTTCACTCATCTCAATATTTTTGGGTTGTATCTGACTTATTTCTTGTTGTAATTGCGTCGTTCCAGTTTTTACCAAACCAAACTCTTCTCGTATAAATAAACCGGGTTTAACTCCAGAAACATCAGCAAGTCTTTTTATTAACGAACTAATACCTGCAAATTTTTTGGGGTCGCGTTTATCTGTCAGCAAGATATTGTCGTAATAAATACCATCTTTTTCTTTATGAAATTTTTCATATCTTATATTCGTCGTTTTTTTTATAACCTTTGCTTTCCATAAAATCATAAAACGCTTCTGCGTAACCAGTATTTATGCGACCAGACATTTGATCTAACCCATCGATCGCTTCACCTGTCGTTTGTGGGGGTGGAATCGAAAAACCAGTCTCTTCATCATTGTTGGCCAATTCAAAATCATCATCATCGGCATCATCAGCATCATTTTGTTCGTCTTCTCGACCTTGGTCGCCCATTTCGAAATCTTCTCCACCTTCGGCCATTTTAATAAGTCGTATATTTTATATTTGAAGTAGTATTTACTACATTTTGAGGAATTACTCCTTGGCTCACCAACCAAGTCTGAGTAGCTAGAGCACTACCAACCGCAGCGGTGATTTTATTCGTATCTTCTACGTCTAGTTTTCCTAAATCGGCGGGCTTAATTTTCAAAAGTTTTTTACTCAACATGGTATAACCTACGGCCAACAAACTCAACACAGCGCCGTGATAAAGAGTATTTGCAACGTTCTTAGTATCCATTTTACTTGTACTAACATTTTATTTTTTTATCTATTTTTTATTTATTCTATTTCTAATAGTTCTTCAACTTTAGGGGTCACGCTCGTAATCTGTACTTTTTGCTGCGGAACTACAGCATCCGCCGTACTCTTGTTAAGCGCGAGATATCCAATTCCTAAAACAGCCAAACCTACTATCGCAACTCCCCAGCTCGGAATGCTCCCCATCGTAACTGTTTGCGTTTGCTGGGGAACTTCTTCTTCTACACTTTGCATTTTTTAAATTTGTTCTTTCATCTTTCTGTTTCTTTCGGCCAGTCTCTTTCCTAATTCTACTCTTTTAGGGTCTTTTACTTTTTTTTTAGTTACTCTTGCTATTGGCTCTTGTGGAGGCTGAGGAGGCTGAGGAGTCTCTTGGGGAGTCTCTGCTACTTGATCCGTCGTTATCGTTTCTGGATTCATCTTTTATAGTAATACTACTATCTACTCGTAAATGTTTAGTCGTGGCAGATAGTTCGACGAAGTTGTGTGATGTTTTTTCACAATTCGCCAGCGGTGAATTTGACCAAGGAAATGACATTGGTGATAAATACCAGATGACCCTGGTGAGTAGAACGCTGTCATGACATGGTGTCAGTGTTGCAGTCCGAGACAAGACCGAGACCGACAGTTCAAGACCAAGACCAAGACCAGACTTGTAAATAGAGGCATGTAAATCATCTTTGTATGTTGATCTAAAACTGTGGGGGTTCAGCTAGGGTATGGGATATGACCATAGAGCTGTGTTTAGTTTGACAGGAATGGTCTTGGAGTGTACTCTAGCATTGTTGTTGGTTTTTACTTTGTATTCTTTAATAAAGTTTTTACTTTTCGGCCTAATTTGAATTTCACAACATTCAGCACTTTTCAGACACTGGTGTACCTATGTAAAGCTACAAAAAAAAAGTGACAATTTAAAATAGTATTTCCTTCAAATTGTATTTTATTTCTCAGGAAAAACATTTACAGAGGTGCCCCTGGCCCTCTGTCTCAAGAAAATGTCATGCCATCATGGTGATTTTATTGCAGCAGTTTACCCAACAGTATACAATCACGTTACAGAAATACAGGCCTATAATTCAGATCGTTTCTGACAAAATCTTATGTGATTGGCAAGCAGATGAGATGTGCAATTGTTTGGACATTTAACAGGCTTCTTTAGAAATTGAAACAAACATGTCATTGACAAGCATGCAAGAAAGAAAAATCTTAGGCCTAATTCATCGGGTGATGAAGCCGCACATGTTTGATGAAGGCAGACATTAGTGCTGGGCGATACGATAAAATCGCGATGATGTGATATTCGCCTCCCAAAAATTGAAATCGGCTACATGCTTTTAAAATAGAAAAATCGAGATATTGCCGATATCATTTTTTAAATCGGCAATTTTTGTCGGAACCCCTATTTTCCCTTCTCGGTGATACTTTCTTTTTACCAGCAAATTCGCTAAAATTAATTTCCTTGTAAGCGAGGTTCAAGTCGAAGTGACATCATCCTTTCGAACTTTTTATTTATCGTGTAAATAATGTAAAAATCGTAACATTCTTTTCAATATATCTAGCAAACAAAACAAGATATTTTAAAGATTATTTTTGTTATAGCTTTGGTATGTTTTAAAGATATGCCCTAAAAGGCGAAAATTGTGTGACGTCATGATGACGTCATCAAAAATGTGTGTTTTTTTTTTACGCATTTAAGGGTCAATGCGATTACATAAATGTATACATGGATTTTTTCTGTACCTAATTCCAAAATTTCATGATTGTGGCTCACTCAAGTAAGAAATGACAGCCATTTCATGATTGTGGCTCACTCAAGTAAGAAATGACAGCCATTTCATGATTGTGGCTCACTCAAGTAAGAAATGACAACCATTTCAAAATTGAGACCAAATTCAATATAACACAAAGGAATTCTGGGAAGGGCGGATAACCATGGCTTAAATGTGCATGGCTTAAATGTGCATGCTGTTTATAAAAATGGTTGATTTGTAGTCTTTTCAAGTCGCTAGACTATTGCCCATAGCATTTGTAAATGTTTTCTTTCTTACCGGCACTTTGGGTACTTTTAAACTTGGCAGACACTTAGACTATAAACTGCTCACAATGTGTGCCGAACTTTTACCTCATGATGACGTTATCACATGTCACGTGACGTCATCTTAAAGGGGCAGTTTTTGAAGCCATATATCTACAAAAGCACAAGTCCGATTGAGTTGAAAAGTAATATCTAGGTAGCCCAGTAGGTTTATAAATTAAAATTGACTTGACGTTATAATGACGTCATCACATGTCACGTGACGTCATCTTAAAGGGGAAGTTTTTGAAGCAATATATCTACAAAAGTACAAGCTCGATTAAGTTGAAATGTAATATCTAGGTAGGCCAGCAGGTTATAGATGAAAATTGACATGACGTTATGATGACTTCATCACATGTCACCGACGTCATCTTAAAGGGGCAGTTTTTGAAGCCACATATAAACAAAAGTACAATTTCGATTAAGTTGAAAAGTAATATCTAGGTAGCCCATTAGGTTTATAGCTGAAAATTGACATGACATTGTGATGACGTCCTCACATGTCACGTGACGTCATCTTAAAGGGGCAGTTTTTGCAGCCATATATCTACAAAAGTACAAGTTCGATTAAGTTGAAACGTGGTATCTAAGATGAATTTTAAACAATTTTTTATAATTCTTTTTGTAACATATGTTTAGGTCATACACACTTAAAAATATATGTGAAAAATGTGTGACGTCTGATGACCTAATCATGGTCATCAACTCCTTGTATGCTCACATTTCCAAAACGATTATGAATAAGCCTACGTGATTGCTTGACCTGTCGTAGACGACCATAAAACGAGATGTTTTAACCCACCATTGAAATCTCAAGAATCAGAATCAAACTACCAAAAACCCCCCAAACGAAACAGCCCTGTGTTTGTCCACAAACACTAAAGCTCTAGTTTATACATTGTAATGCCATGTAACAAAATGTATATAATGGGTTCAGCTCCAGAGTTTCTTCGTGTAGGGCGCGACTGCAAAGCCTGCGAAAATAAAACATAAAAAATATTCCATGCCAACCACACGTGGCATCTGGAGAGTACATTTATCCAGCGGGCACTGAGTGATGGAGAGATCAAAATATTGCACAAATCCAGCCATGTGGTGCTCGACTACCAGCATTTCAAAGTCATCCTGAATGTTTCAATAAAAATATTAAAAATTGTCTGTCTTAAAAGGGGAACAAGGGAAATTCTCTGGTCACATCGAACATACCGATTAATAACGTACAGGGGCCTACTTTTATTTTCTCATCTGACGAAATCTTGTGGTTAAAAACTCCAGAAGTTTTAGCGAAATTTTTTTTCGGTTTGGGATCATTCTTTGAAAATGCTAATTCAATTAAAGAAATTTAATGTGATTCAACAACTCGCAGAAAAAATATAAATAGGGGAGACATTTTCTTTTTTCGGTTTTAAAGTCTAAGTTTATAATAATGGACAAGCTGTCAGTAAATCTGCGATAAGATGCAAAATCTATTAAAACGTTCTAAATATCTAAAGTATACAATCAGCGTACTCCGCACTTCATTGTAATATTTAGTTTCATTCACATGCAAATTAGCCAGCCCAGCTCTGGCCATTTGAAGCAGGATATGTGGGCAAGGGAAACCCCCCCCCCCCCCCTCCTTGTGTTGGTCATTGTGTTCCTGGAATCTCAGGAATTCTTTTAAGAAATGTAGGGGATATGGTTAGGTATAACAATTAACAATAGTCTGGAGTGTATAGGGTAATGGCTCTGGCTGGTGGCAGTAACAAAGAAAAGGCTTTGATCCAGATATCCGCAGACTAAGCTTAGACTAAGCAGTTTCTAAATATTGATGGCTGGCCTAAGAACGGCCTCAAACAATGACTTGCGACAAACACGTCCGGCGATTATGTAGTTATGAACGAACTTTTGCTACATTTTAATCATGCTGAAATTTGTTGACGATTTTATCGCCATATCGGCGATATCGGGAGGAGAAAAAAATTGACTACGAAAAAAATTAATATCGTCGGCCCTAGCAGACGTTGTTCCTGCCTTATTATGATACTGGTTCTTTTCGGGTAAAAACACACTGCGACATGTTTTTTGCTTCTAATTTTGGCATATAGCGCATCGATGCATTCCTTGTGGTTCTTGTAATAGACCCTGTAAGTCTCGCGCATAAAGGTCATGATTGAACTTTCGGTCACCTCTTAGCCGCCGGCTATAGGACTTTTACATGTAGTTGAATTTGTTTTTTGTAATACTTTAACGAAGATCTGAACCATGAAACGGCCATAAATATAGATGATAAATTCAAAATTCATTTTACAATAATATGAAAACATGCACGACTGTCTAAATTATTGAAGAAAAGTAAGAAAAAATGTTTGACCTGAGCGTCAGGTTGCAACGTGATTGGCTCATTGTCTGGAAGAGAGAGCCTGGCTCCCAAAACCCCTGTACTGCATACTGTACATGTATGTACAAAAGACCTACAATCATACAATGTTTTTTTGACAGCTCGCGTGTGATTGTAGGCGTCCATGGTATTAATGATCAGCTGTTACTAATCAACGATGCCGAAATAGAAACAAATGTTAGTCTTTCTGAAGTGCCATAAAGAAACCAACTGAAGCCTTGTCAACCCGGCCCCCCCAATCTTGCCGGCCTGGCCCGATTCGAGATCTCGGTGGTCGGCCCCAATATTAAATTTTAGTGGATCCGAGCTCAATCCCTGCAGGCCCGATCCGCGGTACATGTAGCCCCAGTCTCATGATGTCGTGGTGATTTCCATCATGTATTTTGTTTATTCCTTCGTGACTGATGTCCATCATGTATTTTTTTGTTCCTCCATTCTTCCGGTAAGGAAAAAGTAACGTCATCACAATAATATCAAATATTTGTTTTGCCGATATTTCAGTATCAAAATAAATGGATATCGAACAGCCTGTAACAGGGCGACAGTTGCATATCTGAAACTTGTAATGGCTCATTATGTGTAGACCTAGAATTACTAGTCCAGAAAGGAAAAGTGGTCAGGAATGCCCTTGTTTTTGTTCAGATTTATTTTTTCTTCCTTCTTATTTTAGTGCTCTCCAAAACCCCAGACTTTGTGCATAGATTGTCTGATCGGCACTTTGGTCATCAAACAACCTCAGATCTTAGTCAAAGTTAGCTAGGACATACATGTAAATGTAGACCCTAATGCAAAGTCATGTCTCGAAGAGTGACGTCATGATGACGTCATCAAGGTTCACGTGAAGTTATCTTAAAAGTGCATATAAGGGCCTATATCTAGAGAACCGTACATGTACATTCGTAGGTCCGATTTTCTGCCACAACATTTCATATATAGCTACAAGTAGGCTAGGTTCAGTTCCTTGAAATGTCACTGAAATTGCAAAATTTTACAAGAATACCACTAAACAAGACCACAGGATTCACCGCTCCAAAGTTTGACATCGTTTGCTGTCGACACGGGGCGGCTTAATGCTGCGATTTGCACAGTGGTTTGTCGCCAGTTTTGAGTGAAATTTCAAGGAACTGAACATGTACATGTGTACATAACCATATTAAGATAAGGCATATGAAATGTTGTGGCAGAAAATTTCATAAGAGAGTTATGGACTATAAAAGACATTAAAAATTTCCACAGCAGTTTCAATGCGTCTCTCTGTAAGGTTTGTAAAAACCTTACAAAGTTCTGGAAGTATTAAAGTATTATCTTTCCGTTATCTATTCAAAATACATGGAAAGACGTACATGTGTATACTATAAGTGTATTGGAGCGTGCACTGAATATTAATTTGTTGTTCTGTCAAATGTCAAACTCATTCAACTAGTCAGCCAATGAGTCACATTTATACAAATGTACGTGTAGATGTTATGATATATCACTTGACTGCACAAAAAAAACCCGAACATTCAGCACTCACTACGAATGCGCATACACCCCCTTCCCCCCCCCCCCCCCCCCCCAGGCCTGTCGTATTGGTCTTCATTATTATTTTTTCTTGGCAGGGTGACAGCAGTCAGAACCTTGATGAAGTCAAACAGCCTGTAAAAACACAGCCAAAATCCCGGTCAAAAAAAGGTATGGACTTTATGGGCTCCTTTAAATCCATGAAGAAATTAATTTGTTTTATAATGTACACTAGTCTTGCTTGTGATCAGTGATTTTGTTGTGACAAAATTGTCATTTTCTGTTAAATTTTGCCTTGGAGTGTCATCCCTGAATACTGTTGTTAATTTTACAATTCTGAGTTTGTGTTTTTTACTGAATGATACAGCACCGGAACTACCAATCTTTGAGAGACAGAACTGGTTAATCCATCTGCACTATGTCAGAAAAGAATATGATACATGCAAGGTACAGTATTAGGCAGTTTTGGTTTTGCATAACGTTTTAATAAGCCTTCACACTTCACGCAAATTAGAGAGGGGAACCAATTTATAAGGGTAAAGACAAACTTCAACATTAATTGAAGAAATAAAGGGTTTGTAAAATATCTAAAATTGTGCTAAAAGAAACAAAAGTTTACCAGAACCAGTCCAAACAACTGATTCACTTGAAGCAGGCATTTGATGGATCCTCAAGTGACAAAGCCCCGTAAGTGTGGCAAGATAACTTGTTAGGCCGGGATTCTGTTTGTCTGTGTTAGGGCTGTGCATTGGAACCGGGTACCCACCTGAGTACCCGACCATTCATGTCAGAAACCGGTTCCAGATTATGGAGTCGAGTACCTGTACAACTTTGCATTATCGCAAAGTGACTTCCCAGACAATAAAATAGGAAAGGTTTTAATTGTTATTTGTATGGAATTTTCAAAATTAAAACCCGTTTATATGGGAAACCAGAGATTTCACATTTATGATGCTCACGAAAATTGACAATAAATTACCGGTCGTGGTTTTTGTAGTCTGGGTATGGATAAGAGCCTCGACTAGACATAATAGCTGCCTCATGCCTCAATAAATACAACTGTATAAAGCTTCCGGACAACCATCTTTTGTGATATGCTGGCGCGTGCACGTGCCGGCACACGCAAGGTGGAGAAGTCATCATGTTTACTGGACAGGCATGAGATTTTTCAGACATTTGTCTGAAATCAGACTTTTGGAATCTCAGAAAAACGCATTATTACAACTTCCGGGATTTGAAGTTTTGGGTTGGGTTTCTTTAACGGTACTTGGGTACCCGTATATTTTACAATCGGGGTACCCAGTTCTTTAACTACCCATAAATGCACATCCCTAGTCTGTATATTGCATTATGCATAATGCATGATGCATCAAAATAGAGTTACACGAAAAGCAATAGATCACTTAAAATTGAAAATACAATGCGCATTACAAATTACATTTTCTGTAGTTTTATTTTATTGCATCACGCATTACATGTTATGCATAATGCAATATGGACACATGGATTCCCGGCATTACGCTCTATCCATATTTAGCATATCCAAACGCTGGCCAATGCCATGCATTGCAATAAATTTGGGATCACGATATGTGACCTGTTACCACAAAATGGGTGTAAAGTAGCAAAATTTGAAAATCAAGATTATGGAATTTTATGTGAAGGGCTTTAATTTGATATATTGTGAGTTGTGGTATCTCATTTGTAGCCCCCGATAAAACCTTTTAGAGTTATCAGATTTTTAACCCCCTTTTTTTTTTTTAATGAAGAGAGTTTGTGATCTGTGCACACTTTATCCCAAGTTCAAAAAAGAATTCCTCTCAAATTGTTTTTCAAGAATCGAATCAGTTTTAAAGGAACCATGATATAGGATTTACATTGCATTATTCCTGCTTAAAATAATAAAGTATCATCTTGACAATGATATTTTGTTACCAGAGTCAATTATTTCCCAGATTAAATATGAAAAAACATTTTTTGAAAATGTTTGTCCAAGCTACTCCGCCCCCTGAGTGGGACCCTCATTAACATAAGTGTGTGACGTAGATCGAGGAACATTACATATTCTGCTCGAGCCAGCACCATTCATCACGCGTAAATTGAGTGTACATTCTTCGTCCAAAATCTAAGCAAAATATAGCGTTTTTCGGCCATGCCGACAAGGTGTGTGGCTGCTGGATGCAGCAAAACAACGAAGGATGGAGTAAACCTTCATTTATTTCCAACTGATGCGAAATATCGGAGAATTTGGACGGCGAAAGTGAAGGTGACAAAAGCGAAGTGGTCCGGTCCCAGCAGCTTCTCAGCGTTATGTAGCGACCACTTTGAGCCGTCGTGTTTCGATACTGGTATTTTCAAATCCTTTGGGATGGCCATTAAAAATATGCTCAAGTCCACTGCCATCCCAACAAAGTTCCCAGATGTGGGTAAGGTACAGGCGAAAGCAGTTAAACGGCCCATTCCCCGAGGAGCTGTCGCTAAAAGGGAGAAAATCAGGGTAAGTTCGATGTATACATGTAGTTGTTGCAACTAACAATGTAGGAAATTGCACGTGTAGACCTAGTGTGTAGGCCGTACATGCGGATACATTTTGTACACGTACAGTACAAGGGTGTACAGCTTGGTGTACGTATACGTACGTGTAGGCCCTACATGTACATAGTATACACGTGCTCTGCCGTATACGTATACCGTACGCGTACCCACACGCGGACATGCTTTGATGCTCGTCTCGCACCCAGGCGTCATTAACGGGTCCAGACTATCGAGTCCATTCATGAATTTCAGTGCCTCGATCTACGTCACGAAAAGCGCCCTCAATTTGAGTCTCAACAAATTCCAAAAAGGGGGGGGCAATTTTTGGGCGGCAAATAATCACACTAAAACTTCACTTGAACCAGTTTGACTTTTAATTCACATTTAATACATATAAATGAATGTATTTATGAAATAAAATGCTATCCGGCAAATTTGAGAAGCATGGTTCCTTTAAAACTTTGGGATATGATAGAATAGGGTTTTTTAAATATACAGATGTTAAAATCCCAAAATTGACTTGAGTGAAAATGTATTTGTTTCTGCTTGTAACTCAGAAAACCATAGTGCGACTTTAAACTCATTTTGTGGTGGCAGCACATTTTTACCTTACCTGTTTTGAGGTACCTCCACTCTGGAGGGTGCAGTCAGACACAAAAAGTGCTGGGCCATTATCAGCATTTTAACCTGCCACAAACCACAGCTGTAACAAGCTATAGAGGAATTTCACATTAGCCCCTTCTGCGCACTTCCGGGTTGAAAGCGAGAGTGTCGGTGGAAAACAAAACAACGCTTTTCCGCACATTAATTCATGCATGAATTAATCAGGCCATAAAAGGAAGCGCAAGCGCACGATCAGCATAAAGTTGTTTACGCGGAGGTGCGCAGATCCGCGCTAAACTCGTCGTTGTGGGATTCCTCTATAATTTGCAGACAATACTGCAAATGGTCAGAAACTGTCTGATGTCTGACCATAATTTCACCCTCTGCAACTCCCTGGCTATACACACTTGCGATGTTGCTTGGAATTTTTCAGTGGTATTTAGAATCTGTGCACCGGCAGCTGCACACACTTTAGGTACATGTATCATTGGATGTGTGGCTGAGGATACTGTGCAGTGAGTTTTCCTTGCTTTACTCGTGGGGCTACAAGGGACACTAAGTTATATTCTTACAAATTTACCAAAGGTGACATTAAAATCAGCTATGATTGTATGTGCATTAATCCCTTGTGTCTGGCTTCATTGATTGGGGTTGGTATGCCAATAAACATACAATAGGCACCACACTGAATAGAGTTGTCCAATTTATTGCACTTGGAGCCCTACTTTCGTTTGAATGAAAGTTTTGTTTGAAAAAGCTCCATATATTCATTACTCTCCCATTCAAGAACAATATAGTTGAAACATGAATGGATTGAGTACATGCAGGAATGCGCATATGGATGACAACCGGCCAGGTGGTCTTTTTTTTAAAGAGGTTAATTTTGCAAAAATCTGTCAACAGATGCTGATTAAAGAGCAGGTTGCGGAGACAAATGGCATGTGTGAGTACCCACTTTACGTCCAGGCTCTGATCCTACGCCAGATGGGACGCATTCAGGAGTCCTTAGAGTGCTTCCAGACATGCTCTCTCATCAATGCCCAGAACGCTGACAATCTCAAGCAGGTCGCTAGGTCATTGTAAGTGTTAGAAGATTATGTCATTCATATTATGTCATTCATATTCATAAGCACCAGTAGTACAGATTTTCTGTAAGAGTTACGGGTCATTCTATAAAATAGGGGTCCAATTTTGGTGTCCCTGTTACATAGTGACATCTATAAGATTTTGCAATTCAGGACACATTCTTTAATGCCTTCTATCTCCATAGAGTGATAATGTAAAGCAAAGTACCTGCCAAACAAGTTTAAAAATATAGTGTGAAGTCAATTTTAATGATACTTGATGGGAAATTACGCAGGTCTGGTGTAACAGGGACACCAAAACATGTCACACTTTTGGAGCCCCAATTTCTAGAATGACCCTTAAGCCTGGTTTCCATATAGTTGTTATAATCGCCGACAGCGTCGCCGAAGAGACGCCGATAAATGGAAACGCTTTATCGGGGACTTTCCCAACATGGACGGCGACAGTCGGCAAAGATCAACCAAGTTCAACTTTGCCGACTGTCGTCGTCGCGTCGTGAGAGTAGGCCCATTGAAATACACGTACTGGCATGCCATGCATTCAACGATGTCTCTCACCGCTTGAGTGCCACAAACTTGACCAATTTTATCCTTTGACCAAGAAATATGAGCATAGGTGTACCGTAATTTTCGGAATATAGGCCGCGGCTTATACATTGATTCTCACGCTGAAAAATGTCTCTGCGGCTTACATGTATACTCCAGGTGGCTTTATATACGGCAACATTTGAAGAATAAAATCAGTCACACAGGGTTTGAAATTCACGGCGGCTAGTGCCGTTGATGCCCTATTAGTTGCCGTGATGCCCCGTGCAAAAATGCACTATTCACGGCCAGTTGTGCTGTGCCCCATTAATACTTTGACCGTTCTTGCCGAACCAAGCCCTCAATTTTTCAGTACCAAACCGTTGCCGGATCCTACAAAACAGCGCTTTTCGATCGCGCTAGGCCCGCACGGCCCGTGCGCATGTAAAAACCTTCACAAAACCTTGATTTCCCAAGCAGACTGGTTCCCGTCCGTGCATTATTTTTCTTCTGTCTTACTGGGGCGGGAACCAGTCACAGCCTAAAAACAAGCTCTGAATCCGCGGCCGAATCCGCGGCTAGCTTGAGCCAGGTAGCTCTTACTACAGTAACCTGAACCCCCCAAAGCAGGCTAAGCCATGTGTGCGGTTTAGCCATGGTCCAGAGGGAGTAGCGTTGCCTGTTCAACTTAACACAACGAACTCCCCTCGTGCAAACGATCGTGCATAGTGCGCGTGTGCTGCGATGTACGTGCATTGATGACTCGGACACGTGGAAACCGATCAAACATTTTCTGTTTTTGATTTATTTGACAATTATGCCTCGCATCGCTTAATTAATTAAAACGTTTTCAGACAAATTGAACTCGACAAGTCGGCTATTAAGTGCAAGAATGACATGAATCATGATAAAACTCATTTTTGCCCCACGGAACCAAACTCATTTTTACTGTGTGACTTAGAAAAGGAGATCGAAAATGTTGACGCTTTTTCCGCCAGCGATATAGCGCACCGTGATTTCCCGAATGGCCCGTGTGGGGCGTGAACGCACATGGCCGGTGATGATGACGGCAACGCACGGTGAAACCACTCATGCCGTTGCGCGGCATGCCTGACACGGGCCGTGTTTCCTCCATGACTATACAACTTACAAGTTCAAGCACTGATGGAAATAAGAAAATAAATGATTAGCAAATTATGCTAATCATATTGTCATTTGATTAGCAATGTGATAAAATTGACTAGCAAAAGAAAAACCTTGACAAACTCAATGTTATTATTAATATGAATCATGTTGTTAATATTGATCGATGGGTGTGCTGAAGATTTAGCAACGTATTGAACAGTGCTACGCATTCCTTACTCTAATTTCTAAGTGGTTAAAATAACAAATACGCAAGCCGTCAGCTCAGTTTTCATTGTTTCTTGGCACCTTCCACATGTCTAAAAGTTTTGCTCACTGCTGTGAGAGACTAATTGTACAAATACACCAGTAATAAGGAAGACCTTCATCTGGCCTTCGTGCCCTTAACAATTCTTGTCATTGGAAATGAAGGAAACCAGTCCAGAGGGACCGAATAGACTTGCAAATGTACCGTAAGTACCGTTCACACCTCACAAATCGTGTGGTGCGTCTGTTCGTTTTTGTCTGTTTTATCGTTGTGTATCCATGTTGTTTATTATTTCACTGGTCAATTGGTGACTGTTGAGCTCAGATTAGTGGTTAAAGTTGTCATTTTCTTTTTTATTCCCCCCCCCCCAGCCGCCCCCCCAGGCCCCCCCCCCCCCCCCCCAGCCCGCCCCCCACCAGCCATTAACACCCTAACCTCACCTACAAAATACTACCAGTAGTAAACTTTAGTATTCTTAAGACGCATATGAGAAATTATATAGTACTTTGTAGTATACAGGTATTGTACTTTACCCCATAGTGAATGCCTAGGACGTTAAGGCTCAAGTCAACAAGTAAAAACGTGTATGCTGTAACTAACATTAACCAAACCTGCCTGAGTTTTTATCATAAAGATGACCTATTGGGAATCTTGACAGGTTTCTTCTTGGAAGACACAAGGCGGCCATCGATGTCTATTCTGAAGCTGCTCGGATGAGCAGCCGTGACTGGGAGATTAGCCACAACCAAGGTGTCTGCTACATGTACCTCAAAGAGTACATGAAGGTAAATTTTAGGGCTGTGCTGAATATTATCAAATATTTGAATATTTATTTTCGTGTTCGATTATTCGAAGGTGAAATGCAAAGGGAAAGTTCAAATATTGCATCCGTGACTTCGTGACTGGTTCCTGTCCAAATAATTGTCTGACAGCAGGTTATCTGTTAGAAACACGTGATAATGAATGTAACCTGTTCCTACTTTTTTTTCGGGAAAATATAATGTTCTCACCAGGGCAAAAAAGTATATCTGCATTTTTGCTCGTGTGCTAAACCATTACTAAATCATTCCTTGGTGCTGGCGATAGTCATGAGGTGAGAATTTGTTATAATGATGATAATGAGCAGTTTTGTGCATTAATTAAACTTCCTCTGTACATACTTTGTTTACCCCAAAAATTTGCCCTCCGGACCTCCGAATATTCGAATATTTGATCGAATGGAAGGTCGAATAATCGAATATTCAATTATTTGATTTGACCCAGCCCTAGTAAATTTTGTTTCAAAAAGTCTGTTACCTTTACTCGTTTTGCACATTTATTTGCGTTTTTTTACAACTAGCTACCGTAATTTTCGGAATATAGGCCACGCGGAGTATAAGCCGCAGCACGCAAAAATCTGCAAATTAAGATTTAAAGTTGGTGTATTAGCCGTACCGGCGTATAAGCCGCACCGCGGCGCTGATGACATCCAACCACAAAAGTCATCGTGCTGCATGCTGAAGCGCTAGTATGTAAATGGTTCCACTACACATGCAATCCTAAAGTGTAAGCAGCGCGCGAACGAGTGTCACTATGGGCTCCGTGCACAACTACATGTACTCCCTCAGCGGAAAGAAAAGGCGAGTTGGGGGGTCAATATCGACACCATCTTACCGGAATTCAATTTAAGTGTCTGGTTCCCGCTATGATATTCTTATTGAAAATGCAATTATCGAGAGTCGGCAAACAGACAAAGCAATCCCACTGGTATACGAGTATCAAATGAACAAGGAGCGCGGTGTGTTATACCAGCGACGTACTGCCCATGGAAGTGTGGTTGCTATGTGGACAGCGCCCTCATTCGTCGCGCACGGAGCCCATTACAAATACACTTTCATAAGTCCTCGAAATTACCAATTTTGGCGGGCTGGATGAGTGTCCTGGCTGGGTGGGCTGCACGGCAGTTCTTCTTCTTCTTTTTTTTGACGGGGCGGGGGAGGGGGGGAATTAAAATAGAAAATGACAACTTTAACCACTAATCTGAGCTCAACAGTCACCAATTGACCAGTGAAATAATAAACAACATGGATTACACAACGATAAAACAAACAAAAACGACCACACGATTTGATCTGGTTGGGCAATGGTGATTGAGCGTGCATGTATGCCCAAATGCACTTTACACCACATTTACACTGAATCTGCAAAGGGAGATCGGGTCCTATGTTTTAATAGAACCACATGGAAGCTCAACCGCAAATAAATCGTGATGCATTTACACTCAATCCCGATCCTGCTTTGATCTACCATTTACAGCGAAAGGAAGGATGGAAGATCATTGAGTGTGTGCAGTACGCAGCCCACCTTGCGGCCATTTTTTGCGTGCTAAATAATCAGTGTAAAAACGTAACGTACGTACCTTGTCATTTGTTGATGATTTCAGAGATGACGATGTCAATGACGGTGCGGACGGAGTACCAACCATGTATTTGCAGTATATTTGGAACTGCGGAAATTTTTTGCTTACTTTCAGCCTTCCCATAATCTATTGCGTCATGCACACCGCATGTGGTTGTGTCAAATTGCAGGGTCTGATCCACCAATTGCGTTTACACTCGAGCATTGCAGGATCAGATCCGGATCGGATCTATCTCGAAATGGGGATCGAGTAAGGTGGATCTGATCTGGATCAGACCCCGATCCACCTTGCGTTTACACTTGCCGTCGATCCCCCTTTGATCCCCCTTGCGGGATCCAGTGTAAATGTGGTCTTAAGTCTGTTTGAAAGGCCTTTTGAGGTTAAACATATTGACCAGTGATTGGGTTCTTCTCTTGCATTTTGTTAGGCCAAGGAGTTACTGAAGCAGGCTATACAGTTCAACCGCCATGACCTGTCATACATCATGCTGGCTAAAATCTATCTGATGGAAGGTGACATCCACATGGCAATTGATGTGTACAAGAGAGCCATTGAGTAAGCTTTGAAAACTAATAATCTATTCAGTCAAAGGGTTCAGATTACTGTCTTTTGTTAATGTTTAACCCTAACTACCCCAAGCCTTACAAACTCCAACAGCTGGTTGTGTTGAATTTTGATGGGTTCAGGACTGTAGTGCCTTGGCACTATTACTTTACATGGAACTATGATGTAGGCTTGGGCGATACCACTCCGGAATCAATAAGAATCTATTCCAAACTCCTTTTTGAGGAATCGATTCTCTGATGTAGCCGATTCCAGTTCCCAGAGCGTCGATTCCAGTCCTGGCGCCGATTCCAGTCCTGGCGCCGATTCCAGTCCTGGCGCCTATACCATGCAATTTCCTCACGAACATTTTTCTTTTGACATTTCATTAAGTTATGCGAATGTTTGAGGGGATGATGGCGCTATCTCATTTAGTGACACTTCCTTTCTGTTGACTTGAGAAACTTAAATCCGAGCTCGTGTTGAGTTGGTTTTAAGTATGAGTCTGTGTTTGTTATGTCCATAGCATGGTGGAGATGGGCGGACATAGGGGAGCTGTGACCAGGTTAGGTTTGGTGGCTGGGGGTGCGAGTGGAGGATCGTAGTTCTCAGATCCTCTTATGAGCAATTCCAGTCCTCGCGCCTATACCATGCAATTTTCTCACGAACATTTTTCTTTTGACATTTCATTAAGTTATGCGAATCAGGTTTCGTATCATCTGATGAATTTTAACGGAGATTGGCAATTGTATGCAGGTCCTGAAAACGTTTTCATAAAATTCCTTTAAAAAAAATTAAGAAAACTTTCAGAACTATATTTCAAAACGTTTGTTTTGGATTATTCTTTCCCCATCACGCGTCAAAAACCCGTGTAGTCCTGCACTTGGCGATCCACCAACAAGTGGCGAGGAATCGCCGGCGATTTTCGAAAACAAATTCAGGATTAAATATTGGAGATATTAACTGCAAAGTTCCACATGTATACCATGTAAAAAAAATTACTGCTATAAAAGCACTTAATACCGTAAACAAAATTGTGAATTAACAGACATACGAGTGTGAGCAGCATGGGAAAATTTTGCGCTCACTTGTACTTGAGCAAGTTATTTCTCATCTCGAGGAACTCCCTTGTGGTTGAGCACTTGCTGACTGAAAGACCGTACCGTCATTTGATTGGCAAGTTGGTCTCACGTGATATTTTATATGTAGGGTTATACAGCAAAGTCGTAAACAGGGCTACTGCATATGCATGCCCACATGTCAGCAAGGGGCGTGGTTTGATTATATTGGTTAAGTAACTGATATTATCTTGTAAAATATTGAGACAGGTGGATAGGCAAAAGATCCGGAAAATTACAGGAAAATATTCAAAATATTCCTGTAAATGTTTTCACTATGAATTTCGCAATGTTCTAATTTCAGCTACCCCTGTACTTAAAAAGTTTAGAGCGGTGGCGTCACGTCGTCAGTCGAGTCGAGTCGACGCCAAAAGTTTCCAGATTCATACGCGCATGCATAGCAGCCCACCCTCTTTTTATGAATGGCATGTGTACTGGCTGGTACTTTGCGGGCGATTGGAAATGCAGCAGTAAATTCGTTTCCAGCGATCACAACAGTGACTCATCAAAAATGAAACCGCATGGTGAATTTGGATGTATTCCAAAATGATTATTAGGCTGCAAAATGTTGATCTTACCATGGAGCTATAAAAAGGAGCTCCATGATCTCACACAAACACACACACAATATATAAATGGAACTAAGAAAAAAACGACATATTTAGCGACTATTTTGATGGAAATGCTGGGTTTTTCAGCGTACCCTACTCACTGTTTTCTACAGTTTTTCTCAGTGTTCATAGCGCCGCAATTGCGCCCTAATTGCACTGTGAGCATCCAGTTGTATGCTTGTCTGTGGATGCGCGTGTTGTTTGTGTAGATTCAAGGACCGAGACATAACATGGCTGAAATGTGAATAAGGCGCATTCAGGTAGTTTCATTGTATCATTTTTTTTCACAGGTTTTCTCCGGAGAATCCTGAACTGTTGACGACACTTGGTTTGTTGTATCTTCAGGTAAAGGCTTGATGTTAGCGGTGGATTTAAATTCTTTAGGCAGGGACAAAGTTAGCAAGCGGGCGAAAGTTAAGGGTTACAATTATTTTAAGGAGGGGTATGTACATAAAGTCATTTGTGAAGTCATTAAGGATGGTCAAGTTGCTGTTGCGGGGAAATGTTATCGAAGAATGAGGAAGAGTGACACGCTACATTGCTGAAATTTGTGTTTCGGAAAGGACGGGCTCGTTGCAGAAAGTAGATGTTAGCTGTGTTGCTGGGTAAGTTAGTATTGGAATAAAAGAAACCGCGGATGTTACGACGCAATTATACCATAGTCTAATATTAAAGAAGATTCTTTACGTTTTCTGGTTACCTCATATAAACTCCTCAAAAAAAGTTCGGAAACTCAAGTTTGACAGACGATTTCTCTCTTGTTTCCAACTCCTTTTCCTTGAATTTGGTATCATTGGAAAGCCCTGTTATTCTTCTTTACAATGATGTGTCATTTGTTATGATTAAGCAATTGGGGCATGTGCAGCACAGCTGAATATAGGGGTGGGTGTAAAGTGAAATGTGACAAAATGCATTACTATTGTCCAAAAGTGCATTCCCTTTTGCTTGGAGGATGGGAATGTGTAACAGATCTGCAACAGATCCTGATTGATGAATGGGACGCCATCCCACAGCAACGTGTGAACCGGCTCTTGAACAGCATGAGGAGGAGGTGACAGGCTGTTGTGGCTGCATTCGGATCTTCCACCCGCTACTGAGGCTCTTGACTTTAACATTGTTCAATGAAGAAACATTTACTGTTCAATGATTAAACCAGAAAAAAATACTTTCCTTACGTCTTGTTTTTTCTTTTGTTAGTGATAGTGTTGCATTGTACTGTGAGAGAGACTTCTTGTTACTGATGGAGCATTACTGGGTGTTTGAGTGCAGAAAATGACAAATAATCTTTTACTCTGTTTGAAACGCAAGCACATTAACAACAGAGTTGCTATCCCGGAGGCAATTTATTGTGACAGGCCGTGTGGATTTCTAAACTTTTCCCGCACATTTGTGGCTTACAACCTTTAAATATTGGTTAGTAAGCAGAGAATCATTCAAAACACACCAATCCTCCGAACTCCTAACAGCAAGAGTCAATACACTTTTGGAAAATAGCAATGCATTTTGTCACATTTCACTTTACACCCACCCCCATATTCAGCTGTGCTGCACATCCCCCAATAGCTTAATCATAACAAATGACACACCATTGTAAAGAATAATAACAGGGCTTTCCAATGATACCACATTCAAGGAAAAGGAGTTGGAAACAAGAGAGAAATCGTCTGTCAAACTTGAGTTTCCGAACTTTTTTTTGAGGAGTTTATATTATACTTCTGTGCTTTCTACTGACCAAAAGAATGACTACTTTTGTATTTGAAATGTTTCATTCCTTCTAGATTTCACCGATTGAATGGTATACTATTGGTGAATATTATTAACAGGTAACCAATTTGTAAGGCTAGAAAACATTGTACCGGTATATAAACCTACCTCCGGTAAGCTCCGGCTACCTCCAAATTTTACCAACTGCCCACTTTTATTGACAAAATACTGTGCCCGGCCGCACCAAACACATTTGTTTGTGTACACTTTTCACAGCGCATGTGACAAAGTTTGACCGAGCTTGACTGAGCTAATGGCGGACCACGCCTGTAGCAACTGTTGCTAATTTACCTGACCAAAATTCGTAATCCTATTGGTCAATGCGCACTGTTTGATTGATAGGCTAGATTGGTCCATTCCGCCTGGTTTTGACATACCGCATCACATAAGTGTGGGAGATCTTAAGCGTGTTTTACTGTCGGGCTATGAGGGAATTTCTTAGAAAAAGCTTGACTGGGATTTTTAATGCTAATTTTTACCAGGTAAACCAAAACCAACGGGCCTTTGAACACCTTGGTAATGCCTTGACCTATGACCCAAGTAATGTTAAGGTGAGTCACCTACCTCATTTTTTATTCATAGAATGTTATAAATATTTGCAATTCCGAGATCAAAGGTATTATTTTCTGTAGACAAGTTGATACAGGTTGGGCCCTTTGCCGTCAAGTAAAACACTGAAAACATCCCCACAATTTCACCCTTTGCGTACGGATGACGTCTGTGGACGCAAAAAAGTGTCACCAGGCCGGATGACGCCATTGGCTGCCATTTGTGCAGTTTCAATCCATTGTTGGATTATTGTTTATGTCATGCTTGACTGCACAAATGCATTGTAGTTGTTCGATTTGGCTGCCAAAATTGCTGCAACACCCTGACGTCTCCCGTAAAATACCATGCCCAAGGGGTTAAAGGTAATATACAGCGACTGGGATTGCGGGTAACACCATGTGAAATAGATCTCTTCTAGGAAGAAGTGTGGTTCTGAAAAGAACCGGGGTAAGTGTGTAACTCGACCATTTCTGAAAATTGCAACAATGACCAATCATGTACACTGCCTTTAAGGGGCGTAAAGTTTTGCAGAAATCAACATAGAAAAATACTGTAAATGGTTCTGGAACGATGATGGATACGACAAAATAGGCTGGGCAAGCAATGTTTTAATTGCAGATGATGTAGTAGCCAGGAAATGGTATTTGTTTGTGGGCAGAGGCAGTGGTCAGTCCAAAGTCTAGATAAATTACTAACGCACCAAAAATACATCAAAAAATTTGAACCTTTCAGAAGAAAATGTTTTGTTGTTAGTATGCCAAAATGTTTAAGTATGTACTGTTGCGAGAGTAAAGATTTGTACAATTCACATCTCTCATTCAGTATATACACTTTAGCCATACAATGTGTAACAGTAGTGTGCGTAGATTTTCACACCTATTTGATCTCCCATGTTTGAGATTTTGTATTTGTATTTTTGGCAAGAGTGTCAAGGATTTAGTCGTGGAAGTTGGCTTGCTGTGTAAATAATGATCTTTTACCTTTTTTTTTTCTTTTTTTACTATCTGATACATACCTTTAGGCTATCCTTGCGGCCGGCAGCATGATGCAGCAACACAATGACTTTGACGTGGCTCTCACTAAGTACCGCATTGCTGCTGCGGCTGTTCCAGAGAGTGCCCCCCTTTGGAACAACATCGGCATGTGCTTCTTTGGCAGGAAGAAATACGTAGCTGTGAGTATACCACTCTAGGCAGCAGGATATTCCTGCTGCCATTGAAAGGTTTATAGAATTGAACATTGGGGAAAAATGCTCTAAATGGTTCGGAAACGATAATAGAAACATAAGAAATAAAAATTGAGATGCATCTGTGTGTTTCTATTTTTCAATAGGGGATTCCACCACTGCTGTGACCCCGGTTCGAATCCCACCAGGGTAGGGCTGTCCCAAATATACGGAATATTTGAAGATTCATTTGTCAACTGAATATTCAAATACCTTTTGCCGGTTCGAATATTCGAAAAAGATAAATATATGCATGTACGACTCTGATGCTATTTTTAATAGAAAAGTTACGAGGCTTAGCAGTGTCAAATGCCACCTTTTTGTCAACAGTACCTTTTTGTGGATGGAGGTTTATATATGTTCCTGTCCGTAAAACCCTTGAAACTTGTAAAATAATAACTGCAAAAACGCAGCATGGAGTTTGGTTTCTTGTTATCAGAACGTTATATGTACCCCTAATGATCCTGATACAATAGGCGCGTGGGAACAAATGTCAATAGAGCGGTCCATAATATCAATCGCCGCACGTAAAACACTGGCGTGCTTTGCGTTCAAATTTTACCGCCGCAGCATGCAGTTGCAGCTGACGTTTGAAAAACTTGATCAGCGAGTTTTGATTATTCGGTCAAACCCAGTTTCGAATAATCAAATACTAAATTATTCGAAAGTGAACAGCCCTACACCAGGGCCGACATGTTGGTTGAGTTTTTAGTCTCTGCCTGATTCTGTGCGTTTTCCCCAGAATATCATTCTGGGGTTTTCCTCCCACTTCTAAAACTGAACATTTCTTCATCGTCATCGTCCTCCAGGTTTCTTCAGGCTTTTGAGCTACTGATTATGACAAAATTATTTGGGTGTGACCCTGTCCACAAAAAGTAACCCTTCCTATCATCGGCAGTAAACTGTTGCCTCCTACTTGCTACTTGCTGTGTCCCTGATGAACCATGTACAAAATGCACTGTACTCTGTGTGTATCTGTGTCCAGGGACATGGCAAGCAGTTGGGTTTTTCCCTTGATGAAGTTACAGGCAGAAAGAGGTATTTTTTTGTGGGTGGGGGAACGGCCCATGGTTTTGTCCGTCCTAAGTCCCAGTAAATTATGAAAAAAATACATCAAAATCTTTATTTCATACATGTTCATCATTGTTTGAGAACCATTTCTTAGATCATTCCTATTTTTGTATTTCCGTGAACCTCTAAGGGTGGGGAATATTCCTCAATATGTTTCAGAAGTTTCCCACCATTTCATTAACTTTTTCAAAGTGAACAAAGAAACTGGCAGGAGCGGGATTTGATTTTGATACCAATGAGGAAACTTGCAAATTGCCAATCTGTTGAAATTAACGTTTTTTTTCGCTGCAGGCCATAAGCTGCCTTAAGAGGGCGAACTATCTAGCGTCCTTCGACTGGCGGATTTTATACAACCTGGGGCTGGTCCATCTGACCATGCAGCAGTACGCCTCTGCATTCCACTTCCTGAGTGCGGCCATCAACCTCAAACCAAAGATGGGCCAACTCTTTATGCTCCTGGCAGGTCAGTTGGACTCACTGGGCCATATTTTTGAGCCAACGAGGGTGCTGTAACATGTTGCTTTCATTCAAAGAATGCATTTTACAGTCTGTAATATTTTGATTGAAGTAAAGTTACTGAAGATGAAAATCTACTTCAATTAACATGAAAATCAGGGGTGAGATTTCTTCAGATTTTTCCTGATTACAGGATTTTTAGTAAGACATCTTCCAGATTTCCGGAAGATTTGTTGGTCCTTAAATTGTTTTTATCATTCCGAAATGATCTCTGCAGCCTGGAACAACCTTCTTTTCATTTTAATGACCCATTTTTTTTTTATTTTGAACTCTATCTTTTGGTAGAAAATGCTGTTAAATCTTATATGCATTTTTCAGCAACGCCATACAAATGAAATGCCTCTGAATGTTTTTTTTTTTTTTTTTCCTCATCTCATCCCTGATCAGTACTTTTTGTACCCCCAAAATGGAGTCACTACAGTGCCCTCATAAAAAAAAGGCAAATTACAAGAACAATTTCTGATCAGCTTATCATAGACTGTGGCCAACTCCAGCAGCTTTACATCATTTGCACTGTGCTTGGAGTGCATCACATGGCAAACATTGGGTTCCCGTCTTGAACTTTGAAAACAGACTGTAAATGGAGAAAAACAAATTGGAAAGAAGCAGGGTTCCCATCGCATCCTGGAAATAAGGGAAAACCTGGAAAATGAGTTCCGCTTTTTCCAGTCGGGGGAAAAGTCGGGGAATTTTATTGGCCTAAAAGAGAAAGTGGTCATCAGTCTGTAATATTGTGTCTCATGGCCAAACAGCGTATCCACTGGATGATTGGCTATGGTGGCTTTTTATTGTGGAAATCCCTCTTTAACTCTCTTTCAACAACATTGAAGACGTGTCAAACTGGATATAGGTTGAAATAATTATCCCAGGATTTTGAAAATTCATCAGGGAAAACGCGGGGAGGGAAAATCAGGGAATTTTGTTTTCATGAAATGGTGTGAACCCTGAGATGATCTTGAAGCTTTAGGGTTCCCTGTATGTCAGGTTGGCACAGTTATTCTTTCTTCACCTTCCACCCTGGTATGATTCCTGTGTAGGTTTGCTGTGTGGGTTGGGTTTAGTCTCTTTCAGATGTTTTCCGATCATTTTTCTGTTGTGTATAATTTGAAACAAAGTAAACCTGTTTTACCGGTCAGACATGTGACTTTTAGGAAAACTGAATCTATTAACTTTAATTCAATGAATATTGATCTTGCCAATACAATGTTGTGTTCACACCAAACAGGGGAATTGGATGAACAGGTGCAGCGTTATAACAAAACTCTATTAAGTGTATTAAACTGTCACGCTCCTCTTCAAACTAAGATCATCACAGTTAGACCACTTGTACCTTGGTTTAATGCTGAAATTAAAGTTGCAAAGAGGTTGCGTCGAAAGGCAGAAAGGAAATGGTTAACTACTAATAATATTATCACCTGAAGAATTATAAGACACACAGAAATCACACCACGTACCTGATGAATAGGGCTCGTCAAGATTTTTATGCTAATTTTATTCAGGAGAACAGTTGCAACTCTAAACATCTTTTTAATGCTGTTAATAAACTTCTTAAACCACAGGCTAATATTGCTAAACCCAACTCAAGCAATCCCCATTATTTAGCTAATGCCATGGGTCAGTTTTTCATTCAAAAGATAACTGACATTCACGCAAAACTTGGTTCTGGTAATTTACAATCTGTGGCTGATAATATTGCATCTGATGCACCTGGGCAGACATATGGGACGTTTGACCGATTTGTATCACTTACTGAGCACCATGTGAGGAGTTTATTGAAAAAGGCTAAAAGAAATCATGTTCTTTAGACCCCATACCCACTCAGCTTGTTGTTAATTGTTTGGATGTTCTTCTGCCTGTTATTACCAGGATTATAAACCTGTCTTTAGAAACAGGCATATTCGCAACTGATTGGAAGGAAGCCCTCGTCCTGCCTATAACATGTTATAAAAAGGAGTAATTTAGATTCTACAAATTATCCGAATTTTCGGCCTATTAGTAATCTCCAGTATATATCCAAGTTAACTGAAAGAGCTGTGTATGAACAGATTCATGATCACATGATTGTTAATTCATTGTATCCACTGCTTCAGTCAGCTTGTAGAAAAAATCACAGTACTGAAACTGCTTTGCTTAAAGTGAAGAATGATATTTTAATGAAAATGAATAATCAACATGTTACTTTACTTGTACTTTTAGATCTTAGCGCTGCTTTCGATACAGTGGATCATAACATTTTACTGAAACATCTTCAGTTTAAAATTGGAATCTCTGGTGTAGCTTTAAACTGGTTTAAATCTTATCTATAACTGGTAGAAGTCAACGTGTTTTATTGAATGGGGAATTGTCTGATAGTTTTAACTTGAATTGTGGAGTTCCGCAAGGATCATGTTTGGGGCCACTCCTTTTTAGTATTTACTCATCTAAATTATTCGACATAGTAGAACAACATCTTCCTGACACTCACTGTTACGCTGATGACACCCAGTTATATCTGTCATTTAAACCTTGTAACTCAGACAATCAAGAACAGTCTTTGACTGCTATGGAAAACTGTATAAGGGACATATGGCAATGGATGCTACAAGATAAACTCATGATAAATGATTCCAAAACTGAATTTATCATTATTGGTAGTCAACAACAATTATCTAAATTGACTATATACCTGGTATTAAGCCTGTTCGATATGACGATATTTCCCGATATTTCGATATTTGTTTCATATCGAAAACCGTATCGGCCCCTTTAAAAATAACCGGAATATCGGCGAATTCGATATACCGAAGAATATCGCGATATAGGTCCTATGTTCCTTTTGGCCGCATTACGTGTGGATTTGTCCAGTTTACTTTGCTCGAAATTCCAGTTATTTCCAATTATTGGAAGGTAGAATAGTATATAATATATCATGATGTACCATGGAGGAATAAAAAAATACATACATGCACTAAACGTTTTCTAAACCCCGACATGACATCTCCGCTCCGCGCGATTTACCCTCCGCGCCGTACGTTGGCAAGTGCAAACAACGTCTTATTCCCAGTGTACAATGTACGTACGTACCCACACGCTTGCGAACTCATACTGAGATCGAGGGGTATGGCAATTGTTTGCAATAAGGTCAACCCCTGTAGCGCATCTGCGCGTGCGCGTTGCTTTGTTGCTAGCCTTGGTCAAGTGCAAGCAACCGCACTGAATGCCACCGTCTTTCCCCAGTGTACAAGGCACATGTATGTGTAGTTTATACGTGTAGCGAACTGCGTCTTGAGAAAAGATTAAAACACGTGCCGCGCATCCATTGTACATTGTGCAATGTCATGTCGTCTTCACAAAATATACGACACGATCGTTTGTTGACAGCTCGCATGTGATCGTCCATGGTATTATCATCTGTGTTACTAATCAACAATGCTAAAATAGAGACAAACGCTAGTCTTTCTGGAGTGCCATAAAGTAGCCAACTGAAGGTAAATGTCGTAAAACTCCAAATACTCAACGAACGAAGGGAAGCTTTGTCAAACCGGCCCCCGTTCTATCCTGCCGCTCCCTCAATCCCGGTGGCCCCGATCTCATGATGCCGTGGTGACTTCCGTCATGTAGTTTTTTTATTCCTCCGTTCTTCCGGTAATGAACAAGTGACGTCATCACGATAATATCGAATATCGCGATATTTTTCTGCCGATATTTCGGTATCAAAATAAATGGATATCGAACAGCCTTACCTGGTATCAAAGTGGGAGATTGTACTATTTTACCATCATTACAAGTTCGTAACTTAGGTTGCTGGTTCGACCCTAAACTGAGTATGAATAAACCGATTACCACCACATGCTCCACTGCTTTTTATCACATTCATAATATTAGAAGAATTAGGAAATACTTTTCGAGAGATGCATTAATTGCTTTAGTTCATGCATTCATAACCAGTCGTCTTGATTATTGTAATAGTTTATATTATGGTCTACCAAATTCACAATTAGTTAAACTTCAACGAGTTCAGAATGTTGCTGCAAGGCTTGTTTGTAGTAAACCATCGTGGAGCCATGTCACACCACTACTACATCAACTACGTTGGTTGCCTATACAATTCCGCATTCAGTTTAAAATCCTTCTTTTAACTTTTAAGGCGCTTCGTGATCTTGCTCCCAGATACATTATCGATATGTTAAAAGTTAAAATTAAATCCAACTATTCCCTTCGGTCTAATGGTCGGTTCCTTTTAGATCATCCATCTGTAAGAATGCAAAAAACTATGGGGGACCGTGCATTTGCACAAGCCGCTCCCACTTTGTGGAACCAACTACCAGCCGAGGTTCAGTCGGTTCAGTCCCTTCCAGTTTTTAAGACTAAGCTTAAGACATTTATTTTTAAAAAGGCATTTGAATAAGACTGAATTGTTATTATTGGTTTATTTTAGATGTAGGCTTTTCATTTTTGTAGTTTAAGTTTTATAAGTTTTTACAGTGGTTTTTTCTTTTTAATACACGTATATGTAATGTAATTATTTTTAAGATTAAAGTTAAATTTTAAATTTCTAATACATAATTAACTGTAATGCGCATTAGAACATGTTTATGGTTTCTGCGCAAAATAAATAAATTATTATTATTATTACCTCTTAGTCCCTTCCCTGGACTAACTGTTGACTGGGCTTTTCCCATTGCTTCTGAAAAGTGTTTTGTTTTTCTTAGTTCAAGAAGCGTGATTGGAATCAGGGCACAAAAGTGAAAAAATCATAGTACATGTACATGTACTATGATTTCCCCAAGGAATAAAAAAGGGAAAAGCCAACTGTTGCTTTAGAATTCGGTAAGCTTAAAAAGTATAAACATGTAATTGATTCAATGGGCGGCACATGTTCAAAGTCATCCTAAAGCAACCGCCAGGGCGTGCAGGGGTGACGTGCTGCCAAGATGAATGGGCAGTAGTTTCGTACAATGGTCAAAAGAGGGTGCACTTCAAATACGACGCAAGAGGGCGCTATTTAAAAGAACGGACGCCATATTGAAATATGGGCATTTGGCAGAAAATCGCTGAAACGAACGATCGCTATAACGAACAAAATCTGTGGATCCTGTGATGTTCATTATAGCGGCGTTCCACTGTACCCATTTTTTTTGGTGCAGATTTAATGTCTTTCTTAGTTTAACATCATGATATTGTAATTTTCATTGACTGAATTTGTGAAATTGAAATATTTTGTTCACTTTTAATAGTTTCTATTTTTGTTTTGATTTACAGTTGCCTTGACGCACCTTGATGACACAGACAATGCCAAGCAGGCATATGAGCAGGCTGCTCAGCTTGAGCCGTAAGTCGTGAAAGGCACCCTGGTTTCCCTTCGTGTTGGCAATCCTGAAGTCTGAGTGTCCAGAGAGTGGTTTCTAAATATTAATTTCTTTTACCTACATGTATTGGTACGGAAGCCCTATTTCTCTTTCACAGCACTGCATTTCTCTTTGCAAGTTGTGAATTTATCTTTCAAGGTAGCTCATCTCTCTTTCAGATGTGTGTCTTTCTCTCTCTCTCATTTTTCACGCAGGTAATTATCTCTTTAAATCGCGGCCTTGAGATAAATAAGTTGCGGCAACGAGTTATCAAATTGTGGCCATGAGATAATTATGTCGCCGTCACAAGTTAATCCACTAAACCACTCCTGTTAAAAGGACTTGCCCCCTCGAAAGAGTGGATCCTGAAAGAGAAATAGGTACCTGGCAGTGTTGGAGCGAAGGCATGACCCCAAGGCCAAGCTTCCACCCTCGAGGCCCAGACCAAGGCCCTATACAAAATAGGGCCTTGGCTTGGGCCTTGGCTTGGGCCTTGGCTTGGGCCTTGGCTTGGGCCTTGGCTTGGGCCTTGGCTTGGGCCTTGGCTTGGGCCTTGGCTTGGGCCTTGGCTTGGGCCTTGGCTTGGGCCTTGGCTTGGGCCTTGGCTTGGGCCTTGGCTTGGGCCTTGGCTTGGGCCTTGGCTTGGGCCTTGGCTTGGGCCTTGGCTTGGGCCTTGGCTTGGGCCTTGGCTTGGGCCTTGGCTTGGGCCTTGGCTTGGGCCTTGGCTTGGGCCTTGGCTTGGGCCTTGGCTTGGGCCTTGGCTTGGGCCTTGGCTTGGGCCTTGGCTTGGGCCTTGGCTTGGGCCTTGGCTTGGGCCTTGGCTTGGGCCTTGGCTGGGGCCTTGGCTGGGGCCTTGGCTGGGGCCTTGGCTGGGGCCTTGGCTGGGGCCTTGGCTGGGGCCTTGGCTGGGGCCTTGGCTGGGGCCTTGGCTGGGGCCTTGGCTGGGGCCTTGGCTGGGGCCTTGGCTGGGGCCTTGGCTGGGGCCTTGGCTGGGGCCTTGGCTGGGGCCTTGGCTGGGGCCTTGGCTGGGGCCTTGGCTGGGGCCTTGGCTGGGGCCTTGGCTGGGGCCTTGGCTGGGGCCTTGGCTGGGGCCTTGGCTGGGGCCTTGGCTGGGGCCTTGGCTGGGGCCTTGGGGCCTTGGGTGGAAGCCTCGGCCTTGGGGCCTTGGGTGGAAGCCTCGGCCTTGGGGGCTTGGGTGGAAGCCTCGGCCTTGGGGGCTTGGGTGGAAGCCTCGGCCTTGGGGCTTTGAGGGTGGAAGCCTCGGCCTTGGGCCTTGAGGGTGGAAGCCTCGGCCTTGGCGGTGGAAGCCTTCGCCTTGGCAGTGGTCGCCCTGGCGGTTGAAGCCTTGGCGGCCTTGGCGGTGGTCGCCTTGGCGGTGGTCGCCTTGGCGGTGGTCGCCTTGGCGGTGGTCGCCTTGGCGGTGGTCGCCTTGGCGGTGGTCGCCTTGGCGGTGGAAGCCTTGGCGGTGGAAGCCTTGGCGGTGGAAGCCTTGGCGGTGGAAGCCTTGGCGGTGGAAGCCTTGGCGGTGGAAGCCTTTGGCGGTGGAAGCGTTTGGCGGTGGAAGCCTTTGGCGGTGGAAGCCTTTGGCGGTGGAAGCCTTTGGCGGTGGAAGCCTTTGGCGGTGGAAGCCTTTGGCGGTGGAAGCCTTTGGCGGTGGAAGCCTTTGGCGGTGGAAGCCTTTGGCGGTGGAAGCCTTTGGCGGTGGAAGCCTTTGGCGGTGGAAGCCTTTGGCGGTGGAAGCCTTTGGCGGTGGAAGCCTTTGGCGGTGGAAGCCTTTGGCGGTGGAAGCCTTTGGCGGTGGAAGCCTTTGGCGGTGGAAGCCTTTGGCGGTGGAAGCCTTTGGCGGTGGAAGCCTTTGGCGGTGGAAGCCTTTGGCGGTGGAAGCCTTTGGCGGTGGAAGCTTTGGCCTTGGGGCCTTGAGAGTCATGCCTTTGCTCCAACACTGGCACTTGGGTTCTGTATATTTAGGAAAGAAATTGGACAGGACATAATTTGCATGCCTGCATGGTTATATGAACATAGACCATGTTTGTCGGAGTGGAGATAATGCCTCTCATAAATAAGGTATGACCTGTGGTAAATCTTACAAATGAGTGGTTGTCCTATGAATGTTGACACAGTCTTGGGAAACATGAAAACGCACACAAAAATTGAAAGAAAGGTATTTTTCTGATTATATTGGGTGATGTTTGCTTGGTTGTTACTGCGGTGATTTGGACCAAACTACCCCACCATTCCTCCTCTTTGTTATTCCAGCAGGGGTAAGATTTTGTCAGGATTTTTCGTCGGGATTTCAGAATGTTGAATGAATTTTTTTTTTTGCAATCTGGAATTCCTGCTGAGGTGTTTTTAAAAAGGTATTTACCAATAAAAATGGGTATTTTAAGGGGGTGCCTTCAGGCAAAAACAACCTACATGTTGATCTGGGGTCTTCATGGATTTTTTTGTGGATTTTTTGTAGATTTTTCATTTTTGGCCAATCTCACCCCTGGGATAGGTATTTTTATATTTATATTGGATGAATTTTATTGGTTGTTACAGCGATAATTTGGAGCAAACCATCCCTCCCGTCCCCCTCTTTGTTATTACAGTTTTGAAGTCTTTGTTTAGACAGTACCCCAATCTGTTAACATTGTCAGTTGGTTTTTAATTTGTTAAAAGTAGTGTACATGATTAGTCATTGTTACAATTTTCAGAAATGGGCGGATTTGGGGGTTAGTATTTTATAGGAAATATCGTTCCACTGACCTGTTCAAAGTTTTGCGTTGTTGGATGGCGGAAAAAACCGAGAGAAAAACGGCGCTCGTTTTCAACCGTGATAGTCTTAAGTCAAAGCGCGCGTGGCTACTTGGATGCGTGACACGGCCCGAATGCCAGCATGTCCCGGGCAAGCCACTCGTCCGGGTAGCCACGCGCGCCTTAACTAAAGGCTACAGGGCAGTTTTATAAATTTCCACTTTTCTTGACGACAGCACACCTGGTGCCATCATTTCACAGGATGGTTGAGACTACTATTAACTTAGTCTAGTAAGGAATTTCGTAATAATTCAGCAAAAATGGAGGATTACCAATCGTGTACACTACCTTTAAACTAGTTTGGCTATCAAATTAAACTAGGACACTTTTCTTACTCAATTCGGTCTTTGCGATTTTTCAACAAAGCACTTTTCAAGAAGCTTGTCCTCTTTTTATTGAACGCACACAGAGGGTACAAATGAAACTGTATTTGTGACCAGTATTGTGTCTCAACATTTTAAAAATGAGTTATATACAAACTTGAATTTTTCACATCCTATAAAGCTGTAATTTGGTGTAGGTTTGAACCCTGTGGCATTTTGTTTTGTCGGGATACAAACATGTATCTTGACATTTGCCTACTCATATTTTCCAATTTAACAGAAGTGCGTTTAGAGATATGGCCCTTTTAATAAACAAAGCAAAGGGAAAGAAATGAGATAAAGCATAATTTCTACTAGCATTTGTTATTTTCCTCTTTATTCATCAATATTAACATTTCAAAAAATAAATTATAAAAATATATGAAGGTTTTTTTCATCCTCTTTACATAGAACAGCCCTCAGCATGGATTTGCATAGCATGACATAATACCCTTTTTTGTAGAGTGGGTCACATTTGAATGTTGGTTTTTTTTTTTTTTTTTAGAAAAGATGTGAGCATTCTTTTGAACTACTCCCTGTTTCTGTACAATTCTGGTGATCACAAAGGAGCTTTGAAGTATTTCAGTGTCTTTGAGCAGTGCGTGCAGAAACTGAAGGAAACGGGAGCTGTCGACCTGGATCCCGAGGTGACATTCATACTCTAGCTGTCATGCATTGACCCCCCCCCCCCCCCCCCTGTGCCAAAACAGAGCTTCAAATCTATCAAAATCTATCAAGTGGTGGTACAATTCGTAGGCTGTGGCAGTTTTGTTAACCGAGGGTTTAATGCCTTGAGTGATGACATGGTGGGTCAGTGCTGGTAAGGCCCCAAGTGCAAATAGGGCCGGTATGTATACCGGCTCCCGGTATGCAAACCGGCTCCCGGTATGCAAACCGGTTAATTTTATTCCTCCCAAACCGGGTTGGATACAGTCCGAGCCTCTACTGGAAGGCTGGCCCTGTTTGGGAGTCCATTGTGTCCAGTTCCTGGGCTGGTGAACTTCTTCTAAATGCAGACAATAGGGTGACTTTAATCCGATAATAATCTTCCAGGGGTTAACAAAAGGCCCTAAATGTTTGCTCAGTTTCAAAGAGTTTGCCACTGGACAGATCTGACCACGCAGTATTCACACTTCAGTAATCACCTACATCAGTCAATAAACTCCCTATTGTAAACACTCTGCAGGGCCATCAGACAGCAGGCTAGCCCAGCTGAACCGCAAGTCTATTCATTAAGGTGGCTTTGAAATACTGACGAGCAAGTGGACTTGTACCATGGTGGGAGGGGTATAATACTGGGCGTGGTTTAAACCGGTCTGATACCATGAGCCGGTATGCAGACCGGCCCTAAATGGACTTCGGGCCTAAGAGCATTTCTCAAACCTTTGCATCAGCTTGGGCTTTGGCTTAGCGTAATTTTATGTCCCCAGATTTGGCAAGATCTGGGAAACTGTTTTTTGCTACATGTACATCCCAAAGTCTTATGTTTTAATCCAGCACCTGTTTATTTATGTATTCAAGGCTTCAGATTAGCATTGGGACAGGGGAATAGCTGGAGACGAAGGCCCAAGCCGAAGCCATATTTTGAGAAATGCCCATAGAATGCACAAAAGGTTCAACTATGCATATCCCAGCAAAAACAAAGCCATCATCCTGATGGCTGCTAGGCAAGTTGTAGCAGTATTCATTGTCACCCTATCTATCAAACCCCTTCAATAGGTTATGATAGTTGTGTTGTTTAATCCATAGGGGTTCTGTTAGTTGGTGAACAGCCTGTATGAAAGCTA
This sequence comes from Hippasteria phrygiana, assembly GCA_037893225.1. Classification (NCBI taxonomy): domain Eukaryota; kingdom Metazoa; phylum Echinodermata; class Asteroidea; order Valvatida; family Goniasteridae; genus Hippasteria; species Hippasteria phrygiana. Next base: position 734,911 of record JAZGUH010000143.1, read on the forward strand.
TGGGAGAGAAAGTGGGTTGGTTTTTTTGACAGGTTGTGATAGTTATAACAGCAGGAGAGTTACCCGTTTGAAAAATTGTTGCTGCTAATGTGACTTGCGGTTTGAAAGCTATTTGCAGGCCCAATCCTTGACTAAGGATAGTCCCCCAATACAAAGCTAAAAGCCACCTTAGGCTAAGGGCTACAATAGAGGTGGTGGGGTTGGCCACATTTCAGGTTGCCAGCCCTAAAAAATAGGATAAAATAGAAGGGAAAACAAAGATTTTAAGCTGCATTAAGATGGTTCTCTGAAGAAACTTTCATATTTGACCCCGTAACTCGAAAATAAAATAGTTACCTGAAAGCTATGTATGTAAAGCTGAAATAAATCGGCCACAAAAACGTCTTGTTCACCTACCACTGTAAAACAAATTGCCACCCATACGGTTTTCCTGGGGTCCAGGTTTAAATAGAGGACAAATCTTCAATAGATATCAAAGAAATTATCCTAATTTTCAGAACTATAGACCAGGGTGGGGTAACTTCCACCATTGGTGAGACCAACTCACCTCCCCCAGTTATGCACGGAAAGTATTTGGAAATATATTTAACTGGAGGTTTAACTTTAATGCTGTAAAAAAAACACATTGAAAGATTGAACAAATTGAAAGATTGATCTTTCATTTGGTACTGGTCATGGGGCTGAGAGCGACTGCCACTGACTAGTGTAGTTGCAAACCTTACCCTACCCACAAAAAAATCCTGTCTTTCTGTGACATCAGCGGTAAAATCATTGCTGGCCACACCCTTGCACACAGTCCTGTTTTACTATACAACTGAGGACAAGGCTTTCTCTTCTCTATAAAAATTCTCACATAGACTAAGTACACATTTGTACTTCCGAGGACCATTTTTGACAAAAGACCTCCCTTGGAGGACAACAATTATATCATTGCAGTTTCTTTATCCTTCAGTCGTAATGCAATACATGTACACCCAGTCGTACTTACCTATACTCGCGAGGACAATGCTTTGTGTTTCCTATTCTTCCTTTAATATAGCCAAACCCCATAGTAGTATAGGAGATGCCGATTCTATCACAAATTCCAGATTTCAAAAATCTCCCCAATTTTGCTGTAGGTATATACACCAAATTTTTTGAAATTTTGAAATTCCAAAATCGTCTAAAAATTAATCTAAATTTCTCTAAATTTTGCTGTATAGATATACAGCAAAATTAGCAAAAAATCTTCAAAATCAGAAAATGAAAGAGTTTTTTAGTTGTTTACACACATACTATTTTACGTAATTAATTTCATTTGTTATAAGTAAAAAAATAACCCCCATCTCCACTGAGTGTAGAGATGGGGGTTATTTTTTGTCATACGCGCGTATGTAGATCTACGTACTCTATTCTTCGCAAGGAGCACTAGGCCTAAGCTGTAAACTCTCATAATTAGGCGGCTCACCACTCGTACTCGCGTAGCTACGCTCGTAGGGCGTATCATTATACTCTTGACATATTTCTAATTTAAAGTTGTAAGTTTTGCGATAAGATCTTTTTTTTCTTTCTCCATTCTCTCGACAACTTTCTTTTCGACCTCATCGTCTATTTCTTTTTGATTTCTATCGGACTCTTCTCTAGCTTTCGTTTGAGTTCTAATGGCTTCTTTCATTCCGTAAAACTTTTTTAATTCGTCGTTAATCAAAGCAAATTCTTCGTGACTTACATCGCCATGGTCTACGGCCTGAGACACTAATTAATTTATCGTATTTAATTTTGTTTCGGCTACTACTCTAATTTCGTCGTGTTTCTTGGCTTTACCTCTAAACTTTTTCCTAAATCGTTTTAATACTAAACTTACACCTACGCATCCTATAGCTACGCCTTCTAGCACCACGCCTATAAGTATACTAATGACACCGACAACGCTGGCTATGCCTATGGTGCCAGACACGGCTCCGAAACATTCTATAACGGTCTCTGCGTTAGATAAACAGGTAATAATTTTATTATACTTTTTGTGCAACCATTCTCTCTTATCTCTCTCGGCGGCTATCTCTTTTTGCACTCGTTCGATTTTATTTAACCTAAAGACTGAAGTAGTTTGTATATCATCCCTCGGAACATCGGGCAATTTAGGGTAAATAGATTCTGCGGCCATTTTATAAAGTCGTATATTTTATACGACTTATTATTTTTAACTTTTTTGCATGTATACGAGAATCAAAGTACCGACGCTGATCAATATCGCCCACACGTGTTCCGCCAACCAACCTATCGACTTACCTAATAGATTAAACAACCAACTCGCGATACTACCCAAAATACCAGGTAAAGCGGCTAATAACTTACCTCCAATCTTTTTTAGCAAATTGGCCAATTTTTTTAAATGATTACTTATCCAATCTTTCAAGTTACCTCCGGGTTTGGGTGTAGGAGTAACGGGGGTCGGAGCAGGAACAACAGCCGCACCACCGCCACCAACAGCCGCTATTATAGAAGCAACGATCGTACTTAGTGCTAAAGCAAACGCGGCTAATATACTAACAATCGTCACACTCTGTTCTCGAAACAGAATTCTAATCTTTTCCGCTAGCGAGGTATCTCTTTCTAATATTTTATTAACCGTTTCTTTGATTCTAGCGAATTGATCATTCATGCTTTAGTTCAATGTCGTGCTTGAGACTTAATCTATTCTCTATTTCATCTTCAATATCGTCTTGTTCTTTCATTAAGTCTTGCATCTCATTATCGGTTTCTACTACTTCGAGGTTTTTTTTTATTTCAGCGCGTCTATCGTATAGTTTACGCAGTTCGGCTAAATTTAATTCGGCATTACCGCTCATAGTTTGTAGTTTTTTGTCTAAAGCTACAAGTTCTCTGTAATTTAGCCCCGCAGTTTGCGCTCGAGAATCTACTCCTTTTGGTTGAGGGGGAGGAATTGTAGTTCTACCGGTTTCAAAATCGGGGCCCACCATACTTTCTGTGCGATCGTGCAGATCGTTAGCTATCTCAACTAGTCGTTTTGGAGTGACGTGTGTAGAAACAGCATCATCTATAAAGTCTTCCAAGTCTTGTACTTCAAGTTCTCTTTTCGTTAATAAACCAAGCTCTTCTCGTATAAATAAACGGGTTTAACTCCAGAAACAGTGGCAAGTCTTTTTTATTAACGAACTAATACCTACAAATTTTTTGGGGTCGCTTTTATACGTCAGCAAGATATTGTTGTAGTAAATACCATCTTTTTCTTTATGAAAATTTTCATATCGTATATTCGTCGGTTTTTTATAACCTTGGCCTTCCATAAAATCATAAAACGATTCTGCGTAACCAGTATCTACGCGACCAGAAATTTGACCTAACCTATCAAACGCTTCACCCGTAGTTTTTGGGGTTGGAATCGAAAAACTAGTCTCTTCATCATAGTTGTCCCATACATAATCACCATCGGCATCATCGGCATCATCTTGTTCGTCTTCTCTACCTTGGTCGCCCATTTCGAAATCTTCTGCACCTTAGGCCATTTTAATAAGTCGTATATTTTATATTTTACGTAGTATTTACTACATTTTGAGGAATTACTCCTTGGCTCACCAACCAAGCCTGAGTAGCTAGAACACTACCAACCGTAGCGGTAATTTTAATCGTATCTTCTACGTCTAACTTTCCTAAATCGGCGGGCTTAATTTTCAAAAGTTTTTTACTCAACATAGTATAACCCACGGTCAACAAACTCAACACAGCGCCGTGATAAAGAGTATTTGCAACGTTCTTAGTATCCATTTTACTTGTACTAACATTTTATTTTGTTATCTATTTTGTATTTATTCCATTTCTAATAGTTATTCAACTTTAGGGGCAACACTCACAATCTGTACTTTTTGCTGCGGAACTACAGCGTCTGCCGCTGGTTTACTCTTTTTAAGCGCGAGATATCCAATTCCTAAAACAGCCAAACCAACTATCGTAACTGTTTGCGTTTGCTGGGGAGCTTCTTCTTCTTCTACACTTTGCATTCTTTTTATTTGTTCTTTCATCTTTCTGTTTCTTTCGGCCAGTCTCTTTCCTAATTCTACTCTTTTAGGGTCTTTTACTCATTTTTTAGTTACTCTTGCTATTTGCTCTTGTGGAGGCTGAGGAGGCTGAGGAGTCTCTTGAGAAGTCTCTGCTACTTGATCCGTCGTTGTCGTTTCTGGATTCATCTTTTATAGTAATACTACTATTATTTGTAATACTACTATCTACTCGTAAATGTTTAGTCGTGATCAACATAGCCACCAAAGGAGATAAATAAAGCCCATAATTGTAATGCACTTCGCAAAGTAAACTGGCCATACTGCTAGAAATAACGGGGTCTTTTTCTAAGTCATTAACGAGGGCTTCTTCAGAATCTAAACAAAGTTTATAACCGAATGGCGAAGCCAGCGGCAAAGTCACGCCTAAAGCTTTTGCGTAAAGAGTCAACACGCAACCCCCCAAACTGACTATCATTTCTTTACCTAATTTAGCTTCGTATTTTTTATACAACTTTTCTTGTTTTTCCGTAGTTAAATTTTCTATTTCATTATTAAACGGAGTATTCTTTACCGAAATATTTTTTAGAATCACCACCCGCAACTACACCTAAAAGTCTATTTTCACAACTTTTAAGATCTGGAGACTCGCTCGTACTCGCGTAGCTACGCTCATAGGGCGTAGCAGCTACACTTTGAACCTTGGGTTCTTGAGATAACGTGCTTAGAGATTCTATCGATTTGTTCATTTAAAATAACTATATTTTTTAATGTTATTTCTACAAGACATGTAATCGTAAGAAAATAAAGATAAGTTGATGGCTATTACTAGTTTTAATAATAGGTCTAAATATTCTATCATATTTTATAGAAGACTAGATAATCTATAGTTCATCTATCGGTTATCTATCAGTTATCTATCAGTTATCTATCAGTTCATCTATAGATCGACTATAGATCAACTAACAGTTATCTATCAGTTATCTAATAGTTCAACTACGCTCTACGAGCGTAGCTACGCGAGTATAGATCAACCATAAACTGCCAACAGACTGGAGGATCAGTTTTTACCAATAATTTACTAAAAGGCACATCTCTTATAAAAATCTTTTTAATTCTCGATCTTTCTTCTAAAGGTACCGCATCATTTTCATCGAGACATTGATCGAAACTATTTTTATCTTTGCAATAAAACAATACAACAAATGCAGTTTGAGCTTGATAATCCGTCATTACGCAATTATACTTTTGAGTCATCAACCAACAGTAGTGATTGTCGTGCCTACCGCTAAACGCCAATTTTGTTAAAACGCAAGTATTTTTCCCATACGCCGCCTTACGATATTTTATTTCTTGTTCCGAGCTACAATCATCTATCAAAAATAAAACGTGCGATCCTTTAAATCGAGCTCTATAAAATTCTAAAGCTTCGTTGAGAGACACCTTTTCTACCTCTAAATCGCATAGGTATATCTCAGGATCTAACCACAACCAAAGTCTCTCGCGATAAGTCTTGTTGTTAGATAGCGTAGGACAAATAACTACAATATTTTCAAAGTGATCTTTATACGTAGTTTCTAATAGATCTAAAATATATTTAGTTTTACCCGAATTAGTCCTACCGCATATTAGCGCGCAGTATGGTGTCTTTGGAAACATGCTTATTTATAGTAAGGACTATATTTTAAGAGTAACTACCGCTATTCTTCCATCTTCGAGAACCAACTGACCATCCATCACCAAGAAAACGTAACACGATAGTTCACCAGCTGTCTCAGCCTCTCTTTCTAAATGAAGAGAAATACCGCCACCTACGTCTCCTATTTTCCTACCAGAACCGTGACTTTTATTATCATCCGTCACCCTCGTATCTAGCCAAAGACCTTAACTAGTTTTTAAGTAATCTCCTAGCGTCATATCGTGTAAGTCTAAGTCTTTGCACACACTAGCACCAAATTCTGTATTAGAGTCGCCGAAAAATTTTGTAATCTCATCCCAGTGTTGATAACGCCTCATGCCCTGACTATACAATTGATTTGGCTTACCCTCTATCGTAACGTCTACTTTTTTAATCTTTGGATTATAAAAAATTTGAGGATCTTTTTCACTCGATTCTTTAAATAAAAGTAGTATACCTTTGAGACTCCTAACGGCTTGATTAAGATTAATGTTCCAAGTATTATCGGACTTGTTTAACTTTATAACCGTATATCTTTGAACTTTTACATATAGAAAATGAGTTTTACCTCAATATTTTTGTCTGATACTATCGGCCAATGTTTTATTAGTCACTGTTTCAAACTCGAGATCTAACCCCTGAAATTTTATACTTCGCGTTAGTATCGGTAGATTTTACTACGCTCGCATGATCGTTAAATGTAAATTCATAAGTTAGTCTATCTTTGAGCGTCGATGGATTAAAAGGTTGATGATCCGTAAGCATTTCAAAATCTAGAGGAATCTAATATCTATTACCGTAAGCTTTGTCTTTTTCATCATTCGCGCTAGCATCCCCATCACTAGCGCCGGTTCTGAGTTTTGTGACGTTGGAAGATTCGAGTCCTCGATATGCATCGTTTGCACTGGCTGGCCGCCACAAGTCTTTATACGCGTTATATACATCAGCACTCATAAACGCTATGAAATCTTTACCTTCTAGTTTGACTCTTACGCTACTAATTAAATTTCGTGCGACGTTGTAATATAGAGTTCTTTCATCATCGGCATCAGTGCCTTCAGATTCTAAGTCTATATTAAAAGCTAATCGTACAGTACCCGGCACGACTACATCGTCTTGCAACAGATCGTTAGCTCCTGCAGTACTAGGAGTACGAGTAATAACCATCGATTGTCTCAACCCCTTTAACGCTCTAGGATTTTTTAAACTTCTGTGAGGATTCAGCTTGCTTCCATAAATTGCGTTCATTTTACTTAACGAAACAAAAAAAATAATTAAATTTTAAATTTAAGCAAAACAAACTTAAGCAAACTTATAAACTAAATAACCTATAATAGCAGTGCCTCCTAAGATAAATGCAATTTCACCATCTTTTTGATCTTCGCTGGGTACGTAAAAGTCCGACAATACAGGTTCGCGAGGTAATCGAAACTCTTCGTTGGTTACTTCGTTATATTCTCTCAACGCCTCATCTACATTTTTAAATGTTTTTTTAGCCCTGGCTTCTTTACGTAGTCGATCGTTTAGATAATCTAGAACCTTGGTTCTTTGTTCCACCCACTCTTGTTTAGCTTCAGTTAATCTTTCTAAAGCCAAATCATGTCGTTTACGTTCTTCGTCCGCACCGCCTTTCCCTATCTTAGAAAATGCGAAGCTCGTTCCGCTAAATGCCACAGCGCTTATTATAGCTCCAGCACCCATAATTAAAAGACTCACCATTTTTAATAAGTCGTTAAAATAAAATGGCAACAAAATTAAGTAAAATATTTTACAGTCCTAGAGGATATTGGAAAGGTGCAGGTGCCATAAAAAAATTATCGTTAAAAGCCAATGTACCCGAGTCAGCCGTTAGAAATTGGTTAAGAAAACAAGCCATGTGGCAAATTTATTTACCGGCCCCCAGTAATATCCCGAGACCTACAAGCCTCAATAAGGCCATCGCACTACCCAATGAAATGCATCAAGCGGATCTGTTATATCTACCTCACGATGTAGTTAGACGAAAAACTTATAAATATGCATTGACGATTGTTGATGTGGCCACTCGATATAAAGAAGCTGAACCCTTGACAAATAAAACGAGTACTCAAGTTGTAGAGGCACTAAAAAAGATTTACAAAAGATCGGCCTTGTCTTGGCCTAAAACTATAAAAGTAGACCCCGGTACAGAGTTTATGGCTGAATTTAATACTTTGATGCGTACTCGACAAGTAATAGATTATTCGGTCATCAATACGCGCAAGAAATGTCAGAGCCTACCGAGCGTAGCCGCTCGTGGGTAAAAAGACTGCCCGATGTTATAAAAGCGTTAAACGACGAAGAAACTAGATTGATATCGACTATGAAAGGCAAACCGTTAACTCCTAAATTGGCTATGTCTCAGTTAGAAATAAGACAATTGAGTTCTTCGGGGCTCTTGAAACCGGAACAACTTTTAAGCATAAATGATGATATCGTTAGATATCTTTATGCTCCTGGAGAGCCCGAAAAAGACGTTAGAAGAAGAGCTACCGATCCTATTTGGAGCTTAGAAATGTATACGATAAAAAAAAGAACGACGAATCCTGGGCAGCCCGCATTGTACTGGCTAAAAGATGGCCCCAAGAGATCGTTCATTACGAAAGAATTAATGGTCATTCCATCAGATACTGAGTTACCACCGGCTAAATTAATTACGTAAAATATCGTAAGCTAGATACCCCACCCCAGCAGCAGCCATTAAACCAACGACTAAAGCAGTTTTTTCTTGTTCGTGCGAGTCTGGCGGTGGGGGTACGTCTGAGATTAGAGGTTTTAGAGGGTCTAAAGTGGGCGGTTGAGGTATGTCTGAGATTGGGGGTGATGCAGGGGTTGGTGTTGGGGGTACGTCTGAGATTGGAGGGTCTAAAGTGGGCTGGGGTAGTGCAGGGGTTGGTGGTGGGGGTGTTGGAGGGTCTAAAGTGGGCGGTTGAGGTATGTCTGAGATTGGGGGTGATGCAGGGGTTGGTGTTGGGGGTACGTCTGAGATTGGAGGGTCTAAAGTGGGCTGGGGTAGTGCAGGGGTTGGTGGTGGGGGTGTTGGAGGGTCTAAAGTGGGCGGTTGAGGTACGTCTGAGTTCAAATTGATATTTAATCCTATAGATGAATCTGGCGTAGCTATCTGTATATTATTATTATAACCTCGATGAATACCGACTATTAAAAGCTCCATATTTGATGGAATCAAGTATAATCCGGGGCTTATCACGAAGTTTAACGAGCTTCTAGCGTACTGTAAAGAATTTTGAAAATTGGTTTAATAGAAGCTTCTAAGTCCATATCGCTATTTATAACGACTTCTACTGAAGTTTCAAATTGTGTTTGGGCAGACAATCCAGTAGTTGCAGTTAGTATACTCGTTTTTGTTTGGGATTGCGCACCAAGTATGGCGTACACGTACGTTACGCTTTCGTTTATTGTTTCTGTACCAACGTCGGTAAACGAGCTCATCTGACGTATAAACTTTCTAAAGCCAAGTCGTACAACGTCCGCGGATTGTCTGATCCACGAGACTGTATATCTACTAAAATGATACGCATCGCCCGACTCTCCAAAACCCATATTGGTGGCTCCTGGGTATTTAGTGTAGTCATAATTAAACTTACTCTTATCTAGTTCGCTAGAGTCACAATTTCTACCGGGTACTGGTAAATATTGATGCGTATTTAAATTATCGTAATAGTAGGCGGTACCTAATCCTCCAAAAGTTGTGTCTACGGTCTGTTTAAAACTTGTATGTGGATCTACTTGAAAGAGTCGACAAGTATTAGTATACTTACTGTGATCGAAGTAATTGTTTAGATCGTCGAATGTATTATCTCCTGGAATCGGACAAACTAAAACGTATAGTATCTTTCTGATCGTGAAATATACGTGAAACTTGATTAAAGCCGATATTACGGGGTTTTCATGTAGCAATAAGTCTAGTCCCACCCCACAACCCAATGTTGCGCACCAAAATGCAAAGTTGAGTTGATTTTGATAAAACGTCATGGGGTGTGATGCATAGCGTAGTACTTGTTCGTCGTGTTTTATGTCGGACATTTTATAAGCGCTAAATATATCCGCGAAATTCTTATTAAAACTCGCGTTCGTGTTGGCGTTTACGATGATGTTAAGTTGACTCAAGTTCATGTTCAACGGTGTACTCTTCGGGCGATTTGCTTCGTTCTTGTCGGACAGCCTAGAAATCTTATCGCTAACGCTCGTAGGGCGTACTCGCGTATCGTCGTGACCTCCAGCTAGATTTACGATATCTAGAGCATTTGTTATTGTTTGATTATTAACGTCTAAAAATTTCACAAATTCAGCGAATTTCATTTTTTTATTTTAAATCTTATTTATAAGATTTAAATATTTTAGTTTAATAAAATGGAATTGCACGTTTTTAAAATGTTTGGTAGCGAACAAACTTTTAATTTATCAAAACCTATAGATAACTCTAAGGGGGATTACTGTATGAGTTTAAACAGCGTGATATTTACCGAGGGGTTTTATAATATAACTAGTAATAGCGAAATTCTCTATTTTATAAATCAAATCGATCCAAACACGGGGGAAAAAACGGGTAGTACGGATGGTAAAATTGATATTCCGGCTGATATTACGATATAGATTGGATCGGAGATAGACTTACTAAATTAGTTTGGCTAGAAGTCTCTGTAGATAAACTTAATAAAAAGATATCTTTTTATATAACGGAAGAAAATAACGTTCTACGCTTTGATAAAAACATTAAACAATTGTTGGGGATATCAGAAAAAAAATTAGTTTTTGGCGTAGATTACGTAGGGCATTATAAACAGAGTATTAACACCATCTGGTAAAATATATCTCTTCGTATCTAAAGGATTTAACGATTGCTTGACTTGAGACTCTGTGTATATCATGTGATGTTTGGACCCAATTTTTATCATATTGTTTGAATAGCATTCTGCGGCTAAAACACAATTTTTATAATTTTCGTAAGTTAGATCGTTGTCTATAACCGTTTTGTTTACGCCTTTGGCCTTCTTTATAATATCGTGTTCCCCGTATATAATCCAGTACATCTTTGATCTGATGCATGTAGCTTCGCTTATAACTTTTCCTCCGCATTCGTCTTTAAATTTACCGAATTTCTTGTTAGTCTCGTCATATAAAAAGTGGCTTTTATCGTAGTTGCTAAAATCGTACAAGTCGGACTGTTTTTCCATATAGAGATAAACGTCTTTCGTATAGATAATCAAAAGCAGCGAATCTGTGTCTGTATACATCAATCTTACTTTATCGCCATACGTCTTTTTTAATACGTTGGGAAATAAAAGTCGTACGTTAGAGTTTTTGATAAATCCAATATACTAACGCCGCAGTAAATCGGTTTGTCTAGGCGGACTTTAGTTCGATACGATTCTACAAATGATAAACTACATTCTTTAAACGCTATAGTAGACTTGTAGCTCGGTTTAGAAACTATTTTTTCGTATTCCTCTACTTGATCGTCTCGCAATAAAACTCCATCTATTCTATTTCTGACATTTTCCATCGTTTTGCCAAATACTGAGTTGTTCATCAACTTAAAGAAATCCTTTTCAAAATCTGTCTTTGCTTTCGTTCTTAGTTGGGTGTTTTTATCGATGTACGATTTCATCCAAGGTTTTTGTTTAAATTGTAGAGCTTGATGTACTTTAGTTAGTTTTAGACCTAATCTAAGGTATTGTTTCAAATTGACATAGTGTAATACATATTTTTCTTTAGTATGTAGCGTACCCGTCAATTTCGACGCATTAGCGTTAGATCCTATCGAATTCACCAAGTTTAGTTGATATTCCGATAACCATTCTTCCGGTATGACTATATTATCCGGCGCTAACGGATAGTCGTTGTAAAGTCGTGTAAACAATAGGGGTATTCTAGATCTACCTCAAACATATACCCCGTTTTAGAAACGTCTTTTAACGACATGATTCGATCGTGGGTAAATTGACTCGCGGTGACCCAATTAAATTCTCCGTATGGTAGTGGTTGACTCATGGCCCATCCGTAGAGGTTGTTGGCGTCGAGATAGAGAATATAAGAGTCTGGTTTATCCAGACTGTAGTCGTTTAGATACTCGTTATTCGCCTTGTGGTATCTTGCGCTTCCAACGCTCGATACCCCTCCTCTTTTCGCCTTTTCAAAAAATGTTGATCTATATCGGTCAAAAGTTCTAATTCAATTTTCGTGTGTCTCAATAGAGCGTCCCAACTAATAGACGGGGTGCTGTGAAGTAGTTGGCGGGGTCCAACTTGTAGTTTGTTCTACACATTCGCCTAAAATTCTCAAATACTCCAGCTAGTAATAGAGTGTCTGTAGTTACGTACAAGTTGTGATATTCACCCAAGTTTTTAATGTTAAATTTTTCCCATACTCGTTGCGCTCTTTCATAGTCTTCGTTAGACACGTGTTTGTCCTTTAGAGCGCTATAAAAACATTCCTTGGGCATTAGACTAGTCTCTTTAAATTTTTCGTGACTGTCCATATACTCGTACGGATAAACACCCTTTTGTAATAAGATGTCCGCATTCTCTTCGCCAAAATGTTTCAAGAGTAAACTAAAAGATTCTCTCGGACAACTCTTCACCAAATTGTCAAGAGAACTAGACATAAAATGAAGCGAGTCCATAAATCTATATTGACCGACCGAAAATGAAATGTATTTTTCTGAATTTTTTGGTATGCATCCGATGCCTTCTTTATACTTAGAAATACCCTGCATAATTAAATGCGCATCGTAACCCTCCAAATTGTGAAAGACGATTGGTATTAGTGTACTATAAGATTCTATTCGTAATTTAAGATTACAGTAAGCATGCGCAGTGCCTCGATATTTGCCCGTAGTGTGACAATGATCTCTTACTTTTCTAAATTTGTTAATTTTCTTGCGACAGGTCATACATTTTAACTCGGTGTACCCCTTGGCGTTTATGTATGAGTATTCTTCTTCTTCTTCGGAATCGTCTAAAAAGGGTTCTTCAGGCTCGTCGCACTGGCAATTACACGAGTAATTTTGATAAATTGGTTTTTCCCAAATCCAGCACTCGTTAGAATTTAGGTGAATTTTTTCTTCTTTTAGCGTATATATCATCGGTTCGACCTTATCAAGTAAGATATTCATTTTAGAATCGAGTTCTTTCAACGAGGTTATAAAATTGTCTATAGCGTGTCTACCTCTATAAGTCTTTCGTTTCATTTTACGTCCATCGCATCTAACTACAACGTACGAATAACCGCAGGCTCTGTGAATGTGAGTTTTAATTGTGGCACTCTCTTCGCTAGCAGAGGCGGTTGTTTTTTCTAATATTGATTCAAAGTCCGCGTATATGACATAGGGTGCGTCTTGTAAATTTTTTAAGTTTTTAAACTTAAGAATATTTTTATCAGGCTCGGGCATTATGGCGATAGATGGATTTGTGTCTATTCCGCCGCAATGCATCTCGTGTAATTCCAACTTTTCTGATGAATTAAAATGTGATAAACATCTCAAACAAAAATGTTTACGATGTTGGCTCTTTGTAACGCTAGACAATAATCTAGGCAAGTTGCTTATCAAACAATAATGACCGTCAAACAACAGCAAATTAATGCATCTAAGTTAGAGCATCTAGGTTTTTAGACAAGTATAATGGATATATCGAGTCTTCGTATCCAAACACGTTTATACTTAGACCGTTCTGTATTTCTATTCTAGGTACCTGATGTATGGGTGTGGGGAAGTCTACATCTTTAAAATTTAATCCATCATAAGTTTTATAAACAGAAGTTCTATTTCCGTTAAATTTGTAATTTGGATTTGTTTCTATTTTGTTTTTAACCTTATCAGTATATATTCCCAAAGCTGCTCTTATGCACCATCTTATACACTCTTGATCTTCGTTTTTGATGTTGATGGTTGCGTGTTTACTATCGATAAATTCAGGTAGTGCTACGTAAGAAGTGCCTACCAAAGGGTTAACTCTATTTATGTTGATGTAAAACGCAAGTATTTTATCTATAGTCCAACCACTTCCTTCATTCGTGTATTTATCTATCGCAGACAGTATCGTTTCAAATTGTCGTCTGAGCGTAGTTTGTATATCACTCTCGTTTAAGACGCGATTTTGATAACTAAAATGAGTTGCCGTCGATGTTACAGTCTCACCATCCGACGTTATTTTTGTATACTTTACTTTCATAGCGATCTGAAGTTTCATCGTTCTTAGTTCTCTTAATTCAGCGGGTATTTTGCTTTTGATCATCGACGCGTGGGTGTTGTAAAATTGTTCCGGATCGTCGATAAACAGATTTGGTACAATTTCCCAATTTCTATAACTGTTCGCAAATCTTCTCGTCTCTCGAAAGTCTGATTCTCGAAAAATATTTGGAGATTTAAATCTTTTTATAGCCTCGATGTAATCTTTTTTCAGCGCTTTACCATTTCTACCAGTGGAAATGACTTGGATATTTTTATCGCGTATGATTTGCGCTAGACTTTCTTTAGTTTTAACTCTCAAATTTTTATATTTGTTTTCCTCTTTCTTTTAGCGTAAATATAATCTCGCCTGATATACGTATTACCGCGTCCTGTTGGTGTTCCTAAAGATACGTTATACTTATCGATATATTTTTTAAAAGTTATTTTGTTCCATCTATCGTATCAATAAATCAAAGGTTGAATTTCCATCTTTTATTATGACAATATAATATTTTAAAAAAATTTAATTTTTAAATTTATTTTTGACTTATAACAAATGAAATTAATTACGTAAAATAGTATGTGTGTAAACAACTAAAAAACTCTTTTTCATTTTCTGATTTTGTAGATTTATTGCTAATTTTGCTGTATATCTATACAACAAAATTTAGAGAAATTTAGATTAATTTTTAGACGATTTTTAGACGATTTTTAGACGATTTTGGAATTTCAAAATTTCAAAAAATTTGGTGTATATACCTACAGCAAAATTGGGGAGATTTTTGAAATCTGGAATTTGTGATAGAATCGGCATCTCCTATACTACTATGGGGTTTGGCTATATTAAAGGAAGAATAGGAAACACAAAGCATTGTCCTCGCGAGTATAGGTAAGTACGACTGGGTGTACATGTATTTAGATTTTTGTGAGCATTCAACAGAAACCTCTAACAGAAACCAAAACAACACCTGTGCATGTGCCTAAAATTGTTCTAATCACTCTTTCTTTTTTCTGTATATTTCATTGCTATTGTTCAGTCGGGTCATATGTGATGCGATTAAGCAAAATCAGTCTGAAGTAGGCCCTGGTAAATTTTGGGATTTTTACATACTGTAGCATACATGTACTTCAAGCTTCATATTAGTGAAAACCCCATGTGAATACGACCTTTGGTTAAAAAGTTACAAATATTTGAACACCGGCACATAAAAAAAATAATGAACTGCGAAAATCAAGTTTAAAGTTACAGTAATTTAATTAAGTCATTTTTAGCACATTTATAATATACTGAACAGCAAATATACTGAACGTGCAAAGTCGAGTGACCCTTCCTTCCGGTCCAAACCGGAAGTGCAACATAATTTAAAAGTTTAATCTTTGAAAATTAATATAAAATCAATCGAGAGAGATCTTACTTTGCTTTTTACAGGAACCGATAGAATAATCCAGGGTCTTCATTTGTGATATTACGTGCAAAGTCTCGTGACCCTTCCTTCCGGTCCTTCCGGTCCAAACCGGAAGTGCCTTATAATTTGAAAGTGGAAAAAGATGTGAACTTGCTTTCAACGATAATAGTCTCCGGCTAGGTTGTACTTCAACAAATCATAACCGGTAAAGTAATATAATGTTAGAGCGCCCTCTAGCGGCATGTTGAAAAATGTTTAAAATAAATAATCAGTTGAGGTGTGTGGCGAAGTTTGCTGAAATCACTTTATAATTAATGTATATAATCAGCTTCATGCTAAGAACAAGTTGAGGGGGGAGAAAGATTGATGACGTCACCGGACAGGAAGTTACAATAAAAAGACCTTTTAAACCTGAAACAAAATTGCTGAAAATTCAACCGCGAGAGATATGCAAAATCCGAACTGACGTTATGATACTTTATACATGTGGGAACATTGCGTTTTGGTTACAATGATCGTTCACAGTTCTGTGTTGAGAAAATCAGGAGCTGTGTATTGTGCCGGCAGGAAAGTACAACTGACGCTCCGTTTTGCATTATTTTCGCGTCAAAATAGTGAGCCGAAGGTAGATATAAATTATTTATTACAGCTCTAAAAACCACAATAAACCTGGGAAATGATACTTTGTACATGTGGGAACATTGCGTTCTGGTCACAATGATTCTTCACAGTTCTGTGTTAGAGGAAATCACGCGCTAATATTGCCTGCAGAATAGTTCAAAAAGTACATCTGACGCTCCGTTTTGCAGTATTTTCGCATCCAAATAGTGAGCCGGAGGTGTAAGCTCCCACCAATCGGCCCTTGAACATGTAAAGGCCCGTTTGTTTCACACAGATCTGTTCGCTCCATCCAATATAGTCCAATAAGAATTGACATGAAAAATGCCCAACCCTGACATTATTTTTTGTTAACGGAATTTCTACTCAGAACTTTTATATGGTTGCCCTGAACAGGAAAAAAAAAAAAATTCAACCAATTTGGTTCTTGAGAAATGTGATTTTAAGCTTTAAAAAATGCCGAATTCTACATGCGAATGTGCTATTACCCAATTCCTGATGCCCAAAATGGAACAATGATTAGCCAATACAGGCTCTTCATAAGTTGGTCAGAATCCAAGGGCAAAAAAGCATGTCACATAAAGACGTTGTAGCCAAGTTGTTACTCTTTTTTGTGCCTTAGGAGGAATGGTTGTTATTATTAGTTTTTCCTATTTCCCAGCGAGTTTTGTCTTGACTTTTTACTTTCTAATTGTGCTCCATTTTGTAATAAATTTGTGTTACATTTGAATAGAAATCGATACATTCTCTTTGTTAGTGTTCAGTTTATAAAATAATACATGTAACATTAGGTGCTCAGAATTAAAAATACGATGTCATTTCAGAATATTAAATTAATATACAAATGCTCTAATGACTTACACCTACAGGTGTGATAAAAATCACCTTTTTTACTTATTTATTTGGGAGCGCTTAAACTCCCCATAACGTTAGGCTAAGTTTTATATTTATAATCCACTGATGAATTTTCTCAGACTATAAAGCGAACGCACATTGCGCGTTTACCACCCTCTTGCGCCGCCATTGCGCGGCCGCGCATTCGTGCACAAACATGCAGTATCCCATCCAGTCTTTATGGAGACAATGAGCACCACGTACCGTTAAAGTTGCATAGCGCCACCTACATTCTTTACTGTTAAATTTGCACAGCGCTACCTACATTCTTTACTGTTAAAGTTGCATAGCGCCACCAAAATTTCTTTACCGTTAAAGTTACATAGCGCCACCTACATTCTTTACCGTTAATTTAAGTCAATAATGAGCTAGTTCGGTTGGGCGACAAGAGTGACTAGACTCAACCTTAGTCAATCTAGATGTCACCCGAACGCTGCGTGGTTTGACTAGCTAGTCAAACTGGATCAACCTAGCCCCGGACTATGGTTTCTCTAGTCAACTTCGTGCGTTACGTCACGGTTGCAAGATGGAGGATAGGTAAACTGGGCAAGTTTTGCAAATGTTTACAATAAATTGCTAAATTTCTCATTTTGCTTTTTTTGGGAATTGATAAAGTAATCTAGGGTCTTCATTCTTTATATTACGTGCAAAATGACGTGACCCTTCCTTCTGATTGAAACCGAAAGTGCTTTCTAATTTGAAATTGCTAAAAGATGTAAACTTGCTTTCAACGATGTTGGTCTCCGGCTAGGTTGTACTTAACAAAACAATTAACGGCGATGTCATCAAATGTTAGAGCACATACTTGTAAGACAAATATATGGTGGCCCTGAAGGGCATCACAAACATAGCATCAGTTTGGCAACAGCTAGTAGAATCTGGTTAGCACCTGAGTTCAAAAACGTGTGCAGTTTAAATGATGTCATGATGATGTCATCAAGTGTCAAGTTACATGCAGAAAACCTCGAAAAAAGGGAACTCCATAGGGCCTGTTTTACGTACTTGTAACAGGCATGATTTTCAAAGTGAGCAGATGGATCTAATTTTGATCTATATATTGTTCGTTTGCTCTCTTTTACTTCTGGAAGCTCAAAATCAAGCAATCAAACATTCAGATTTTCAACATCTACGGGGACCATATGACCATTCGAAGGATCAATAACATTCACAGAAACATTCACAAGATTTGATAACATTATCAAGACGTCATGTTGGCCTCACGAAAAATGTGCCTGTTATAAACATGTATCAGGGTACATCCAATCATCATGAAAAATTCTGGGTAGGCAGGATATGTCACGATGAAATCATCAACTCATGTTCTTATGCTTTTTAAAATGTTTTTATTTACTTTCTAGACTCAAAAAGGCTCAGACGCGAAAAAAAAGCTGTATGTACTGTTGACAAACAGTCATACATCTCTCGTTTTTTCTTCTTCTTCTTCTCCTTCTTGTTCTTCTATCAAAAATGCCACAGACAAAGCACACGTTTTATTCTCGCCGCCACTTTTGCCATTAAACAGACTTCAATCTTAATGAGAGTTTGCATAGACTTGGACCCTGTACCGAACTCGTGCATATTACTCTGACGTCATGATGACGTCATCACGTGGCACGTGACGTCATCTCAAAAGTGCGTTTTTGAAGGGCCTATATCTAGAGAACCGTACGTCCGATTGAGCTCAAACTTGGTTTGTTGGTGGACCGGCTTGTGTTATAGATGAAAATCGACGTGACGTCATGATGACGTCGTCATACGATTTTGCAGTAATTTTTAAAGTTTTGAACCCTTAAGCCATATCTCATATACTAAACGTGCTAATTTCGAAATTCTTTTTGTAATAGGTTTGTTAGATCATAGATACTTACATATCAATGTGAAAAATGTATGACGTCATCATGACGTCATCAAAAATGGGCTTTTTTGAAACACATATAAGGGTAGGTCCGATTGTCACAAAAATTGGTGGGTAGGCAGATATTGTCACTAGCATGCAACATCCGAAGTGATGTCATGATGACGTCATCGGCTGATTTTCTATGATTTTTTAAATGTTTCAAATTTCATTATACACTCAAAAACTTACACTGTCATTGATCAGATTGACTACAAACTCGATCCAGGCAAAGACCACGTTGCAAATGTTTGCTTCGACAAGTACAGTTGTGATGACGTCATCGTGGGTCACGTGACGTCATCTTAAAGGTGCACACTTTAAGGTCCTATATCTAGAGAACCGTAAGTCCAATTGGGTGCAGTCTTAATGCTGAAAGGCCAGGATTTGTTACAGATAAAAAAAATTGATGTGACGTCATGATGACGTCATAATGACGTCATCTAGAGGTCATTAAATTAAATTCAAGTCAAAATTGTGTATATTTAGCAATCTCTTATGACAAAAACCTTCGGAAGTGTTATACACTGTATTTTTGTGTACCTAATTCCAAGTTCTTATGATCATAGCTCACTCCAGCGTAAAAATATACCCATTTCAATATTTAGCCCCAAACAATATGATAACAAAGGAATTCTGGGAAGGCAGTGTAACCATGGGTGTCATGTTGCACGTTTCTACAATCCAACGTAAACGTGTGTGGAGTTGCGCTGTACGAGCAAAGTCAGTGTAGAGTGTTTGTGGCCCGGTGGGGTGCGATACAAAGTGATACACGCAGCTCTGCAGTGCATGCAGCGTGTACCAATGGTGTAAGGTGGCTCAGAAGGGACATCGCAAATCCTGGGATATCAAAAATCCCATAGGCAATGCACGTTTCATTCTCGCCGGCGCTTTTGCCAGTTAACAGATCTTTCATCTCGATGAAAGTTTGCGTAGACTGAGACCCTGTGCTGAAATCGTGCATATTGCTCTGACGTCATGATGACGCCATCTTAAAGGTGCATTTTTGAAGGGCCTATATTTAGAGAACCGTAGGTCTGATTAGATCAAACGTGGTAGGCTGGTAGGTGAGCATGTTATAGATGAAAATTGATGTGACGTCATGATGACGTCATCATACGATTTGATAGTATTGTTTAAGTTTTTGGACCTTAAAGCCATATGTGACCCGCTCCAGAAAAAGGTGATATAAGTCGCGCTATGCATTTACGTGTAATGGCCCTTTCAACGTTGAGAGGGTAAAACATTTTGTCAAAATGTATTTTTTGTTTTTGTCTTTAATGACATCTGAAATATCTAAAGTTTCAGGTTTGGTGCACAACAATGTTGATTTCAGTGAATAAAGTGAAAAAATTACCTTTTTAGAGTGCATTGTTCCATTGCATTGAATTAGAACTAGCTATTTCAAAGCCTGTTTTCTCTGTTGTGTCATTTGAACTCCATAGAACTAATTAATATGCAAAAACGCGATATCTCCAGAACAGAAAGGGCTTTGGAGCTCTGTCATGTACCAAATGAAAGCTTACATTGCGGGCTTTCCAAACATGCATGGAACTCAGTTTTCATATTTTGCGACATAATATACCTTTTTCCAGAGCGGGTCACATATATCATCAACAGAACATGCTAATTTAGAAATTCTTTTTGTAATAGGTTTGTTAGATCATACATAATTGTATATAAATGTGAAAAATGTGTGTTGTCATGAGGACGTCATCAAAAAATGTGCTTTTTTGAAACACGTATAAGGGTACATCCGATCGTCACGAAAATTGGTGGGTATACAGATATTGTCACAAGAATGCAAACTCCGAAGTGATGTCATGATGATGTCATTATGTGTCACGTGACGTCACCTTAAAGGTGCGTTTTTAAAAGGGGCCATATCTAGACAGTTGTTGGACCGATTAGGGTGAAACCTGGTATGTTAAAAGTCCGGTAATTGAATATGATTTTAACATGGTTACGTTCTTGAATCTGTAAGCCATATCCCGTCAACAGAACAAACTACTTTCAAAATTCTTTTTGAAATAAGTTTGTTAGGTCATAAATAATATGTAAAAAATAGAGGCGATTGATGTGGAACATCATAATGACGTTATTAAAGGCGTAATTTATAGACACATATAAATTGGTAGATCCGTCGGATTGTCACGAGACTTGGTGGGTAGTCGAATTTCTCATTAGTAGGCAATATTCTAAGTGACATTATAGCAAATAATATGGAAAAGCCCTATGTTCTGTTTAGGAAACAGACATATAGCTCTCGTTTCCTTCTGTTTTTGTAAAAAGTCAATTTTCATTTTTCCACTACGAACATATTTTGGCCCATATCTCAAAACAACTTTTTACAAGGATTGCCAAGTTCCGACTGATTTTGCTTGATCGCATCGCATCACATATTATTTTAAATAATTATTCCACAGCTGATAGACACTGCCAGTAAGCTAGGACCCTCCTTGCAAGTTGGGGAAAACCTGGTGTGGAAAGACAAGGCAAATCAGCTGACAACTTCAGTGGCTCCCTCGCTGCCCGCTCTACCACCTTATACTGATGTCACGGCCGATGCTTTGAATAATGCCCCTTCACCTCCGACACATGACCCAGCAGCATCGGAAAGGAACAGCAACACCAGGAGTGACAGAGTGGCTTTGCCCTCTCAGTGAAGCCCATGACCGTCGATCCTTTTATACGGAAAGCCTGCCAGTCAGACAGTGTGAATTAACCTCTAGAATACGGCAGGGGTGAGATTTGTTGGGATTTTTCCTTATTTCAGCATTTTTTGTCGGGATTGCAGAATTTTTAAAGAATCTCTTTTGCAATCTGGAATTCCTGAAGTGTTGTCCTAAAGGTGTTTTCACCCTGTAAAAGTGGATAAAAACATATTTTAAGGTGGTGCCTTCAGGCAAATACAAACTATTGATCTGGGGTCCTCATGGATTTTTCGTGGATTTTGTGGATTTTTCATTTTTGGCCAATCTCAACCCCGATACGGACAACGGCCGTAGCCACGGTTTGAAAAAGACCACCTGGCAGGTTGATGTCTATAGGCGCATTCCTGTGCATACTCAATCTGATCAAGGAACAAAAGTTAACTAGTGATTGATTTGTGATGTACCTTTCACCTACGTAATAATGTCTAAGGACAAACTATAGACTAATCCAACAAGCAAAATTAGAAGCCATCTTTGGGTACCCAATCGGGCAGTACTGCGCTCGCGTCATATGCATTCTTACTTTTGAGGAGCGTGTTTACTATGGCAATCCTATTGGTCAAAGGCGCAATGAGTGTGCGTGCGTATGACGAGCGCGCGTGTATGGTACCGCTCGATTAGGCAAAAAAAATAAAATTGTTTGGTTGTCCTCCAACACCCCTTCGCCAGTGGGGGGCGGGCGGGCGGATTTTTAATTTGTTTTGTTTTGTTTTACTCTACTTACATTCCCCGGAAGTCCAACTTCAAACCATACACAAAGTAAAACAAACACACCAATGTTGTTTGGCCGATAAACAGTTTAATATACGTAATACGGCTGCCTCTTCAGCGATGGCCGCCGGGTCCTTCACTCCATCTGAACATGGAGGAATAAAACACATTCCTCCATGATCCGAACAACACATACCGTAGCCCTAAGGCTGCCAGTGCTGATACTGTCTCCTGGGGCTCAACAATATTCCATGGACCACTTTTTGGTAGACGCGACCTTTGTGTGTTTCAGCTGTATTTGAGCTGGCTCAACATTCGACCAAAAAACCTCAAGTTTCGATGTGGTAGCCACATTGCACATCAAACAAGACTTTTACACCCAGTTTGCAATGAATGCTAAGCATGTATTAAAGACGCCATCTTGGCTTCCCCTGTGCAGACACGTTCAGTTGATGCATTTTTTTGAATATTTATTATTTAACTATTTGTGTAATTGGGTCATTCCACCAGGTTGGGACGCAGTGTGTTTTTGACCATATCATTAAAACCATCATTACATTTAATTCAGTTATTTCATGTGACATCCGTCTTTGGGTGTGAGATTATTTGAGAAAGTTTCAATCATGTAAGTTATATTTTACCAAAAATATGAAAAAAGTGTGTGTGTTTTTGTATGTAAAATAGACGTAACATGGACACCGTGTCCAACATTTAAATTTGTGTGGTTTTTCAACACTTTAATAAATAAATATGGAAAATTTAGTACACAATAATTAAGACACACTATGCAACAATGAAACACCTTTTTACGGCAGTCAGTGTCCAAATATAGCAGAAATAGCAAGAATTTGAAGAATCGGTGCAGACGTAACATGGACACCGTGATAGACCATGACCATACATATATTTCTGCTGTTTGTGCTGCATTTGGGTATTAAATATCATAACAAATGTTTTTTGTGTTGCAGTTTGTGTTTTGTAATTAGTATACAGAGTGAGTTTGCATAATTATTTATGGAAATGTGCATTTTCATGTCACACCATGTCAGTGCTAAATGTTACGTCCAGACTGCCTAAATTTTTCGTCATTAAATAGATAATTATGCAACTTACTATAATTGTACTAACTAAAAGACACTCAATGCTACCAGAAAACACTTTTTGTTATGGTTGCCAGTGTCCAAATAGCTCAGAAACAGCAAGAACATAAAAAACATGAATGTGTGGACGTAACAGTGGACACAGTGTCCATGTTACGTCCACTCTCACGTCTGTTCTTGCTGTCTCTGCTATATTTGGACACTGACAACCATAAAAAAAGTGTTCTTGTGTTGCATAGTACATCTTTTAATTAGCCATAACCCTCTAGGGTATTTTGGCTAGAAACCCTGCCAGACACATCAGATTGCATCCTTTGTCACATTGACTTGTGTGCAGAGTACAGCAAGGTCAAGCTGTCACCACAGATGCACTGTGCTGCGTCTGGCAGGGTTAGGGTTAGTACACATGTACCGGTTTCACCCTACACTGAACTTACCTGGGTAATTTATTACCCGGGTAGTTGTAATTACCCGGGTAGAAACTAACCCGGAGAATCGGTTTCACACTACAAAATTAACCCTGCAATTCTGCTTACCCGCTTCAGCGCGCACCCGGGTAACTTGTAGCCGCATTCACACTATGCGAATGGTATTACCCGGAGAATGTGCATTGCTTGATCTCTGCCCTAGCCATTGTTTCGTCGGCGTAAAAGAGCGAAGTGAGAGTGGCGCGAGAGCATGCAATGCAAATTTTAAAAAAATCAGATCAGCATTGGTACATGTAGCGTGCACGCGTCATCCTTTAGACTTAAAGACAAGTCGTTTAGACAGTCGTGTTTTGTCTGCGGGCGCCGCATTCACCAGCGCGGTACGCAATAATATGCCCGCCTTTTGTGAAGTTCCGACAGGTCTTCTTTCCTTCATACCAGTCAGTAATTGGACAGTCGACACACACACGCATCTTGGGGCCAAGGTTGCACGAACGTTCCCACATGTTATTATACCGCTCGCTACACGTAACCCCTGCAAAGTGCGAAATAAGTATTATAATACGCGGGGTGGTGCAGTCGGACTAATGCCGACTAATTACCGACTTGATTTCAAGTCTAGTCATCCTGCAACTGTGCGGTCTAGACTGGTGCCTTGCATTAAGTGTATGTAAAATGTACTTATTAAGACGAGGCATCATCTACGGAAGACTGGTGCCTTTCATTAAGTATACGTAAAAATAAACTTAAGGCGAAGTACCAGCCACGGAGGCCGTACTAATAAATTACGTCACCTTCGCAAAGTTGGCCGATAAAACACGACAAAGCGCACGCACCCACCCACGTACCTACCCGAGATTGGTGGGTTAACCCACCTCGCGAGCAGGGTTAGAAATTACCCGGGTAAGTGGTGTTTTTGGGCAGTTAACCCGGAGAATTTCTAACCCGGCGAATTGTAGTGTGAACGCTCCACATTACCCGGGTAATTGCCGGGTTAAATTTTTCGTTAACCCGGCAATTACCCGGGTAAGAGCATAGTGTGAAACCGGCAATGGTGAATTTCCCATATTTACATTTAAAGTGTTGAAAAAACACAAAAATGGAAATATGGACGTGTCCATGTTACATCAAACTGGTTATGTCAAACTGACACATTTTTTCATCATATTTTTGGTAATATATAATTTACATGATTTAAAACTTTCTAAAATATTGCCCACCCAAAGACTGGATCAAATGTAATAGTACTTTTAAAGATATGGATAAATGTCACACACCCAAATATACAACCAAAAATTCCAAACTAAAGAATATAATTAGGAAAATGTTGAGATTTTATTTTTTCATAAGTTTATTTCTTAAAATGCGATTTTCATAACAATAGCCTCGTGCGTTATACATGCGTGCACTGTGGCCACTCCTTCGGATTTTTTCCAAGATCTTGGGAATTTTGGTGGGAAAAATATGGATTGCACATGTGCAAAGTGCTTATTCTGACACTCTTTGCACAGTGCTTTCCCATCGCCTTGGGAATTCTTGGGAATTTTACTGGGTGAATCTTGGGTATTTGAAATTTGATGAGTGGCCACGCTGCATTTGTGTATTTCTGTACCGCGTGTATTTCCATCGAGATATTTATTGTGCGAAGTCACACACTGATACTAGAATATGAACTTTCAAACTCTGGAGTAAAAGGTAGGGTCGTGTTCGTGCATTACAAATAACAAAATAAAGATGGAAACGAGATTGGAACGAATCAACCAGCGAAATCAATTCGAGTTTTGGGATAAAATTGAAAAAGAAAAAAACAATTGACTAAAACACTTTTTGGGCGCGGGCCGAAAAATAGGGGCGGGCGGTCGAGGACAACCAAACAAATTTTTTGTTTGGCCTTAGGTACCCAAAGATGGCTTCTAATTTTGCTCGTCGGATTAGTCTATAGCTAGTCAGACTAATATGCCACTGGTTCCCACTCTTCTGTCTGTATTCAACACTCACGAGTCATCAAGTCATAAGAATAAGCACACAGGACTGCCCCTTTACCACTTTAATAGTGCATGAGTACACCCCTGTTTAGCAGCATTTTATCAATTGTCTTAACTTTACCACAACTTAAATGGCTGTGCAGGTATCCTATAAGTCTTTTATTGTAGAATATATAGGCAATTCATGCGTTACTGAAGTCGTTTTAGAATTAACCTGTTTTAGGATCATCCGTCCAAATGACCAAGTGCACGAATCAAGAGCAGCTATAGAAATGACTAGCAGCTTGAAAAAAGTCTTGTATTTTCCTCTCCTAAAAACCAACTAACAACTAACTGGCTTATTGGTAGTTTTTGTAATACAGTGGAACGCCGCTATAACGAACATCGCGGGATCCACAGATTTTGTTCTTTGTAGCGATTTTCAGCCGTCGGTTAATACTCAAGGACAACTTTAAACAATTGTGCCGGCAATTGAATTATGTAATTACATGTTCATACTTTCTAATCTAAGCTTACCGAATTCTAAAGCAATAGCCACCTGTCACTCTTTAACATAAAGCTGCGGCCATTTGGGAATTACAAACAGCCCAAATGCCCAGTACATTCTTTTAATCCGTTGCCTTTTTCATTTTCAAAGTGAACAAAGAAACTGGCAGGAGCGGGATTCGAACCTGCGACCTCCGGGTTACCGTACCGCCACTATACCAACTGAGCTATCTTGCCCTATGTTGGTGGTCTCCCAAATTGTCAGTATCTTTGTTCAGGTGGGCGCTAGTCAGAAGTCATAAACCCAGAATGCCGTATAGACAGGGATCACACCCAATTTTACAATACAACCTGGGAAGCGACATTGTGGGGATCACTCAATGAGGATACGACTTTTTAACTTATAATTTGTCAAATTTTGTACACAGGATTTGGGAGCCAAGGATGGTGTTTGGTATAGCTGAATGTTCAGTATAGCGGTGCTCCACGATAATTGTCACAAGTCCATTTTTGTCACAGAGAAAAATAGTGCCGGAGTACCCAGAAGAAAAATTATTATCTCAAGCAAATGTAAAATGTACAGGGTGTCCCCCCCCCCCCCCAAAAAAAAGGTAACCCACAAATAAAGGGAAAATATGACCATGTTATGTAAATCATGACCGCTATCAGGGTTTTATCATACGAGGGTCGGCTGAAAAGTTTGTAGGTTGACTCTGGAGGAGTAATGCCAGATCAATGAAACATAGCATGCATTTATTTCAACCCTTTTGATAATGAATTTCATTGTTTTAAAGTGGGGCAAAATTTGGCATCGAAACGACCTTGGCATTCTTACGAGGGGGTTAGGACGTGTGTTTCCACTGCATGGATTGCCTCGTTGTCTCCGGCTCAAAGTGATGGACCGAGCACTCATCCTGGGTTAGGAGACATTCAATGAAATTAGCTGGATCTGCTTCAAAACGCTCATATCCCTTGACATGACCAGCCTGGTGCGCTTTTGATCAGGGGTCACAAGACGCGGCACCCACCGAGCAGAGACCTTTGACATTCCAAGTTCTGTACTCAGAATGTTATCAACTCTCTCGCAGGAGATTCCAATTTAACCAGTTCGTGTCGGAGGACGTGTTAACACGATCTGGCTGTTTTTATACACGGGCACGGCTGACTGGTTAAAACGTCAAGCTTGCCTTGACTCGCCTCCGGGTGACGTCTCAACACGCTAATTCCTCATTTGTTTTGTACACATACACAAAGTCTGAGAAGTCTGTGGAGGCGGACCTTGTGTTGAACTTGAACTTGGCCGCTGTGCACGGCCTGTTGTTCTACAATTTACGCTCCGGTATGCGCACCCGAAGTATTGAAATATATGAGGTTTCGGCAAGAAATATTTGTTACAGATACTGTTGAAATGACTCTTGCAAATCAGTATTTGTGGCATTTGGCTGTATATCAGAAGTTGGCTGCTATATTTTGCCTTTTTTGAAAATCAAAATTTTTGGCAAAAATAATCCTGGTGCGAACTGGTTATAAAGAGATCAACCTGCAGTGGTGAGGTGGGCGGTAGAAGACTTGCTGCCACTACAGACTTTGGCCGTGTCCGAAATGGCCAGTCTAGAGCTACAGCTACGGCTACGTCACGCGTAGTTGTAATTGACGAACACCTAGACAATAGCCCTAGACAAGCGATTCGGATGCAGCCTACTACGTGTGGAAGAGCCGGAGTACATGTGTTTAAATCCTGAACGCAGAAAAAATTGTGTTTTTCGAAGTTAAATCATGTTTTGTTTATGTAAGTTGGACCGTGTTTTCTTCATGTTTTCACAAGTACAATATGTCCCTTGATCTGACTCGATTGTTTTTTGTCTGGATGTGTTCATAATGTTTTACACCAACTGTCCCAAGTAAGTTTTTACGAACCATTTTTAAGACAATGGAAATCAGTGATACATGACCAAGAGAAAATGCATCCAAGATAGCAATAAAAAGCTTATTATCCCTAATAATTGATACAACCATAATAATGGTCATTTTATACATAGCAGGGAAAACAATTCCATCTTCTGACTAATTACGCGGTACCCGCTGCTGCATTGAATTCGAATCGGCCAGCCGACCCCGGAAAGCTCGGTGGTCGAGTGGTTAAGACCTGTAAGCAGGAGGTTGTGGGTTCGAATCCTAGCTGCCCGAGTAAGCGTGTGAATTTTTTTCACACAGGCTCTCGGAAAGCACTGAGTATACAGTGCTTTATACATTACGTCGGGACAGGGCAAAAGAGAAAAACATATGTGTTCTAATTTATAGCATGGTCATATTTTACCTTTTTGGAGGGGCACCCTGTATATAGGTTAAATGACTTCATGTTATATTTTGTCCCTGTCAGTGGTTAAATGTCCGGTTTGTCGGCTCATAAAGTCAACATACATGTATTAGCAAAAGGAAAACCTTGTGGTTCTGCATTGCCGTAATAAATAAAACTCATAGCAAATAATGCACAATTGACTTGATGGAATTCCACAACCTTGACTTTAATGTACAGATATTTGTTGCTGTTTGGTATTTTATTTATTATACATATACATTTTGTAGTTCTGAAACATTTCATGACTATTGTACATGTCTCTGTATTTGTATATGAAACTTTATCACTGTAAATAAAATTCATTGACAAAAATAGCACGTTGCCAACACAGCCAATTATTTCAGGATAGCGGATTTCCTTTTTTTTAATGCAAATCGCCCATCACAAGGCCAAAGGCCACTCGATGTGTAGAGCAAAGTGTGGAAGAACCAGCCCCCCACACTGAAACAAGACAAGATAATCTGATCTCTTGACAGGATAAATAGGGTCGGGAACTAGTCCACTGCAAGGCATTATCAATGCCTGTACCTAAATTAAGCATAAGTGCCACAGCCCAGGACTGGACTCGAACCCACAACTTGCAGAATTACCTGCAGACCACAAATTCAATGCTCCAAACTACTAGGCCACAGCACTTCCAAAAGACATGACATTTTCCCCATAAAGGACTAATATATCCTTGCTAAAAATCCTATTGTTCCCCCTTTTTGCTGACTGCACGAGTGTTACACACATTTGCATACATCTTACTCCTATTCTCCATCATCTCCAAAGGCAATTTCTTTGCCCATGCATTAATAATGTCTGGTAGAAGTATTAGGCCCCAATACGCTGTAAAGTTCAACAAAATTCTACAAAGTAGGAATATTTGTTTATTTTAAACACTGGACTAAATGGAGTGTCAGCTTGGCCAATTCATAAGAAAAGAGGTCTGAAAACAGATCACAGGTTCCTTGTTAATTTAGGAAAGAGTTCACTTTAATACCCCCACCAAAA
Organism: Hippasteria phrygiana; assembly: GCA_037893225.1. Taxonomy (NCBI): domain Eukaryota; kingdom Metazoa; phylum Echinodermata; class Asteroidea; order Valvatida; family Goniasteridae; genus Hippasteria; species Hippasteria phrygiana. The sequence goes on from JAZGUH010000143.1 coordinate 764,384, forward strand.
TCGGTCAGGAACAGCAAAATCTTGGAAAATAACTAACAACCCTCCAATATAACAACTATCTAAACGTGGCACAACCTGCTGATATTTTAAGATTCATGTCAGCAAAATCCGTAAGAATTGAGGCAGAAATGAAACATACTATGTGAACACTTATAGCTCCATGCTTTGAGTGACTACATTGTGCCAAGAAAAAAAGTCACACACATAAATATACATCAAAAGTGTAATATATAGCCCGAGGTGTTTAGCAGTAACTTGGGCCCTTCTTTCAATCGGGTACGTATTTATAAGCTTCCCCCCCCCCCATATTGCATGAAAATTTCCTGACTAAAGTCACAAAATTAAAGGTTGTGCCAAAAGTTTGTATGCTATATTCTTCTGAACGCAAATGAAACTTGAGACGATTTTGCTCTTCCTGGCCGCTTTTGGTGGGGGTATTATTAAAGTTAATTCTCCCCGATTTGTTTCCCCGCAACAAAAGTCTTAAAATTATTAAATATAACGAGTAATGACATATTACGCCTTCCTTTTAGGCTTACCATTTTTTTAGGTTTTGCCCTCGAAGGTTACCCCTCCCCTTTCCGAAAACCATGGATCCGCCCCTGTAAATTGGCAAATTCATAGCGCGTGAGGGCGGCAAACAGCTCAGATGCTACGTGTGATGTGTGTGAAGGAGTGCTTTGGTTTTGACTTCTCCGTTCAAGTTTTCGTCGTGTCTTGTTATGAATGAAGATTTTCAGGTAAAGTAGGCCAAATTATAACGTGATCCTTCCCCCATGGGCATATAAACGACTTTTTGGAATTTCTTGAGTTTCTCTTCCGGGTGGCACATCCATGTTAGAATTCGCTGAATTGGAATAGCTGAATAACTTCGGCCTTGTTCAGCAGAAGTATTGTACTAACTATATTGTTATTGTTACTAATGTTAGGGAGGTTAATACATTTTTCAAATAAATTTTGTACATTTGGTATTTATGTGGTTTTGAAGAGAAGTTCGGATTCCATCGGATTTTTGCAAAGCAAAGGAAAATTGATTTAAAGCGGGGATTTTTTGGTCCCTGAAATGTGTACGTTTAATGCAGAGTAAAGTGTGATTATTTTGTACACAAATTGGAGTGCAGATTATGACACAAATGCTTTAAACTCGCATTTTCTCAAAATCTTTCTTTATTCATGCCTTATTTCTAGGGGTGTTGGTAAAAGTTGGAGGTGGTCGGAGCTACCCGGAGGTAGCTTTATACACGATTTATACGACGTTTTCAAGTCTTAAAAATGGTTACCTGTTAATAATATTTTACTTCTGTACTTTCTACTAACTAAAATGACTATTTATCTGCCATTTCAAAGTTGTCATTCCTCGACCTCCGGGTTTCACCGATTTAATGGTTGTAATCGTACGTACGTACGGCACTGCTGCACGCGAGCACGGCCGACGTTCATATAGTAGTGCGCCCTCGCATGACTAGTTTTGGCTATTCTATTTACTACGGAGGGGTTTATATGACATCACAAAGCTAATGAAACCAGTTTGTGTATACACCTCTAGTTTTATGCCGCTCATAAACTTATGCTACCGCGGAACGACCGTTAATGAAGGAAACAATTATTGTGAAACTTATTTTACTTGGAACATTGGCAATCACAATTTTGAAGAAGAAAAAGTTACCGGTACACTGGTGCATCATAAAATTGTGAGAAAAAGTACAACTGACGCTCCATTTGGTGAGACGGAGGTTGATATAAAATGTTTGGTAGAGCTAGGCAGATTCACGTGAACCGGCGTTGGCGGCGCTATTTGCGATACCTAATCTTCTGTCAGCACTGTGACCGGCTTATAATTTGTTTTTATTTAGTTTTTGATCATTTATTGGCAAATAATTGGTGTTTGTTAATTGTTACTATTTTAAATGACTCCTGAAAATATATTTATATTGATAACAAATTGATATGAAATAAATGAGGCTCACATTTTCAATTTAAAAATGTAGCAATTAGCAATATGGTCACAACTTTTTAACTAAAATTGTCCTCCAAAATGACCCAAAATTTTAATCAACAAAAATCCATAACTTTGCACAGGGTTAACCTTTCATGACCATTGACCCCTCATTATATTTCTAATTTTTTACTCTTTCCAGTGATATAATATTTAAAAGGATTGAAGCAACTTGAAATTTTCCTGAATCTGCCTAGTAGAGCTCTGAAAAAGATATAAACCTTGAAAATAATATTTTGTAAACGTGGGAACATTGCGTTCTGGTCAAAATGATTATTCACAGTTCTGTGTTAGGAGGAAATAAGGCGCTAATATTGCCCGCAGAAAAGTACAAAAAAGTACATCTGACGCTCCGTTTTGCATTATTTTCGCGTCCAAATAGTGAGCCGGAGGTTGATGTAAAATATTTGTTGCAGCTCTGAAAACCATATAAACCTTGAAAATAATATTTTGTAAACGTGGGAACATTGCGTTCTGTGTTAGGAGGAAATAAGGCGCTAATATTTCCCGCAGAAAAGTACAAAAAGTACATCTGACGCTCCGTTTTGTTTATTTTAGCGTCCAAATAGTGAGCCGGAGGTTGATGTAAAATATTTGTTGCAGCTCTGAAAACCATATAAACCTGGGAAATGATGCTTTGTACATGTAGGAACATTGCGTTCTGGTCAAAATCATTGTTCACACTTCTGTGTTAAGAGGTACGTGCTATATATTGCCGGCCGAAAAGTACAACTGGCGCTCCGTTTTTCAATATTTTCGCGTCCAAATAGTGAGCCGGAGGTTGATATAAAATATTTGTTACATCACTGAAAACCATATAAACCCGGGAAATGATACTTTGTACATGTGGGAACATTGCGTTCTGGTCACAATGATTTTATCACAGTTCTGTGTTATACAGAGGAAATCAGGCGCTAATATTGCCCGCAGAAAAGTACAAAAAGTACATCTGACGCTCCGTTTTGCATTATTTTCGCGTCCAAATAGTGAGCCGGAGGTTCATATACAATATTTGTTACAGCTCTGAAAACCATATAAACCTGGGAAATGATACTTTGTACATGTGGGAACATTGCGTTCTGGTCAAAATGATTGTTCAAAGTTCTGTGTTAAGAGGACGTCAGGCGGTAATATTGCCCGCAGAAAAGTACAAAAAGTATATACATCTGACGCTCCGTTTTGCATTATTTTCGCGTCCAAATAGTGAGCCGGAGGTTGTTATTTGTTAGAGCTCGGAAGACCATTGGCTTTCACACGCACCAGTACTTTGCATACCGTAAAGACACCGAGTGTCGTTTTGTTTTCTTTAGTGTTGAGTGGCCTGCAAAGCGATCTTTGGAACGGAAGATTATGTTCCCACCCTCTATATAGTTTTGACGTACAAAACTAATAATGGGCGAACCCCCCCCCCCCCCCCCCCCCCCCCTTAACAAGATTATTCAAACGTATTGCATTTGGCAAGTTTTGGCAAAATCCAAGACCTATATATAGGCATGATAGGTATATATCGGTATTAAGTTGACCCATTTTGAGCATCCTATTGCAATATCTGGTTGAAAAAGAAATAAAAGAATTATGGTGATGGATGGGCCTTGTATTGTTGGTTGTGTGCTTTTTCCTTCCCCCCCCCCCCCACCCCCCTCAACCCTGACGAGAAATCCGCTTGGTTTTATAACGTCCTCCAGGGTTGCAGTTTTATTGTAACTTTGTTTTACACCGTTTATGTAACCCGTGCACACGGCAACTTTTATTTCAAGTCTTTGTTTCAACATTGCAATTATATAAACCTTTACATAAGGGTATATATGAGGCACCGACTGAGTCTATAGGGACAAATTACGAGACCCTTGGCCGTGAGGACTGACAGATTCTTCATCCTGCTGGCAAAGATTGCAAGATTGTAACTGCTGACCAAAATGGAGGCATCCAGATCACACATCGAACTTGAAACACAACTTCAGTTTCTACAGTTGTATTGTATTAAAATTTGAACATAGATTTTCTCTTTTTGTTCTGTCCCGACGTAATGTATGAAACTTGTATACTCGGTGCTTTCCGAGAGCCTGTGTGGAAAAAAAAATCACAGGCTTTACTCGGGCGGGACTCGAACCCACGATTTCCTGCTTACTAGGGCAGACGTCTTATCGGAAAATTTGCACTCGGTGTCTCTACGGTATGCATAGTACTGGTGTATGTGAAAGCCAATGACCCTCAATCTCAATCTCAATCACCTTTAATGTTGAAAAGAACACCAAATCTCTATAGTTACGCCCTATACAGTGAGATAAAATAAGTAGCGTGTGATAGAATGTGGAACGTTTTTTTTTCTTCTTGTGATGTGGCCCCCTATCAAGCACTGTGGCCCCCTTATGCCTGGAGCTGGTGACGGGCCTGCCACAGTGCCAGCATGAACAACGGTAACGCGCTACAGTGGTGTTTGGCGGGACAAAATAAAAAAGGAGTTAAAAGAGAGTGAACTACCTCCCTTGCTGGTTTTGTAGAAGTCTAAAATATCGGGAAATAAAATCGATCACAGAAATAATAGTGACAAGATAAAGTGAAATACATGTACATGGGAAATCTAGCCTTTTCAGAGGGAAAAATAACAAATAAAACAAGGATGCGGCTTAAAAAAGGAACTGGTGTTTTTTTTACTTGGCACTAGGCCTAAGTAAAAGTTTCCAGTTGTGTAACAGAGATGTTACACAATGACTAGCAGTGTCCCTCCAATAATTTCGCTCTTGTAATATACATTTAAGGGTCATTGGCTTTCACATACACCAGTACTATGCATACCGTAGAGACACCAAGTGCAAATTTTCCGATAAGACGTCTGCCCTAGTAAGCAGGAAATCGTGGGTTCGAGTCCCGCCCGAGTAAAGCCTGTGATTTTTTTTTCCACACAGGCTCTCGGAAAGCACCGAGTATACAAGTTTCATACATTACGTCGGGACAGAACAAAAAGAGAAAATCTATGTTCTAATCTACAATATAGCTGTAGAAACTGAAGTTGTGTTTCAAGTTCGAAGTGTGATCTGGATGCCTCCATTTTGGTCAGCAGTTACAATCTTGCAATCTTTGCCAGCAGGATGAAGAATCTGTCGTAGTCCTCACGGCCAAGGGTCTCGTAATTTGTCCCTATACTCAGTCGGTGCCTCATATACCCTTATGTAAAGGTTTATATAATTGCAATGTTGAAACAAAGACTTGAAATAAAAGTTGCCGTGTGCACGGGTTACATAAACGGTGTAAAACAAAGTTACAATAAAACTGCAACCCTGGAGGACGTTATAAAACCAAGCGGATTTCTCGTCAGGGTTGAGGGGGGTGGGGGGGGGGGAGGAAAAAGCACACAACCAACAATACAAGGCCCATCCATCACCATAATTCTTTTATTTCCTTTTCAACCAGATATTGCAATAGGATGCTCAAAATGGGTCAACTTAATACCGATATATACTGTTAGGGGGGGGGGGGGGGGGGGGTTCGCCCATTATTAGTTTTGTACGTCAAAACTATATAGAGGGTGGGAACATAATCTTCCGTTCCCAAGATCGCTTTGCAGGCCACTCAACACTAAAGAAAACAAAACGACAAATGTTGGAGATTGCATTATTCGGACGAATGCACTATTAATTCAACCTTTAATAAAAGTTTAATACATTTTACCGGAAAATTTGCACTCGGTGTCTTTACGGTATGCAAAGTACTGGTGCGTGTGAAAGCCAATGGTCTTCCGAGCTCTAACAAATAACAACCTCCGGCTCACTATTTGGACGCGAAAATAATGCAAAACGGAGCGTCAGATGTATATACTTTTTGTACTTTTCTGCGGGCAATATTACCGCCTGACGTCCTCTTAACACAGAACTTTGAACAATCATTTTGACCAGAACGCAATGTTCCCACATGTACAAAGTTTTATTTCCCAGGTTTATATGGTTTTCAGAGCTGTAACAAATATTTTATATGAACCTCCGTTTTCAATTATTTTCGCGTCCAAATAGTGAGCCGGAGTCAGATTTACTTTTTGAACTTTTCTGCGGGCAATATTAGCGCGTGATTTGAACTGTGCACAATAATTTTGACCAGAACGCAATGTTCCCATGTGTACAAAGTATCATTTCCCAGGTTTATATGGTTTTCAGAGCTGTAACAAATATTTTATATCAACCTAGCTAGCTGTGGAAAAAAAATCTCAATGTTTCAACTTACCCAGTGTTCCAACTATTACCCCCATCTCCCCTACCAGCCAGTACATTAACATGTCATTCATAAAAAGAGGGTGGGCTACTACACATGCGCATGCAAGTCCTAGAAACTGTTGGCGTCGACTCAACGCTACCACTATTAACTTTTTGAAGAACAGGGGGCAATGTTGTAGTCGAGACCTTCAATGTCCGAGACCGAGACTTTTGCAGACCGAGACCACAACCACAACTTCCGAGACCGAGACCGAGACCAAAAACTAAAACAAAAAAATTATGGTGTTTAACCTTGCGTACGGATGACCCAAATATGCGCAAAAAACCCAGTGCCACCAGGCCGGATGACGCAATTGGCCACCGTTTGTGCAGTTTCAATCCATTGTTGGATTAAACAGTGCCACCAGGCCGGATGACACCATTGGCGGCTGTTTGTGCAGTTTCAATCCATTGTTGGATTATTGTGTATAGGTTACGCTTGACTGCACAAACACATTGTAGCGGTTCGCTTGGCTGCCATAACCGCTGCGGCACCCCGACGTCTCCCGTAAAATACCGTACTCAAGGGGTTAATAAAGCCGATTTCCCTGATGGAGTGTTGTGCCCTGCTTTCGATCAAAAGGTTAAAAAATGCATGGATGATGATTTTGTGCTAACTCGTACAAAAGGTTAACATCAGGGATCATCTCGTAAATTTATACATGAAGTCGGCTTTATCAAGCGCCACTATCTTTAATTATGCAAGTTATATACAATTAAGTGTTCAACTATGAAGACTCGGAGCGTACACAAACAAATTGAAGGATTCCACAAATTTGAGTTATTTCATCCCTGGTAGTAGGGGCTTTGATGAGACCTACATGTATGTATGACAGACTAATTTCTCCAAATATTATTTGCATAACAATTTAACTGACTAGAATTGCTGATTGTCCTAAATGGAAAATGACTCTGGCGAGTGAAGGCAGAAGTTGTCCCACATACATGTATCTCTGAAATTATCTTCGAGCAAAATCTTCATGGGGTACCAGTAGTCCAGTACTCCGAATAAACAAGCAACATATACTGGTCTCCATTCCAGCATCAATCTAATTCTTGAAATCTAATTCTTGATCTAATTGAATGAAAAGTTCTCATTAGTCCTTTAATTAGTGAACTTAATCGATATGTGTTAAACATAAACGTTATTCGTCATTTAGACTATGCTTAAAAAACGTGTAAAATGCTTCTAAAACCTTTTGTTGATGGAACGGGAACCCCAAAAAACAAACCTATAAAAAGCACAGTTTGTTGACCACCTTTTACTTGATGTGTTTAAGATTTTGAATCTGCGGCTGAATCTGCGGCCGAAATTTGCAAAGCTGGCTTGTGCAGCCAAGCGAAACGGAAACAAGAGGTTTGTGCAGCCAAGCATAATGTACACAAAATGGATTGAACTGCAGAGATTGGCACAAATAGAAGTCAACCAGCCAGGTGGCTATTTTTAATCCGCACGTATTTGTGTCAACCGGTGGCAATGGGTTAAAAAAGGCAATAAATGTTCCAAGTTGTGCGCCTATCAATTGCTTCCCCAACCCCTCCCCCTCCCCCCCCTCCCCCCTGTCTACCCCACCCAAGATGTGGGGATTGTCAATTTTGAAGTGACAAAATCCCCCCACCCCTGGGGCAAAATTTTTGTGACAATCCCAGACATACATGGGTGGGGCACCCCCACCTCTTGGTTTTTAACTTCTAATAATGGAGAAACAATGGCAAAATGAGTGACCAAAATTCCCACCTTGGGGATTGAAAAATGTGACCAAACCCTCCCACATAAGACCTGGGGCAGGGGGTGGGGGAAGCAATTGAAAGGCCCATTACGCAGACTAGTATTTTAGGAGGGTGGAATGGATTTTGTTGGATTTGACTGCCTAGATGCAAAATGCCAAGGCTGGTGTGTACATGGGTTAAAAATGACAATACAACTAGATTTGAACTCTTGTTCCTACTCATAGTGATGGTTGTGATGACAGTAATCTGATGGCCTGATAGCTAGGGGACGTCATCTACATGTACAATGGATCTCAAGCAGCTATCAAGTCTGGTCGCTGTCCTCTTCTTCCACATAGTGCTGCATACAGGTGTCGCTGCACCCGCAGTAAAAGCAGATAAAACTGAAGGTACATTGTACATGTATGTATGTTGTATTTGCGTAGAGTTAGAAAGCAGAATTTGCACAGCCTTTCTTAGCATATTTTTTTGAGAGATTTGCTCATGCTAATGCCCTTGTGCTCTCACTTGGATTCATGGGTGTAAATTCCAGGGGGATGGGAAGGGGATGGATAGTCCCCCAACTTTTTGGGTGGGAAGGGGGGGGGGGGGGGGGAATGGTCCTTAAACTCAAACCAGAATTTCCAGTCCCCAATTTTTTTTGCGCATCTTAAGTGGTAACCCCTTGAGTCCAGATGACGTCTATAGACTTGGGGTGTGCATTTACAGGTAGTTTGGGAACCGGGTACCTGATTAAAAACAACACAGGTACCCGGGTGCCCGTTAAAGAAACCCAACCCCAAAATTCAAATCTCAGAAGTTGCTGTTCAGCTTGTTCATAAAGGTCCGCACGATAATACTACCACATCGGTGAGTCAATACTACCACATCGGTGAGTCAATACAGCAAGGTACATTTGTATGTACAGTAAGCTTTGTAGCTTTAACGTATAAACTGCAAATTTCGCGAGCGTCATAAACGTGAAATATATTTTGTTTTCCCATGTAGCCTGGTTTCATTTTGAAAAATCCTAACAAATGACATTAATAACCCTTCTCTTTCATCGTCTGAGAAGTTACTACATGTATGTAATTTGTAAAGTTGGTTACGGGTACTTGATTTCATAATCTGGAACCAGTTCCTGACATCAACGGGTGGGTACTCGGTAGGGCTGATGATATTGACTTTTTTCGTAGTTGTTTTTTTTCCCTCGCGATATCGCCGATATGGCGATAAAATCGCCAACTAATTTCAGCATGATTAAAAAGTTTGTTCATAACTACATAATCGAAGGACGTGTTTGTCGCCAGTCATTGTTTGAGGCTGTTCTTAGGCCAGCCATCAATTGAGAAACAGCGTGGTCTGAGCTTAGTCTGCGGTATCTGGATCAAAGCCTTTTCTTTGTTACTGCCACCAGCCAGAGCCATTACCCTATACACTTCAAACTATTGTTACCTAACATATCCCCCTAGATTTCTTAAAAGAATTCTTGAGATTCCGGGAACACAATGACCGACACAAGGGGAGGGGGGTTTCCCTTGCCCACATATCGCGCTTCAAATGGCTAGAGCTTGGCTGGCTAATTTGCATGTGAATGAAATTACTTATTACAATGAAGTGCGGAGTACGCTGATTGTATACTTTTGATATTTAGAACGTTTTAATAGATTTTGCATCTTATCGCAGATTTACTGACAGCTTGTCCATTACTATAAACTTAGACTTTAAACCGAAACAAATTGTATTCTCCGCTATATATATTTTCTGCGAGTTGTTGAATCACATTAAATTTTTTTAATTGAATTAGCATTTTAAAAGAATGATCCCGAACCGAAACAAATGTTCGCGAAAACTTCTAAAGTTTTTAACCACAAGATTTCGTCAGATGAGAAAATAGAAGTAGGCCACTGTACGTTATTAATCAGTATGTTCGATGTGATCAGATAATTTCCCTTGTTCCCCTTTTAAGACAGACGATTTTTAATATTTTTAATGAAACATTCAGGATAACTGTTAAATGCTGGTCGTCGAGCACCACATGGCTGGATTTGTGCAATATTTCGATCTCTCCATCACTCAGTGCCCGCTGGATAAATGTACTCTCCAGATGCCACGTGTGGTTGGCATGGAATATTTTTTATGTTTTATTTTCGCACGCTTTGCAGTCCAGGGCACCCTACACAACTCTGGAGCTGACATTTTGTTACACGGTATTACAATGTATAAATATTTGTATACCTCGCAAAAGTTGAGCTGTCAATCACTTCATAAGGTTTCAGGGCTAGGTGTGCATGTTATTTTATTTCAGACGTACTTTTCTTTCAGGGCGAATGAATACTGACATTGTATTGAGTATACTGATTTTTTTAGCATACATGTAGCTTGTCGGAACAGGTGAGCATTAATATTCCAAGCAAAGGATACAATAATCCATCCTTCCGTTTAATTCAGCCACGGGAGGGTAACAAATATTCTCCTTGCTCGACGTTAAATACAGCAATCGATGGATTTATTTATTCAGCTATGTGTCCCCTTTGTGTTATATTTGTTCTGCTTGCTCTAATTTTTCTGGTGATTTTCACGGCAAGGTTGCGTTCAGCCCGCCCACTCGACTATCGACGGGCAGCGAATTGTGTAGATACCAACAGTCAATCCGCGTGAACCAGCCGATGTATTTAGAGCTTATCAGCAGGAGGCACGAACCACGTGCGAGCATGCAGAGGAACATGCAGAGGAGGAGCATGCAGAGGAGCATTTCTCAATGAATGGTTGAAATGGATACGCCCACTAATTTGCATAGATTTAAATATGGCTCAGTTTACACAAAACCACATTTTGAGAAGTTTTCAGGGTTAACTTTATGAAAATTGCACTGGGGGTAACACAAAGGGTAACACCAGTGGTTTAAGTTTTAATAACTTCTTTGCAATACAATCGGCATAATTTGGTCTAATTGCGGTGAAAATTATCATTTTCTAGCTGCCTACCATGAATAGAAATTGCACCATTTTTGTAGACTATCGACTTGAACCTCGCTTACCAGGAAATTAATTTTAGCGAATTAGCTGGTAAAAAGAAAGTATTACAATTTTTTTAAGGGAAAATAGGGGTTCCGAAAAAAATCGGCGATTTTAAAAACGATATCGGCGATATCTCCTTTTTTCGATTTAAAAAGATATGTAGCCGATTTTGATTTTTGGTTTGCGAATATCGCATCATCGCGATTTTATCGTCGTATCGCCCAGCACTAGTACTCGGGTACCCGGTTCCGATGCACACTCCTACCATAGATGTCTATAGAAAATTACCACCTTGCCGGATGACGACTATACACGCATTCTCTGCATTTTCATTTCTTTGTTGGGTTATTGTGTATGTTATGCTTGGCTGCACAACCCTCTTGTGTCCATTTCGCTTGGTTGCACAAGCCAGCATGGCACCCTGGTGCCCCATTACAACACCCGTAATCAAGGGATTAACCCTACCCCCGAGGCATTAATTGGGGGTGAAGATCTGTGTACTACAAAAAATACTACAGTATCTTTGATGACAGGAAAACTCCACACAAGGAAATCTCGCTAATCCGTGTCCGCACTGGACCTAATTTTTGGAAGGTTTTACTGAGACGATGGTAACATGAAAAATGGTAAAATTTGACCACTGTCCGCACTTGGACTTTCGACACGGAAAAATTTTACAGAGACCGTGGTAGAAGTAACCGAGCTGTCAATATAAGGACTCATGAGGGCACTTTGCGTGACCTTACTACATTGGCGCGATTGACCCAAATCACGCGTGCCTTTTCATTTTTCCGGCTGATGTGTACACATAGGACCACATCGATTAGCACCAATCAAACTTCTGACTGTATCAATAAAAATATCTGCCATGATTGCAAACAAAAAAGGAACAACGCACTGGAATTTGGAAACTTGCCACGTGCGCCGCACCGCGGTTAAGCAATGCAAAGCGCATGCGTGGTGTCCCAGTGTAGCATGACCTCGCGCTCGGGCCGGATGTACGCTTTCCTGAGCCGCTTTTACCGACTCGCACTGTCCGCACTAGACTTATCGTCTCGGGAAAAGTTACCTGGTCAGTTTTCCTGGGCAGCAGTTGCCCGGTAGAAGTAACCGCTGGACTCAGGAAAAGTAACTGAGAGGAAAACGTCCTAGGCTGTCCGCACTGGGCTTAAAATGGGAAAAGTACCCATCGTCTCGGTAAGTTTTACCAAAATAAGTCCAGTGCGGACACGGCTTTTGATACCTGCACCTACAAAGTACATTGTACTACTTCTGTGCAATACATTTAAGTTAATACTGGGTACTACGAATTATTAGGTGTTGGGCTTGAGCCCAAAACCTATTGTTATTGTTAGAATTATTATTATTCTTCTCCTTCTTCTTACCATAACTTTCTTCTCCGGAGTTGTTTGACTACATGTACATGCAAACTCATATCAAGTTCATATCTGGTACATATATGTACATCACATTGAAGATTCCGGAAAATGTGATGACGTCATGATGACGTCATCAGGTATCAAATTACAAGCAATTAAACATTTTTATTTTTAATCTTTGAAAATCAATATAAAATCAACCGTGAAAGACGTGAACTTGATTTTTACAGTAATTGATAGGATATTTTTAGTTCTTCAATTTTGATCGTGCGTGCAAAATCACGTGACCCTTCCTTCCGGTCGAAACCGGAAGTGCTTTATAATTTGAAAGTGGAAACAGATTTGAACTTGCTTTCAACGATGTTAGTCTTTGGCCAGGCTGAACTTTTCAAAAATGTGTGCGGTGATGTCATGAAATATTCGAGCGCCCTCTAGCGGCAGGTTGAAAAAGGTTCAAAATGAACTTTCAGTCGATGTGTGTGGCGAAGTTTGCGGTAATCACTTTATACTTGATACATATGATGACCTTCATGCAGGCAACAGGTGTGCGAGGGCTCAGATTGATGACGTCATCAGACCGGAAGTTGCAATGAAAAGACCTTTAAAGTTAAACAAATTGCAGAAAAATCAACCGTGACAGATATAATTCAGATTTTTGCTTCAGATGGGACAGTTGACATAGCTCTCGAGCTTTGTGATAATGACGTCACGATGACGTCATCAAGTGTCAGATTACTAAAAATCTAAAATTTCTTGATTAAATGTTTGAAAATCAATATCAAATTAACCGAGAGAGGTCTGATTTTGCTTTTTATGGGAATTGATGGAATAATCCAGGGTCTTCAGTTTATATTACGTGCAAAATCACATGACCCTTCCTTCCGGTCCAAACCGGAAGTACCTTATAATTTAAAAGTAGAAATAGATTTGAACTTGCATTTCAACGATGTTAGTCTTTGGCAAGGCGGAACTTTTCAAAAATGTGTGCGGTGACGTCATAAAATATTTGAGCGCCCTCTAGCGGCAGGTTAAAAAATGTTCAAAATGAACTTTCAGTCGATGTGTGTGGCGAAGTTTGCGGTAATCACTTTATAATTGATATATATGATGACCTTCATGCAGTTAACACGTGTGCGAGGGCTCAGATTGATGACGTCATCAGACCGGAAGTTGCAATAAAAAGACCTTTAAACCTTAAGAAATTGCTGGAAAAAAAACCGCGACAGATATGATTCAAATTTTTGCTTCAGATGACACAGTTGACATAGTTCTCGAGCTTTGTGATAATGACGTCACGATGACGTCATCAAGTATTAGATTATAAGCAATCAAAGATTTCTAGATTTAACATGTTTAATGTTTGAAAATCAATAAAAAATCAACCGAGAGAGATCTGATTTTGCTTTTTACGGCAATTGATAGAATAATCGAGGGTCTTCATTTTTTATATTACGTGCAAAATCACATGACCCTTCCTTCCGGTCCAAACCGGAAGTGCCTTATATTTTGAAAGTGGAAGAAGATGTGAACTTGCTTTCAACGATGAAAGTCTCTGGGTTAGGTTGTACTTCACAATAAAATGAGCGGTTATGTCATAAAATGTTAGAGCGCCCGCTATCGGCAGGTTAAAACATGTTTAAAATGAATAATCAGTTGATGTGTGTGGCGAATTTTGCTGAAATCACAGTAATGTGGTGTCTGGTCACAATACTGCAATGGTCTTGAAAACAAACATGTGCATGTGAACCTTTTTTCTTGTCATCAAACGAAACATGGCCCAACACCCTGTGTTTGTAACAACAAACACTGCCGTCTAGTTTACAATTATATTTGTGTCAATGAATTGGATGACTAAAATAAAAAATTGTATCATCTCTAAAAACCAGTAGTTCATGCTGTATTTCTGCCTTAGATGATTTATAAGACATTTTTCCTCCACCCCAGCAACAAACAGTAGTACTACATATTACTACGTAGTACATGTACCTATGTACTTTATTTGGGGTGAAGTACGGAATACTAAAAATTACTACATGTACTTAAGCATTGTACACAAATAGGCTGAGAGTACTGCATACTACAGTTTACTGTTAGTAGTATTTTGTAGCTTTATGTGAGGTTAGGGCTAATGATTATAGTGCAAGCTCTTCAATCTGATAGGCCTACATGTACACACATTTATGTACACATGGTAAACCTTTTCTTGAACAGTGCCCTCAAGGTCTTGATAATTGCAGCCCCCTATGTGGGTTTCACACTACTCTGAACTTACATGTACCCGGGTAATTTATTACCCGGGTAGTTGTCATTACCCGGGTAGAAACTAACCCGGAGAATCCGTTTCACACTACAAAATTAACCCCGCAATTCTGCTCAACCGCTTCAGCTCGCACCAGGGTAACTTGTAGCTGCATTCACACTATATGCGAATGGTAACCTGGAGAATGTGCATTGCTTGACCTCTGCCCTAGCCATTGGTTCATCGTAAAAGAGCGAAGTGAGAGCGAGAGCATGCAATGCAAATTGAAAAAAAATCAGATCAGTGTTGGCAGCGTGCACGCGTAATCCTTCAACTGTGCGTTCTAGACTGGTGCATTGCATTAAGTGTATGTAAAATGTACGTAAGACCCGGCATCATCCATGGAAGACTGGTGCCTTTTATTAAGTATACGTAAAAATAACTTAATAAGGCAAGGTACCAGCCACGGTGGCCGTACTATAAATTAATAAATTACGTCGCCTTCGCAAAGCTGGCCGATAAAACACGACGAAGCGCACCCACCTACATGTACCCGGGTAGAAGAAAACCCGGTGGGTTAACCCACCTCGCGAGCAGGGTTAGAAATTACCCGGGTTAAGTGGGGTTTTGGGGCAGTTGACCCAGAGAATTTCTAACAAGGAGAATTGTAGTGGCAACGCTCCACATTACCCAGGTAATTGCAGGGTTAAATTTGTTGTTAACCTGGCAATTACTCAGGTAAGAGCATAGTGTGAAACAGGCTCTACAGTCAGCGCGCAGCGTGCTGAAAAGTGCTTTCGTTTATTTGCAGCGTATGCATAAAACGCTCGGTAAATGCATATTCATGAGATTGGAGATCACATTTTCGAAATTCATTTTCCACTTAACGTCTCTTTAAAAGTAAGATTTTAATTCAAAGACAGGCTGGAAATGGAATAGCCTTATTGTTTAGTGAGATTATTCAAATTTTAAACGTCCAATTTGTGAAATATATGAACGAAAATGTGACCGTTGTTGTAGTGAATTTACGGTCAGTGAAAAATGTCTTTTTTCTAAACTAAACGAAGTTGGGCAGAAGAATCTGACGGGTTGGAGACAAGCTATAATATTAAGTTACCTATCTTTATAAATACGGTTCTCTTGATTATTCGAAACAGTCAGGATCACTAAAAAATGATGTCCATTCCGTATGCCCAGATTAGGAAAACAACGCAGCTTTGCAAGCACGTGGATGGCATGAGTGTGCTGTCCTCATTGGTCATATCCCCAAACGACTTTGCATCTTGACCAATCAGGCATCGCTACATTTAACACAAGGGCGCTTTCATGTGTCAGGTACCCTGCTCCACATACAGGCTTATAATAAAGTGTGAAGGCAGAGTAAAGGCGCCAGACTAGAAAATAAAATTGTTGCGTAATGCACATGTCTTCTTGGAATAGGGAAAGTACATGTACATGTAAAATGATGTATTGTAAACACATCACAAAGATTGCCAGGCTGCTTTTTTGGTCATTTTTGTCAATTTTTTTTCAATGACAAATGTAATATATCCACAACCTAAGTTCTACAGCCTGGAATTTAAAATGGGGTAGTAAATCGAAATTGTGTGCCGATAAAAAGTTGTCTATTAATGATTTTCCTTTTCAATTAGTTTTGGCTCAAACTGATTAAAAAGAAAAAGGGAAACCACTTTTTCTTTGACGGGTTTGGCCAAAACAAGTATTGTAAAATGTAAATATAGGCTACCCACAATGCTATTTCCTGTAAAGGGGGGGGGGGGGGGGGGGGAGATACCCTATCATTAGTAGTATCAATTTTTGTATTCCTATAACATTCATATGTTGTAGATCATGGATGACAATAATAAATAACAGAAAATGATGCTTTAATGATTACAACTAAAACCTGTGTACCATGTTAACTTCTATTTTATTTTCACAAGCAGCTGCAAATGTTTTGTATACAAGGAACTGAAAGACTTTAAAAAAAATTATATTTCAAAGAAGGGCACAAGACATTGCAGAAATGACATTTTCACACTTTTTACATTAAGTCGAAAGACATGAAAATGTGTTTACAAGAGTAAACATGAAACTACATGTTAAGTTTTTCTACATGTATACTTAAATCAAACACCAATAAATAATAAGTTCTTCACTACATAACATTTTGCAAGGTTTCGGTGTTGAGATTTGAGGGAAATTAATAAACCATAAAACATTTAGAGGCATATGGCATTGCTGAAAAATGCCCAAGTAAAATGCATTTTCTACCAAAAGATAGGATTCAAAATTGCAAAAACTAGGGTCTTTAAAATTAAAAGAAGACTGTGCAGTGGAATATCCTATAAAAAAAGTAATACATGTACATGTACATGTACAACTTAGGCATGCAACCTCACAAACAAATGAGGAAATTTCAATCTTTACAAGAGTTTGTGTTTTTCAATTTTCAATGGCATACCATAAGTGTGAAGTGAAAAACGAGGAATCAGCTGATCCGATGAAAAGTTGCATGCCTGATGTACATGTACATGCATTTTAACAAAACCGGAGTCGTTTTAACATTTCTAAAAATCTGTCTATAATACATGGACTCGTACATACACACTGGACTTTAATGACAACACACTTTTTGTCATTTGTTAAATTTTAAACACATTTCTAGAGTAATATATAAGTCTTTAAGTGATGGGCAATTCCTTGGAATGAAAACACATCAAAACCCATGCTTAAAACAGGGTACGAGTTGTCCAAGGTACGAGTTGTGCAAACGAGTGTGTCTTATTCTTCCATGGTCTAGTCTAAGGTACGAGTTGTCCAAGGTACGAGTTGTCCAAACCTATAGGTACGAGTTGTCCAAAGTGCGAGAGACTGCGAGTTGTCCAATCCAAGGTACGAGTTGTCCAAGGTACGAGTTGTCCTGTTACCCAGTTCACAGTACTACTACTGCTAGGCTGAGAAACTCGGAAACATAAAAAAAACACATTATAAATGTTTTTATAACACAGCCAAATTTGCATTTCATAAACATGTATGCCACATGCATGTGAAACGGGACAGGAACCTATTGTCGACATGCCTTTCTCTCGCCGCATCGCGCAATCGTACCCACGTACGTACGTACACAGTGACGTCATTGACATCAAACATTTCCCCGTGTAAGTTTGTAATTTTCGCCAACATTTAGCATCAAAATAAAAATCGCTCGTTGAACCTGCAGACATGGAAATAGTACGGATCGAAAGCATAACTCTTCAAGTGTCCAGCAAACGACAAATTTCATCTCAAAATATCTCGAAACAGTCAGGATCACCAAAAACGTGCAGGATAGTTCAAAAAACTATATTTTTCATACCTCATTTTACAAGCCTAGTAAACGGCCTTCACAACGAAAATATGTTTAAAAATTGTATTATTCGATGCAGAAAGAAATACATTTTTACTTACGACTCCATGTTGGCCGGAAACTGCAGCGAAAATGGGCTTCCCATCTATTTTCTAGAGGCACTACCGAACGCTCGCAAAAACCTCGTGAATTCTCGTAGGTCCGAGACCGTCAACTCGCTGCAAATAAAACGTCGCCGGGCACCTCATTATCGAGTACGCTGCGCGCTGACTGTCTAGTTGCATTTGCTCAA
This sequence comes from Hippasteria phrygiana, assembly GCA_037893225.1. Classification (NCBI taxonomy): domain Eukaryota; kingdom Metazoa; phylum Echinodermata; class Asteroidea; order Valvatida; family Goniasteridae; genus Hippasteria; species Hippasteria phrygiana. The sequence goes on from JAZGUH010000143.1 coordinate 782,613, forward strand.
GTGATTTTGGTTGAATGTGTCCTTACACCTCTCGTAGGTCTTGTTAGTCGCATCCGTGACCAATCGGATGAGAAACCTACCTCAGCCCCGGAGCAGATTCACATCGCCTTGGGCAACGACTGGTCAGAGATGGTCATCCTGTGGTCCACGCATGCCCGGTCATCATCTGTGGTCAAGTACGGCCTCTTGCCGGACAGCTTGGATCTGACTGCCAGTGGTGATTGTGTGGAGTTTTCCAGGGTGGAAGGGAACTCTGAGGGTTTGCAGTTCATTCACAGGGTCAAGCTGAAGGTGAGGTTGGACCTATGGGATCTGTCTAGAATCAGGGGTGAAATTTCTCGGGATTGTTAAAGTTTTTGTTTGTAAAGATTTGTTGGCCATTTAAAAAAAAAAAGGTGATAGCACCGAAAAAGCTGCCACCGCTGCAATGCTATTACATATTTTCCAACTACAGGGGTGCATACCTTGCCAAAAATCACCATGAGCATTATTCCCCTCATTTGATACCGACCAACCCCCCAGGCTGACGGCCTTGGAACTAAATAAAGCGGGAGTACTCCTGCACTCAAGCCCTTTATTGTGTGATTTTCACATGAAAAATATTCAATGAGATTTCATTTTTGGAGTTGTGGGACAAAAAAGTAGGAAAGAATAGGAAAAAATAGGAATTTCAAGAAAAAAGTTGGAAAATAGCATGTTGGAGCAAGGTAAGAAAAACTAGGAAAAAGTAGGGTGTTTACGAAAACCCCAAGAGGATTTTGCAGGATTCATGCAGTGGTCACCATGGATTCGGGTTATGCAGCTTTAACACTTTGAAATCAGAGGATATTGGAGGATTCAGGTTACACGGAGGAAATATCATGTACATGCAGGGAGTTACGGTTTTCCAAAGTCGTGTACAAAACTCACAGGTGTCTGACAAAGAAATGTTTGTACCACCAATGAGGGCACAGCCAGATAGGGGTTACATTGTGTATTTTTGTAGGGCTGCGCTGCACATCTCATGATTTGTGTCTGTCCTAGGTCTCGATGAATTTCTTTAAAAAAAACACAAACATACATTAGGATCTTATTGCCGATGTATAATTCATTGTTGCCTAATCATTTATAGCATTTGTCATATTTTGATTTCTGCATTACCTTTAAGATTCAAAAGAACTAAAACATGAACTGGTGTTGATAATTAGGTGTAGAAACCTTTGGTTTTCAAAAAGCTTGTAAAGTCTACTCTTACATGAATGAAAAAAATGAGCCATAAAAAATAACAGGACACAAGAACAAACCAAGGGAGCCAAAAATGTGTTTCCCACCGTAATTTTCACACAAGATATTCATGTTTGTCCATGGCATTTGAATCTACACTAATTTTATTTATATTTTTATTTCACTAATGTATATTTATCCAACACAGAATCTCCTACCAGCAACAAATTACTCATACATGGTGCAGAGTGACGGCCAGGAAAGTCCTATATTTACGTTTGCAACTTTGCTAGACAATCCGGTATGTTGTACACATTTTTTTGTATTTAATTTTTGTCTATTAATAAATTTTTTTTATGAGGCTGATTAGGTCGCCACCTTCGCATTATTTATTTGTATAATTTGCTAGATATATTTCTGACCAGCACTTTCAAACTCTCGGAATTTAGTTTTGAGTAAATCACCTAATAAATTGTCAGCAGTGTTAAAAAATATGAAATTTTCAATTAAGTGGTACGTGTACATTAAACCAGTTCATGTCGGAGGACGTGATAACACGATCTGGCTGTTTTTATACATGGGCACGGCTGACGGGTTAAAACGTCAAGCTTGCCTCGACTCGCCTCCGGGTGACGTCTCAACACGCTAATCCCTCATTTGTTTTGTACACACACACAAAGTCTGAGAAGTCTGTTGAACTTGAACTTGGCCGCTGTGCACGGCCTGTTGTTCTACAATTTACGCTCCGGTGGGAGCACCTGGAGTATTGAAATATATGAGGTTTCGGCAAGAAATATTGTACAAATACTGTTGAAATGACTCTTGCAAATCAGTATTTGTGGCGTTTGGCTGTATATCAGAAGTTGGCTGCTATATTTTGCCTTTTTGGAAAAATAGAAATTTTCGGCAAAAATAATCCCGGCGCGAACTGGTTAAGAAATGTTTGCAACAGTATCATACCTCAGTTCATAATGAAGTTCTTTATAAACCATTTATTTCATTTCATATAATTTATTATTACTGGAAATGAAACCAAGAATTCCTCAAAAGCCCGAAGAAATCTGTGGAGAGAAAGCAGTAAATAAATGTTCAGCTGTAGAGCTGGAAGTAAGTCAGGGATCAACAACCCACAACCGTTTTACGGATACGACCATCTTGGCTTGATACCGCAATCTTTAGGGGGCAAGCACAAAAGACAGTGCATGATCTTCATGACGATTAGTCGCATGTGCGAGCACTTTGTGCATTCGCAAGCCAATATTCTCCATGGAGATCATGCATTGAATTTTGCGCCTTTTCCCTAAAGAGGGCAGTATCTGCAAAATGGCTAATGGATCAGCAGGCTGGCAGGAAATGCACATCCAACCCACAATTCAGCCTCAGATGGTCGGGGGTGTCGCTTGACTATTTTAATTGTGGTACATATGTATCATCACAAGAATTGCCGACGGTGTGAACATTTTATCTTATATAACCTCACCTAAAGCTACAAAATACTGAGGGTGAGGCAGGATTGTCTTGATATTGAGGTCACCGTTTAACCCTGCGCTGAGCCACGGCGCACTTTGTCACAGAGTCGGCTTTGTTTTTTTGTAATTACTCCTTCATTCATCTGTGAAAAAGTGCCAAAAGTAAAAGTCAATGTCGGCATGTATAAACGTTTTGGGGCTTGAAATCTATTCAGACAGTGTGTGAGAGTATTGTGCTCACCTGAAGCTATACAGACAGACAGCAGTGCAGCTATTACATGTACATGCTCATTACACGCACTGTCATTTACAGCACCATGCCGTATTAGTGTTCACAGAACGAGTTCGCACATCGCAGGGTTAATTTTAATAGATGTTTCTGCTACCAATGTACTTTTACACACCCTAATTAGGACTTCTTTGTTTAATTGTTTTCCTCACTGTCCATTATTTGCCAACAGTGACATGATTTTGAAGACAAAAATGACGGGGGGGGGGGGGGGTTGACACTCCCTAGTAACAGCCATGCACATGGCATTTGAACCCGAGTCACAGAGGCGAAAAACAAGGAAAGCAGCACTGTGTCGCCAGCAAAAAGAGGAAATTTGTGGTTGAGAACCACAAGCTAGTGTTTTTTATCCAATTTTTTGTTCTGAGTGAAGGTGTTAAAAGATATCCTGAATACTGGCTTGATGAGGATAATAGAGCCAGGAAATGGGATAACAAGAGCATTATATTTTCCTACTGGCCCATAATTTGAATGCGTTTCTGTACCGCACTTCAGGACTGGTCACCAAAGCTTCTTGTATTCGGAGACATGGGGTATTCCGGAGGGGCACCCAGCTTACGTCTCCTGAATGAGGCAGCAACAAAAAGAAATGCCGATGTCGTCCTTCACGTCGGCGACTTTGCCTATGACTTGCATGGTGAGGGAGGGAAGGTGCGTCAATTTTGTGTGTATCTGGTAGCTATTATGCTTTTTCAGGCGTGTCAGGAGGGGGGTCGAGTTGGTCTCACCAACAGTGAAAATTATGCCTAGTCTGGGTCTGTACGTGTACATCAGAGATACATGTACAAGAAGATTCCGTTATTTTTCATATTTTCGGCATTTGTGGGCTGGAGGAACAATATTTATACAAATTACCGTAAGACCATACATACAGTGCTTTCCTACCTTCAAGCCGCAATACACGTGCAGTGTTCTCCATGAGGGGTTTTAGCAGGGCGGGCCGCCCTGCCAAAATTGTATGCCGCCCCACTAAAGTTTTACCACCCCGCTAAAATTTTCACCGCCCTGCTATTTTTTTTCCATTGGATTTTCCCCCATTCTCCACCGTCTTCACAGTTTATCTAAGTACGAAGAAGTTTACCGCACTCTGTGGAACGAACATGAAGAGTTTGCCAGCATTAACATTCAGCAGTATTGCAGTGACGCAACGTATGCAACATATTATGCATTCACATCATAAAACTATATACGTAATATTATTCTGGACTGGTTCCAATCTCCCTGGTAATATCATTTTCACTTTGTCGCGTCGAGAACCAGTTTACCTAAATTACAATGTTCCGTAACACTTGAGGGCATCTTTTTCTCTCGGAAAATACCTTATCCACGCGCGCTGTGCCCACGTGCATGTTTAGCTCACCGGCCGTCTTAACTCTGGACTAGGCTTAGGGACTCGGACGTCACAACCCTCACACTATCAAGTATTCAGTTACCGATATAAAATCAAATGTAAACTAATAAATAAACATAAAAGATACATCATAAGTAATAACTCAATTCTGTCGGTCTTTTTACAGTCAAACTGATCATTTGTTTATTCAGGCCCGTAACCCCCGAACCCCCCGCTCGGTGACGAGTTCCACAGAGCATCTAGAATCCAAAATGCCCCAGACCCTACGTCGTAAGAGCTTCGCGCTCCACGCTCGCATTGTGTCTGCCGCCCTGCTAAAATTTCAGGCCGTGGAGAACAATGACGTGTATAACGATTCGATTTACACATAGTGCGGGGCACTGTATAAACAGTATATACAGAAATATGCGTGTTTGTTTCATCATTTGCATGTTTATTTTTATGGTTTTTGAGGTGTCTGTAAAACTATTGTACATGTACATGTACATCACAGTATTTCACTGCCCTCCATTCGACAACCACAACAACCTAATTAGTTGAGTTTGTATTATTTCATGCCCTGTTTTTTTTTCTATTTGACGAAGGTACCCACAGGCATTATTATATATTACTGTGTTGTTTTTCAGATGGCCCTTTTTTAGTAACTTGTTTATTGCTGCCTTAACCCTTTTATATCAGGCGGTACTCTCATTTGGCCCTACAGATTTCTTGGATCTTTTAAGCACAAAATTTGCTTAACGCAGACATTTTCTGGTGTGTAAAAACAGGTTACAAGCCAAAACTACATGTTATGTACATGTTTATCGCTAGTGACTAGTTTTTGGCTGATTTTGCTGATGGCAGGAATATTTGCTTAGTACATGTAGCTAGGTTCACGTAAATGGGCCTTGAAAGGGTTAACACAGATACAATATTTGTATGTGACATTTTCGTGTCATTGTGATTGTTGTGATGTCAGGTGGGGGATGCGTTCATGAATAGGATCCAGCAAGTAGCTTCAACGATTCCGTACATGACCTGCCCAGGTAACCATGGTGAGTAAAGTTGGATCTATTCCGAAATTTGGGACTCCCATTGCACATGTGCACATGTATGGGAACTCCCAAACTTAATATGTTCCAGGCTAACACAACTGCTATTAACTCGCCTTGGACATGTCAATCTTTTACGCTAGAAAGAAATGGCCTTGAGTATTCCACCTACCAATTTTTAGCTTTAAACATTTTGGCAAGAACCAGGTTTCAGCTCAGACTTGCCCAATTTTCTTGGTCGCAAGGGATTGTGGGCATGTACATGTATGTCATGTACAACTTCAAGCTATTCTGCTTGTTTTGCAAAGTTGTCAACAGTGCCCTCATCAAATGGTTATATATATCTTATATTGAACAAGGCACTGTTAAAATTATCATGAATCGAGCAGATTTCAGGTAGCAGAGTTGTATATGACGTCTGCTCACATTGCCCTGGGACCCACGGCTAGCACGTTTGTATTTCGCGCATACAAATGTAACTCGACTGTGCAAACCAACAGAGGGCGCCCTTTTATTTGGTCACTTGTACCAATTCGGATTTCCAAAATATGCATATATGAAATTCATGAATTAATAACACCCTACATCTGGGAAATTTATGCAATGAATATGCATAAGTTCCGAACTGTACCCTTCAAAAGTGGTGAAAATTGGCCTTTAGATAATCAAATTATGTTGAAAATTGGCCTTCAGGTAATATAATTATAAGTTACGAAAATTACTTATTGAAAATAAAATATTGAGAAAAACTACCGAAATAGCTCAATACTCAACTTTCCTGCTCTTGTACGTGACCTTTCAACCTTCATCTATCGCACCATTATAAGAAAAACTGCTATGGCTGGCCACTACAAGAAATATTTCGTCACAAAAATTGCCTCTGCTGACTTTCTTTCGGCTAAGTGATGACGTCATCGATATTTATCCCTCCCCAAAATGTTTTGGATGGACCAGATCCAAGGATTTTTGGGACCAAAATCTGTTTGTATTTGATGGGGGGGGGGGGGGGGGGGGGGGTGGGGGGGGGGGGGGGGTGGGGTTGAGTGGGGTTGAGTGGGGTTGAGTGGGGTTGAGTGGGGTTGAGTGGGGTTGAGTGGGGTTGAGTGGGGTTGAGTGGGGTTGAGTGGGGTTGAGTGGGGTTGAGTGGGGGTTGAGTGGGGTTGAGTGGGGTTGAGTGGGGTTGAGTGGGGTTGAGTGGGGTTGAGTGGGGTTGAGTGGGGTTGAGTGGGGTTGAGTGGGGTTGAGTGGGGTTGAGTGGGGTTGAGTGGGGTTGAGTGGGGTTGAGTGGGGTTGAGTGGGGGCGTGCCCCCCCCCCCCCCCCCCCCCCCCCATGCCACCCCTTAGCTACGCCACTGCTGGTTACTTGATGTTGTTTTTTTCCAAAAGTACCACATGGATCTATGACCACCTTTGGGGGATGCTTAAGAAAGACACCCAGTCATCATACGCCTTCTGATTACTTGATAAAGAATTGCACAAAGTGGCACTCGACAAAAACATTGCGGCTAATGTTAAAAGTACAATATGCGCTTCATACAGTGGCATAACTATATGGGCATGCATGGGGGACACGTGCCTCTTCCTCTCCCCCATTTAAAATCTTGAATAAAAACAATTACATCGTTGGCTTCAGTCCCCCTTCCCTGAAAAATGTGTTTACGCAGGTGTTGTCACCCCCCATGTTCAACCCAAGCAATTATGCCACTGTTTTCATGTTGCAGTGGTTTTGACGTGGACTCATCAGATACAATATATTGATCTCTGGGAAGATGCTATCATGGATCCTCTGATCACAACCATGTCTTGTTTAAACACGGCAAATGACTCGAAGATCTGACGCACCCATGAGAAGAGATCCTTACTTGACCAGACTGCAATACCATTGACTTTCATGACTCAACTACCCAAGTAGCATATCGGAAAAGTTTTCAAGACCTTTTTGTGTAAAATGAAACATTTAAAGTAAAAAAAAAAACTATGTGCTGACATGCTTTTTGTGATGAACCCTTAGTTTTTCTAGAAGGGTACAATTTTGGTTACCTTTACAATTTCAAGTCAATTGTATGATTTACCAAAAAAAAATTAGCTTGACTCAAATTGTAAAACAAGTAAATTTTGTGTTAAATATTTGTTTTTTCCCCCCCCCCAGAATTTTTTTGTGGCAATGAAAAATGTGAAAAGCAAATAGGAAAACAAACATTTATTTAACCTTCACAAAGCCTACACGAATGGTGATGTTCTCTGATTTGTGATGAACCTTGAATTGTTGTGAGCTGCAACCTTGAGATGCCCCCAGTGATCTCCAGAAGTTCCTCAACAACATGATTGAATGCTGCATGCTGCTCCAATGTTGATCCTATCATCTTTCCTACCTTCGAATATTCCCATTAAGTTGAGTGATTTATAGAGTGACTGTCCTTGACATTCAGAATTTGGGGAAATTTTAACACCCGGAAATATGCAGTCATAATGTATCACTGAAGCTTTTCACCATCATGTTTGTTACAATAGATTCTTTGACGTGTTTTATCATATTTCTAACATCCATAACTCGGCTGAAATGAGCAGTGCACACCCCCCCCCCCCCCCCCCCCCCAACTTCCCTGGAAAGAACCAAACTCATACTAGTCAGGAACTTATGTTGAAGATTTCATTGGTTGTTGTGTTACCAACAACTTTTGCCCCGTTTCTTTTTCTACGGTTTTTAAAGAAAAACCCAACATGGTCTATGGCTATGCAACCCACTTATTGTTCCCCTTGAGAACTGGGTGCAAACTTTCAAGCCTGCTGCTTGGGATGCTGTTGCATGCTCTTCTTCTTTTTCTCTTTTTTCTTTTGCTTTATATTCCACGCGCACTGAGCAGCAACATCATCCAAAGAAGCTGGTGCAGTGCTGGGGTTAAGGGACTTGTTCCTGCTGCTGAGGTAGTAGTCCTACCAGAGCTTGACTGTGAACCAGTGCTGGAAGTTGAAGTTGAAGGAAACATACTACCAGATATGATTTTTTCTACCTTTTCAATCATCTGGCTCCTTTTTAATACAAAGACTCTTTCGTACAAGCAGAAATTCCCACCCCAGGAACCCTAACAAAACCTTTGGACGCCTATGTTTGTCCCGATTTTTAAAGATATCTTTATCCCCGTCCTTGAGGTAGCTACAATATGTTGTAGTGCATAAGTTTTGATGTGCCTCACTTGCCCTATCAACTCCTAGATGGTGTTTTACATTTTCCTCGAATCCTCTGTCGGAGTTTCTTGTTTTCTGCTTCAAGAGTTTCCATTTTCCCTTTCAATTCTTCAACCTCGCGTGAGGGTGCTTCATCACGCACTTCCTCTGCGCTTTTTTCCACTTGCTCTTTTAGTTTTCTTTCACGTTTTCCCCCCCAATTTTACGTTTATGAATTGCACCAAACACGCTTGCTGTCCACGCGATGCGCGAAAGTTACTGATTTGTCTGCCCGAAACATAACAATGTAATGGAAGTTGTACACGATGTGCAGAGATCACCTTCACGCTCATCTTGAAGCAAAAAACAAGGTTTTGATATCGTCCTTATAAACATTAGATGGATAAAATCTACAACTTACTCCTGTTCTGCAAATACAACAGTGGTTTCTAATTTCACTAGGCATTCTTAATCAAGCAATATACGCAACTTTCCACTATAAACTTTGATATCCTTGGAGTTCGAGCAACAATACTTCCCTAGTGCGTGTACGTGCTAGTTATGCAACAAGACGCGTCCTCGAATCGCCAACGTTGTACTTATAACCTGTTTATTTGTAAACATGGCACCATGCTATTTACTGTCCCAGGGGATCCGACAGAGTGCGCTCTTTTAGTTGTGGATTGGGTGAGTGCGAGTTCAAATGTGCTTATCTCTCTCCAAAATGTTACTTTAACCATAACGTCCTAGGCATTCATTTAGGGTAAAGTACACTATACTACAAAATACTACACAATTTCTCATATTCCAGTGTAGTATAAGAGTGCTACATACTGCAGTTTACCACAGCATGTAGTAGTATTTTGTAGCTTGTGAGGTTAGGGTTAAAGCTAAAAATTGGTAGGTGGAATGTCAGTGGAATGCTCAAGGCCACATCTTTCTAGTGTACAAAATCCAGAACGAATTGACATGTCCATCGTGAGTTAATAAGCAGTTGTTTCAGCCCAGAAGCCACTTTTTCTAATTTTTCAAAGTAGATGGTGTCAGTCTGTCAAACAAATACAATCGAACCCTGATAATAAGAGCACTGTTAATACAACATCCTGCTTATAACAAGGAAAAATATAGGTCCTGGGTCTTTGTATTTCTTTGTTTTCCATTACTGATAATACAAGGTACCTGTTATAACAAGGTAAATTGTAAAGTCCCAAGGACCTTGTTATAAAGGTGTTCGACTGTATCTATTTAGATTTTTCTTTTTAACCCTGAAACCCACACAATTTTAATTGTACCATATGGAATATTGCAACAATATGTGACCCGCTCTACAAAAAAAGGGTATTATGTCGCACTATGTGAAAACACACAAAGGGTTGTTCTACATGTATGTGAAGCGTGCGAAAAAATCTTCACATAAGTGAGTTTGTTTGCTTTTGGTTTGTTGGCTTCTATTATATCAATATTTTCATAATTTATTTTCAGAATCATTACTATTGATGAATAAGGATGAAAAAATAAATGTTGATAGAAATTACTTCTATATCATTTCTTTGCACATTTTGTGTTTAAAGGGCTCTCTAAATGCACTTCCGTTAAATTGGAAAATAGAAGTATACAATTGTCAAGATATCTTGAGAACACAAAATGCCACAGGGGTCAAACTTGGACCAAATTAAAGCTTAAGATTTGACAAGTTTAACTATGTATATAACTCTTTTTTTCATATTTTGTAACATAATACCCATTTTTGTAGAGCCAGTCACATACATACGTGTATATGTATGTGATTCAATTATTGACCCGAAATACATGATGCAACATTTCCTGTAATTTTCAGAGATTCCCAATGGTTTCAGCCACTACCGCTATCGCTTCTCCATGCCCAGTCTGCCTTGGCCAATGCCTCGGGATAAAATGTGGTTTAGCTTTGACATCGGCAAAGCTCACTTTGTGAGGTATGTTGTATTGAAAGTAGTCTTGGTTCCAAGACGTCCTTATCGCGCGGTCATGCAGAGCGAGCATGTTATAGATGTACATCGCCCACTATACACACGCACACCAAGGCCACATCGCTATTAAGGACGTCTTGGCCCTTTCGTAGTTTCGCGCGCGAAATCGCGAGTAGAATTGTGTGTGTATTTGCATGCGCGCATGATGTAGAGCGCATATAATCGCGTGACCTACATTGCGTGCATTGTATAATCGCTGACTCACTGGTCTAGTTTCCTAGTTGCGCCATACAGCTTGAGGTATGCATGTACGTATGTATGTTAACTGACTAGCCAGCTAATTACTAAAACATGATTTCCTCCAGTGCGCAAGCGCCATTATTCTTTTGACCTGCCTGTTAAATTATGCATGTCGCGCGCAGTTCCCTACGAAAGTACTAAGACTATATTGAAAGTGGATTTAGTGTCGGTAAATTTGTTATTTGTGTTTTTTTTTATTTGTGTCTGAGCAATAGAACAAATCAAAACCCAAATTTGCCAGTTTTTGTCTCGCCTGAACGAAGTGCAGAAAGAGACTATGCAATCACTATTTCTGTATGTAGTCCGCCCGTCCGTCCGTACGTACAAGGAGTCGTACATGTACTTCCCCAATACGTCCGAGGACAATGCTCTGTGTTTCCTATTGTTCCTTTAATATAACCAACCCCCATAGACTAAGCACGTATCCTTACGTTCGAGGACCAATTTCAACAAAAGACTCTACGTTCGAGGACTGAAAGGTTTCTTTGTGTTTCCTTTTATTCTCTTGTCCTCGGAGATATATATACAGTGCACATACATGTAGTCTGTACGTAGTCCGTATGTGTCATTTTGGTTAAAGTTTCAAAAATTGGTCTTAATGCAAATTTGAAGTCCAATTGCAATCAAACTTGGGTCATGCATTCAATATTGCAACCTTTATATGATGCTTGTGTCAAAGGTCACTTGAGGCCAAAGGTCATTTGAGGTCAAGTTGTAAAATAGGCTTGAATTGTAAAAGTGGTCTTATATGCAAAGTTAAAGTCCAATTGCAATCAAATTTGGGTCATGCATGCACTATTGTAACCTTTATATGATGGTCATGTCAAAGGTCAAGTACTCACGTCAAAGGTCATGTGAGGTCAAGTTGTAAAAGAGGCTGGAATTGTAAAATTGGTCATTGTGCTATTGTGCCGATTGAGGTGTCAAAATGTGCAGAGAACATGATTAACGTTTGTTTTGGCTATTAAAAATAGAATGTTGTTGCACAGTTTCTGAGTTACATGTAATTTCTTTCAAAGAATGGGGAAGTTAGTTATTTCAGTGTTTCTTTTCTTTTTCTTTAAACTTGCCATTTCATTATCTTTTTACACTAACCCTTGCTCCTTCAACCGTTATCAGTGCCCCTGCATTCTTCTCGGGTAATCACAAAAGCAGGCGAGACACGTGGTTCGAGAATCATCTTGTTCAATTCAGAATCAAAATTAAAAACAACCAGTTTGAAGATGGTGTGGGCACCCTGATAGCTGGGTTGTCCAGTCGATTGGTGAGATAGCAAATAAAAAGTTGCTAATATTAATTGAGCCCCGCAGTGGCATTTGAAAGCGAAATTTGACAATAACTTCATGTGGCATCTGTTGTACATAATTTAAATTGCTTTATAGAATTCATAGATTGAGGTATATAATTATGTTTTTGCTGTACACAAGAAGTGAATTTGTAACAGAATGTCTATGCAAAATTCTAAAGGAAACTGCTCGCTGCTTAAAAAGTCAAATTTCGGACTTGACAGATGTTTTGTGGTAACTGGTCAAACGTGATTGTTTTTCAGTTTTGTTGAATACAATGAGTTGGCTAAACACAACTGGTTAATGAACCTTTTGAATACAGAAAACAGCCGAAGCCGCACTTTGAAAAAAGACCACCATGTCGGTTGTTGTCTATGCGTGCATTCCTGTGCGTACTCAATCCATTCATGTTTCAACTATATTGTTCTTGAATGGGAGTGTAATGAATAGATTGAGTTTTTTCAAACAAAGCTTTTATTCACACGGAAGGGAGGGGGATCCAAGTGCAATGGATATGACCACTTTATTCAGTGTGGTGCCTATTGTTTGTGTTTACGCTTGGCACAACAGCCCGTTCTTAGCATACCAGCCCCCCCCCCCCCCCCCCCCCCCCCACCAATAACAGCCGGACACAAGGGGTTATCATAAAAGTACAGAAATAAATTACAAGAAGCTCTGTGGTTCCTGCTTCATTGCTTCTCTAATGCCTCAGTCACATATCCACCGATTCGGGATAAGGCACCCGTATGGGCCCAAATTTCGTGAAAAATTGGCAAAATCTCACGGCGTCCGCAAGGGTGCCAGGGCTATCCTGCGGGCGCCTTGGCATTCTTTCCTCGCCGTAGGGTGCATCGGGAGCTTTTAGCGCGGAGTTAAAAGTTCCCGAAATTTGTACTGGCCGTAAGCCCGTAGACAGCACCGTACGGGCACCGTACGGGCACCGTACGGGCACCGTACGGGCACCGTACGGGCACCGTACGGGCACCGTACGGGCACCGTACGGGCACCGTACGGGCACCGTACGGGCACCGTACGGGCACCGTACGGGCACCGTACGGCCTTCGCAACATACGTTTTGGGATGGAATTTCGGGCCCCTCAAATCGTACGGCACCCGTACTATTTCCAAGATTATCGTACGAGTATCTTACGATGTCCGTGCGAGTCCCTCACGAGCCCCGTACGATGTATAAAAATCGTACGGGTATCTCACGGTTCCCGTCCGACTCCGGTCAGACTGCCGTGCTGCATCCAAGATTCCCTTGCGGACCTGGCGCGGCGTCCTCGCGGCTTACACACGGGCACCTCGGATGCCGCAGACCCCTGCGATACCCCCGATTTCCAAAAATCTTAGAAATCCGCCGTAGGTAGGAAAATCCGGTGGATATGTGACTGAGGCATAAGCTGGGATGTTCTTTGATGTCATGGTGTCAGAACCATATCACATGTAGTTGTAGTATACACATACATGTATGAACTGGCAATTTTTAATTTTTTTAAATGTATTTTATTGTAATCTTTACCGAGTGTAGTCCATTTCAGTTTAAATAAAACTGCTTTCCAAAGGAGCCCTCGCAATGAGGTCACTAGTGCCTAAGTCACTAAGTCTATGTGCCCCGAGGGACTGAGTGACCAGAGGAGGGTCCTCGGCCGAGAAAAATAGGCCCCCCCTCTGGTCACTCACAGGCCCGAGGGGGGAATAGACGTGCAGTAGTGACCAAATTACATGTATGTCAGTCCATATGTTTTATGACACACCTGTCCAAAATATAAAATAATAAACTTTTCATGCAGGGATAATTGAACTGTTTTAATTCAACAATTAACTCATCAGCAATTTAACAATAAGCAATTCAACAATTATATAAAGGAATGCTTTTAGTTTCCCTGGATTCAGTGTTTGAGTTGCTGTTCACTGTTCACATCTTGTTAGTGTAAGCTTAGTGATTATAAATAATAATACCACACATCCATTAAAATTGTAGTTGAGGGCGCTGTAACCAGCCAAACATTTTGAGTATAGTGCGCAATCAGGCACTATACTTAGGAAATTATGCGCGCGCAATGTCTTGACGCGCATATACGCGATATTGTCGCGCATTTTTCTAAATTTGCACAAATCAATGAGCGTCTCGTCGCACGACTCTGTTGGGTATTATGAAAACGCACCAATTGATTTGCCTGAATTAAAAGAATTGTCGCGCGAATATGTCGCGTATAGGTAAATTGGCCTTCACGCTGACGCAAATTTCATGCACTAGCCTATATTAGTAAATCACACGTGACCATGTTTCAGCCAACCAGGATAAAGAACCAGCAAGAGGTGTGTTATAAATATAAATAGTGTCACAACATGTACATGTGGACTGCCTTGGACTGATCATAGTCGGGATAGTATGGGGCACGTTATACCAAGAAGCAAGCTTGACTTGTTTATTTAAAGAAGTGCTTTATTACCATCACTGCACTAAGCAGTCTAATACGGACTGGTGACATCACAAGAAAAGGGTCTATGCCTATTTGAGAAGTATGGGAACTAAAAACACCAGTGAAATGAGTCACATTCCTTTGCAGTTATTCGACAGAAGTTTATTTCACCGATGGGCCAATAGCGGCGCAGTACCAGTGGCTACAGCGGGATTTAGAGGAGGCCAACAAGCCAGAGAATCGTCAGCGACGACCCTGGATCATTGCTTTCGGTCATCGGCCAATGTACTGCTCAAACGGAAACAATGACGACTGTACCAACAAAGGGAGTAAGGTTAGAGATGGGTAAGTCATCTTTCAAGTCTTGGACTGGACTCAAAATATGAAAATATGAAAATAAAGGAAAAGTTGAAGAGGATGTTGATTGCTGAGGGAAGTCTGCATCATTGGACGAACTCCCCTTCTGTGCCTAGTGCTAGACACAGAAGGGGAGTTCGTCTTATGAGGTCAGATGACTTTTAGACAAATTGCACCAGCGGGCTAGATGTAACATGATAATAAAAAGTCACTTTGTTGTTATTTCATAGCAGAAATAATTGGTTGTTTTATTTTACAATACGCAATCTACATAAAACAACAAAATGAAGCACACTTCTCCCGCAATCAATATTTAGACGATAGTGTGAGTGAACGAGCTGGTCTAATCGTGCTGTTAGAGGGTGCACTGCATGAATTAAATTTACACAACAGTGCATGATCCACTGTTAATCATAATGTTTATGCAAATCGCCCATCACAAGCTCTAGGGCACTCGAGGATTATGTGGAAGAACCAGCCCCTCACACTGAAACAGACCAACAGTCCTGAATCCTCCAATTTTAATATGATTTTGCTTTTTGCACACACCCTAGGGAGTTAGGGTTAAAGAGGATGTTGATTGCTGAGAAGTCTGCGTCAGTTTGTAGTTTTATGTAGATTGCGTATAAAAAAAATAAAAAAAATTATTTCTGTCATGAAATAACAAAAAAAGTGACTTTTGAGAGCTATTTTTTTATCAAGTCCCCTCTAGCCCGCTGGTGCCATTTGTCGCTATTTGTGCAGTTTCAATCCATTGTTGGATTATTGTGTTTCGCTTGGCTGCACTACGCTATCTACATAAAACTACAAAATGATGCAGACTTCTCTCAGCAATCAACATCCTCTTTTATAACGGTAAGCAAGAAAAGCTGTGCCAACTAGAGCAGAACAATTCTGCTAGCTTAAGCTGCATTTCATGGTTAAAGACCAACAAAAATTGTTTTGACTTTTTGGACTCATCTGATAGTTTATGCCTCCCCAAAACTAATGTAACAAGTTTCATGATTCTGAAAAAACAAAAGAAATGTTTTTGAGCCTTTTCCTTTTGAGCCACTTTGACTCGATTCAGAAAAGGCCGAGGTCAACTGCATGCCGTATCGCGCGAGTGATGACGTATACGTGTAGAAACATATGAAGTCACTGTATTATATGACAATGTTTTACGTAGAGTCTGTAGAAACGTATTTTTTTGTCTAAGGCTAGTATTACTTGCTGTGCTTTTTGCACATGAATCAGGTGTAACACTACGGTAAACATATTTTAAAGTGTTGACATCTTTGGGAGACACATTTAGAATTGGGGTTGTAGGCTTGAGTGTGTTAGGCTATACGAGAGAGGACTTGGGACAATGGGGGATTAGGGATAACAATGACACCGAGGACTTGGGCCGAGTCCTCGGGAGAATTTTGTGTAAAAACCTTATGGGAGCTGTTAGGAAAAAATTAAAGTACAAACAAAGGGAACAAAAGAAGGGTTCTATTCATGGGCCTCATAAGTATAGGAAAACGTACATGTGTGTGTTCTTGCTGAAAAGCTAGTTATGAGTCATACTTTCCTTTGTTTGCAGTCGGCTTTTATTGGAACCTGCGCTGCAAGTTGATGCTATACTCTAGTCTGACGACTTTGTTTATGCAGCCCTCATAAGGACCCGAATCTTTTCAGAACTATACACACAATTTCTGTTATAAGGTACCAGACTCAATCGCACGCAGTCTATTTACGGTACCGTATGTGTACATGTACAATGCATGTTGAGTCAAGCGAGCGTGGACAGGGAGGGAGACGGCCGGGGCTCTGGCTGCTCGAGCCGGCAACCGCAGGGAACGTCGTCGTGGTCTGGTGCGCGTGAGTCCGGGACAGGATTGGAATGCTCGGTGCCTTTAGAGTTGGAATGGATCCAGCCTTCAAACGGAATTGTGCCTTCAAACCCAGCTGATTTTTCATACTAACACTATCATAAATACAGTCTTTGGCGAAATGTTCTGCACAAAAAGTGCACATATTTTCGACCATTTTGACAGCCGAAAATCAGATCTTGTATTGTCTACAAAGCGGACCCACTGTCGCCTTTGAACTCCATTCAGCACTGGGAATCGCAGGAAGGTTAGGTCAGGGTTTTTGTCGCTGTTCCTCGTGCAACCCCCAACTACACACGATCGAGGCATAATGATTATCTCAGAACCATGCTCATACTGAAATAATATCAAAATTAGACAAAATAGACGGGAAAACAGAGGAGTTATGTCGACCAAAACTCTTCCAGGAGCATCAACTCCAATTACGTACATGCATAGTGTTTGGCTGTAGCATCAACCGACTCTACACGTGTACGTCAGGGGGTGACGTACATACATTTACATACATAATGAGCTTTCGCGAAACAGGATAAATGGTTCAGAATAACAACCCTTTTTTTAATAAGAAAAATTCCTCTCGTCTGCAAACTATTCTCCATCAGTTAAAAGAGTATTTAAACTGTCGGAAAAGTCCAAAAAGTCAACCAAAAAATTGGCGTTTTAGTTGCTCTTTAAGCTGTGCTAACAACCCACGTATGCATGGCAATTTTTATTGTTTTTGTCATTACTTTAAGCAAATTTCAGCTTACTAACCCTATGGAATTTGGTCCTTGCCAACGAAATACAAAAATTACAACAGTCTTTGTCCGCTACAGTACTAATCAAATTCCTGAAATTGGCCCCTGGTTTCCTTTGCAGTTTGGAGGAGCTGTTCTTCTCCCAGGGGGTGGATATAATCATCCAAGGCCATGAGCATTCCTACGAACGGCTCTGGCCGGTGTACAACGAGCAGGTATATGCTGAGAACTACACCAATCCCCGGGCACCGGTGCACTTCATAGGCGGGGCTGCAGGCTGTAATGATTGGTATGGTTCCTGCCTCGACCCCATACTCTTCCCACGTGGTGAGTTGTGTGCCGGCGATAGCCATCTGTCGATTTTGTTCACCTGCAATCCTGTGCGACAGCTTGTAGGAGAAATTTGACCTCAACATTGAACTGGCGGTTGGAGGAGATGTACCAACAAATTTAGTACAAGGGATTGTTTGAGTTTTCTGCATATGCAAAGCAACATTAAAATGTGGAGTGGATTTGTTGATTTTGGAATGTTGTGCATTAAGCTTATTTTTTTTTGTGGTGGGGTGGGGGATTTCACTTGGCATATTTCCTGCATGTGTACATGTACCATTTTAACCCCTAGCCACCGGTTGCCCCAAATACGTGCGGATTGAAAATTGCCACCTGGCCGGTTGACGTCTGTGTGCCAATCTCTGCATTTTCAGTCCATTAGTGGGGTATTGTGTACGTTATGTTTGGCTGCACAACCCGGCCCTCCCATGTAATGCCCGGTGGCAAGGGGTTAATTAACACTGCATGACTAAAAACAAAAACAGAACACAGCTGTAGGAACATCTGCTTGCTGAGCACCTGGGGGGGGGGGGACCCAAAACAAAACCCCCTAAAAGACTTCTTGGCAGGTACATAGCATTCTTTCTATGTTCTTACTATGGCTTTTTTGTTTGAGGTGGAAATGGTCCCCTTTATACCATTGGCATTGAATTCCACTTAAACATGATGTTCATTGCTGAGAGAAGTCTGCGTCATTTTTTTGTTTTATGTAGATTGCGTATTGCAGAGTTGTAATCAAGTCAATCACAAGTCAGCTCACAAGCTACATGGGATGAACAATGACAAAGGAATGCGTTTGTTATTATAGTGTTTGAATAGCTTGTTATATGGCTTGAGACCAGAATAAGCCAGTTCGGTATTCCAACTTCGCATGTTGGAAAAACGTGGCAGATAAATGCACACAAGGCTATGGGGGACGTGGTAACCGAATTTGTATTCTGTGCAATTTTTCGTGCAATCGAAAAGACGATGGAAAC
The DNA here is from genome assembly GCA_037893225.1 of Hippasteria phrygiana. NCBI lineage: Eukaryota > Metazoa > Echinodermata > Asteroidea > Valvatida > Goniasteridae > Hippasteria > Hippasteria phrygiana. The sequence goes on from JAZGUH010000143.1 coordinate 801,339, forward strand.
TTTTGGACACACAAGACACCTGAAAACACTTCGCTGTCCAAATGTTTTTAAAAAAATGTTACTTCAGAACACGTCAATCTTTTTAAATTTGCTGGTACCCGCTATGCTTTTGCGCGCATACGATGAAATTTTTTTCCTGAAAGACAAATTGTCAAATCTTGATGTGCACATGCGCAGTTGGAATACCGAACTGGCTTCTTGTGAAGTGACTGACTTGTGATTGACTTGATTACAACTCTGGCTTATTGTAAAATAAAAATTATTTCTGCCATGAAATAACAAAAAAAGAGAGTTTATGCTAGACACAAAAGGGATTTAGTCTTATGACGTCAGATTTGTTTGCTGCCCGCAGTGACGAGTTTTAGACAAATGGCCCCAGCGGGCTATGCTGCGCTAGAGGGGATTAGATAAAAATAGCTCTCAAAACTCACTTTTTTGTTATTTCATAGCAAAATGATGCAGACTTCTTTCAGCAATCAACATCCTCTTTAAGTTAGTTAGTCATAATGCTCCTGTCCCCTTTGGAATGTTCCTTGTGTGCTCACTTCGTGTTCCTGGTGGAAGCATGTTCTGATCTGAAACAGAACGTCCCAGAGTAAACGCGCACACCCATTTTTGATCATCTACATGTAGTGCTCTCAGGCTGGTCCCACAGAGAACAGCGCATTGGACAGGTCATGTTTCCAATGGAACATTCAAAGCATTCCCACTGTTGAGACTCTCCCTTAAATGTTGCAGGGGTGAGATGTGTCAGGATTTTGACGGATTTCAGAATTTTTTAAGAATCCATTTTAAAATCTGGAATTCCTGAGGTTTTAGCCTGAAGGTGTTTTTTACCTGTAAAAAGTGGATATAGACCAATAGAAATGGGTATTTTAAGGAATGCCTTTAGGTAAATACAAACATATATACCCTATGTTGCTCTTGGGGTCCTCGGTGATCCCCAAACACAGCAGATTTCATGGATTTTTCTTTTTTAGCCAATCTCAACCCCTGATGTAGGACTCTCCCACACTGGACTTGGTTTTTTGTTCTGATTGTCGTCTTTTTGGTTGGTTATTGCAGGCCCTTGGTCTGCCTTCCGATCTTGGCTCCCTGGACTCTACGGAATCAGTAAACTTCAGATTCACAACGCTACGCACATCCAGTGGGAACAATTGCTTGCACTCAATGGTCAAGTCATGGACGAGGTCTGGATAGAGCAGAAGCATCACGGAAAATTCACCACTGAATATGTCCCTGCAGATCCAGATAGCTGAGAGGGACAGTGCGTATATATAGGATGGTCCTGAGAGAGGGAAGCCCGCATTTGGCAGAAAGTTTTAACACTTCCCAAAAGTACTTAAACTCTTTCTGGAGTGACATTGTACATTAACCCTGACCCCTGTGGCATTCTTTGTACAAATTGGGGCATCATAGCTCCATGTATGGTGCCAAGGCTCTACAGTCCTGAACCCATCAAAATACAACACATGGTGTTGGATTTTGGCGGATTTGGGTGAGTTCAGTTCAAACGTGCTCTTCTCTCTCTCTCCAAAATGTTAGTTTAACCCTTTGCGTACGGATGACGCAAAAAGAAAGTGCCACCAGGCCATGATGCAATTTGCTGCCGTTTGTAAAGTTTCAATCCATTGTTGGATTATTGTTTGTTACGCTTGACTGCACAAACACATTGTAGCGGTTCGCTTGGCTGCCAAAACCGCTGCGACACCCCGACGTCTCCCAAAAAAAAACATACTCAAGGGGTTAAAGACCACATCTGTCTAGCGTAAACATTTTTGTTGACATGTCCATGGTAAGTTTAAAGCAGTGGTTTCAGCCAAGACAATCCGTCTGATCCCATATGAATGGGACATCTTGTTAAAAAAATTTTCATGTTTTCAGTTTGAATGTAGGCGTTTTTTCTTCAATCCTCTTACTGCCTGTATCTGTCTCAATAAATATATCAGTTTATTTTAATTTTCTTTAATTGGAATTATTTTTATATTCCGTTACTTGTTTTGCGGTAACTTTCCTTGGTGAGTAATTGGAATAAATTTTTTCCCCATATCGTGCAGGGTATCCTATTAAAACGACCAACCTCGGTAGGCTGGTCGCGAATTGGCGACTAGACTAGTCTAAACATCAACAACTAGCATGCGTTCGATCAGAGTTAGTCGAACTATGGTTAACTATAGTCCTTGATCGAACTTGCTCCAGGTAGATCCAGGTTTTTATTATCTGAGAAGGACTAGCCCTGAACCAGAAAAACCGTGTTATGTAAGTTGGTTGATGTCTTTGAGCGAGGGAAATTCATATGCAGTTAGTGTTCACCATGGTAGGACAACAGTTCACAATTGAACAGCGAGCCTTTTTTGGTTCTTGAATATGCCAGGACAAGAAGCTTGCTGGTTTTCAGCAGAGGTTTCCGGACATCCGAGACATGAAGAACGCAGGCTTAATTGAGGGATTCTTTGCTGCCTTGTGAAAAACCATTGTTAGAGCAGGAAATTGTTTTACTTCATACTTTTTGACCATGCTCAATGATGCATAATATACATTCAGTGCTCAGGTTGTTACTGCATGCATTTCACCAGGAAAACTGGTCATAATAGTTTGTCCTTATATTTTAATAAAATTTTGAAAATGGTTAACATTTTTTTGTGGAGATACTGCAGTAATGTAAAATATTGAAATAATTTTTAATAAAAAACACTATGTACTAGTCAACTGTGATAAAGACCATGGTTCTAAAGAAGGTACAAAATGTAATTTGTTTTTAAGAAATGATTGAAATGCAGAACTGTAAGTAAAAAGCAAGTAATGTATAAAGTGTAAATGATCATAAGAAGGTGAATGGAATTAAATGTGCCTTTAGAAGGGCAAGCTCAAAGTTTACACCTTTGTAATTGAATAGAAAAGTTGAGAGACATTTATTTCTACACTTCCAAAATAACAGTAATCGGCATTTAGAACCCTCTTCTTGGTTAAACTACATTGCATAGTTTATAATTATCTTTCCGGAAACATCAGCTCTTTGGGGAGTATGCAAAAATTAAATGGTTAATTTCCTTTCGAACATGATCAATATGCAGATTTAATTTATGAAACTGCAAAAACCGAAAAGAAAATGCATACGTATATTAATATTTAATGGAGTCAGTGGCCTGCTAAAACCAATTTGACTGATTACGAGGTACATGTATTAAGCAACTTTCACCCTTTTTGCTATATGTGCGAATAGTGTTTTGGAGTTGAAATCCCAGAAAGTCTCTAATTTCCATGTTTTTAATAGTCAAAAAAACCACTGAAATAATTAGCTTTTTGGCTAGCAGCAAAGTTGGTCACAAATGTCTGGAATGCAATTAATTCATTTCATGAAGATAAGTTACTAATTGCTGTCTACTGTTTAAAATCCTCAATCAACATTTTGAGACCTTAGTCTCAAATTAGTGTCATTGGAAAAACATTACAGCAGAGTTTCTTAATAATTTCTTCAGTTATAAGATGTATTAAAAAAGTGGCTTCTAAGAAACAAGTCCAGGATTTCAGTCGCAGCCTCTAATTTTTGTTCTTGGCTTCCTTCTCCTTGAAGCATTTCATGACAATGGAGTTAAAGTTGGCCATGAAGACGAAAGAAACGGCTTTCAGAAGACTCATCAGAGCAACCTACACAAAAAATACAAACACTTTTTGTTTATATTCTGGGTTAATAGAAAAAATGTCCCACTATATTTACTACATGTCTGTTTACCATGTGGGGACATGCGGAAATATTTAGCATACAGTTTCTCTTACAAAATGTACTTATGTTTACTTCATATGACGGATCTAAAGGAAACCCATTGTTTCCTTATGAGTTTGTCACAAACACAGGTAAAGATTGAGGTGATCCCAACTTGTATGTACTGAAATGCATGCTATTCTGGCTGTATGAATAGACAGAGATGAAACTTTTCCGAAATTAATCGGAAAACCGACTTTTTGACTTTTCCAATTTTTGTACAATTTGTCCCACAAAATTTGATTTTTTAACGATTTTTCCACAATGTGCGATTTTATTTGAATTATAATTAAGAAGATAACTTAATGTAAAAGTCGATGAAAACGGCACGTAAAAATTATCGCGAGCGTAGTTTTAATCTCTTTCACCAGTCATAAATGGAGTGTTTCTACGGTAGATACACCGAGGTCTACACTGATGGGAGCCTTTTACGGCTGGATAAAAGGTTAAACATTGACCTGTGACATGCAAAAAATACCGCACATGCGTCAGTGTGTGGTGCATGCATATCGCGTGCACCTGGCAGATGCAACGGTACCAGTGGGCACCGTACAACCTACACCGCGCCGCCCAAATACCCGTTTAAAAGAAAGCCAATCCCAAAAATTACATTTCAAAAATTGCTGTTCATATATTGTTCGTAAAGGTCCACACGTTAATACTACCACATCGGTGCATCAATACAGCAAGATGCAAGTGTGTACAGTGAGCTCTATAGCTTTAGTGTAAACTGCATTTTCGCAAGCATCATAAACGTTAATCTGTCTTGTTTTTCCATATACCCTGGGTTTTCATTTTGAAAATCCACCACAAATGACATTCAAAAACTTCCTTTTTCATTGTCGGAGAAATTACTAAATAATATGTTATTTCAGTTACGGGTACTCGATTCCATAATCTGGGACCAGTGACAAGAGTTCTTGGATTATTAAATCATTAAACAACGGTCATCGGTTAGCCCAAGCTGCTCCCCGAGAAATACAGTACAAATGCAAGCGCGACATCATAAGCATACATGTACCTGCAGCACTGCTTCCATGAGTGAGGTGACAGGTGACATGCCACTGCTAACTGTCGCTAGGACGAAGCCATCCAAACCCACATAGCTCTGAAACCGCCCATGCTGTCAAAAAGTCAAGTCAGGAATATCAGTCTTTATTTGATTTACTTCAGCAGGTAAAAGATATGAACAGCACAAGATATGAAGCATTTGTCAGGTAGTCCATTTCTAAGGGGGTTGTGTAACAACGTTTGCATGCATGCACAAGTTCTCTGCAACAATACCCATCAAGCCGGCACATAATATGCAGGAAACGGCATTTTGAACAAATTCTGAGTAAATCCAGCACACAACAGGCTTGTAATTCTAAAGAAAGAAGACCTTTGTAAATTATACCTTTTTGAAATACATTATACATGTACATATACAATAGAATTTTACATTAGCCCCCATCTGCACACTTCCGGGTTGAAAGCGAGGATCTCAGAGCGAAACAAACAGTGCTATTCAACAAGTTCACACATGCATGAATGAATCATGCCATAAATGCAGGACTGAGATTTGTCAGGATTTTTCCTGATTTCAGATTTTTTTTTTAATCTGTTATTCCTGCGATGTTACTCTAAACGGGTTTTTACCCTGTAAAAATTGATATAGACCAATAGAAACGAGTATTTTAAGGTATGCCTTAAACCTAACCCTCTTGGCATATTTACTAGGAGGCTTCCTCAACCTGTCAAAACCCAATACTGTGCAGTCTACCTATGGCACATTCTTTGGACTTAGACAAATTGGGGCATCATCGCTCCATGTAAAGTAATGGTGCCAATGCCCTGCAGTACTAGTAGTAAGGGAATTGCCGATTCTGCGACAAATCCGATTTTTTCACTTTCTTCCCCAATTTTGCTGTGGGTACATACATCAAATTAAAAAAAACCAAAATAGTCTAAAAATCGCCCAAAAATCACCCAAAATTTTGCTGGGGTACTACACACCAAAATTTACACAAAATCAAGAAAATGAAAAGTGTTTTCCATATCCCACAAGCGTACTAAATCGCCGGGGCGCCCCGGTTACCCCAAAATAACAAGGCAAAAAAAATGATTTGTCGCAAGCCAAAAAAAAATTAAATAATTTTTTATTTAAAAAAAAAATATTATATCGCCATTATAAAAGATGGAAACACAACCCATGATTCGAGGATACAATAGATGGAACAAAAAATCTTTAAAAAGATATACCGATAAGTATAACTTATCTTCAGGAACACCAACAGGACGCTATAATACGTATATCAGGCGAGATTATATTCTAGCTATAAAAAGAGAAGAAGCCAAATTTAAAAATTTGAGAATACGATCTAAAGCTTCGTTAGAGCGACTCGCGCACGATAAAAATATTCGGGTCGTCTCAACGGGTAGAAATGGTCGAGCGATAAAAAAAGATTACGTCGAAGCTATAAAAAGATTTAAGGAGCAAAATACTTTCCGAGAAGCAGACTTTCGAGAGACTAGAAGATTTGAAAACAGTTATCGAAATTTGGAATTGATTCCGAGTCTGTTTATCGACGATCCAGAGCAATTTTACAACACCCATACGTCGATGATAAAAAACAAAATCGTCGCTGAATTAATAAAAATAAAAACGATGAAACTACAGATCGCTATGAAAATAAAGTATGTAAAAAAATCAGGCGTTGAGACTACAACATCAACCGCTACTCATTTTAGTTACCAAAATCGAGTCTTAAACAAGAGCGAGATAGCTACGACTATCGGGAAACAATATGAAACGATATTATCTCAGATAGATAAATATACGAATAAAGGAAGTGGTTGGACTATAGATAAAATAGTCGCGTTTTACATTAACATAAACAGAGTGAACCCTCTGGTAGGCGCTTCTTACGTAAAACTACCCGAGTATGTAGCTAACAAACACGCAACCGTCAACATCAAAAATGAAGATCAAGAGTGTATAAGATGGTGTATAAGAGCCGCCCTAGGTATATATACCGATAGAGTTAAAAATCAAATAGCAACCAACCCGAATTTTGATTTTCAAAAAAACAGAACTTCTACTTATAAAACCGATGATGGATTAAACTTCACCAACATAGACTTCCCCACACCCATAAGTCAGGTAGCGAGAATAGAAAGACAAAACGATATAAGTATAAACGTGTTAGGATATGACACAGACTGCAAAAATAAAACCTATCCACAAGATAAAAGGGGCTTGATATATCCGCTATATTTTATCTAAAAGACCATACGATATAGAAACTATCAGTTTGCTATTATATGACGGTCATTATTGTTGGATAAGTGACTTACCTAGATTCTTATCTGGCGTTACCAATAGTCAGCATCGTAAACTGTTTTGCTTGAGATGTTTAACGCATTTTAATTCGAAAGAGAAGCTGGACATACACGTAAAAGATTGCGAAGGAATAGACTCTGCTTTATCTACCGTTAAAATGCCGCATGAAAGCGCGAACATGGACAAAAGCAAATTAATGTTTAAAAACTTTAAGAATTTACAAGATGCACCCTATGTCATATACGCGGATTTTGAATCTATCTTGGTACCCCAAGAAAAAACAAAGGAGCCGTCGAGTAAAACTCACGAACATAGAGCCTGCGGCTATTCGTACGTTGTAGTGAAATGCGATGGTCGACGGATCAAGCGAAAGACTTATAGAGGTGAACGCGCTATAGACAATTTTATAACCTCGTTGCAAGAACTCGAACCTAAGATTAATGAATTACTAGCTCGCATTAAGCCGATAATATATACGCTAAAAGAAGAAAAAATTCACCTAAACTCTAACGAGTGCTGGATTTGCGAAAAACCAATTTATCTAAATTGCTCGTGTAATTGCTAGTGTTACAAGCCCGTAGAACCTAAAAGTAAAGAAGAACTGGAAGAATACTCGTACGAAAACGAAAAGGGATACGTCGAGAAAACATGTATGTTCTGCCAAAAGAAAATTAACAAATTTCGAAAAGTAAGAGATCATTGTCACACTACGGGCAAGTACAGAGGAGCCGCACACGCTTACTGTAATCTTAAATTACGAATCGTACCTAACAAAACGAAAATACCGGTCGTCTTTCACAACTTAGAAAATTATGACGCGCACTTGATCATGCAGGGCATTTCCAAGTATCAACGAGATATCTGGTGTATACCCAAAAATTCAGAAAAATACATTTCATTTTCGATCGGTCAATATAGATTTATGTCTAGCGGTCTCGACAAATTGGTAACGTCTTGCCCGAGAGACGCTTTTAGGCTACTCCTGAAACGTTATGGCGAAGAAAACGCAGACCTCTTATTACAAAAGGGTGTATATCCCTACGAGTACATGGACAGCTTTGAACGATTTAGCGAAACTACTCTACCGCCTAAAGAATCTTTTTTCAGCGCTCTAAAAGATAAACATATAACGGACGAAGACTACGAAAGAGCGCAACGAGTATGGCGGACCTTTGACATAAAAAACATGGGCGAATACCACGACTTGTACGTAACCGCGGATACTCTATTACTAGCCGGCGTAATCGAGAATTTTAGGCAAATGTGTAGAACGAATTACAAGTTGGATCCAGCCAACTACTTCACGGCACCGGGACTAAGTTGGGATGCGTTGCTGAGACATACTAAAATAGAATTAGAATTATTAACCGATGTAGATAAACATCTATTTTTTGAAAAAGCAAAAAGAGGAGGAATATCGAGCGTTGGTAGTACGCGCTATGCTAAGGCAAACAATAAGTACCTAAAAGATTACGAGCAAGATAAACCCGATTCGTATATTCTCTATCTAGACGCCAACAACCTCTACGGATGGGCCATGAGTCGACCGCTACCTTACGGAGGATTTAATTGGGTCGGTACAAAACAATTTACCCACGATCGTATCATGGCGTTAAAAGATGATACTAAAACGGGATATATGTTCGAAGTTGACCTGGAATATCCAGCCGAACTACACGATCTACACAACGATTATCCTTTAGCCGCCGATAATATAATCATACCTGAAGAATGGTTATCGGAGTATCAACGAGAGTTGGCGAGTGAGATAGGAGATGGCGCTAAGGTAAAAAAATTAACCGGCACGCTATATCGCAAAGAAAAATATGTATTGCACTACGTCAATTTGAAACAGTGTTTGAGGCTAGGCCTAAAACTAACTAAAGTACATCGGGCGTTACAATTTAAACAAAAACCTTGGATGAAATCATACATCGATAAAAACACGCAACTCAGAACGAAAGCAAAGTCGGATTTCGAAAAAGACTTTTTCAAATTAATGAATAATTCTGTATTCGGCAAAACGATGGAAAATGTCAGAAATAGAATAGATGGTGCGCTACTGAGAAACGATCAAGTAAAAGAATATAAAGAGATGGTTTCTAAACCTTGTTACAAGTCTACTACAGCGTTTAAAGAATGCGGTCTCTCATTCGTGGAATCGTACAAAAAGAAAACGTATTTAAATAAACCCATCTATTGCAGCGTTAGTATCTTAGATTTATCGAAGACTCTAATGTACGACTTTTATTACAACCAATTAAAAAAGACGTATGGTGATAAAGTAAGATTGATGTATACAGACACGGACTCGCTGCTTTTGATTATCTATACGAAAGACGTTTATCGGAATCTAGAAAAACAGTCTGACTCGTACGATTTTAGCAACTACGAGAAACACCACTTTTTATACGACGATACTAACAAGAAAGTTATCGGTAAATTTAAAGACGAATGCGGGGGAAAAGTTATAAGCGAAGCTACTTGCATCAGATCGAAGATGTACTCGATTTTATACGGGGAACACGATATTATAAAAAAGGCCAAAGGCGTAAACCGAGTGGTTATAAACAACGATCTATCTTACGAAAAGTACAAGCGATGCGTTTTATCGAACGAATGCTATTCAAACAAGATGATTAGTTTTGGAACTGAGCGTCACATGATATACACGGAGTTTCAAGTCAAGCAATCTTTAAATCCTTTAGATACGAAGAGATATATTTTACCTAATGGTATAGACACTCTGGCTTACGGTTATCGTTTTAACCTTTAGTCTATTCTAGCCAGAAAAACTCAGTTCTGATCACCGTTCTAGCCAGAACAAGAATTTTTATAAATATCTACTCGAAAAATAAATTTCTTATGGTTATTCTCGATTAACTCGCCATCGCAGTCTCTGAAAGAAAAACTCAGTTCGGGTATTTTACTCCTAATTAGAGGTATGGTAATTTTTCTTTTATTCTGGACAGTCGCTATTGCATCCGATTCAGCCTGAATATATGCAATCGGTATAACGTCTAACAAATGCGTGCTCTTTCCGTTATAGAAATTATTAGACGTAGATAACTGATCGCAATGTAAAAAAATTGCATTCACGTAATTCAGACCATAATATCCTACAAGTTCACCATCACTCAAAGGGCTCCAATTAAAGGGTAGACCCAACACTTTTCGAGTATATAGATCAAAATTAATATGAAAATATTGATCTTTCGATACCATACCGAGATTAAAAATAATCTTTTTATTAATCTTGTCTACGGAAACTACGATCAATCTTAATTCATTAAATTTAGCTATTAACTCATCGATAGTATAATTTCCAGGTGGAATTACCGTTTCGCCGTTAGTTACACTAGTGCCTGAAACTATTTGCCATCCTATAGTCATACGTTGACTAATATTATAAAAACCGACGGTAAATATCGCGCTGTTTAAACTCATACAGTAATTTCCCTTAGAGTTATCTATAGGTTTTGACAGTCTAAATGTTTGTTCGCTATCAAACATTTCAAAAACGTGCGATTCCATTTTATTTAAGCGTAAAAAGCTTTAAAAAATCGCTTAAAATTTACCTATCGTCAAGTTAAAACTGATCTTTTTTCCTCGATTATTTATTAAATCGCCGTCTCGGTCTCTGATACTAAAGCTAAGTTGGTTTATCTTGTCACCCACGAGTCTACGAGCGGTTAATCTTGCACGCTCTACGAGCGTATCGTCTCTTTTCGTTATCGGTATAACGTCTAGCAAGTGCGTGCCCCCTCCGTTATAGAAATTATTAGACGTAGATAACTGATCGCAATGTAAAAAAATTGCATCGACAGGCATTGTATTATAATGCCCTACATAATCTACGCCAAAAACTAAGTTTTTGACCGTTATCCCCAACAATTGTTTAATGTTTTTATCAAAGCGTAGAACGCTATTTTCTTCCGTTACATTTAAAGATATTTTTTTATTAAGTTTATCTACGGAGACTTCTAACCAAACTAATTTACTGAGTCTCTCTTCGATCCAATCTATATCGTAATATCCAGCAGGAATATCAATTTTACCATCCGTACTACCCGTTTTTTTTACCAGTGTTTGGATCGATTTGATGTATAAAATAGAGAATTTCGCTATTACTAGGCATGTTGTAGAAGCCCGCGGTTACTATCGCGCTGGTTAAACTCATACTGTAATCCCCCTTTGAGTTATCTATAGGTTTTGACAGTCTAAACGTTTGTTCGTCATCAAACATTTCAAAAACGTGCGATTCCATTTTAAATCTTATTTATAAGATTAAAATATTTGGTTTATTATAAATTAAAATGAAATTCACTAAATTTGTAAAATGTTTAGACGCTAATAAACAAACGGTAACGAATGCTCTAGATATCGTGAATCTAGCTATAGGTCAAGACGACTCAACGACGAGCGACAAGTACAAAGCGATTACCCCGGAGAGTACCCCGTTGAACATGCACTTGAGTCAACTTAGCATTATCGTAAACGCCAACACGAACGCGAGTTTTATCGCTAATTTAGCGGATATATTTATCGCTTATAAAATGTCCGACGTGAAGAGCGATGAAGCGGTCGAACGTTATGCATCAGACCCCATGACGTTTTATCAAAATCAACTCAACTTTGCATTTTGGTGCGCGACTTCTGGTTGCGGCGTAGGACTAGAATCGTTGCTACACAAAAACCCCGTAATATCGGCTTTATTCAAGTTTCACGTATATTTCACGATCAGAAAGATACTATACTTTCTAAAATGCCCAATTCCAAACGACGACGCATTCGACGATCTAAACAATAGCATCGATCACGGTGCTTATACCAACGTCGGTCAACGCTTTCGAGTCGATCCAAACTTGAGTTTTAAACAGACCGTAGACTTAGCATCAGCGGGTCTAGGTACGGCGTACTATTAGATAGAGGCTCGCATAAATATTTACCGGTACCCGGTATAGATTATATACACGATGATGAGGAAGACTTAGATCCACAACCTGGTGGTTATTACAAAATGGGTTTTACCACGCCGGACGATACGTATAAGTACGGTAAGTACACCGTCATGTATATCAGACAATCCGTAGACGTTGTACGACTCAGTTTTCGAGCTCTCATACGTCAGAAGAGCTCGTTTACCGACGTTGGTATAGAACAAATAAACGAAAGCGTTAGAACGTACGTGTACGCCATACTCGGCGCGCAAGCCCAAGCAAAAACGAGTATACTAACCTCGGGTACCGGATTAGATGCCCAAAGACAATTTGAAAATATAGTAGAAGGCGTTATAAATAGCCCTACGGACTTGGAATCTTCTATAACCAGATTTCAAGATTCTTTACAGTACGCTAGAAGCTCGTTAAACTTTGTGATTAGCCCAGGATTATACTTGATTCCATCAAATATGGAGCTTTTAGTCGGTATTCATCGAGGTTATAATAATAATATACAGATAGCTACGCCCGGCGCGCCGATAGGATTAAATATCAACTTGAACTCAGACGTCGTAGCTACGCCACCACCCCCACCGCCAACCCCAATCTCAGACGTACTCCCTACGGTCGTAGCTACGCGAGTACCCCCACCGCCAACCCCAATCTCAGACGTACTCCCTACGGTCGTAGCTACTCAAGTGCCCCCTCCCCCAGACTCGCACGAACAAGAAAAAACGGCTTTAGTCGTTGCTTTAATGGCCGCTGCTGGAGTTGGGTATCTAGCTTACGATATTCTACGTCGCTGAAGAAGGCGGTAACTCAGTATCTGATGGAACGACCATTAATTCTTTCTTAACGAACGATCTCTTGGGACCGTGAGTCAGCCAGTACAACGCAGGCTGTCCGGGATTTGTCGTTCTCCTTCTAATCGTATACATTTCTAAGCTCCAAATAGGATCGGTAGCTCTTCTTCTAACGTCTTTTTCGAGCTCTCCAGGAGCGTAAAGATATCTAACGATATCGTCATTTACGCTTAGCGCGACTTCGGGGCTCTTGAGTCCCGAGGAACTCAATTGCTTTATTTCTAACTGAGACATAGCCGCTCGGGGAGTTAACGGTTTACCTTTCATAGTCGATATCAATCTAGTTTCTTCGTCGTTTAACGCTTTTATAACATCGGGCAATCTTTTTACCCACTCGCGGCTACGCTCGGTAGGCTCTAACATTTCTTGAGCGTATTGATGGCCAAATAATCTTTCGGCTAAAGTACGATTAAATCTTTCTACTATACCTTGAGCTCTATGATTGCCAACCTCGCCTTTCTGTACTGCGACGTTGCGAGTCCGCATCAAAGTATTAAATTCAGCCATAAATTCTGTACCGGGGTCTACTTTTATCGTGAGAGGCCAAGACAAGGGCGATCTTTTGTAAATCTTTTTTATCGCCTCTACAACTTGAGTACTCGTTTTATTCGTCAAGGGTTCAGCTTCTTTATATCGAGTGGCCACATCGACGATCGTCAACGCGTATTTATATCTTTTACGTTTAACTACGTCGTGAGGTAGATACAACAGATCCGCTTGATGCATTTCATTGGGTCGTCCTATAACCTTATTGAGACTCGTAGGTCTCGGTATAAAACTGGGGGGTGGTAAATATATTTGCCACATGGCTTGTTTTCTTAACCAATTTCTAACGTCTGGCTCGGGTACGTTGGCTTTTAACGATAATTTTTTTATGGCGCCTGCACCCTTCCAATATCCTCTAGGACTGTAAAATATTTTACTTAATTTTGTTTCCATTTTATTTTAACGACTTATTAAAAATGGTGAGTCTTTTAATTATGGGTGCTGGAGCTATAATAAGCGCTGTGGCATTTAGCGGAACGAGCTTCGCCTTTTCTAAGATAGGAAAAAGCGGTGCGGACGAAGAACGTAAACGACACGACCTCGCTTTAGAACAATTAACTCGAGCTAAACAAGAGTGGGTGGAACAAAGAACCAAAGTTCTGGATTATCTAAACGATCGACTACATAAAGAAGCCAGGGCTCAAAAAACATTTAAAAATGTAGATGAGGCGTTGAGACTATATAACGAAGTAACCAACGACGAGTTGAGATTACCTCGCGAACCTGTATTGTCGGACTTTTACGTACCCAGCGAAGATCAAAAAGATGGTGAAATTGCATTTATCTTAGGAGGCACTGCTGTTTTAGGTTATTTAGTTTATAAGTTTGTTTAAAAGTGTTTGCTTTTGTTTTAGGTTATTTAGTTTATAAGTTTGTTTAAAAGTTTTTTGCTTTTTATTTTTTTTGTTTCGTTAAGTAAAATGAACGCAATTTATGGAAGCAAACTGAATCCACACAGAAGTTTTAAAAATCCTAGAGCGTTGAAGGGGTTGAGGCAATCGATGGTTATTACTCATAATCCTAGTACCGCCGTCGGCTGGCAGTCTGTTGATCGTTGAATTTCCTATGTTGAGTCAAGACGATGTAGTCGTACCGGGTACTGTACGATTAGCTTTTAATATAGACTTAGAATCTGAAGGCACTGGCGAAGATGATGCAAGAACTCTATATTATAACGTCGCACGAAATTTAATTAGTGGCGTAAGAATCAAACTAGAAGGTAAAGATTTTGTAGCGTTTACGGATGCCGATGTATATAACGCGTATAAAGACTTGTGGCGACCAGCCAGCGCGAACGATGCGTATCGAGGACTCGAAGATAGCAACGTTACGAAACTCAGAATCGGCGCTAGCAGTGGGGTTGCTGATGCGAATGGTGGAAAAGACAAAGCGATTGCCAACGCCTACGGTAACCGATATTACATTCCTCTAGATTTTGAAATGCTTACGGATCATCAGCCTTTTAGTCCATCGACGCTCAAAGACAGACTAACTTATGAATTTACATTTAACGATCATGCGAGCGTAGTAAAATCTACCGATTCTAACGCGAAGTATAAAATTTCGGGGTTAGATCTCGAGTTTGAAACGGTGACTAATAAAACATTGGCCGATAGTATCAGACAAAAATATCGAGGTAAAACTCATTTTCTATACGAAAAAGTTCAAAGATATACGGTTTTAACGTTAAACAAGTCCGATACTACTTGGAACATTAATCTTAATCAAGCCATTAGAAGTCTCAAAGGTATACTTCTTTTATTTAAAGAATCGAGCGAAAAAGATCCTCGAATTTTTTATAATCCAAAGATCGAAAAAGTAGACGTTACGATAGAGGGTAAGCCGAATCAATTGTATAGTCAGGGCATGAAGCGTTATCAACACTGGGATGAGATTACCAAGTTTTTCGGCGACTCTAATACAGAATTTGGCGCCAGCGTGTGCAAAGACTTGGGCTTGCACGATATGTCTATAGGCTCCTACTTAAGCACTAGTTACGGTCTTTGGTTAGATACGAGGGTAACCGACGACAACAAAAGTCACGGTTCTGGCAGGAAAATAGGAGATGTAGGTGGCGGTATTTCTCTTCATTTAGAAAGAGAGGCTGAGTCATCTGGTTCTCTAAAATGTTACGTTTTCTTGGTGATGGATGGTCAGTTGGTGCTAGAAGATGGAAGATTTAGCGGTAGTTACTCTTAAAATAGTCTTTACTATTAAATAAACCGTACCCCTTAAAAGATTTAGTGGTAGTTACTCTTAAAATCCAAAAAGTAAACCATACTATTAAATATGTATAAAGCGTTTCCAAAAACACCACACTGCGCGCTAGTTTGCGGTAGGACTAATTCGGGCAAAACCAAATATATTTTAGATCTATTAGAAACTGAGTATAAAGATCACTTTGAAAATATCGTAGTTATTTGTCCTACGTTGAGTAACAACAAGACTTATCGCGAGAGACGTTGGTTGTGGTCAGATCCCGAGATATACCTATGCGATTTAGAGGTAGAAAAGGTGTCTCTCAACGAAGCTTTAGAATTTTATAGAGCTCGATTTAAAGGATCGCATGTTCTATTTTTGATAGACGATTGTAGCTCGGAACAAGACATAAAATATCGTAAGGCGGCGCTCGGGAAAAACACTTGCGTTTTAACGAAATTGGCGTTTAGCGGTAGGCATGACAATCACTACTGTTGGTTAATGACTCAAAAGTATAATTGCGTAATGACAGATTTTAGAGCTCAAACTGCATTTGTCGTATTGTTCTATTGCAAAGATAAAAATAGTTTCGATCAATGCCTAGATGAAAATGATGCGGTGCCTTTAGAAGAAAGATCGAGAATTAAAAAGATTTTAAGAGATGTGCCTTTTAGTAAATTATTGGTAAAAACTGATCCTCCAGTCTGTTGGCAGTTGATCTATAGATAACTGTTAGATAACTGTTAGATGATCTACAGATTATCTAGTCATCTATAAAATATGATCGAATATCTAGACCTATTATTAAAACTAGTAATAGCCATCAACTTATCTTTATTTTCTTACGATTATATTTCTTGTAGAAATAAGATTAAAAAATATAGTTCTATTTTAAATGAGCAAGTCGATAGAATCTCTAAGCACGTTATCTCAAGAACCTCAAGTAACAGTAGCTGCTACACCCACGACTGTAGCGATAACCCCAGAAGCAACTACGCCTAAAAATAGACTTTTAGGCGTAGTTGCTGGTGGTGATTCTAAAAAATATTTCGGTAAAGAATACTCCCTTAATGAAATAGAGAGCTTGACCGCGGAAAAACAAGAAAAGCTATATAAAAGATACGAAGCCAAGCTCGGTAAAGAAATGATAGTCAGTTTGGGGAGTTGCGTGTTGACCGTTTACGCAAAAGCTTTAGGCGCGACTTTGCCGCTGGCTTCGCCATTCGGTTATAAACTTTGTTTAGATTCTGAAGAAGCCCTTATCAACGACTTAGAAAAAGATTCCGTTATTTCTAGCAGCTTGTCCAGTTTACTTTGCGAAGTGCATTACAATTATGGGGTTTATTTATCTCCTTTGGTGGCTATGTTGATCACGACTAAACATTTACAGGTAGATAGTAGTAATAGTAGTATTACAAATAATAGTAGTATTACAAATAATAGTAGTATTACAAATAATAGTAGTATTACTATAAAAGATGAGTCTAGAAACGACAACGACGGATCAAGTAGCAGAGACTCCCCCGCCTCCCCAAGAGACTCCCCAACCCCCACAAGAGCCGGCTCAGCCTCCCCAAGAGCCGGCTCAGTCGACTCTATCAAGAGTCACAAAAAAAAAAGAGTAAAAGACCCTAAAAGAGTAGAGCAAGGTAAAAGACTGGCCGAAAGAAACAGAAAGATGAAAGAACAAATACAAAAAATGCAAAGTATAGAAGAAGAAGCTCCCCAGCAAACGCCAGCGCTAACGATGGCAGACATTCCGAGCTGGGGATACGCGATAGTTGGTTTGGTTGTTTTAGGAATTGGATATATCGCGTTTAAAAAGAGTAAACCTGTAGATTCGCAGCGAGAGGTGGGGGTAGGAGTTACGATCGCAACTTCAACCCCTAAAGTTGAAGAACTATTAGAAATGGAATAAAAAAAAATAAAATGTTTGTACAAGTAAAATGGATACGAAGAACGTTGCAAATACTCTTTATCACGGCGCTGTGTTGAGTTTGTTGACCGTAGGTTATACTATGTTGAGTACAAAACTTTTGAAAATTAAGCCCGCCGATTTAGGAAAGTTAGACGTAGAAGATACGGTTAAAATCACCGCTACGGTAGGTAGCGCTCTAGCTACTCAGACTTGGTTGGTGAGTCAAGGAGTAATTCCTCAGAATGTGGTAAATACTACGTAAAATATAAAATATACGACTTTATAAAATGGCTGAAGGTGGAGAATTTATACCTATGGATGACTTTGATCGAGAAGGCGAGCCCGACGTAGATCCTGCAGATGACGAGATTTACGATTTTAATTTTGACGATTTTGTTCCTATTGGTGAAGAAGAAGAAGAAACATCGTTTATGGGCGAAAGTATACTTACTCAATTTACGAGAAGGTTGGTAGAACAAAAAGTAGACAAGTTTTATAAAGTTATTTACGATAATACTGGATATAAACCAGATGTTGTAGAACCAAACTATTTTAACGTCGATAAAAACAATGGGCTTTATGTAAAATTTGAAGATAAATTGATTAGATTAACGAACAAAAAAAGTCCTGACAAATTTTTTAATTTAAAGACTATTCAAGGTAAAACTAACGTAAAATTTATCAGAGATGTAATTGGTATTTCTGATTATAAATCTAGTAAAACTCGAAAATATTGAGATGAGTGAACTTCCAAAAGCGGCCGATGATGTTGACGATATCGTAAAAAAGGTAGTTGTAGATGTATTGAGAAAAGAAGTAGATTTGACGAGACCTGATTTTACTGGATTACTAGATGAAATAGATATACTAATTGATACTGCAGATCAACGAGAAAACGAATTAGATGAACGAGCTAAAGAATTAGGTGACCTAGTAAATACATTAGAGGGACGAGTAGAAACATTAGATAGATCGCGAGAAGTATTAGTTAAACGAAGAACAGCATTAGATGAACGAAAAAAAGTATTA
Organism: Hippasteria phrygiana; assembly: GCA_037893225.1. Classification (NCBI taxonomy): domain Eukaryota; kingdom Metazoa; phylum Echinodermata; class Asteroidea; order Valvatida; family Goniasteridae; genus Hippasteria; species Hippasteria phrygiana. The sequence goes on from JAZGUH010000143.1 coordinate 819,919, forward strand.
GATGAACGAGCAACAGTAATTGCTAAAATTACAGGATTAAAAAACCTTAGAGAAATTGCTGGTGTAAACAAAGCGTTAGAAACTCTCAAAGGTGAGTTAGAATTAAATTTAGCTCAATTAAGAAGGCTAGATGATGAAATTAATCAAACCAAAGCTGAACTAACTGAAGCAACGAGCGAAGAAGAGAGACGAGAAATAACCAATCGATTAAAAGATCTAAATGATGAAAGATCCGCTAGAATGACAGCGACGCTTGAAAATGAACGAGGACTCAAAAGTCAAATCGCAAGAATCAAAGAAACGATTAATAAAATACTAGATGGTGATATCTCGCTAAGAGAAAAGATTAGAATTCTGTTTCGAGAACAGGGTGTGACGGTCGTAAGTATATTGGCCGCGTTTGCTTTAGCTATAAGTACGATCGTTGCTTCTTTGGTGGCGGCTATTGGTGGCGGCGCTGCAACAGCTGCTGCAGCGGTTCCGCCTAGTCCCGGAGGTAACGTGAAAGATTGGATAAGTAATCATTTAAAAAACTTGTCCAATTTGCTAAAAAAGCTGGGGGGCAAGTTATTAGCCGCTTTACCGGGTATTTTGGGCGGTATCGCGAGTTGGTTGTTTAATCTATTGAGCAAGAGTGTGGGCGTTATTGGTAGGTGTCGGTACTTTGATTCTTGTATACATGCAAACAAATTTAAAATAATATACGACTTTATAAAATGACCGCAGAATCCGTTTACCCTAAATTGCCCGTTGTCCCGAGTGAAACGAACGAGTCTTCAGTCTTTAGGTTAAATAAAATCGAACGAGTGCAAAAAGAGATAGCCAACGAGAGAGATAAGAGAGAACGGTTACACAAAAAGTATAATAAAATTATTACCTGTTTATCTAACGCAGAGACCGTTATAGAATGTCTCGGAGCCGTGTCTGGTACCATAGGCATAGCCAGCGTTGTTGGTATCATTAGTATACCTATAGGCGTAGTGTTAGAAGGATTAGCTATAGGATGCGTGGGTGTAAGTTTGGTATTAAAACGATTTAGTAAAAAGTTTAGAGGTAAAGCTAAGAAACACGATGAGATTAGAGTAGTAGCAGAAACAAAATTAAATACGATAAATGAATTAGTGTCTCAGGCCGTAGACGATGGCGATGTAAGTCACGAAGAATTTGCTTTGATTAACGATGAATTAAAAAAGTTTTATGGAATGAAAGAAGCTATTAGGACTCAAACTAAAGCGAGAGAAGAGTCTGTTTCTAATCAAAAAGAGATAGACGATGAGGTCGAAAAGAAAGTGGTCGAGCTTCTAGCGAAAGAAAAAAAAGATCTTATCGCAAAACTTACAACTTTAGATTAGAAATATGTAAAGAGTATGAGCATGATTCTAACGTGAGTATAGATGAGCCTCCTAGCTACACAAGTGCTCAAGAGAGTTTAGGGGCTAGGCCTAGCGCTCCTTGTGAAGAGTAGTTGTAATGTATAGTAGAGCGTAGCTATGTGAGTATAGTAGATTTATGTAAATACAAAAAATAACCCTCACCTCTACTAGAGAGATGAGGGTTATTTTTTTTTGGTTCCGAGAGTTGGCCGTTAAACTTCGTTAGATGTCATTCGCGAGAGTTAGCCATTCGCGATAATCTATCGAGACTAAATCTTTTAGATTGATAATAAAGCTATCGTCGTATTCGAGTTTTAACGTAGTATAATTAAGAAAATCTCTGTCTTCCTCATCTTGGTTGGTATAATAAAGATAATCTATGAGATCGTCATCTTCCGTAATGTCTAGACTCACATCTTCGCAGTGAATACAAAAAGAAAAATTATCGTTTTCTTTTATCTCTTTCTTATATCTTTCTCTTTCGACTACATCGTCGTAACACTTTAATAGATTAAGAAACGTACCTCTCTCGTAGCATAGGTAGACCAGTTCTAATAACGATTTTGAATCTACGTGAATATAATATTCGCGACCCGTATCTCTCGTATAAAAGCAACTTTCGCAATCGTGCGTTATAAATTGAGTAGTTTTAAATGCAGAAAGAATTTTCTCTAAAAGTGGATGTGTCCGAATCAAAGGTTTAATTTCCATCTTTTATAATGGCGATATAATATTTTTTGCCTTGCGACAAATCATTTTTTTTGCCTTGTTATTTTGGGGTAACCGGGGCGCCCCGGCGATTTAGTACGCTTGTGGGATATGGAAAACACTTTTCATTTTCTTGATTTTGTGAAAATTTTGGGTGATTTGTGGGCGATTTTTAGACTATTTTGGTTTTTTTTAATTTGATGTATGTACCCACAGCAAAATTGGGGAAGAAAGTGAAAAAATCGGATTTGTCGCAGAATCGGCAATTCCCTTACTACTGTACTGAACCCATCAAAATTAGACAAAACCTGCTGTTGGAGTTTGGAAGGCTTAGGGTAGTTAGGGTTAATACAAACCATAGACCCTAACACGACCCCAACACACTTCAGATTTTGTGGATTTTTCATTTTCGGACAATCTCACCCCTGTACAGTGCAGTGCACATTCAGCATAGTTAGCACTGAGAGCCTAACTTTCAAACCCGGAATGCACAGACCGGTGTTATTTTTCGTCAATTTGGAATTTGTCTATCATCACAGCACTTTCCAAAATAAGAACACCTCCACTTTCCTTGCAATATGTTTTTTTGGATAATGGAATTGGCGAATCTGGTCTTGCCCATTCTTAATATGAGTCTAAGACTTATCAGACATTAGAAAATGTATGCTATCATTTGGGTTCGAGTCTGGTTTGGATGCCAGGGCTCCATGAAGTTGACTGGAGCCTATTGTCCTAGTTTTGAACACAATACTTTTTGCTTCGGACCAAGACTTGACCAAACTACAATACTGAGTCTAAGCAGCAACTTTACCTTGGCATCTTTGACGATAATCCTGGCTATTTCCTCTGGTTGATAAAGACCGGACGTCTCTGATACAAGAATGGTCTCTCTGGGCTGTAACATAAAATACGATATAATTCCCGAACCTTCTGCACCTGAGAGAAATTTCATCTGCTAAATAAATCATTTGTTTCATTATTTCCTTGCATCCGGCTGTTATTGATGGGGTGCTGGTATCCGGGCTGTGCAGCAAAGCATAAACACAAAAAATAGGCACGACACTGAATTGAGTGTTGTGTTGGGCGGTTGCAGAATTTCTGTGGGCGGTTGCAGAATTTCTGTAGCCGGTTCCAGTTCTCTAAAAAGAACCGGTTCAGAGTCGGAACCGGCTCCCGGAAAATTCAATGAAAAACATAAGCCCTTGCAATTGCATGTAAAGTAAACGGTGTCACCTTGTGAGGTCCGTGCTCCGTGGATTTCGACCTGCAATACAATGTACATGTTATTCCACTATATATTTGGTTTCAAATGTGTGTCCTTTTCCTGTCAAACTATGGAGATTGTGTTATTAAAAGCAAACTTAGCGTTTATTACTTTATTTTCTGTTCTTTGCCTATGACTATTTATCGCGACGACCGCCCACCGTGTAGAATAGAATGACTCACTGCACACCTACATTACCCATTACTGTCAAAATTACTGTCATAGACTTTGTGCACGAGGTCCAAGTGATGGCCGGATATGGAACTCTTTCCGGCTGTTCCGCACTGCGCCGCGATATTTTGTTACTAATTGGAATTTTCAAATGTTGGCAGCTATGGATAGAACCGGTGAACCGCTGTAACCGCCCAATACTAATTGTGTGGTCTTATTCATTGCAATTGGAACCCCCCCCCCCCCCCCCTTTCGTGTAAATGAAAGCTTAATTTGAAAATGCTCCATCTATTTATTACACTCCCATTCAATAACAATATAGTAGAAACATGAGCAAGTGCAGGAATGTGCCTGTAGACATCAACTGTCCAGGTGGTCTTTTTCAAACCGCAGCTATGGCCGTCATCCATATTCAAGAGATTAATGGTACAGCTCTCGTTTCTCTTTCCAGCAAAAAAAACCACCAACAAATTTCCTTCAAGGATGGATAAATTTGACAAGAAGCAACAATGTACTTACCATGTTAATCTTATCTTCTGCCAGCATGGGAGTGTCTGTATCTGGTGGGAAGTTGATAGTGACGTAGATATTGTATGGCTTAATCTGCAGGAAAAAAATGATTCACAAAGCTTTAGTGGCACGTTAAAGTAAAGAATACGCATACAGCTCTACGTCTAGACTTGAGATCAAGAGCTTGTTTGTTTCACAGTGATCCGGAGCGTCGAAAGCTGCTCCAGATACATTTTTAGGGATCCTGCTCGCGAGGTGGGTTCGCAAGATCCAAGATGGCGACATGTGAGACGGACAGAGAGAAAAAGTGAGTATTTTTTTGTAGATTTGAAGCATTTAATGAGCTTTTGTGACAGTATTTAGTCAATTCCTTTACAGTGTATTTTTGTTAATAGAGCTATACATGTACGATGTATTTTATACGTTTTCTGGAAATACTCGATAGTTTATCACAAAAATAACCCGTCTGCTTACAAAATCTGAAGCAGACGACATTAGTCGCGCAGTACAAATTCTCCCAGCATGCAACATCTAGCAAGAGAGCGCCCTAAAGGATTCAAGATCGTGTTTGTTTTCGTCCGGCTCTAAATCACCTGATCTGTGTGAAACAAACAGGCCCATAGTTTGGAAATTTACCGTGCTGAACTGTTAAAGACATTAACATACTATCAGGAATAAATACATGATGAATACAAACTGAAACAATTAGGGGGGAGGTGAGTTGGTCTAACCAACAGTGGAAGTTATCAAATGATCGAGAAGAGTAATGCTCATGCACACCTCGAGTTGAAAAATGTGTGATAGCATTGCAGTGTGAGCGGTGGCAGCTTTTTGGGTGTTATCACTTTTTATTTTATTTTTCAAAATGGCAGCCAATATGCTTGTTACCGGATGAATTATATGTGTAAACAAGCATTTTGGCGGCCAATTAAACAAAAAAAGTGAACACCCAAAAAGCTGCCACCGCTGCAATGCTATCACATATTTTCCAACTACAGGGGTGCATATATACCTTGCCAAAAATCACCATGAGCATTATTCCCCTCATTTGATACCGACCAACCCCCAGGCTGATGGTCTAGTTGAAGAACTATCCTATATTTAGATCTGGGCCCAGGAAAACTGTAAGGGTGGTAGGGTTAATGGCAATTCAAAATGTCGCCAACCGTACCACCTACATGTACCTCTCATCGTAACCCTTTACCTAGACTGGCTTTTAGCCTTGAATTGGGTGATTTCAATAAAAACAAAAAACAAACATGAGCTTCATGACCAACTTGTAATTACCTCCATCTGTAGCGTCTCTGCTAGTCCCCTCAGTGCAAACTTACTGCTGCCGTATGCTGTGTAACCGTACACCCCAAGCTGGCCCGCTTGGGACGAGACAAAGACAATTCGGCCGCATCTACGCTGCTTCATGTAAGGAAGCACTGCACGGGTGGGAAACACAGACCCTATGTAGTTAGCATCCATGATTCGCTGAGAAACCAAAACAAGGCAAGTGCGTTAGTTTTAAGGTGAAAATGGTTAAGGCCATATTTACAATTTCATCAAGACTTGACTAGTTTCCTAATAGAACCAGCAGCCGATTTCACGAAACCTTGCGCACTTGCGTAACTCTACTTATGCCACAATTCATTGCGTAAGTTGATCAACATCTTTGACATTATAAAAATCGATTTCACAAAAGGTATTCAGTGTGTAAGTCGCTGACTTGCGCCACAAATTATTGCGCCACTCGTTTTAGGTGGCTTAAGTTGTCCGCACAAACACCAAGCGTGAGCATCGTAGAGCCGTTAGTTGCTCAAATTTACTAGATTATTTCAGAGAGTAATGAAATGATCATCCACTACAGGTTTACCTGTAAGATATTTCTAAAAGTTACCACCAATTTCTTTTTCAGAGCGAAGTTTCAAAAGTGAAAAGTTCAAAAATGGCGCCCCACAGTTCCATTTTATGACTGTTCCATGTATTTTTATTATTGTACTAAAACAGTCATCGTAAAAGTGGCATTCAGCCTTGTCCACGATGTATAAAACATTGCGCAGCTACGCACTGTTTCGTGAAATGGATCGCAAGGATGTAGCGCAGCTGCGCAACATTTTTATAGCGCAAGTCCTACGCCAAGTTGCGCATGGTTTCGTGAAATCAGCTGCTGCACCCGATTTCACAAAACTTATACCGTGGCTTACGACATACCTTAGGACTTAATATGTCACCACCACTGCTGTAAAATCTGTTGTGAACCAATTTACGATACAGCGTACAAGTGGAAACAGCCACACATGACATTCTAAATCTTGGACAAACAAAACTTTCAAACACAGAGATGCCACAGGGTCTGCTTGAAAAAACCTGAACTTTATTACATTGTGACAAATAGCAGCGAAGCACGCGACCGAGTGTACCGAGCGGAGCGCGTAACGACCGGGGTTCTAGCTCTTGAATTTTAGCTTTTTAGGCCTTTCAGATGGCTCTATATACTGTCAACCATTCCATATAATGAATGTCACCCTGTTTTACGACAAAAGAAAATGCAAAGAAACAATAGACATAAACAATCTCAGCTTATACATGTAGCCTTAGCCTAAACATGAAGTACATTTATTTCCAATTATCAAGTAAACTGTTGATTCATTAATCACAGTTGCATTAAGAAAAAGGTACGATTGCTAATTATTACACTTCAGTGTCAATCTTGTCGATGCATGTGCAGGAATGGGGCATTCATAAAGCCAAGCGCAAGGTCCAATGTATCACTGCATTGTATGCCACAGAAGAAATTTGATAATAATTATATGTATGCCTAGCCCAGGTTGGACGTCCTTATTTCATTGCATTCCGTAGTAGTGCAATGTAATGGAGATACTGTAGGAGTCCAACCTGGGCTATATGTATGCCTAACGTTACCTAGTAGTAGCTAATGCCGGCTCTGCAACTGCCATAGTCCTCATAGCAACAGCTTGGAAAATAATTGGCAACTACTGAGCATTTTCCTTGCCGCTCTGTTCTTCTTGTGGACCTCTTTGTTTGCGTGAACCTTAACTTGACGATCCATAATTTATTTGTTTTGTACACCATGTGCAAGACGCAAGTCCACCCTGGTCAAGTTTTCGAAGGTACCTCCATGGTGTGACAGAAAGTCACTGTTGTAATCCTTTTCCTGAAGCCACGTCCAATTCCACTTATTTGTCACCTTTGATTCTATGGCCTTTAAACTGTCAGTTCTTTCTAAAACATTAAATTTTTACATAATTATTTTGCCCGAATTTCTTACGTTACGTGTAAGATTTATTTAGACTCGCGAAAACGTGCACAAATCCTTGACAACACCTTGTGCACGACGATGAAGTGGTTGGTTCCTGGCGTGTTATGCACATTTTTTGTATTCATATATCACCGCGATCGGGAACCACCGACAACTGAAATGATAGCCTTGATTTCCAGGCTGTATGATAGGTTTGCTTAGCACACAACCCGCCTGCATGCGGTGCAGCAAGCACACACGACTCGCACGACTCGCACGAGGCGTGTTCAGACCATACTGCCTGCGTGCAGGGTACGTGGGCTTTCGACTCGTATGAGCTTCGCATGCGCTTTGGCTGGCTGCTGGAAGGCCGGCCGAGTTAGAGCGCTAGTGCATGCAGTGGCGTATCGCATGCGGGCTCGGCAATAAAGCCTCGTTTTTAAGGCTACTGAAGGGACAGCGTTGCATGCCGTGCGCGACACTTATTGAACTCGAGACACGAGCGAGGTGAAAATCAATGCATTTACCCCGTTTCTTCTTTTCTTTTCTGGTCTTTTTTTTTTAGGACGGCCGGAAAAAAAGGCTGGATTTCGGGGGAGATTACTCAATTTGTTTCAGTTTTTTTCCCTTTTTTTTTTAATGGACAGCCGAAAAAACAAAAAACGGAATTTTTTGGGTTTTGTAAAAAAAACACGGAAATCCGGATAAAACCGGAAAAGTGGCATCTCTGCAAACACGTGCAAGTGCCAGCATATGCGTCTTGTTCGTTAAAACAATATGCAAATGCCAAAAAACGTGCAAATTAGGGCTGTCCTGAATATACCGAATATTCGAATACATTTCGGTCCTGGGTATGACTTTAAACTGCATCCCGGAGTTCAACTGGCCCGGTTGATAGCACTCCGTTGAATGGGCCCCTGCCAGGGTTATGGCGAAGCTCTGGGCAGCAGCAGAGCAGATTGTTCTTGTGGGCACCGATGACTTAACTGTTTACCCTCCTACAGAACGCAGATGCCTGGCGCGAATTGTAGACGTCACAAGCAGCGACAGGGATCAACCAGCTCGAGTTAGGAGAGTACTGCGACTGTGGCACGGGGCAGCAGCCGTGATTAAGCTGGCCAGCCGGATGACTTTCCAGACATGATGGGGGATACACACTGGTTATCCAGTTGTGGACTCTCTTCACTGCGCTCCACGTCTCCCCTGTCCCAAGGAGACGGAGTACCTAGGGGCACCACCCACCCTAATCAGCATGAATAGTTATTATAACACCAGGGTTTATAGAGTCCTTGCTTTCTCTCACCCTGTATGTAGTACCGCATCATGACCAGTTAACCTGCGACCTGATTGTATGACGTCTGTCTCCTCAAGCCCTCCTCGGGACGGTGTCAGACCGATTCCGGGCACTACATCGGGGCACAAACTTGATATGCGCTAGTCTCTCCGAATCGCCACCTGGAACGTCCTCACCATGTGCCACCCAGGCTATCCAGAAGCTGTCGCGAGCGAGTTAGCACGATACCGGATTGACATTGCTGGAGTCACTGAAGCACGCATTCCAGGCAGTGGATCTGCCTCTATCAATGAATATACCATGTACCACTCTAGTGGTAACAACCAAAGACAGGGCGTTGCTCTGTTTCTTCACTCCAAAGTTGCACACTCACTGACTGCCTGGAAGCCAGTCTCAAGCCGTATCTTACAGGTACGTCTGTGCCACCATCATGGTCATCTTACAATTTGTGTAGTTTATGCACCGACGGAGGACGCCACCATCCCTGATAAAGATGCCTTTTACAATCAACTGGAGCCTTTAATACTCTCCACCCCACCTCACGACCAGTTACTCGTCATTGGAGATTTCAATGCTGTGTGTGGAGTCGACCGCTTGGGTTATGAGGATGTGGTCAAGAAATACGGCTCCGGTCACCGTCTCAATGACAACTCAACTCGCCTTCTCGGGATGTGTTCGCTTGCCAATCTGGCTGTTGTTGGCTCCACCGTCGGATATCCAAACCGCAAAGCCGGAGACTAGACATTAAGGTACTTCAAAAGGATACTAAAATCCATACTCAGTACAACATCACAGTCAGTAATAAATTCCAGACACTTTAGTCCCTCCCAGATGACCCGGAATCCGCCTGGCTCTCTGTTAAGTCAGCTATCATCTCAGCAGCCACGGAGACAGTCGGTTTCTGTAGGCAGCGAAGACGTCCCTGGCTCACCACTTCTACGCTGAACATCTTGGACAGGAAGCGCACTGCCCGCCTCCAAGGCAATAAACAGGAATGGCAACGGCTCATGGGGGTCTTTAAAGCCAAGGCTAAGAACGACTTAGAAGGTTATTATAATAGCCTGGCGGATGATGCCGAAGAGGGGCTCACCACAAATAATCTCCACTCAACCTACCGTGCAATCAAGTCTATGCGAGGCACTCCGCAGTCAAGGCATATTATTCCACCTATCTCCAAGTCAGATGGCACTGCCTGCAAGTCAACGGAGGAGGCATTGGGTCGTTGGCGTGAACACTACAAAGCCATTCTAAATCATGCTCCTGCAACTACCTGCCCTGATTTGGATGCTGCAGCAGCCACCACCTCCCCAGCTTCAAATATCTCTTCAGATGCACCCTCACTTTTCGAGGTACGCCAGGCCATTAGGAAACTCAAGAATGGTTGGGCTGCGGGTAGAGTGCCATCCGAATGGAGGGATGGCCTTATCGTCTCCCTCTACAAGGGAAAGGGACCCCGCAATCAATGCGGTAGCTATCGACCGATCACTCTTTTGTCAGTACCCGGAAAGGTGTTTTGCCATATATTACTCTCCTGTATACAACCACTGCTCAACTCCCAACGGCGCTTCACGAAGGGCCGCTCAACCATGGATGCCGTGCTTGCTCTACGGTTTCTCTCGGAACTCCATCGTGGATTCACAAGACCTCATAATGTGGCCTATATTGACATCAAGGCTGTCTACTTTTGATTCCGTAGACAGGAGTGCTCTGTGGAAGGCTCTGGCGGCTTCCGGAACACCCCCTTTTCTACTCGACCTTATCAAGGATCTCCACAACGGCACTACTTCAAAAGTCTGGCTTGGCAGTGAAGTGTCTGAAGCCTTCTCAACATCTTCAGGTGTTCGTCAGGGATGCATCCTTGCTCCTACACTCTTCTGTCGGGCCATTGACTGGATTCTTGATAGGTGCCAGGGTGACCTAGGAACAGTAGTTGGCAATGTGCTCTTCATGGACCTGGATTATGCAGATGACGCGGCTCTTTTCACAGATGACCCTAACCTGTGGTCACCCAAGCTCAAAAGGTTTGAGTAAGAGGTGATCAGGACCACCCCCCGCTTCCACCACTGCGGCAGGGCAGGCAGTTGAAGCAGTGGAGAATTTTACATATCTTGGATGTGACATTCATTCTGATGGATATTCCTCACACGATATCCATCGCCGAATTGGTTTGGCTTCCTCTACCATGGGCCAGCTGGTTCGTGTCTGGAGAAACAAACGCCTCACTCTTCGAACCAAAACCCGGATCTATACCACCTGTATCCTGCCGATCCTTCTATATGGATCTGAGACATGGACGTTTCTTATTAAGAAGGATGGACGTAGACTCCAAGCTTTCCACATGCGTTGCCAACGCCGCATACTTGGGGTGAGATGGTCTGATTTTATCACAAACAAGGCCATCTCACAGAAAACCAGGCTGGAGGACATTCGCTCCATCATATTATCACGGCGTCATTCCATCTTTGGGCACATTCGTCGACTCCCTAGCAACACCCCAGCACATGCTGCCCTCAAGTTGGCCGTTGATGTATCTGCAGGAGCCAATCCTGGTTGGTCACGACCACACGGCCAACTCCAAAATATCTGGGTGCGACAGCTTGAGGCCGATTATGCTCTGTCAGCCCCTGACCTGTGGCACATCTCGACTGACCGATTGGTGTGGGTAGCTCAACGTCCCTTAGCTGGATTTGGAGATTGATGATGATGATGATGATGAGTTCGAATATTTGAAAAGATATATGCACGTACAGATACGACTCTGATGCTATTTTAATAGAAAAGTTACGGCGCTTAGCAGTGTCAAATGCCGCATTTTTGTCAATCGCAACTTTTTGTGGACGGAGGTTTATTGTTCTTGTCCGTAAAACCCTTGATACAACAGGGGCATGCAAAAAATGCCGTTTGAATGGTCCATAATATCAATCGCCCTGCATGCTTTTACGTGCAATGTTCTTTTTACCGGTGCGGCATGCACTGAAAAACTTGATTGCCGAGTATCGAATATTCGGTCATACCCAGTTTTGAATATTCGGTCAAACCCAGTTTTGAATATTCGAATACTAAACTATTCAAAAATGAACAGCCCTAATGCAAATGTGGACCGTAAATTCATATGCACGTAGACACACTGAGAAAAGTTGCCTCAGACAAATAGAAGAAAACTCTAGTCAAAGGTTAAAGTGCAGCATACACCGAGTGCTTGTGTACATGTATGCAGAGCGCTGTTATATGCTATATTGGGCATGCTGCCAGGGGCGACGCAACACTTTTGAAAGTGGGGGGGCCAAAGCAGCGCCGGTGCTTTGTTTTTCTTTATGCGGAACTGCTAAAAGTGGGGGGGGGGGGCGCCAATGACCCCCCTGCCCCCCCCCCCCCCCCCCCCCTCCCTTCCCTGTTCCGCCGCCAGTGCATGCTGCACGTGGGAAAAGTTGTCCAAAAATGGTTATTTGAAATGGTTCTCCAGTCATAAACCCCAAAATGCAAACCATGATCCAATCATGGCCATGCCTAGGGCAGCTTTAAAGCAGTCTGTGTGAAGGAATGGGCTCTAGTCATTTAAAATAACTCCATGGCGGAAACATACCCTAAAGTCTGCGATGTCTGTATCTTCAAAGGAGACAGTTCTAGACATCCCAGCTGAGTTAACCAGCATGTCACATGGCCCAAGCTCATCTGCGGACTGACAAACAATAAAATGTGGCATTGCCTGTCTTGAATGAATTTGTGCTGGGTCATGTGAAGTCTACACATAATGTGACTTTGCGGTACCTAACAGGTACATTGAAATCAGAGCAACGTAAAGCCATCCATTAGTGATATTTTTGCCATTTGCGCTAATAAACTTGGTTGCCACGGTAATTTGGAGCTGGATGGGAATTTCCCGTTGTTTTTCCCCAAAAAGGTTTTTCTGTGGGTTTTTCACTCCAACCTGTAAATCAACAATAATAAGCAATAATCTGGAATAATCTGACTGAACAAATGAGAACTATGAACTCCTTTAACATTTAAATCGGAGCTATGTAAAGTGATATCAGTAATATTTCTGACATTTACGCTGATCTGCGGAGTTATAAACTTGGTTGCCACAATACTTTGGAGCCGGATAAGAATTTCCCCTTGTTTTTCCCCAAAAGGTTTTTTTCGCGGGTTTTTCATCCATCCCGTAAATCAGCAATAGACTTCTACTGGAGAGTTGAAAAGATAACCGTAAATAGATTTATTTGAGTAAATCTTCTTGTATTTGTATAAATATTTTGTATGTGTGTAAATATTAAATTTTAACTAAAAGTATGCAGGGCCCCCAATGGAAACCATTTTTATACTGTTTGGGCACACCCTGGCTAAAGAAATATAATAAATAAATATAAAGCCTTATACTAGAAGGTGAATTAACTTAACTGTATATAGATTTATTTGTGTAAATATTCTCGTATAGATGTGTAAATATTCATTGTTAATTCAAAATGTATGTAGGGCCCCAATAGAAACAAATTTTTAAACTGTTTGGGCACACCCTGGGTAAAAAAATGTAATAAATAGGTATATAAGCACATCTCCACTATTCACTGGTAATGGCATCAAGTAGACTCCTGTATATGACCTGTGCATGACCAACAGAGGGCAGCACATCATTGTGGCGACACATATATTAGCGCTGGTTTAAAGGGCACAGCTTTATCCTCCATTTACATTCAATAATTGGTGGGCTCTGTAGCACTGATGTACATGTACATGTAAACCTATTTGGGTATAAGATTATTAGTACCTGTGTTTTACAAATATCCCTTTCTCCTTTGCTCTGCAATACACCAACCTTTTTGATGGCATCTTCAACTGCTGAATATTCTTGACTGACATCTACAGAGATACAAAGGATTTTCTGCAATGAACAAATAAAGATGTCACAAATTAGTAAAAACAAAAAAACAACCCAGAATCAGTAGTTTTGTAGTTTAAACAAAAGCTAATTTGTGACCCGCTCTACAAAAATGAGTCGGATGTGCTAAAAATATATTTTTAAGCTTTATAGTTAGTCTGAAAGAACACGAAATAAGCATTCATTTCATATATGGCACAACTCTGTAATATAATGCATTGTTTTGTTTTCTATTTTTTTTCAGTGTGCGATTTCTTAACATTAACCCCTTGACCTCAAAAATCATATGGGGGGCACTGGGGTGCCAGGCCGGCTTGCGCAGCTAAGCGAAATGGAAACAAGAGGTTTGTGCAACCAAGCATAACGTACACAATACCCCCAATAATGGATTGAACTGCAGAGATTGGCACAAATAGAAGTCAACCAGCCAGATGGCAATTTTCAATCTGCACGTATTTGTGTCAACCGGTGGCAAGGGGTAAAACCACCCCATACGTTAAAGTGTAATGCACGACATCCGACTCATTTTAGCAGAGCGGGTCACATTTTATTGCATTCAGGTCATTTCAATAAGCCAGTTCGGTATCTCGAAGGTCGAAGGTTATTCGGGATAAAATTGCTTAAGTAGTGTCACGCCCATTCTGATTAAATTTAACACGTGCGACCACTGCACGTTAGTTAATATCCGGAATGACTCGACCTATGTTATTATGCACATGCGCAGTTGAAATACCGAACTCAGGCTTCAATATTGGAAAGGAGTTTGTAAACAGCAAGTTTATTCATTAACTCAAGCAGGTATTGCACAATCACCTATTGGTGGGATAGGAAGCAAAACAAAATATACATGATACTTAAAGGGGGAGGTGAGTTGGTCTCACCGACGGTGCAAGTTACCCTACCTGGGTCTATTGGTCTGAAATTTGGGATAATTTCTGTGGTACCGGTATCTATTGAAGATGTATCCTCTATTTAGATCTGGACCCTGGAAAACCGTAAGAGGGGTAGGGTTGGCAACCTAAAATGTGGCCAATCCCACCACCTCTGTTGTAGCCCTTTAACTAGAATGGCTTTTATAGCATTGTATTGGGTGATGACTAATTCCTTATATATATTTGTGGTTGCTAGTATAACTATTAAAGCAGAGAGCCTGGAATACAAACAAAGGACAGAAGAGAAGAAAGATTTGTTCGTGTTTAAACAACCCTAACCCCATCCATCTTTTTTCCTACATAGTACATGTATTACCTGAATCCTCCAATATCCTCCGATTCCAAACTCCTCCAATGTTTGTTACTGGGGACCACTGCGGGAATCGTGCAAAATCTTCCAGCGGGTTTTGGATAAACACCCCGTCCAAAATCATCCAGCACCAGATTGGCCCCGATGACCTGGATCCTCCATTTTCCTCCAGAGGGGAAAATCCTCTAATTCCCTCAATCCTGCAAAATCCTTCAATGCTTCAACTTCCAAAGACCCCCAAATCCTTGAAATCCATATTGCCTTGCAATTTGGAGGAATCCTTCAAATTCCTCCAAATTGCAAGGCAATATGGATTTCAAGGATTTGGATGATAAACCATCTGTGAATTTTACGCTACCTGTCTATCTTTATCCTTGATATACTGCTGTAGGTCTTCTTTGGCTTGCTGTAGCCTTGTCTGGAGAAAGAAAAAGAAAAAAAGGAAGTGGTAATACAACAAGTGCCACTGCAGCACAACTCTATGAATGTACACTAATTTGACAAGTGCCATGTGAGGCACGACCAGTGGATCGTGCTGCACTATCACACACTATTGTACGCGCAAGCATTGTCGATCACACAAACATCGGCCGATTAGGCAGGGCAGATTTTGCACAATCTACCATGCAGCAGCGTAGTCAGGGCTGTCCCCATTGGGGGGCGAATGGGGGGGGGGGGGGGGGGGGGGGGGGGCTGGTTGGTACAGTGGGGAGGCACTCAACACAGTGGTTTTTCTTTATAATACTATTATTTTCTGCGTTTGCAAAATGTTCAGTGGGGGGGGGCGACTGGGAGGGGGGGCGACTGGGAGAGGGGTGGCGACTGGGAGAGGGGGCCGACGATTTTTAATGGGGGGGTGCATGGGTCCCCCCTAAGCTACGCCACTGCGATCTATCGATTGCGCAGGGCAAACATTGGGCATTCAGTAGATGGTGAAGGAACAGCTTTCCGATCGACCAAAAGCACAAGACCGTACTTGCGCAATCAGATCATGCAGAAATGGGTTCACAATCCGCCGAATACGCAATTTTGCTGTGTGTGTGATCAGAGTGCTACATTATCGTCCGATGCTTGTGCTTACGATAGATTGGGAGATCGTGATCACGCAGATCCACTGATCGCGCCCAACAGCCCACTGTACATGTAGAAGTAGAAGCTGTGATGAAAAGGATGTGCGCAAGTTTAAAGTGATGACAACTGCTTTTCGCATACATCCTTACTTGATTTCTGGCTAGAATCGTGATGCTTGCTCCTTGCTTCAACACCTCAGCAGCTACTGCCTTACCAATGCCACTGGACCCTCCCGTTATCTGTAAACCAATCATCAAACTGGGCATAAATGATTACAACAGTATTCAGCGTATCCCTGTATGTTCCCTCTGGTGAGGTGTCAATGGATCGTTAACCTATAACCCTGCTGAGTGTTATTACTATTCAACACATGTATATGTACATGTACATGTACATGTACATGTATATGTACATGTACAGCGTACGTGTATTAAGTTTATGTACCATACACTCACAATCAAGGGTTTTGGTGTCCTTAGCCCATTTCACACGGGCACCGGAAACACACATTTGCGATGATTGGTGCCAGGTGTCTTGCTCAAGGATGCCTGTGATTTCATCGCAGGCTTTCTCACGACACAACATAGTCTGGTAGCGAATCTACCTCATTTTGCAGTGTTTGCATGCATGGGTTTATGTGAGTTTGTATAGCTATTCAAACCGTGGACCTTTAACAAAGAGGACAATAGGGTCCACGATTGTGTCAAGGTCCACGATTGAAAATCGTGTACAAAACATATGGGAGGCCTTCCGAAAAAGTTAAAGTATAAACAAAAGAGGAACAATGGGACGTCCGCGATTGCCGGTGTTTACACACTTGTGTGTACAAGTGTATAATGTATCGCTGGTACTGCGATATTCTTTGAACGATGAAATTTATGAGGTACCAGTGATTTTCCCACACTGCAAAAAATTATGTTTTTCCCCTTAACCCTAACCATCCTGAATCCTCCGATTTTAATATGATTTTCCACACACCCTAGGGAGTTTAAACATGTTAAAAACAAACAAACAATCACTGTATTTTAGTTTTAACGGATTTTGGACGTGACAAAGCCTTGCCAATGCAAACTGCCATACAAATGTGTGGGAATTCCAGTGCCAGTCAGCATTTCCAGGAGAATTAAAAACACTCAAATCACAACGGAAAATTGTGTACTTTTCACAGTGGGGCATTTGGGGGTAAAAGGGGGATGCTGGATTTTTTTAGTTTAGGACCAAAGACAGTATAGGGGTAATTTTGCCCAGAAGTTGTTTTAGATTTTGGAAAAAAATTTCACTTTATTAAAAAGTGTATAAACCCTAACCCTGCTAAAATGCAACAGAATGCACTAATGGTAAAAAGTTGTTGCATTTAGCAGTCAAGGCATGTCTCCTGGTCTGATGCATTCTGTTGTATTTAGTATTATACGTATACATGTGTAAGCCTCCAGCAACAAGGCTGGTACAGATTAGTTTACTGCACAGTGCAACATTACATTTGCCAGGGTTCTTCAGTTGTTGCATTCTGTTGCATTTGGCAGGGTGCTCAGAGAATACATGTACCTCGTGGGGGATAGGGTTAATGATAAGTTCATTCTGTTATAGCAGAACACAAGGAAGTTTCGTTATAGCTAAACATATTCAGCCAGAGTTGATTACAGATATCACAACAATGGTTTGTATTAAAACAAGTAGTATAGGAGATGCCGATTCAGCGACAAATCCCTTCTCCTCTCTCCCCTCCCCCTCCCCCTACCTTCTCCTCTCTCTCCCCCTCTCCCCTTCTCTCTCCCGGTCAAATTTAGAAACTATTTTTTTTCTAAATTGTGTCGTATACCTATCCAGCAGATTTTCAAAAATATTTAAATTTGGAATATATATTTTTTTCTAAATTGTGTCGTATAACTATTCACTAGTTGCGTAAATTACAGCAGATTTTCGATAATCAAGTTGTTCTATAAATTCTCTCCCTTCTCTCTCCAAAAATTTATTATTTCATTTTTACATAAGCCAAAAAAAAAATATAAAAATTTGTCTGCAGTTTTAGCCAAGCGTGAAATTAAAAAACCACTTGATCCAAAAGTCCATTCAATCATACCAGCACACATGCGTAAACAAGAGATCTGTACACAATTGAGCCGAGGCCATATAACAATACATGCATACCAATGGGCCACGAAAAAAAGTGTTTTTCTTAAAATCACTACGCGTGAAATTATTACCTGTCCCACTATACAGACATTGTTGACTCACCGTTTTGGGAATGGACTGTACTCATTCACATTCCATTTCCCTCACAGGTGAAATAATATAATCTATATCCCCATTGCAACACAGTTTCAAGCCAGCTATCAAAATCTGTGTCTCTCACGGATGTACAGGAAGATTTTGTTGATGTTGATGGTGGTCTATCTTGCGGATGCCTCTTATCGATAAAAGTGTAGTCTTGGCACTCGTTGGAGACAACTCAAACACACCGTCTTGCGCGCAGATGGAGACGGACTTGGACAACCGATATCCGCAATCATCTACGTTGAGAAACCTGACAAGACGTGTGTTGTGCTTTGTAAGTTGCGTATACGACAGTCCACACACAATCAGCCGAGGGAACTTTTTAATTAGAAGTGCGAATGTCATGTACCGAATGGCAGTGATATAAGGCACGGCAAGTTCTTCAAGAAACCACCACTTGTAGTTGTCCAGTGGGGCAAGTTTTCTAGCTCTCAGGTATAACAGTCCGCGGCTAAACTTGATTATTAAATCAATATTTTGAACAAAATCTTCCTGGTCGCATACGTTCACGAGTTCCGTTTTAATGTCAGACAATAAAATGTTAGAAACGTCTGTATTAAATCTGCAGATAGACACTTTCCACGTGTAGTCCTGTGAGTGATGCAGTTCTTTGTATTCTCTTAATTTGAAATGTATCTGTGGGACGATATGCTGCTCAACGATTGACTTGTCAGACTGTCGTACTTTTCGCTTTGGCCCCTGTTTTGGCAATGTGTCCAACAAATCAGACAGTTATCTCAACTTGCGAGTAAAATTGTCTTTCTCCACAGTATCGGTAAAGATGGTGTCTAACGCTTGTACAATTTTATCCGATCCAAAGCTCGCTATGTGTTTAAGAGTGTCAGATATACCTGCTGCCATCATGTTGACTGTCACCGTGGAAAATAGTACACCAAACTGTGTGTGGGTGGTTTTCAAGGACGAAAGTTTCTCGCGATATACCGATGGTACTATGACCTAGATTTATTGAATGGATTGACTGTCGCCGTGGAAACTCTAAACTTTAGATAAAAGTTTCACTTGGTTATATGGAATGGATTGACAGAGGGCGGTGTATAGGTTTATCGAGAATAAAAGTTTCACAGAGAATAATAGAGCAAGTTCGATCAAGGACCAATGGTTAACTAGTGGTTGGTTCGTGACGTACGTAGCGCATGAGCAGTGAAGTTGAAGTGCGAACGACTAGTCGAACTATTGTCATGTCAACGCGACCATAAGAAAATGGCGGTGGCCAGTTTGTTTACGTTTTTGGACGAGTTCATAGATGAAAGCGAGACGGACGATATTTGCTCAGTATATCAACAATGTCACAAGTGGTAACATGTGCATTATTTCGACATGTTCAAAGAAAGACAAAGTAACAAAAAACGATTGTTCACTGTTTTTCCCGACATTTTTCTGATAACTCGTCCTCTCTGCACTGTGCTATTAAAACGGCTATTGGTAACCAGCGATGCGACCAACCTCGGTAGGCTGGTCGCGAATCGTCGACTAGACTAGTCCAACCATCGTCGACTAGCGTGCGTTCGATCAGAGTTAGTCGAACTATGGTTAACTATCGTCCTTGATCGAACTTGCTCTTAGTTTCACAGTTTATTTCATTGGGTTTTATTGATAGAGGGCGGTGTATTGGTTTATCAAGAATAATAGTTTCACAGTTTATTTCATTGGTTTTTTATCGATTGAGGGTGGTGTATAGATTTATACTCTAAACTCTCTTTGAGTTGAGGGCTTATTTTTTTTTGTCACGTAGATCTACTATACATTATTCTATTGGGGCACTAGGCTGTATGCACTCGTAACTAGGTGGTAAATAATTATCAGAATCGTATTGTTTAATTATTGTAAACTGGTAAGTTTTTCTATAACATTTTTTTTTCTTTTTCCATTCTCTCTATTACTTTCTTTTCAACCTCATTGTCAATTTCTTTTTGGTTATGTTCAGATTCTTCTCTCGCTTTTGTTTAGGTTCTAATGGCTTCTTTCATCCCGTTAAATTTTCTTAATTCATTATTGGTCAGAGCAAATTCTTCGTGACTAATATCACCGTCGTCTATAGCTTGAGACACTAGTTTATTTATCGTATTCAATTTGGTTTCTGCCAATACCCTTATCTCATCATGATTATTGGCCTTACCCCTAAACTTTTTGCTAAAGTATTTCAAGATTAACTCACACCTACACATCCTATAGCTATATCTTCTAACGCTACACCGATGGGTACACTAATGACACCGACAACTCCAGCGATACCAATAGCACCCAGACATGGCTCCAAGGCATTCCACTGCAGTCTCTGCGTTTGATAAACAACTAATAATTTTTTTATACTTTTTATACAACTGTTCTCGCTTAACTCTCTCTGTCGTTATCTCTTTTTGTACTTCTTCGATTTTATTTAACCTTAAAGACTCTAGTATCGTCCAGTACATCGGGTAATTTAGGATATATAGAGGCCATTTTATTTAAACAACGACATTTTATTCTTAAACGATTTGTTATTTCAATTTTTTTTGCAAGTATATGAGAATCAAAGTCGCGGCTCCAATCAATAGAGTCCACATGTGTTCAGCGAGCCAACAGACACCCCTGCTTAATAAATTAAACAGCCAAATAGCGATACTCCCCAAAATACCCGGCAAGGCGACCAACAGTTTACCCCCGAGCTTTTTGAGTAAATTGGCTAAATTTGTTAAATGATTCTTAATCCAATCTTTCAAGTCTACCTGGTTTAGGCGCTGGAGGAACCGGAGTTGACATTGGAGCGCCCGCACCTCTTACACCTGCTACTATCGAACTCACGATCGTACTTATACTATAGTATACTAACGATCGTTGTACCTTGTTCTCGAAACAGAGTTCTAATCTTTTCCGCTAATGAGGTATCGTCTTTAAGTATTTGAGTAATCGTTTCTTTGATTCTAGCGATTTGACTTTTGAGTCTGTGCGAATAATCAAGCACGACCGTTCTTCTAGCGGATCTTAAATCTTTGAGTTTTTAAAATTTATCGTTTAAAGGAAACATGATTTAGGATTTATATTGCATTATTCCTGCTTAAAAAAATTAAGTATTATCTTGACAATGATATTTTGTGTCCAGAGACAATTATTTCCCAGATTAAATAATTTTTTATGAGAAAATTTTTTTTGAAAATGTTTGTCCAAGCTACTCCGCCCCCTGAGTGGGACCCTCATTAACATAAGTGTGTGACGTAGATCGAGGCACATTACCCATTCATCACGGGTATGCATTGTGTGTACATTGTACGGCGAAAATTCTTCGTCCAAAATCTAAGGAAAATAGTGTTTTTCGGCCATGCCGACAAGGTGTGTGGCTGCTGGGTGCAGCAAAACAACGAAGGATGGAGTAAGCCTTCATTTATTTCCAACTGATGCGAAATATCGGAGAATATGGACGGCGAAAGTGAAGGTGACAAAAGCGAAGTGGTCCGGCCCCAGCAGCTTCTCAGCGTTATATGTAGCGCCCACTTTGAGCCGTCGTGTTTCGATACTGGTATTTTCAAATCATGGGATGATCATTAAAAATATGCTCAAGTCCACTGCCATCCCAACAAAGTTCCCAGATGTGAGTAAGGTACAGGCAAAAGCAGTTAAACGGCCCATTTCCCGAGGAGCCTTCGCTAAAAGGGAGAAAATCAGGGTAAGTTCGATGTTAGTTGTAGCAACTTACGAAATTGCACGTGTAGACCTAGTGTGTATACGATGTACATGCGTCATTTACGGGTCCAGACTATCGAGTCGATCCATGAATTTCGGTGCCTCGGTCTACGTCACGAACAGCGCCCTCAATTTGAGTCTCAACAAATTCCAAAAAGGGGGGGTACATTTTTGGGCCACAAATAATCACACTAAAACTTCACTTGAACCAGTTTGGCTTTTAATTCACATTTCATACATATAAATGAATTTATTTATGAAATAAAATGTGATCCGGCCAGTTTGAGAAGCATGTTTTCTGTAATTCTCCCCTCTCTTCGTTGCTAGTTGCTTCCTCAAGTTCCGCTTTTGTTTGATAAATTTCGTCCTCTAGCTTACTAAGTTCGGCAAAATTCAATTCAAAATCACCTTTTAGCGTTTGTAGCTTTTGGTCTAAAGCCGCAAGCTCTCTGTGGTTTAATCCTTCAGTTTGAACTTGCGTATCGACTACTTCTTCCAAGATATCGCTAAAATCATCGGCTGCTTTTGGAAGTTCACTTAACTCGATCGTTTCGGATTGTATTTGACTTATTTCTTGTTGTAATTGCGTCATA
The DNA here is from genome assembly GCA_037893225.1 of Hippasteria phrygiana. Taxonomy (NCBI): domain Eukaryota; kingdom Metazoa; phylum Echinodermata; class Asteroidea; order Valvatida; family Goniasteridae; genus Hippasteria; species Hippasteria phrygiana. Next base: position 842,220 of record JAZGUH010000143.1, read on the forward strand.
CTAGTTTTAAACAAACCCAACTCTAGTCGTATAAATACTCCTGGTTTATATCCAGTATTGGTTGCAATTCTTTGTTTTAACCTATCGGTACCTACAAACCTTTTAGGATGATTATCATACGTCAACTTTATGTTTTCGTAATAAATACCATCTTCTTCTTTACTAAAATTTTCATTTCTTATATTCGTTGGTTTTTATATTAAACCTTTACCTTTAATAAAATCATAAAAATCTTCTGCATAACTGGCATTTTTGTAATTAGAATATCTATCTAACCTATTACCCCGCTTCAGTAGCAGACTGTGGTTGGGTTGGAAGTGGTTGACGTGAAGGTGAAAAACTAGTCTCGTCATAAGTTTCGTCCCAATCAAGATCAGCATCATCATCTTCTTCATCTTGATCTTCTTGATCAAAGTCGTCCATTTCGAAATCTTCTCCGCCTTCAGCCATTTAAAAAATAAAATCGCTTTATATAAAACAATTGTTTTATTTTACGCTGTATTTTATTACAACATTTTGAGGAAGTATACCTTGACTCACTAACCAAGACTGCGTAGCTAGAGCACCACCTACCGTAGCGGTAATTTTGACAGTATCTTCTTCATCTAATTTTCCTAGATCGGCAGATTTCATTTAAAAAATTGTTTACCCAACATGGTATAACCTACAGTCAACAAACTCAACACAGCACCGTAATAAAGAGTATTTGCAACGTTCTTAGTATCAATTTCATTTATACGAATAGATTATTTTTTTAAACGATTAAAAATTAATCGTTTATTTTTCCATTTCTGAAAAATCTTCAACCTCTTTGGGTGGTTGTGGAGTCAGTGGAGTAATTTTGTTAACTACAACATTCTTTTTACTAAGTACGAGATATCCGAGTCCTAAACCAGCCAAGCCGACTATTGCATACCCCCAGCTAGGAATACAGTCTATCGTAACGGTTTGTGTTTGGTTGGAGGTTTTATCGTCTAGACTTTGCATCTTTCTTATTTGTTCCTTCATCTTTTTGTTTCTTTCCGCTAGTTTTTTACCCTGTTCTACTCTTTTGGGGTTTTTTACCCTTTTTTTGCCGGGGGTTTTGTTACCCGCTCAACTGGTGACTGTTTCGTCTCTGTCGCTTTCGTCGGCTCTATCTGCTGAGTCGTCTCTACTACTTGATCCGCTGTCGATTCTTGATTCATCTTTTATAATAAAACTACTATTATTTGTACTACTACTATTATATGTAGAACTAGATGTATCTATTTTCAAATGTTTAGTCGTAATCAACATAGCTACCAAAGGAGATAAATAAAGTCCGTAGTTGTAGTACACTTCGCAAAGTAAACTAGCCATACTGCTAGAAATAACTGGATCATTTTCTAAGTCGTTGGTAAGAGATTCTTCAGAGTCTAAACAAAGTTTATAACCAAACGGTGAAGGCAGAGGTAAAGTCATCCCTAGAGCTTTTGCGTAAAGACTAAGCATGCAACTACCCAAACTGACGATAATTTCTGTACCTAGTTTAGCTTCATAATTTTTTTACAATTTCTCTTGTTTTTCCGAGTCTAAATTTTCGAGTTCATTCACGGAGTATTTCTTTACCGAGATATTTCTTCGAATCGCCAGAAGCAACTACTCCTAAAAGTCTATTTTTGTGTTCTGCAACTCCACTAGGAGGTTCTACTCGCATCGGCTGTTGAGACAATGTGCTTAGAGATTCTATCGTGTTCATTTATAAAAATGTATTTTTTATACAAAAATACATGTATTTTCGTATCGTCATTTTCCAATAAATATACTCGTAAGAAATTAAACACAAGTTGACTGCTATTACAAGTTTTAGCAAGAGGTCTATATATTCTATCATATTATATATTATTATAAATAATTTTACATCTAACTTACAGCAAAATATAACAAAATTACAGCAAATTATAGCTAGCTGTTTAACAAATTATTAAAAAAATTACAGCAAATATCAACTAGCTACATAGCAAATTGCAGCTAGCTATACAGCAAATTTATAGCAAATTACAGCAAATTTATAGCAAAATTACAGCTAGTTACAGCAAACTCCAGCAAACTGGAGGATCAGTTTTTATCAACAATTTACTATAAGGCACGTCTCTTAGAATCTTTTTAATTCTAGATCTTTCTTCCAAAGGTACCGCGTCATTTTCATCGAGACATTGATCGAAACTACTTTTATCTTTGCAATAGAACACCACAACAAAAGCAGTCCGAGCGCGGTAATCTGTCATGACGCAATTGTACTTTTGAGTCAACAACCAACAGTAGTGATTGTCGTGTCTACCACTAAAGGCCAGTTTCGTCAATGTGCAAGTGTTTTTATCCGAAGCTGCTTTACGATATTTTATTTCTTGTTCCGTGCTGCAGTCGTCTATCAAAAATAAAATGTGTAATCCTTTTAGTCTGGTTCTATAAGATTCCAAAGCGCATAGGTACAATGTATATCTCCAGGTCTAACCAAAGCCAATCTCTCTCGCGATAAGACTTGTTGTTACTCAACGTGGGGCAAATGACGACAATATTTTCAAAGTGACTCCTATACTCCGTTTCCAACAAGTCTAAAACATATTTAGTTTTGCCAGAGTTGATTCTACCGCATATCAAGGCGCAGTGAGGTGTCTTTGGAAACATGTTATTTAACTATACCCCTGATTTTTTAATAGTAAACGCCAAGTAGTCTTCCGTCTTCGATAATCATTTGCACATCCATTACCAAGAAAACAGAACATTTTAGAGCCCCAGCAGTCTCTGCTTCTTTTTCTAAATGAATAGAAATGCCACCACCTACTTCTCCTATTCTCCTGCCCGAACCGTGACTTTTATTGTCATCCGTCACTCTCATGTCTAACCAAAGTCCGTAATTATTTTTAAAGTACTCACCCATCGTCAGGTTCCACAGGCTTAGGTCTTTGGTGACACCGGCACCAAATTCCGTGTGAGAGTCTCTGAAAAAATTTCTTCCCAGTGTTGATAATGCCTCATACCTTGACTGTACAATTGATTCGGTTTTAATACCCTCGATCGTTTACTTTTTCAATCTTGGGATTATAAAAATGTTCCGGATTTTTGTTATTGTCCTTAAAAGTAAAATAAAAGTAGTACTCCCTTTAGACTATTAATCGATTGGTTAAGAATAATGTTCCAAGTTGTATCGGATTTGTCCAAGTCTCTGACGAGATATCTTTGAACTTGATCAAATAGAAAATGAGTCTTGCCTCGATATCTTTGTCTGATGGCGGAAGCTAACGTTTTATTGGTCACCACGTCAAACTCGAGAGACAACTCAGAAATTTTGTACTTGGCTTCGGCATCTGTAGACTTGACGACGCTTTCGTGATCGTTAAACTTAAACTCGTACGTTAGTCTGTCGTTGAGTGCCGATGGGTGAAACGGTTGATGATCCCTAGGCATTTCAAAATCTAGAGGAATGTAATATCTATTTTTGTAGGCATCGTCGACCGCATCATCCGCTCCGATTCGTATTTGTGTAATGTTGGGAGATTCGATTCCTCGGTATGAATGTTCCGAATTTTTAGGGCGCCACATGTCTTTAAAAACGTTGAATATATCGGTGTCGTAAAAGTTTAGAATCTCTTTACCTTCGAGACATATTCTTACTTTTTTGATAAAATTTCGCCCCAAGTTATTATATAGAGTTCTAGCCTCGTCGTCTCCAGACTCTAAGTCAATGTTGAAAGCCAATCGACTCGTACCGGGTACAACCACATCGTCTGGACTCAACATTGGAAATTTAACGGTTAACGTTTGATTTGCGTCTATAGTACTAGGATTATGAGTAATGACTACCGATTGTCTCAAACCCTTAATCGCTCTAGGATTTTTTTAACTTCTATGAGGGTTTAGTTTACTTCCATAAATAGCATTCATTTTATTTAAACGACGACATTTTATTTTTAATAAAATGTTTTTTATTTTTTATTAATAAAATCATGGCAAGCGCTTTAATGATGGTTGGTGGAGCTATCGTAAATGCTTTGGCGTTTACGGGGTCAAACTTTTAATTTTCGAGTTTAAAACAAGCTCAAGCCGACAAAGAGCGTAAACAACACGACTTGGCCTTAGAAAGATTAACTCAAGCGAGAAACGAATGGCAAATACAAAGAACCAAATATCTGGATTATCTCAACGAGCGACTACAAAAGGAGGTTAGGGCTAAAAAAAACATTTCGAAACATCAACGATGCTTTGCGAGAATATAACGAAGCGACAGGCGAAGACATGCAATTACCGGTAGGTTTAACGCACGAACCCACATTATCCGATTTTTACGTACCCAGCGAACAACAAAAGACGGGTGAAATTATATTCATCTTGGGAGGTACCGCTGTATTGGGTTTTTAATTTATAAATCGATAAATTAATTAATTAAACATTTTTATAAAACGATGGAAACAAAAATGCGAAATATATTTTACAGTCCTCGAGGCTACTGGAAAGGTGAAGGAGCCGTAACAAAATTATCATCGAAAGCCGACGTTTCTAAAAAGGATGCTAGAGATTGGTTAAGAAAACAAGCCATGTGGCAAATTTATTTACCGGCCCCCACAAGTATTCCTAGACCTACGAGTCTCAATAGATCGGTAGGATTACCCAATGAAATGCATCAAGCTGATCTCCTATACCTACCCTACGATATAGTGAATAGAAAAATGTATAGATGGGTCATTCCACCAGGTTGGGACACAGTGTGTATATGACCATATCATTAAAACCATCATTACATTTAATTCAGTTATTTCATGTGACATCCGTCTTTGGGTGTGAGATTATTTGAGAAAGTTTCAATCATGTAAGTTATATTTTTACAAAAATATGATAAAAAGTGTGTTTTTGTTTATGTAAAATAGGCGTAACATGGACACCGTGTCCAACATTTAAATTGTTGTGGTTTTTTAACACTTTAATAAATAAATATGGAAAATTTATTATGTACAATAATTGAAAGACACACTATGCAACAATGAAACACCTTTTTACGGCAGTCAGTGTCCAAACATAGCACAAATAGCAAGAATTTGAAGAATCGGTGCAGACGTAACATGGACACCATGTTAGACCATGACCATACATATATTTCTGCTGTTGTGCTGCATTTGGATATTGAATATCATAACAATTGTTTTTTGTGTTGCAGTTTGTGTTTTGTAATTAGTATACAGAGTGAGTTTGCATAATTATTTATATAAATGTTGAAAATGTTACAAAATGGAAATGTGCATTTTCATGTCACACCATGTTAGTACTAAATGTTACGTCCAGACTGCCTTAATTTTTCGTCATTAAATAAATAATTATGCAACTTACTATATGTACTAACTAAAAAACACCCAATGCTACAAGAAAACACTTTTTGTTATGGTTGCCAGTGTCCAAATAGCTCAGAAACAGCAAGAACAATAAAAACATGCATGTGTGTATGTAACAGTGGACACAGTGTCCATGTTACGTCCACTCTCACGTCTGTTTTTGCTGTCTCTGCTATATTTGGACACTGACTACCATAAAGAAAGTGTTCTTGTGTTGCATAGTATATCTTTTAATTAGTACACATGGTGAATTTCCCATATTTATATTTAAAGTGTTGAAAAAACACAAACATAGAAATATGGACGTGTCCTGTTACGTCAAACTGGTTATGTCAAACTGAAGCATGTTTTTAATCATATTTTTGGTAAAATATAATTTACATGATTTAAAACTTTCAAAAATATTTCCCACCCAAAGACTGATGTTACATGAAATAACTGAATCAAATGTAATAGTACTTTTAAAGATATGGATAAATGTCACACACTGTGTCCCAACCTGGTGGAATGACCCAGATACGCGTTGACGGTAGTTGATGTGGCTACTCGATATAAAGAGGCTGAACCCTTGACCAATAAAACGAGCGGTCAAGTCGTCAAAGCTATAAAAAAAGATTTAAAAAAGGTCGGCATTGTCGTGGCCTAAAATTATCAAAGTAGATCCCGGAAAAGAGTTTTTGGCCGAATTTAGCACATTGATGAGATCTAAAAATTTAGTCGTGCAAAGTGGCGAGGTAGGTAATCACAGAGCTCAAGGTATCGTAGAACGATTTAATCATACTTTGGCGGAAAGATTATTCGGTCACCAGTACGCTAAAGAAATGTTGGAACCTACAGCTCGTAGCAAGTTGTGGGTAAAACGATTGCCCGAGGTTATAAATGCGTTAAACGACGAAGAAACTAGACTGATATCCACGATGGGCGGTAAACCTCTAACTCCTAAACTGGCCATGTTGCAATTGGAAATACGACAACTGAGTTCAGAGGGACTCAAGAGCCCAGAAAAACTTTTGCATGTAAACGACGAGATCGTCAGGTACCTTTACGCTCCTGGAGAACTCGAAAAAGACTCTAGAAGACGAGCTACCGATCCCATTTGGAGCTTAGAAATGTACGTTATAGAAAAAAGAACAATCAACCCCGGACAACCAGCGTTGTACTATCTAAAAGACGGTCCCGAGAGATCATTCGTTAGACAAGAATTAATGGTCGTTCCGTCAGATACCGAGTTACCACCCAATTCATCTAAATATAATATCGTAAACGAGATAAGATATTGCGGTAACACCCACTAAACCGACTAATTAAAGCAGTTTTTTCTTGTTCGTGAGTATCTGGTGGTTGTGGAGTTGGTGGTGGTGGTGTATCTAAAGTATCTAAAGTATATATTGTTGGTGGCTATGGAGTTGGTGATGGGGTATTATCTAAAGTATCCAAATTATCTAAATTATCTAAAGTATCTATATTATCCAAAGTATCTATATTACTCGACGGTGGGGGTGTATCTAAAATATCTGGAGTTGTTGGTGGTGGGGGTATGCTGGCATTCAAGTTGACATTTAGTCCTATCGATAAATCGGACGTCGCTATCTGTATATTATTATTATAACCCTGATGAATACCAACCGCAAGTTCCATATCTGATGGAATCAAGTATAACCCGGGGCTTATCACAAAGTTTAACAAACTTCTAGCGTACTGAAATCTAGCGATAGAAGCCTCTAGATCCGTAGGACTATCAATGACGTCTTCTACGATATTTTCAAATTGTCTTTGCGCGTCTAACCCAGTACCCGGCGTTAGGATACTCGTTTTTGTTTGAGCTTGTGCCCCAAGTATAGCGTACGCATACGTTCTCACGCTTTCGTTGATTTTTTCTATACCCACGTCTGTAAACGAGCTCGTTCGAGGTATAAACTTTTGCCACCCTTGTGCAACGTCCGCCGATTGTCTGATCCACGAAACTGTGTATCTACTATAATGATACGCGTCACCCGACTCGGCAAATCCCATGTAGGTAGCGCCGGGATATTTCTGCCAATCATATTCAACCTCTGTCGCGTTGAGCTCGTGCAAGTCGTAATTTCCACCAGGTACGGGTACATGTATATATTTATGAGAGCCCATATTACTGTAATAATATGCAGTACCTAATCCTCCAGAAGTTAAGTCTACAGTCTGTTTAAAACTCACGTTTGGATCGACTTGAAATTGTCGACAAGTATTGATATAAGCGCTACAATCGATGTTATTGTCGAGGGCGTTGAATATATTATCTCCTGAAACTGGACATTTGAGAAAGTAAAGTATCTTTCTGATTGTGAAATATGTGTGAAATTTGAATAAAGCCGACAAGACAGAGTTTTTATGATTCAACAGATCTAATCCTACACCACAACCTGAAGTTGCGCACCAAACTGCGAAGTTGAGTTGATTTTGATAAAACGTCATGGGGTCAGATGCATAGCGTCTCACTTGTTCGTCGTGTTTTATGTCGGGTATGATATAATCGCTAAACAAATCTATGAAATTCATGATAAAAGATCTGTTGTCGTTGGCGTTTACGATGATGGTAAGATTACGCAAGTTCATCGGTGAGATTGACATGTCAATCTTCGTCTGATAATTTAGAAATCTTATCACCCACGCTTTGCAAGTGTTTATCGAGACCTTTAGCTTCATCCACGATATCTTTGGCATTTTTTAGTACACTATTATTGGCGTATAAAATTTGAGCAATTCGTGAATCCATTTTATTTATAAAACGATTAATTAATTTATTATAAAACGATTAAATACAATGGAATCGCACGTCTTTGAAATGACCGACAGCGAAAAAATGTTTACTTTATCAGAACCCATAGATAACACGAGCGGAGATTACTGTATGAGTTTAAACAACGTAACGTTTATCGTGAGTTTGTATAATATACTTCATGATGTGAAAATAGGATATCACAAAATCGATCCCGATCAACATAACAAATATGTTTTATCGGGTAGAATTTCGGTTCCAACCAGAAGGTACGATATCGATTGGTTTCTATATCAATTAGGTAAATTATAATTTTTGGAAGTTTCTATAGACAGGTTTGCGCAAAAATTATTCATTAGTATTATATCAGAAAATTATTATCTAAATTTCAATCCGGACATTACCAATTTGTTGGGGTTACCGGCCAATAATTTGATCCACGGTGTAGATTACGTAGGAAATTACAATATGAATATTATCGACAATATTTTTATACATTTCGATCAACTATCCACTCTAGATAATTTCTACAATGGACAGCGTACAAACGTGTTGGACACTATACCGTTAGTCGCGAACGGGAATGCGAGCGATATTGAATTAAATCACGTTATTTATATCGAAAAAAGAAAATTAATCCCTCACAGACTCGTCAGCTCTAAGATAAACCAACTCAACTTTAGCATCCGAGATTCTTGCGGTAAAAAGATTGTCTTTCACGTAGAGATTATTAAAAAGATGATTTTTAAAAATCTTGTTGGGAGATCCTAATTTTTTATATAGAATAGTGACCAAAAGCCAGCGTGTTTATACCGTCTGGTAAAATATATCTCTTTGTAACGGATTTAACGATTGTTTAACCTGCGATTCTGTGTAAATCATGTGTAGTTCGGATCCAATTTTCATCATATTGTGAGAATAGCATTCGTTTTCTAAAATGCAATTTTTATAATTTTCGTACGATAACTCGTTGTTTATAGTAACTTTGTTGACACCCTTAGCCTTCTTTATAACGTCATTATCTCCGTATAAAATCGAATACATCTTTGGTCTGATACAAACTGCTTCGCTAATAACTCGTCCTCCACACTCATCTTTAAATTTACCGATGACCTTTTTATTTTCATTCGAGAATAACTTGTGGTCTTGCGGATAGTTGCTAAAATCGTACAAGTCGGACCTCCTTTTCATGTCTAGATATACGTCTTTTGTATAGACAATCAACAACAGATTGTCTGTGTCGGTATACATCAACCTTACTCTGTCTCCATACGTCTTTTTAAATGTATTGTAGTAAAAGTCGTACATGATAGTTTTTGATAAATCTAAGATACTAACGCCGCAGTAAATCGGTTTAGCTAAAAGCGTTTTAGTTATGTATGATTCTACAAATGACAAACTGCATTCTTCAAACGCTGTGGTAGACTTGTAGCTCGGTTTAGACGTTATTTCTTTGTATTCTTCGACTTGATCGTCTCGCAGTATAATTCCATTTATTCTACTAGAGATCTATGTCTGTTACAAGAACAGAACATAGGGCTTTTCCGCATTTTTTTATTACATCACTTCGAATTTTGCATACGTTGTTCACATTTATATTTAAGTATATGTGACCAAACAAACGTTTTAAAAAAGGAATTTCGACATTTGCATGTTCCGTTAAAGAGATATGGCTTAAAAGTTGGAAAAATTAAACAAAGCTATAAAATGGTATGATAATGTCATCGTCACGTCACATCAATTTGTATCTGTAATCCTAGTTGGCCTACCAGCATACCAAGAATGGATGCAATCTTAAGTACAGTTCTCTAAATAAAGGACCTTAAAATATGCACCCTTAAGATGATGTCATGTGACCCATGATGACGTCATCACGACGGCACTTGTCAAAGAAAATATATTTGGAACGTGGCCTATGTCAAGGTTGGAGTCAATCTGATCAACGACAGTATACAATTTATATGGCACAATGAAATTTGAAACATTTAAAAATTCATAGAAAATTAACCAATGATGTTATCATGACGTCACCTGTGATTTTACATGCTAGTGGCACTGTCTACCTACCTACCAATTTTTATGACGATCGGACTTACCCTTATATGTGTTTCTATAAAGCACATTTTTGTGATGACGTCATGATGACGTCACACATTTTTCATATTTATGTGAAAGAATATCGGAGCTAACAAAGCTATTACAAACAGAATTTTGAATTTAGCATGTTCTGTTGAGATATGGCTTCAAGAAACTTTAAGATTCAAAAACTTAAACATTACTATAAAATCGTATGATGACGTCATCATGACGTCACCTCAATTTTCATCTATAACACGTGGTGGCCCACCAACATACCAGGTTTTAAGGCAATCGGACCTACGGTTCTCTAGATATGGGCCCTTGAAAAATGCACCTTTATGATGACGTCACTCTTCGGCATACATTTTCAGCTAAGGGTCTTTGTTTGTGTTAAGTCTCATTAAGATCTGAGGTTGTTTAGTGACCAAAGTGCCACTTACAAAATTCGTGTACAAAGTCTAAGGGATTTGGGATAGAACAAAACAATTCATATAAAATCAGCCGATGACGTCATCATGACGTCACTTTGGATTTTACATGCTAGTAGTATTATCTACCCACCCACCAATTTTTATGACGATCGGACGTACCCTTATATGTGTTTCAAAAAAGTACATTTTTGATGACGTCATGATGACGTCACAAATTGTTCCCATTTATGTGAAAGAATATAGGAGCTAACAAATCTATTCCAAAAAGAATTTTGAATTTAGCATGTTCTGTTGAGATATGACTTTAAGAAACTTTAAGGTTCAAAACCTTTAAAATTACTATAAAATCGTATTGTGACGTCATCATGACGTCACCTCAATTTTCATCTATAACACGTGGTGGCCCACCAACATACCAGGTTTAAAGGCAATCCGAACTACGGTTCTCTAGATATGGGCCCTTGAAAAATCACCTTTAAGATGACGTCACGTGACATGTGATGACGTCATCATAACGTCATGTCAATTTTCATCTATAACACCAGGTGGCATACCTAGATATTACGTTTCAACTTAATCGAACTTGTACTTTTGTAGATATGGCTTCAAAAACTGCCCCTTTAAGATGACGTCACGTGACATGTGATGACATCATGATGACGTAAAAGTTTGGCACACATTGTGAGCAGTTGGGGTAAGTGTTTGCCTAGTTTAAAAGTAGCCAAAGTGGACGGTAAGAAAGAAAACGTTTACAAATGCTATGGGCAATAGTCTAGCGACTTGAAAAAAGACTAGAAATCAACCCTTTTTATAAACAGCATGCACATTTAAGCCATGGTTATCTGCCCTTCCCAGAATTCCTTTGTGTTATATTGAATTTGGTCAAAATTTTGAAATTGCTGTTATTTCTTGAGTGAGCAACGATCATGAAATTTTGGAATTAGGTACAGATAAATTCAATGTATACATTTTTGTAATCGGATTGACCCTTACAAGCGTTAAAAAAAAAAAAAATGTTTGATGACGTCATCATGACGTCACACAATTTTTGCTTTTTAGGGCATATCTTTGAGACATACCAAAGCTATAACAAAAAGAATTTTGAAATTATCTTGTTTTGTTCGCTAGATATATTGAAAAGAATGTTACGATTTTAAGAATTCAAAAATTCATAAAAAATCACGTGATGACGTCATCATGACGTCACTCTTCGGCATACAATTCCAGGTTAGGGTCTATGTTTGTGTTAAGTTTGATTAAGATCTGAGATTGTTTAGTGACCAAAGTGCCACCTATAAAATTCGTGTACAAAGTCTATGGGATTTGGGATAGAACTAAAATAAGAACTAGAGGTCTATGTTCTGTTTGATGAACAGAACATAGGGCTTTTCCGTATTATTTTGTATGATGTCACTTCGACTTTTGCTTACTATTGACAAATCTAAGCACCAAGTTTCATGGCGATGAGACCTACCCTGATGTCTTTCAAGAAATCATGCCTTTGATGACGTCATTATGACGTCACAATTTTTGTATTCATTTTGAAATATATATGACCTAACAGACCTGTTACAAAAATAATTTCGAATTTAGCATGTTCCGTTAATGAGATATTGGCATTAATGTGCAAAAACAAAAAACATTATTTTCAACTATACCACATGCTGGCCTACCTGCATAGCAACTTTGAAGTCAATCGGCCCTACGGTTCTTTAGATATGGGCTCTTCAAAAATGTTCCTTTAAGATGACGTCACGTGGCCCATTATGACGTCATCAATAGGGCGCTTGTGAAAGCAAACTTTCGCAATGTGGTCTTGTTCTGTATCAAGATTGGAGTCAATCTGATCAATGACAGTGTCAAATTTGGAGAGTACATTGAAATTTGAAACATTGAAAAATTCATAGAAAATCAGCCGCTGATGTCACAATGACGTCACTTCGGATTTTGGATGCTAGTGACAATATCTACCCACCCACAGATTTTCATGATGATCAGACCTACTCTTATACGTGTTTTAAAAAAGCACATTTTTCACATTGTATCTACGACCTAACAAACCTATTGCAAAAAGAATTTCGAAATTAGCATGTTCCGTTGATGAGATATGGCTCAAAGGTCCAAAAACTTAAACATTAATATAAAATCGCATGATGACGTCATCATGACGTCACGTCAATTTCCATCTATAACACATGCCTGCCTACCCACATAGAAATTTTGAAGTCAATCGGACATACGGTTCTCTAGATATGGGCCCTTCAAAAACGCACCTTCAAGATAACGACACGTGAACCCTGATGACGTCATCATGACGTCTATGTTCGGGACACATCTTCACTATGAGGTCTTCACATAGGTTCAGTTTTATGGGAATACGACTTTGTTTTCTGTTAAAAGTACATGCACGAAGGAAACGTGTACAAAGTCTATTGGACCAGGTACCCAAAAATAAAAATAAATTTTGCGTCTGTTGTAGAACAGAACACATAGCTTTTTCGTTTTCTTGTTGATTAAGAATAAAATTTCATTGTTTGTATGGTCTATTTCAATTTTCTTAGCTCACGTAAAATATGGTAATTGTTTACGCAAAATGCGTACTCAACCGTTAAGTCATGTCACGTGACACATGATGGCGTCACACAAATGACAACTTGGTGCATATCTATATGGCATAGCTAAGGTAATAGGAAAATAATGTTGGAAATACTTTGTTGTGTTCGGCAGATAAGTTAATAAGCAGATAAGTATTTTAAAAATGGAAATATTCAAGGATCAAATGATGAGGTTATTATGAGTTACCCTATTTTTAATACGTTCCCTGTTTTTTAACAGATATAATACGTTCCTGTCTGTATACAACTAAAACTATCAACCCGATCCCAGTTTTAGTTCTAGAGATATAGGACTTTGAAAATTGCAGCTTTAAGATGACGTCATGACATTCGATGACGTCATGATGATGTCACTTCATATTTGGCATATAGTAATCATACTTTAGCTGCACACCGATTTTTATTACAATCGCATCTTGTTTATGTGTATTAAAAACACCACAATTTTGATTACGTCACGATGACATCACGCAAATGACCCAACTTGGTGCATATCTATGTCACATACCAAAGCTATTAACAAAACAATTTAGAAAATACCTTGTTTCGTTCGCTAGATATCTTGAAAAAAAGGTTAAAAATGCAAAAATTCAATATTAAAAAAAACATGACATGATGACGTCATCGTGACGTCACCCAATTTTCACATGTAACACATCCTTGTCTTTATATAAACAAAACTTCAGTCCGAAATGAAATCCCACATTTACTTCGGGAGATATTGGACTTTAAAAATTGAACCTTTAAGTTGACGTCACGTGACACACGATGACGTCATGATGACGTCACTCTGCAGCACACATCTTTGCTATGTCTATGTGTATGCTAACTGACTAAGATCCAAAGTTTTTTTATGACCAAAGTGCCGTCTAGAAAGTCTAGACATGTACTTCTGTAGATATGCGCCTTCAAAAACTGCCCCTTTAAGATGACGTCACATGTGATGACGTCATCATAACGTCATGTCAATTTTCATTTATAAAACTACTGGGATACCTAGATATTACATTTTAACTTAATCGAACTTGTACTTTTGTAGATATATGGCTTCAAAAAATGCCCCTTTAAGATGACGTCACGTGACATGTGATGACGTCATCATGACGTAAAAGTTCGGCAGACATTGTGAGCAGTTGGGGTAAGTGTCTGCCAAGTTTAAAAGTAGCCAAAGTGGCCGGTAAGAAAGAAAAAGTTTACAAATGCTATGGGCAATATTCTAGCGACTTGCAAAAAGAATTTGTTTATGACGTCATCATGACGTCACACAATTTTCGCTTTTTATGGCATATCTTTGAGACATACCAAAGCTATAACAAAAAGAATTTTAAAAATATCTTGTTTTGTTCGCTAGATATATTGAAAAGAATGTTACGATATAAAACTTCAAAAATTCAGCGACTTGAAAAAAGACTACAAATCAACCCTTTTTATAAACAACATGCACATTTAAGCCATGGTTATCAGCCCTTCCCAGAATTCCTTTGTGTTATATTGAATTTGGTCTAAATTTTGAAATGGCTGTTATTTCTTACTTGAGTGAGCCACGATCACGAAATTTTGGAATTACGTACAGAAAAATTCAATGTATACATTTTTGTAATCGGATTGACCCTAACATGCGTTAAAAAAAAAAATTTGTTGATGACGTCATCATGACGTCACACAATGTTCGCCTTTTAGGGCATATCTTTGAGACATACCAAAGCTATAACAAAAAGAATTTTGAAAATATCTTGTTTTGTTCGCTAGATATATTGAAAAGAATGTTACGGTTTTAAAACTTCAAAAATTCAGCTACTTGAAAAAAGACTAGAAATCAACCCCTTTTATAAACAGCAAGCACATAATAGCCATGGTTATCTGCCCGTCCCAGAATTCCTTTGTGTTATATTGAATTTGGTCTAAATTTTGAAATGGCTGTCATTTCTTACTTGAGTGAGCCACGATCATGAAATTTTGGAATTAGGTACAGGAAAATTCAATGTATACATTTTTGTAATCGGATTGACCCTTACATGCGTTTAAAAAAAAACATATTTTTGATGACGTCATCATGACGTCACACAATTTTCGCCTTTTAGGGCATATCTTTGAGACATACCAAAGCTATAACAAAAAGAATTTTGAAAATATCTTGTTTTGTTCGCTAGATATATTGAAAAGAATGTTACGATTTTCAAATTTCAAAAATTCATAAAAAATCACGTGATGACGTCATCATGACGTCATTGTTCTACATACATCTATGCTATGAGGTCTTCATCTATGTTAAGTTTTATGGGAATACGACTTTGTTTTCTGTTAAAAGTACAGGGCAGAAGGAACCATGTACAAAGTCTATGGGATTGGGTACCCAAAAAGAAAAAGAAAAAAGAAAAAAAAAAATCTTAACAGAAACAAAGGCTTTTCCGCAACTTTGCGGAAAAGCCAAAAAGAAAAAAAAAAAATCAGAACAAAAACAATGCCTTTTCCGAAGGTTTTCGGAAAAGCCAATAATAATAATAATTTGGGAGGCTAATCATCCTTAATCGCAGCTGGGATGCTGAATTGCGAAGGACGCGGCTACAACGTGGTCAAGTCGCTGGCACGTAAAGGCACCTCTGGCAGCCGGCCTACATCGACCCATATATGACTACGGAGCACAGCCAGAGATCAAAAGTGTTTGATTTTTCCGGAGGGAGGAAAGCTGGAGGACCCGGAGAAAAACCGTCGTGGCACAGGAGAGAACCAACGCACAACTCTACTCACATATGGTCCGAGCCGGGAATCGAACCCGGGCCACATTGGTGAGAGGCGAGCACTTTACGCACAAGCCACCCATGCCACCCTGTACACATGGCTATGTACACATAGGTTCAGTTTCTTGAAATGTCACTTGAAACATGAAATTTTACGTGAATATCACTACTATAAAGACCACGGGATTCACCACGGTTTTGACTTCGTTTGTTGTCGATCGAGGGCACCGTATGCTGTGGTTTGTCAATGGTGCTGCTAAAAACAAATGATGTCAAACTTTAGAGCGGTGAAATCTGTGCTCCTGGTAAGCGATATTCTGGTAAAATTTCACCATTTCGAGTGACATTTCAAGGAACTGAACCTAACCTACAATGTACATGTATGTACGTGTACATAGCCATTATCAAGATGGCATATGAAATGTTGGGGCTGAAAATTTTGTGACAAAAGAGTTAAATGGATCATGAAAAAAATCTTCCACAGCAGTTTCAATAGGCCAGTATCATATGTGACCCGCTCTGCAAAAAGGGCACATAAGTCGCTGTATGCTTTTACGAGTTATGGGCCGTTCAATGTGAAGAGGGTGAACAATTCTTCAAACAAGTGATTTTGAAGGGAGGGAATTTTTTGCATCTTTGATACCTATATTAGTCTAGTTCATAACCAAAATCTTTGATTTCATTGAATAAAGTTGGAAAAAGAATGTGTTTTTGTCGAGTGCTTCCATCTATTGCTTTGCTTTTTGTTTTTTTTAAATGGCTTGTTTCTCCTAAAGTCATTTCAAGAAATTCCTGAAAACAAACATGCAAATTTCCAAATATCTTGTGATTGCAAAATGCTAGAGACCTCAGACATATACCATATGAAAGCTTATAAAATGGTCTTTCCAGCTATATATAAAACACTATTTTCTAATTTTGCAACATAAGTGCCCTTTTTGCAGAGCGGGTCACATATGTGTTTGTAAGGTTTGTGAAAACCTTACACTTTACACTTCTGGAAGTACATGTACGCCCTAGTCCCGAAGTAGCCTACAAGTACAGGAGGGCCCGCAAGCATAGGCGTCGCCAGGATTTTTTCTAGAGGGGGAAAAATCCAAGAATCATTTTTTTTTGGGTGGGTGGGTGGACATTTTCCCACCACACCACCATTTTGACACCCCGGATGCCCATGTCGTTAAATGTGCATGACAATTAAATTAACAGTAACATGACACCCTCGTCTTCTTTTGTATTTGTTTTTAAACATTTTATTCTCCTTTTTTTGAATAGTTTCCAGGGGGATGGGGGGGACAAGTCAAGTTCTCGTTCCCCCTCCCCCTTGCGACGCCCATGGTCGGATGGTGGGCCCAAGTTTAGGCCTACTCGGACTAGCGCGCCTGTAGCCCTATACTATGCCCCGCTGCACGAGTAGACTCTCGCTCTGGGCCATACTGCGCTGCCTGCAAAAAGTTGCCATAATTAGGACTTTTTCGTGGTTCTGTCTAGTGTAATTTTTTGCCTAAAAATTTTCCAACATGAACTGTTTACCTTTCTCAGCCGTGAAGACCAATTCAATATGGCGGAATCTTGTCTGCGCAGGCGCACAGCTCGTCGCACCAAAAAACCCGACGGTTGTTTCATGAAAATATACGAAAGGCTAGCGCATGGACATCTGACGCAAGGGCGAGGTGCTTACAAAAGCTGAAAACATGATGAACACAACTTAATGAACATAACCAGAATGACCAAAGAAATGATGGGCAAAAAAAGGGACAAGCAGTTTGAAATAAGCAATACCTATGCTCAATCCAGCAGCGTAGCCAGGGCTCTCTCCATTGGGGGGAGGGGCTGGATGTTACAGTTGGGGGGGGGGGGGGGGGGGGGGGGCGCTCACTGTTTTTTTCTGTATAATGCTATTATTTTCTGTGTTTGTGAAATTTTCAGTGGGGGGGGGGGGGGGGGGGGGGGCGAAGATTCTTTTTATGGGGGGGGGGGGGGAGTGCGCTACGCTGCTGGATTGAGCATGGTTTAGGTATTGCTTATTTCAAACTGCTTGTCCCTTTTTTGCCCATCATTTCTTTGGTCATTCTGGTTATAAATGTTCTTTAAAGTTGTGTTCATCATGTTTTCAGCTTTTGTAATCACCTCGCCCTTGCGTCAGAGCAATTGGATGTCTATGCACTAGCCTTTCGTATATTTTCATGAAACAACCGTCAGGTTTTTTGGTGCGACGAGCTGTGGGCCTGCGCAGACATAATTCCGCCATATTGAATCAAGTCTTCACGACCGAGAAAGGTAAAAAGTTCATGTTGGACATTTTTAGGCAAATTACACTAGACAGAACCACGAAAAAGTCCTAATTATGGCTAAATATTGATATATGCTTGGGTAAGTGAACCTGTATGCTGAGTTTGAGGCCGAATGATTTCCATTTAAAAAACCAAAAAAATCCCCAACTTTTTGCAGGCAGCGCAGTATGGCCCAGAGCGAGAGTCTACTCGTGCAGCGGGGTGCGCATAGCCTGCTAAAGTGCTACCCCTAGATGTATGGGCTCCTACCGGAACCCCATAGAAAGAAGCCTATTTTTCCCATAGGCTAGTAAACAGCAAGAATAAGAAAGTCATTTCCATGCACTCACGTTTCCGTGCGCACGAAAACCGCTGCACAGTTTCCCCAAAAATCCGTAATATCATCATTTACATCCTCACCTTGTGTGCACCAAGCAAAAGATCGCCGGAAGCAGTTCCAATTTGCGAGAAAAAAAAATGACACAAATCTTCGATCCGACAGACACACACACGATGCAACTGTTGCAATGTTGCCGGGCGGGTCATATGCAGGGGTCACCAGACAAGCTCATGATTATTTATGTTAAAATTTGAAGTGCACAAATTAGTAGTAATCGATACGCACGAAGCATGCCAAGTGTGCGCCGTACTTCAAATTTTAACATGAATAATCATGAGCTTGTCTGGTGACCCCCGCACATAACCCGCCCGGCAACAGTCGCATTGTGTGTGTCTGTCGGATCGGAGATTTATGTCCTTTTTTTTTCGCAAATTGGAACCGCTTCCGGCGATCTTTTGATTGGTGCACACACAAGGTGAGGATGTAATTTGTTAATGATGATATTACGGATTTTGGGGAAAAACTGTGCAGCGGTTTTCGTGCGCACGGTAGAAACGTAAGTGCATATAATAGAAATGACTTTCTTATTCTTGCTGCACTAGCCTAACGTTATGGGGAAAATAGGCTTATTTCTATAGGGTTCCGGTAGGAGCCCCATCCATAGTTCTAGGGGTACTAAAGTGCTGCTACTGCTGCTACTAGCGCGCCTGATGAATGATTGATGAGCTTGGATTGGCACTTCACTTACCACAACATGGGCTTGCTTTAGTTCCAGTAACTTTGGTTCCATTGAAAACGATAACCAGATGAGGCTAACAACAACTAAAGCAATAACAGCAATAAGGAAATAAAAAGGCCACAATTCCATGTTAGAACTAGATAGTAGAAAGCAGTCCCTAGTCTCCAGGCTAAGCTATAAAAGCTAGCTGCGGTCGTCGTACGTACGTCTGCGTGAGATGAGAATGCAATATAGGCTCCTGGTGGCGCTGTTGATCTCTGTACGGGGCCCGTTACCAAACATTGGCTCGGGCTTAGGCGCGGCTTCGGCTTCTTCGCGTAATAATTTGATATACTGTAACCGAGGGGGTTGGTTATAAGAATGTTTTTGTTTAAGGGAACAGGGATGTGGAGGCACAAAGAAACAGGTTTAAGTTTCCGGTAATTTATTTACATACAATTCTAGACTGTGGATATATATGCACACAGTTGGTAGTTCCAACAGTCTATATTTAAAAATACAGCTTTTCAAACCAAGCAAAAACGACAGTCAATGTATTATCAGCAATATGTATATAAGCTGGGGTTGACGAATACGGCACGGCTAAGCCGGCTGTATTATAGGAGGTATAAGGCACGTCAAGATGTAAACTGTAAAGTACAAGAAAATGTTCTGTGATTTTATATTATTTATAAATGTTTTTCAAATACTACCTTATCTTGTTTTCCTCACTCCCGCAAAACAATCTATTTCCGTGAAAGTATTAAACAAGTATTGGACTTCCACGTTTGCCTTTTGTCCTCGTGAACTTAAGAAAATATACAATTGATATGAGGCTCCACAGATGCATATTTTACAAAGTGAGACCTTCATATGTGCTAATTACAGTAATTAAAACCATTATAAACTTGTACTTGGGCGTGGATTCCTCTGTAAATACTAAATAGATTCCATTCCACTTCAGTTCAAATCCCATTTAGGTATTTCAACCTAGAAAATTGGCATCACATGTACATGTTTCTTAGCAAACTATACGGGTACTTCTATTTCCTCAAAATTGTATCACTTCAGGATTGCTTGAATATACGTGTAGTCAGGATTGCAGAAATTCAACAGTTCGTTTTACTCAATTAAAATCTTAGTCTACTATGATGCATTGATACTTCCTCCGACCGATTCAACACTTATAAGAGGTGAGTTTCTCAAAATACTATGTATTATAGGATTGTACATGTTCTACTAACGATAAGAAATATTTGTAGAACGTGTAGAACCCTGTCTACTTTGCTGACCTTTGGTGGATCGTTGTGATTGCCTCAAAGGGCGTGGAGGTGCTTCCGGAAGTTTACGCTTCCTTGGTGTTGCATGTGAAGTAGAATCTTCACCATCTGTGGCTATGGGAATGTTGGGTATGACAACACCAATATCTAGCTGAACATCTGTGTCCGATTCTGATTCTTCCCCAGAATCTATTTGCGTTGGAGGTATAGTAGGTGGTATGGGTTGTTGAGTAACAAGATGTGGAGGGATAGGTTTCAGTTCTAAAGAGTTCACTACCTTTCTGGGCCCCGAACCATCCATCAACTGGATCACGTACACAAAGGAAGAGCTATCAGGAATATCAACAATCTTGTAAATATGAGGAAAATAATAGTCTTGTATCTTTGAACGACCGGTACTGTGTTTTCGCAGAAAAACAAAATCACCACATGTAAGTTTATTTGGATATGTTCGACGATCAAAACACTTCTTGTTCTTGGCCAGTTCCCTGTCCAACCTTGTTTTGGCTAATTTATAAGCGTCGTTTAATCTCTGGCGATGGAGCAAGATCCAATTGTCGTTAAAAAATCTCTCTCTGTCACCACCAAGTAGAGAATCTATGGGCAACACCGGTTCTCTCCCGAACATTAAATAGAATGGTGAGAACCCTGTTGAAGAATGTTCTGTCGCATTATATGCAAAAACCAGTTCTGGGAGATATTTAGGCCAGTTAGATTTCTGTGTAGATGATAGAGTGCGAAGTAGATTATGCATTGTACGGTTAAAGCGCTCACACTGAGCATTGCCTTGAGGATGATATGGAGTTGTATGCGTTTTAGAGATCTCATATAAAGCACAAAGCTCCTTGATCAACAGAGATTCAAATTGGCGACCCTGATCAGAATGAATTCGCTGGGGAGCACCATATTTCAGAAACCATTCTTTGACTAGTACAGATGCTGTAGTCTTTGCAGTTTGGTCTTTGGTAGGAACTGCAATGGTACATTTTGAGAAGATGTCAGTTATAACCAAGACATTCTCTGTGTGATTTGAGGATGGTTCAAGAAGTGTAAAATCAATAGCAATAACCTCTAGAGGTCTAGTTGCATGAAGATGCCCAAGAGGGTTTCGAAAGGAAGGTATAGGTTCTTTGGACACCATACAACGTTCACAACTTCGAACCCACTGTTTGACATCTCTGTACATAAATGGCCAGAAACATCTGCGTCGAGCCAAGGACATGGTGCGTTCCTCCCCCTGATGACCAAAGTCATTATGTATACTCTGTAGAAGAGTTGTCTTCAAAGAAGCTGGCAAAACAAGTTGTTGTAATAATCCTAACTTGGGATCATTGACTTCTCGGAAGAGGAGGTCATCTTTGATAGAAAGATGTTTGGCCTGTCGCAGTAATACCTTCACAGCATCAGATTGAATCTTGCGCTGTGAATGGCTAAGCGGTGTACTGGAATTATGAAGTTTCAAGTAGCATGCAATATCAGGATCATTGCTCTGTAGTTCCTTTAGTTCATGAGCTGTGTATGATGGAAAAGCAGATATATTAGAACAGTGTTCTGCAACAACCCTGGCTGGACCCAATTCTAAGCACTGCTGACATATGTTAGCCTGTAGCTCGACAGGAAGCTGGGTATATTGTCCCATAGGTGGACAACTACTAGCTGAAATCTCTGAAGTTACAGCCTCCTCAAAAGAGTCCGCCTCAAACTGTCTAGAAAGCCCATCTGCATTCCGATTAGTCTTACCAGGTCGGTATATAATCTTGAAATTAAAGGAAGCCAGGTTAGCGACCCATCTCTGTTCTACCGCACCAAATTTAGCAGTGTCAAGATGACAAAGCGGGTTATTGTCTGTACGAACTACAAAGGACACACCATACAAATAATCCTTGAATTTTTCAGTGACAGCCCACTTGAGACCTAGTAGTTCTAGTTTCAAGCTGCTGTAATTCTGCATGCTGCGTTCGGCACCTCGAAGTCCTCGACTAGCATAGGCTATCACACGTTCTTTTCCGTCCTGAACTTGGGAAAGAACGGCACCCAAACCGGATAAGCTGGCGTCAATGTCCAAGATGAAGGGTTGATTGAAATCTGCATATGCTAAAATAGGCATTGAAACAAATTTCGACTTCAACTCATCCATAGCACTCTGACATTCCTCAGTCCATCGCTTCTGAAAATACTTTGGTGAATGTTTAAGGCAATCACCAACCAAGGCATGTAAAGGACGAGCAATTTTAGAGAAACCAGGAATGTACTGTCTATAATAACTAGCAAAACCAAGAAAAGACCGAAGCTGCTTCACGGTACGTGGTGTAGGCCAATCTACTACAGCTTCTGTCTTTTCAGGATTTGTAGATATCCCATCTTCAGACAATACATGACCCAGATAGTTTATCTTCTTCCGAAAAAGGTGACATTTGGAAGGTTTCAGTTTTAGATTATTTTGTTTGAGTCTAGTAAATACCAGATCGAGATGTCTTAAGTGTTCTTCGAATGTCTTGGAATATATGCAGATGTCATCCAAATAGACAAAGAGCATTTGATACATCAAGTCCCCCATACAACGTTGCATCAATCTCTGAAAAGTAGCAGGGGCTCCACACAGTCCAAACGGCATCCTGACATACTCGTAAAGGCCCATAGGTGTTATAAATGCCGTCTTCTCCCTATCTGCTTCAGCTACACGAATCTGATGATATCCACTTGCTAAGTCTAGTGAAGTGAAACATTTTGCACCCAAAGGGGCATCTATCAACTCTGAAATACGAGGAAGAGGAAATGCATCACGCTTTGTGACTGCATTTAAACGTCTATAATCTATACACAATCGTAATGAACCATCACTCTTACGGGCTAAGACAATTGGTGCAGCATAAGGACTATAGCTGTCAACAATAACACCATGCTCCAACAACTGTCGAATGTGATTCTTCACCTCATCGTACTGGTTAGGTGGTATACGCCTAAATGTTTGAGAAACTGGTTCTGTCTGTGTAAGATTGATATGATGTTCTACTGTATTGGTGTCACCTAAATCAAAATCGTGTGTGGCAAAGATGTCATTGTGTTTGTGGAGTAATTCTTTGATCTGTGCCAGTTGTTCGTCACTACCCTCAAAATCACTGATATCGATTGGTATTGAAGTTGTGTCGGAATGTGCAGCCTTGACTGTGTTTGTGTTTAAAGAAGAAACTATGTTGGGACTACTTATGTGTATTTCACTGGTAGAAACCGAGAATTCAACCCGAGAGTTGTCCTCAACACCATCAACTCCTCGAAGAACGCCAATTCGAGTGTTGGGTTTTAAGACAAACCCAGATGTAGAAATGTTGTCAACACGAACTGCAAACGTCTTGTCAACTTCAATCAAAGTAGAAGGTATCAAAATGCCAACCGGTAAATGATCGCTATTCCTCAACGGTTCAACGACTCCAGTAGAAAACGGAACATGTTTTGAAATACATGCATCTATAATCGTAGAACATTCAGGAGGAATGAAAACAGATGTTCTGGAGGCAACCTTCACCATGGCTACTGGCAAGTCTCCTTTTGACTGAGCATTTGCCCGCAAGGTCAAAAGTGGCTGCAAGAAAGACAAGTTTGAAGGATTTGGATATGTTCCCTCTGTCATCAAGTCAAGCAAAGGACCCAGGATATTCATGCCAAGTAGACCAGGTACTCGTCGTTTCTCCTCTTTATTCTGAATATCTATTGAATCCTTAACAACCAAAAATCCCATCTTGGGTAGAGTCAACCCATCTACAGACACATCTAATTCCAAATATCCAAGATATGGGATGTCTAACCCATTCGACGTGGTAATTCGAAGGCAAAGATTGTCTCGATCTATTCTAGATCCCGCAGGGTGGAAGAAGTTATTGAAACTCTCTTCAGTGATAGTGGAGACCATGGATCCCGTATCGATAAGACAATTTGTTTCTATGTCAGAAAGATTAACATTCAAAGTTGGACAAGAAGCAATAAACTGACTATTAAGCTGATTAGAAGAAAGACTTGGGTCCTTCAGCTTCCTCTCGTCTGTAGGACCACTCTCAACGAGAGGAGCTAGTTTCCCTGTGAGGTAGCAGATGTTCTTTTTAGTTCTGCGATCATCTCTTCAGCTTTCTTTAGTTGCAGCTGGTAGCACTTATCTTCAGTATGACCATCCCTCTTACAAAAATTACACTTGGGCTACTGAAAGAGATTCATGTACCATCTTGGTCAGGTCATCTATCTGTTTCTGTTGTTTGTGTAGAATTTCCATTATGGCAGCGGTGTCTACTTTGGCTTGAGCAGCCTGTACTGCAACCGTTGGTTGTGGTTCTAAGGGTAACAGTGATTCCTCAGCCCACTCGATTGCTTCCGCTCGCAGTGTAAAAAAATCTATGTCGGGATCTTCTCTAATGCACTTCTTCAAGTGTTTACGCAGAATTCTCTCGGAGACGCCCTCAGCAAACTGATCATTTAAGAGATGTTCCTTATTATCCATAAGGTGAGGGGACTTACGTTTAGCCCTCTCAAACAAATCCAGCAAACTGTGAGAAAAATCTCTTAAATTCTCGCCATCTTTCTGCTTCCGCTCAAAGAAGGCTCGCTGGAGTTGTACAGAGGATCCCTGCACTCCAAAAACATCTCTAAGAATAGAAAAGATCTTATGTAGCGACCCTGACCCTCGATATCTGACTTCGTTCTTTGCAGAACCACTTAAATGTTGGTAGACAAACTCAACCTTTTCCTGCTCAGAAAGAAGTCGAGCTTCTACCGCAGACTGCATATCACATATCCAGTCTTCTAGTTTGCCCTCAGCCAGCCCTGAGAAAGTAGGTAGCTTTTTCTGGCTTGGCAGAAGTAAGAAGGTAGGCTTAGCTTGTGCAGCCAGGAATGCAGACTTCGGCTCATTGGCCTCACTAAACAACTTCTCTCCACCCGTCGCCATATCGAGTACAATAAAGATACCTGCTGGGCACGTGGAAAGAAGAGTTAGTACACGAAACAAAACTAAAAAACTGAAAAACGCAAGCATGCGTACTGATATCATAACCAAGAGCTGTATGCCTCACTCAGATGTGAAAGACGCGATGCGAATGTTCCACTTGAGGGGGATGATTGGCACAAGTCGAGGTCAGCCACACGGTAGAACTTGGGAATCTGAAGTCAATAAAACGAAACAAAAAGATCTACCACTTGGTTAAAAAGACATAAAATATGCCTCGACATACAAGTTAAACTCAGTGTGTCAAATCGTCACGCATGTGGCACATATATTCAAGGTAGTAAGTTCCACAATATGTTGATATATTTCTGATAACTGACTTTTACAGATTGGATGTATATGAAATCACTCACTATGTACTATATTTAGACAGATATTTCTTATTACTATTAGTAGAGTAGGTCTATTATATAATCATTCACTGTTCTAACAATTTTCAGAAAATGCTGGAATTGACTTAAGAGCACTTAAAACTCCGATATAATTTTGTATGAATGATCACAATATAACAGTATCTATCAAAGAACCAAAAAGTTGTGTTTATATCAGTATATCGGCAAATGTTTGAAGAAATGTATCAAACAGGATATACCCGGTACTTTGCCAGTCTCGTCAATAGTTTAACAAGATATATTGGTTTATACAACCTGCAAAAACAGTACCAACAACCTCTGTCCAGGCACAAGGTAAGACGACCAAGGATTATTCCTCCAACAGGTCTGTCTCGGGAGAGTCAAAGTATGTTCTAGGAGTAGGAGAGCGTTCTACTTCCGCAGGTAAAGCCAACCCATGCAATGACGGCACACGTTCTGTCAAGGGCAGCACCACCAGTCAGCAAAGTAGAGGCTCCCCTCAACTCTCCGCTAAAGAGGCAAATGTTCTACGGCTTTCAGTCCTTGATGCAGAAGCACTCGGCCAAAAGAAAGGATGATGAAGTTTGAAGACTACGGATTTTACTCGTCGCAGTATAGAAACCATCAGTTCAAGCATTGACTGTCGTTTATTCTAATTTTGCCAATATATAGCAAGTCAACTTGTATTCTTTTAAGTGCCAGTCCAACCACACCCTATCCTGCCGACTACGCCACTTGTAACCGAGGGGGTTGGTTATAAGAATGTTTTTGTTTAAGGGAACAGGGATGTGGAGGCACAAAGAAACAGGTTTAAGTTTCCGGTAATTTATTTACATACAATTCTAGACTGTGGATATATATGCACACAGTTGGTAGTTCCAACAGTCTATATTTAACAATACAGCTTTTCAAACCAAGCAAAAACGACAGTCAATGTATTATCTGTAAAGGAATAAAACAAACAAAAATAAATAGTCAATACATAGTCGTTTATATTCGAGCATTACCCTAATAGTTTACGTTCATTTACAATTGTATTTACTAGAGTGTGAGCGAGGCAATAATTTGTTCTATAAATTTGTGGTATCAATTCCCTGTATACATCATGTAAACTTTTCTGGTCACGAATATCAAATAAGAATGTGAAATCAAAATGTATCTGTGATCACTCAAGAAAAGCTCAATTTACCAAGTACAGGGGTATTTAAGTTGCCTCGGGAAAGTTTGTAATTTACTCTATAATTTCACAATAATATGCACACTAAAGATGTACGGTGAGCTTTCTAAACTTGTATTGCCAATAACAATTATTTGTCGCAGAATCTTTAAGCATTTACGTTACATGAAAGTTCCACTTATACCACTCAAAATTGGGCATAGTTTTCATCATTGATAAACTGAGATACACACATTTGATCAAAACACCTACCAGCAATATGTATATAAGCTGGGGTTGACGAATACGGCACGGCTAAGCCGGCTGTACAGGAGGTATAAGGCACGTCAAGATGTAAACTGTAAAGTACAAGAAAATGTTCTGTGATTTTATATTATTTATAAATGTTTTTCAAATACTACCTTATCTTGTTTTCCTCACTCCCGCAAAACAATCTATTTCCGTGAAAGTATTAAACATGTTCAAGTATTGGACTTCCACGTTTGCCTTTTGTCCTCGTGAACTTAAGAAAATATACAATTGATATGAGGCTCCACAGATGCATATTTTACAAAGTGAGACCTTCATATGTGCTAATTACAGTAATTAAAACCATTATAAACTTGTACTTGATTTTGGGGAAAAACTGTGCAGCGGTTTTCGTGCGCACGGTAGAAACGTAAGTGCATATAATAGAAATGACTTTCTTATTCTTGCTGCACTAGCCTAACGTTATGGGGAAAATAGGCTTATTTCTATAGGGTTCCGGTAGGAGCCCCATCCATAGTTCTAGGGGTACTAAAGTGCTGCTACTGCTGCTACTAGCGCGCCTGATGAATGATTGATGAGCTTGGATTGGCACTTCACTTACCACAACATGGGCTTGCTTTAGTTCCAGTAACTTTGGTTCCATTGAAAACGATAACCAGATGAGGCTAACAACAACTAAAGCAATAACAGCAATAAGGAAATAAAAAGGCCACAATTCCATGTTAGAACTAGATAGTAGAAAGCAGTCCCTAGTCTCCAGGCTAAGCTATAAAAGCTAGCTGCGGTCGTCGTACGTACGTCTGCGTGAGATGAGAATGCAATATAGGCTCCTGGTGGCGCTGTTGATCTCTGTACGGGGCCCGTTACCAAACATTGGCTCGGGCTTAGGCGCGGCTTCGGCTTCTTCGCGTAATAATTTGATATACTGTAACCGAGGGGGTTGGTTATAAGAATGTTTTTGTTTAAGGGAACAGGGATGTGGAGGCACAAAGAAACAGGTTTAAGTTTCCGGTAATTTATTTACATACAATTCTAGACTGTGGATATATATGCACACAGTTGGTAGTTCCAACAGTCGATCTATATTTAAAAATACAGCTTTTCAAACCAAGCAAAAACGACAGTCAATGTAATATCAGCAATATGTATATAAGCTGGGGTTGACGAATACGGCACGGCTAAGCCGGCAGTATAGGAGGTATAAGGCACGTCAAGATGTAAACTGTAAAGTACAAGAAAATGTTCTGTGATTTTATATTATTTATAAATGTTTTTCAAATACTACCTTATCTTGTTTTCCTCACTCCCGCAAAACAATCTATTTCCGTGAAAGTATTAAACAAGTATTGGACTTCCACGTTTGCCTTTTGTCCTCGTGAACTTAAGAAAATATACAATTGATATGAGGCTCCACAGATGCATATTTTACAAAGTGAGACCTTCATATGTGCTAATTACAGTAATTAAAACCATTATAAACTTGTACTTGGGCGTGGATTCCTCTGTAAATACTAAATAGATTCCATTCCACTTCAGTTCAAATCCCATTTAGGTATTTCAACCTAGAAAATTGGCATCACATGTACATGTTTCTTAGCAAACTATACGGGTACTTCTATTTCCTCAAAATTGTATCACTTCAGGATTGCTTGAATATACGTGTAGTCAGGATTGCAGAAATTCAACAGTTCGTTTTACTCAATTAAAATCTTAGTCTACTATGATGCATTGATACTTCCTCCGACCGATTCAACACTTATAAGAGGTGAGTTTCTCAAAATACTATGTATTATAGGATTGTACATGTTCTACTAACGATAAGAAATATTTGTAACTTACCATGCGGCATCCCCCGACCTGTGCCAACCGAAGAATGTGCTGAAAACACTGGGCAATTCTAACGGTATTTGGCTGCAAGTGCTAACGTAGCAACGTCGTAACGTGTACGTATTTAAATTACAGAACCAACGATCGATGATGTTCACACAAGGAAACTCAAGAACAGAGTGACTAAAGTAAATTTTGCACTGAGCCAAGAAAGCTACAGCCAAAGGTTTCACATCTAAATGAGAGCATGGTGAGAGGCAGTAGCGCAACAATAGCTTATTGTTCTCGGCTGCACAGCTACATATCTAGAGCATCGCACAATGCAGAGTAAACTGGGTTGGTGCAAGAATAGGGCACTGTGCTAGCAGAAGGGGTGCACACATACTAAAGTACAATAGAGAGTGTTCAACAAGGCATTGCCGCATACCAAATTATGACAATAGAGAGAAAGGAATGTGAGAAAGTAAAGGAAAAGAATGTTTAACAAGGACCGTGGAGGGACCAGATGATTCTTATATGTAGATCGGTCACACTCAACACTAGATTAAGAAGAATTGTAGGCAAGCTGATAGTGCAGTGGAGGGACCAGGTGACCAACCGGGTCGACTGGTCACAATACCTAGATTTGGCAAGATCTTCTCACTATGAATATCTTCTCGGTTAAAATATCCGTTTCTCGGTTAAAACTATAAACAACCACAATTTAACCGTGGTGATTCTCTAGTGTTAAAAAAATACTCGGTTAAAATAGGGGTCGATTTGAGGACCTCTTCTGGAGCCTTGCTCATTAACTCTGTGGCCAGTTTTGCGGAATTTAATCCTGTACGGCCAGACTTGCCTCTCGGTTAAAATGGGGGTTGTTTGGCCTTTGCGGTTTTTAATCCCGCACGTCCAGGCGAGCTCTTTCGAGCATGGCGCTAATACCTATACTATTCGCATCGCTGTGAACGTAGAGGGCGACTGAACTACATCAGTCACGATTCTCACAGCCGAGCGACCGGTCGTCTTTGCGATCGGTCTAACCGAGAGTAACCAGAATATACCGATGAAAGCCAACAGACTTTGAGGAATTGCACGGACCGTGTGTTTGGTGAAGGAAGTTTCGAGTTTTGGTTGAGGTTTGATCTGTTCTCCCTTTCCCTAAATTTAGATTATCCAGGTGAGCTATATAAGACGGTGTAGTTGGAAAGGATTGTGAACGGGGGTGAACGCAGCGCTAAGCGCGCGGTGCCGCGAATCTATTGTGCGATTGCTTTCATTATGTAAATAGAGATGGGCTTGCTTTACAATTGGTGTTTTTGGTCCTTTTGTGTTGATGCGTTTAATGGTTTTCGCGCCACTGCATCCGGTTTGTCTTCTTTGACGAAAATGGCGACTGTCTTCACCTGGTGACGTACTCAGCCCTTACAAAAAAGTTCTATAGAATTCTATAGAGTGTGTTATAGAGCTCTATACGGTTCTATAGAGGCAATGGTTTTCTATAGAATATTTAAGGCTGTCTATAGAGATTTTTAAAAAATATATAGATTTCTATAGAACAAATCTTCCAGTTATATAGAATGGTTTCTATAGAAATTAGACATATCAATTTGTTTGTTGAAAGTATGTACATTTATATAGTAAACCACAATATGTTTCTAATTTCTATAGAAACATAGAATTGTATAGAATACTCCAATAAGAAGACTGTCTATAGAGATTTTTAAAAAAATCTATAGATTTCTATAGAGCACTGATTAAACAAATTCCTGTCAGTCTTCTATAGAATTCTATGTTTCTATAGAAATTATAGACACATCAATTTGTTTGTAGAAAGTATAGTTGAGTATCTATGGGGGACCCCCCGTGCACCCCCCCCCCCCCCAGAACTAATCCACACCAACTTTTTCTGGTGTGTTTTAAGGTCCTTAAACACATTTGGGATGTTAACAGTGAAAAAAACCCGATGCTCTGGCGATATCCAAGATGGCGACCAATATGGCCGCCAAAAATGGTCAAAATTGGGAAAAGTCATATATCAGCCAAAAAATATGATAAAAGCACAAATAAAATTGTTAGGTATATGTTTTTGACCGTTAAAAATTCATTTCTGGTATTCTCGTTTTGCTATCATGCTTCAAATTCAAGATGGCGGCCAATATGGCCAGCAAAAGTGGTCAAATTTGAGAAAAATCGTATTTATCAGCCACAAATTATGATAATGGCATGAATGAAATGATTTGATATGTTTTTACCCTTACAAAATACTTTCAAGTATTCTTTTATTTTGCTATCATGTACCAAATTCAAGATGGCGGCCAATATGGATGCCAAAAATGGTCAAATTTGAGAAAAGTCATATATTGGTAAGTGATGAAAGTAAAATGATTTGTAAACATGTTTCAAATTCAAGATTGCGGTCAAAATGACCAAAGAAATACAAAATACATGTATCAGCAATATATTAAAATAACCATGAGCACTCACTTGCAATTGTGAAAGAGAAAATAATAAACCCATTCTGTAATACATCTGGAGCTATCTCAAATAGAGGCAAACTTAAACCTAAGGTAACTGGTTTGCGGTAGAACCATGTATTAAATCTCTTTTGTGAGTTTGTGTTCTGAAAAGAACCGGAGGGAACTCATCAACGTTACGAACAGTATGCTCTGCCCGTCGTCAGGAGACTGAGGGATTCCAACGGTGAAGCGGGCTTATATGGTGTCTAGAAGCGATTAAGCGTGAGAAGGATGCAAACTCCTGCAGGGCTTGGGGATGCTGGATGATCATTGAGGCGTGTCTAGGGAAAGTACAAGCAATCGTAAGATCAACAGCATGGATACACGTTGTGGGCCTAGGCCTAAACTAAAGGTTAGTTTATCCCGTACGAATTGAATACGTTCTTATAACATTTTTAAGAAAGCGAAAGGCTGATGATTTAAGCAATGAGTGCTACATGCATATGGCTGTCAAGATATAATCAAGCCTCCTACATGACGTAGGCCTATAGCCCGTAATATTTGTATTTTTATTCTAAAGTTCAAAATGATGGTGAATTGGGATAAAACACATTGATGCGTTGGATCAAGATTTTGTCGATTCGTGTATAATATGACCAGATCATTTTACTGCTATAGTCATACTAATAGTAAAGAAATTACGATTCGCACTGTCCTGTGTGGCCAATTACATATAATGTATATTGTCCCAGACAGTTTATAATTTAAGG
The DNA here is from genome assembly GCA_037893225.1 of Hippasteria phrygiana. Taxonomy (NCBI): domain Eukaryota; kingdom Metazoa; phylum Echinodermata; class Asteroidea; order Valvatida; family Goniasteridae; genus Hippasteria; species Hippasteria phrygiana. The sequence goes on from JAZGUH010000143.1 coordinate 874,595, forward strand.
TGCAAGTGTTCTGTTACATCTGTTACTTTGTGCCCTCTTTTGAAAAACAAACACATGAAAAACTTGAGTTTTGTGCATCAGTTGGGATTCTGAGCAGGATCCTAGCACTAGTTGTTTATGGATTGGACCAATCACAGCCAAGAGTTTTAACCAATCAGATGTAGTATCAACCTTGGATTAATCAGGCCACAGCTTTGGAAACCAGTGTCAGTTTATAATTTAAGGTGCAAGTGTTCTGTTACATCTGTTACTTTGTGCCCTCTTTTGAAAAACAAACACATGGAAAACTTGAGTTTTGTGCATCAGTTGGGATTCTGAGCAGGATCCTAGCACTAGTTGTTTATGGATTGGACCAATCACAGCCAAGAGTTTTAACCAATCAGATGTAGTATCAACCTTGGATTAATCAGGCCACAGCTTTGGAAACCAGTGTCAGTTTAGGTGGGAAAATGCATGTGTGTGTGTTTTATACTGTCACAGCCTTTTGAGCAAACTGGTTAGTTTATCCGACGCCATCCGGCTCCTGCCTAATTCTCTTGCAGATTTTAAGGGGCACCCTTAAGAGGATGTGATACAGCCAACTCAGAATACACACATCATTTGACATGTGTCATTAGTGTTATGGTTATTTTTGCTGATATTGTTTTTATTTAAAATTTTGTAAGGGGGAAGCCATTTCCTCTTATGTACCCCAGGGGGTTAATTAGATGTGTTGTATCTTCCATAGTATAAACAGAGCTGTTCTCCACAGGTGTGACCAATATAATTGGCCCTGGGCCTGGGTGGCCTATTCATTAATGTTGACCTGGGTACCAGATGGCGATTGACATACATGTATGGGACCTGGGAGTCCATTGATTGTATGGTTGATATGTTTCTTTGGGCCTGTTTAACCCATGATGCCGGTTTCCCCAAACCTCAGTATCTGGCAAAATGAGGGGTGAACTGTGACAAAGAGTCACAAAACTATGTCTTGAGTTTCATCCATTAGTGAATTCGAGTATAGTCGATCCTTAATCAATAACAGTGTACGATATTGATACATTTTCAGAAGGTCGAAGCATACAGTGCGGCGCAAGATCAGATACCGATCAGGTGTTTCCAGGCCTCCATAGAAGATTGATGGAATGGTGCAGGCCAATTTGAGAATCATGACAACAGCGGGAAAAGACATGGCCCCAAATGGAGGGTAAGAGAAAATGCTACACGTGAGGCTGCCACCACAGGACCAGCAAGATCAAAGGGTTTAAATAAAGAGATTAAATAAGGGGGTATCCCTATTACGGGGTACAATGATGGAGCAAGGGAGATGTGTGGATCTCTGAAATACGCGTAGTCGGAACATTTGAGAGTAAAGTAGTCCAGGGCGCAAGTAGGGCTGCCCCGAATAGACCGAATATTCGAATACCTTTGCCGGTTAGAATATAAAAAAAAAAATGTTTTGTCGACGGTAACCTTTTGTGGACAGATGTTTATCGTTCCCGTCCGTAAAAGCCTTAACACTAAAAAAAAAAAAAAAAATAGGCTGGAGTTGGGTTTCTCATTTTTATCAGAACTTTACACTTACCCACAGTGATGTTGATATAACAGGCGCATGCAAAAAATTTCGATCGGGTGGTCTATAATATCGATTGCCGCCCGTAAAACGCTCGGTATCGAATATTCACATATTCGGTGAAGCTCAGTTTCGAATAATCGAATACTAAATTATTCAAGTAATCGAATACTAAATTATTCGAAAATGAACAGCCCTAAGGGCAGGGGCTGCTTTGCCTAAATAGGAGATATTACTACATTTGGGAAATGAGTTAAAACCCAGCTGAAAGCTATTTTTTGAGAAAAGGAAAGATTATCTTATTTCACAAGCGATCCGATGTCAATTGCTATTACAAGGGCTGTGGGTATGTAGAGAGATGATTCGTAGACTGTTCTGTGCATCCACAGAATATGATTCGTATTTTACAATGACATTGTGCAATCACGGAGTGTATTCTGTGTACTAACACAATATTGTGGGCTATCACATTTGTATTAGCTGTATTTATATGCACCTTCTTTGTGCATTTCTACATAGACCTACAACGTTTGCTACTGTGCAAACAGTGCGAGAGTCAGCTATGCACATTGCGTAGATTATAGCGTATTTCGATTTTATATAATTCGGTCACGCCATTATGGGACATAGTTTCCCACTGACCCTTTCGGTTTTAAAATGGGCAGGGAGGTACTACTTAAGAATGTTTGGATAAAAGAATTGTCCGGGAAATAAGATATGATCAAGAACGTGCGTTTGGGAGTAAAACATGGCAATATAAGGTGACCTTTGCGCACACAAATGCCCGCAATTCTAATTGGCCAGCTGCCGCGTGATGGGTTTCGTGTAAGATAACGGTAAATTCGCCGTCATTGAACAAGTTAAAAGGTGAGGTAGCGCTGTACACGTCCTGGCAAATGTACCGTTTACAATTTCACAATTGGTGGTATACAAAATGTTCCGAACAGAGTTTTAATGTGGTTACAGAATGGGTCCCTACAAACCTTGGTACCACAGCATCAATTTGTACGTGGGGTGGATTTGGGTCCAAGCCCACTTGAGGCCTGAATGAGAAATTAAGTGAATAAGCTGTTCGCGGACATTGTGAAATACTGGGCCCAAGCCCAGTTAAAGATGACCTTGCAGAAAAGGAAAACTACCATTGCAAGCTGGTACAGAAAATACGGCATAATCAGAATAAACTATATCACCCGATTTAAATGGTGTTTGGATGAAAGGAATAAAGCTGGCTTCAAGATGAGTTACAGAAAGTGCTGAGCTGCCATTATAAATATGTCAATGAAGTGCCGCACTGAAAAAATTGGGCCTAAGCCCAGTTAAGTGTGGTTTGGTGGAAGTAATAAAGCTATCTTTAAAATGAATGGAAAGAAATGCTCCGTGATGAATTGAACTAAATCTAATTAAGAGTTTGCTTTGGAGGAAATAGAGAGAGCTGCCATTTAAAATAAGTAAACAAAATGTTTTGAAAACAATTGTGCCTAAGCCCAATTACAGGTCTTTTGGAAGAAAGCAAGAATGCTGCCATTCAAATGAATAGAAAGAAATGCTAAATGGATTAATTTAACCAAAGCTAATCAAGAGTTTGCTTTGGAGGAAATAGATAAAGCTGCCATTTAAAATAGGTCAACAAAATTTTGCTTTGAAACAATTGGGCGTAAGCCCGATTAAAGGTGCTTTGAATGAAAGCAATGAAGCTGCCATTAAAATCAATGTGAAAAAATGCTGCACGGATGAATTGATCCAAAGCCAGTTTAGCGTTTGCTTTGGAAAAAATGGGTAAAGCTGCCTGTGAAAATAAGTAAAAAAACCAAAATGTAAAGAAAAACAAAATTGGAATGAAGCTGCCGTTGGAAGAGTTAGAGGTTATTGGAGGACGATGGTCCCTTGAACAGACCATGCATCACACTCATTACGTGTGTATTTGGAAATGAAGACATGCTTTCTTAGCTTTGATTCATTTTTCGAGTTAAAAAATGCATCATGTGAAGTCTGATAACATCACGGTAGTGGCATTCATTCAACATTACGTACGGTGGGACACAATCCAAATCACTAAATTAAATATGTTCATAGACAGATCTAGCAATGGTGCATTGACTGCAAGATTTGGCACAGAAAACATTGGGCTATTTTGAGTCCCGTAAATCTTTGGGAAAATCACAGAAAATTCTTTATGCCCGATATGGACTTTTCGCCTTTCGGCGAAGGTATTCAAACAAACAAACAAACAAACAAACACCCCAACAAACAAACAAAGTCGGGCCTAGGCCCGATAAAAGATGCCTTAGAGGAAGCGAACTGAAGCTGCCATTGAAGTAGGTAGAAGAAGATGCTGCATAGATGAATTGGACCAAAGCTATGTTAGGGCTAACTAGCTTTGGGTGAAGTATCAAGCTGCCAATCAAAGTAATAATAATCAAAATAATCAAATAAATAAATGCTGCGTTCAGAGAATTCGGCACATACCCATTCAAAAGTTACTTTGAAGGAGAGGAATAGGGCTGCCATTAAAATGGGTGAAAGGGAGGATGCTACAACTGAAAATTTGAACAAAGCCAGTTAAGGGCCGCTTTAGAAAGAAATATTAAACGCTGCATTGAAAAGAATAGGGCCCAATTTGATTGGTGCTCTGGAGGCAAGGCAATGCAAAAATTATTCACTTTGAAACCCGCCCACGTTTAATAGTTATCGAACAATTTCTCTCTAAATGGCAGATTATTTGCAACCTGGCAAGGATCCAGTTCCCGCAGGGCGCATTTATTGTGCGTCAGTATTTCCAAATTTGAAATTAGACAGTTTTTGCTACTTTGGAAAAAAAAAAAAAAAAAAAAAAAAAAAGGAACTGAGCCGCATCTGCAGAGTAAGAACGCATGCAAACCCTTATTTCGAAAGGGCGTCAAAGAAATGGAGTGGCACTTTTATACAGCAGTATAATCGCCCGGGAAAGACCCCTTGTGCGGATCCTAATTTTAAAAGTATTTGTATGCACATCGGGTTTAATTAGGGGGAGTACCGGGTACCCCAGAGGCAGCGGGAAATAGAAGGGGAACCCTTAAGCAATTTGGCAATTTGAAAGTACAGGCAGCATGAATATGGAAGTCAAAAGCCTTTGTACATGCAGCTTGGGAATTTGAGTCTACATGTATAGGCACTACAGGCAGCAGGAAATGGGGAGAGGGCCCCTCATGCAGCTTAGAAACTGGCATGTACACTGTAAAAAAAATAGAATTAAAAAAAAAAAAAAAAGGGAAAAAAACACAGAAAAGAAACAAATTTTGGGCAACATATCAACAACCCAAAGTCTTGTGCAAATTCTTCCCAATTATTGGTCCATTTTTACCTTAAATAACCAACAATGTGGTAAATTAATACCAATGTTGGGTAAATAACGGTTGCCCAATTATGTTTTACCAAGCGTTTTTACAGTGTATAGGCAGTAGCAGATAAAAAGGGGACAGGCCCCTTCATGCAGCTTGAAAATGTGAGTGTATAGGCAGTATGAAATGGAAGGGGACGGGCCCCTTTATGCAGCTTGAACAATTTGAATGTATAGGCAGTAGGAAACGGAAGGGGGCGGGCCCCTCATGCAGCTTAAAAATTGGTGTGTATAGGCAGCAGGATGGAAGGGGACGGGCCCCTCAGACAGCTTGAAAATTGGCGTGTATAGGCTGCACGAGTTGGAAGGAGACGGGCCCCTCATGCAGCTTGAAAATGTGGGTGTATAGGCAGTAGGAAATGGAAGGGGACGGTCCCCTCACGCAGCTTAAAAACTAGTTGGCGTGTGTAGGCAGTAGAGGATGAAAGGGGAAGAGCCCCTCATGCAGCTAGAAAATTTGAGTGTATAGGCAGTGAAAATACAAAGGGGACGGGCCCCTCACGCAGCTTGAAAACTATAGTTGGCGTGTAAAGGCAGTAGAAGATGAAAGGGGACGAGCCCCTCATGCAGCTAGAAAATGTGAGTGTATAGGCAGTGAAAATGGAAGGGGGCCGGCCCCTTATGCAGCTTGAAAACTAGTTGGCGTGTAAAGGCAGTAGAGGATGAAAGGGGACGAGCCCCTCATGCAGCTAGAAAATTTGAGTGTATAGGCAGTGAAAATTCAAAGGGGACGGGCCCCTTATGCAGCTTTGAAATTTGAGTATACAGGCAGCTGAAAATAAAAGGGGAAAGACCCCTCATACAGCTTGGGAATTTGAGTGCATAGGCAGCAGGAAATGAAAGGGAAAAGCCCCCAAGGCAGCGCAGGAGTTGGAGATAAGCAGCTAAGTAGTTATTTTGGAGAATAACAGTTGAAGTGCAAGGGAAAAAGAAGTTAAAAAGAACGAGAGATAGAGAGTGAAAGAACATAAACATGTGGGAAAAGATGGGAAACTGTTTTTCATGCATTCGGGGGATTAATTTAAATAATGTTGGGACCTCAATGGAAATAAGCCTGTAAAATTTGCTTTTGGGGTTATCCCAGGTTAAAGTTGTTACCAGACCTTCACTTCCTGAATGTGTCATTGTTAATTTCATGTTTGTGTGATTAATGCATTTTTTTCCCTTTGTGAATGCTTGTTGCTATTGTACATAGAACATTGTGATGTTGCACCAAAATTTAGGCCCCTAACAAAACTTGTTGTACTTGTGGCCTGGTAGGAAGATAGAGGGCGCTGTTCTGGTTGAACTCGACTTCATATTGACACACAAACTGTAGTCAATATAGAAGTTACAGAAATAAAACAGGGTCCATAAAAAGCCTTCCTTTTTCACTTCACAGGTATGTAATTTGCATTATCTACTACAAAATAAGAAATCTTTATGTTCTAAAGCTCATTTATAGTTTATTATGAAGCTTGTAGATGATCTGGAAATTAAGGATTGAAATGGATTAATATGGGAATGAAAGTTCAATTATGAGACCATGTGACATGTAAGCACATTGTAAGTATTACATATAGACAGTGGACTTTGTTAATGAAGGCACAATATGAATGAGTGTAAATCAAGCTGCACAGGGAAATTTCAGGACAAACTATTTAGATTCCATATTTCTTGATCTGATTCTGGCCAAGTAGTGAGAAATTACAGGGATTTTGGAAGTTATGAATAGTTGACTCTAATGATTGGATATTGTGATGTAAATAGGCATACATGAAGTATGTGCATTGTTGAGGATTGAAACAGTTCAAGGACCGTTGATCTCTGGGGAAAAGACAAATACCATACATTCTATGTAGTATTTATGAAGGGAAGTTTACTGTTTTCCATAGGTGAATATTAATCCAGGGAAGACTGAGAACTTGATCAAATTCTAGAATGTTTAGAGATTAGTCATTTATCTACAAAGGCTACCTGCTTGACATGTTAGATACTTGAAATGAGTGTTTATAAAGTTACAGACTAGTTTCTTGCATTTTGCTAATAATTGACCAGTTATAATTGACAGATTTGAAGTAAAACACAAATGCATTGGAGAAACCATGTATTTCAATTTACATTCATGACCAAGTAATAATTGTGCGTTATAAAACAACAGATATAAATGTAAGATACTTATAGGCTATTTTCGGTCTAAAGTAATGTTATATTCTGTTGGGTCATGGATCGAGTCATGCACTGCACATGTAAATACACATGTATTGTTATATTCCTTATTCGTGTCATTTGGATTTAGTTGACACACAAACTGTAGTCAATATAGAAGTTACAGAAATAAAACAGGGTCCATAAAAAGCCTTCCTTTTTCACTTCACAGCTCCGTACCTGGTATCAAAGTAACTGTTTTGCATTTATTGTGTTTACTCAATATTTGAGTTCTTGTGTGCTCATGTTGTTGTTGAGTTGATATTAACCTGAATAAATCAGTCAATCAATCAATTGGAAAATATTGTCTGGGCCAGACTTTGTAGGTAGAGAGATGATCAAATCTTACAGCCCAGCAAAGCAAATACACTAGTAGATGCAATATTTCTCTCGTAGATGCGACCATTGACCGCAATGGATACTTCTGTGATCTGATTTTGAGAATGAATGGCGAGCTTCAAGTCTCTGGGATACTGGAGCACAGCGTGTTCAGCCCCCCTGCGGGTCCGGGGTAGTAGAATAGGCCCGATGCATTTCCTGCATGTCGTAAGAGGCGACAAAAAGGAACATCCTGTTTGCCGTGGGATGCGACTCGTGTCGGTGGAAGAGATGATCCTGGTGATTGAGTGGCGGCTTAACTGCGGTTTTGTTAACACAACATATCACTTTGGCCTCAATTTCACCTATTCGAGAGGTTGAAATGGCCTGGTTCAATCAATCGGCTGGTGGTGACGTGCCCTAGTTACTCACTTTTTGAATAGTATCTTTTTATGAAACTTGCACTTTTGATTGGTGTGACTTTTTGTCTTTGTTCAAACCCGTTTTTTACATCCAAGAGTTTCTAGAAGGCGACTGCTTAATCAGGTCAATCGAGGTACTTTTATACCGAGAGTATATCACTGAAGGTATCCTTGGCATCAGTATTCCTGGGTAGCCCGGATACATTTGATGTCCCCTTGTTGGGCTCCGTGGTGGGTGAGGAGCGTCGGTGACGAATTTTAACTTATTTTATATGGCTTCCATTCAACCCCCCCCCCCCCCCAAAAAAAAAACCACCTGAAAAGACCTTTGAGTGACGATGATTCTGATCCTGACTTAGTAAGTGCACAAAATTGGCCTCGATTCCTCGTAATAGAGGCCACTAATGATGACAACCCTTTAACTAAATTGTCTCCATTTGCTATCAACAAAGGCATTGAAGGCATTGCAGGAACAGCAAGTAACGTCAAGAGACTTCGAACAGGACAAATACTGGTCGAAGTCAGCAAAGCTAGTCATGCTGATAACCTATTGAAACTTCAGAAATTTGTCCAGATTCCTGTGAAGGTATCCCCCCCCCCCCCACAGGTCTCCGAATACCAAAAAAAGGTGTCATTCGCTGTCGAGACATCAAGGAATGTGATGAGCAAGAAATCCTTGCTGGCTTAGCATCTCAGAATGTTTGTGCAATCCATCACATGACAATATTCAGAGATGGTGTCAAGAGGCCAACTGGCACTTTTGTTTTAACTTTCAACAGCTCATTCCTCCCACCAACCATAAAAGTCGGCTACTTACAGGTCAAAGTGGATATACATATTCCAAATCCCATCCGCTGCTTCAAATGCCAAAAATATGGTCACTTTAAAACCAACTGTAGTAGATCCGAGACTTGTGAGACATGTGGGAAAGACAACCATAGTACCACTGATTGTAAGGAAGCAGCCTGTTGCATCAATTGTGGAGGAGAGCATCCAGCAAACTCCAAGACATTTCCGAGATGGATTGAGGAAAAACTCATCCAAAAATTGAAACATACCAACAACATCTCTTACGGCGATGCAAAAAAAATGATGCTGGCCCAAGATTCTACTAACAATCACAAGAATTATGCTGGAGCTGTCAAACAGATAGCGGTGAAGACCAGTACTGCCTCCCAGACAGACCTCACTTGGCCTCTTACCAGTAAAAACCCGATACCTCTTGACAACCGACCAAATAGCAAATCTATTGCTGTGCAAACCACATCAGCACAGTCTAACCAATGTCAAGATCGTTCCAGAGAACCAACAGCGAATCAACCAAAACCGGCGCAATCTGGCAGAAATCGAAGTCTTTCTATAGAAATCACAAAGAGACAAACAAAACCGACACGTGACAGAAATCGAAGCCATTCTAGAGAACCCACAGATAGACAGACATCTAATACAGAACCTTCTAAACCTCCGAGAAGGCTTACAGAACTTCAAACCTCCACCAGAGATAAAACAGCAAAACAAGCACAAGAAAAAACAAAAGACAAATCAAAAGACGAAACTAACGAAACAGGCAAAGGAAAAATTAAACAACAGTCAAGTAGACCCCAAAAAGGGTCTCTTAATCCTGTTTCACTTCATAATAATTATGGAGTATTGGAGGTTGAGGAGGAGGAGGAGGGTATGGAATTAATTATTCCAGATTCTCAGCCCTCTTCTCCAGAAACAAATTCAACTGCTTTAAATGGTAATAGCAAGGTGACATCTAAAAACACTTGAACACAAAACAAGCAGGCATTCAACAGTGGAATTGTAGAGGTTTTAAGGTTCATTTTGGGGAAACAACTGGGATAGTGTGATAGCGTATCCCTTAATTAGGGATTGGTTTCAATGACTACAAAACGAGCAAGCATAATACAGTGGAATTGTAGAGGCTTTAAAGCCAATTATGAGGAAATTAAACATTTGTCTGTTGATTATAATCCTATGGTAGTCTGTTTACAGGAAACTCACCTTAGTGATTCTAGTGTTAAGTTCAACGGCTATGATGTTTATAGTAAAACTGCCATTTCTCCTGTAGATGGCAGAGCAATCGGAGGTTCCTCTGTATTAATTAAACAAGGAACCCCTCATGATGTTCTTCAACTGAAAACTGATCTTCAGGCTGTTGCTGTTAAGGTTACTCTTCACCGTACAATAACTATTTGTTCTGTATACATACCTCCGAGATATAGACTAAGTCAACGTGAGATGGATCAATTGATTGATCAGCTATCTTCCCCATTTTTGCTTTTTGGTGACTTCAATGGCCACAGTGATCTTTGGGGCTGTGTTGATTCTAACTATCTCGGTAACATAATGGAATCTGTTATTGAGAAATTTGATCTTTGTCTTCTAAACGATAATTCTAGTACTTATCTCCATCCACCTTCTGGTTCTTTCTCTGCAACAGATCTATCTATTTGTTCTCCGACCATATATATGGATTTCTAGTGGAGAGTTAATGATGACCAGTGTGGAAGTGATCACTTTCCTATTCTCATTGACATCAATAGCCCATTACCTGAGGAAAGGGCTCCTAAATGGCAGCTGCATAAAGCCGACTGGGCTGAATATCATAACCTCTGCATGAGATCTATCACTAAACAAACATTCCACAACATTGAGGATCCAGTTTCTACATTTGTAAACATATTAATAGATATAGCATCAAAAACTATACCCAAGTCCTCTACAAATCCCCGTAATTAACATAAACCATGGTTTAATGCTGACTGTAAGGAAGCTATTAAATCACGAAAAAAGGTTTTATACAAATTTAAACACCAACCAACAGCTATTAATTTAAACAACTATCATAAAGCCCGTGCAAAAGCACGACGCACTATCAAAAAGGGTAGGCGTGATTCGTGGAAGCAGTACGTTTCCAAATTAAATAGTAGAACACCTACAAAAAAGGCTTGGGATATGGTTAGAAAAATAAGTGGAAAACAATTCAATTCTTCCATTATTCACCTAAACAAACCTGATGGTAGTAAATGTACAGAGAGACAGGATATTGCTAATTTATTGGCACATGAAATTAAAAAAAATTCCTCTAGTAATCACTATTCCCAAAAGTTTCAAGCTCTTAAAAACACCACAGAAAAACAGAAACTTAATTTCAAATCGGACAATAGAGAAGATTACAATATTCCATTCACTCTGGCAGAACTGAATGACTCTCTTAATAAGTGTCATGATACGGCTACTGGACCAGATGAAATTAATTATCCGTTTTTAAAACATTTACCACAACAGTCTCTCCCAGTGTTATTAGACATCTTTAACACTATATGGAAATCCGGTGACTTTCCCGATTCCTGGCGAGAGGCCATAATTATCCCAATACCAAAACCAGGTAAAGATGCCACTAACCCAACCAATTACCGCCCCATTTCTTTAACTAGCTGTCTATGCAAAACCATGGAAAGAATGATTAATGCTCGTTTGGTTTATTTCCTTGAAAAAAATAAGCTGATATCTAAATATCAGAGTGGTTTTTGACGTGGACGTAGTACAACGGATCAGCTTATTTGTCTCGAATCCATTATTCGAGATGCTTTTGTTCGTGGTAATCATGCGGTGTCAGTTTTCTTTGACCTTGAAAAGGCCTATGATACCACATGGAAGTATGGAATTTTAAAAGATTTATACAATGTGGGCTTAAGAGGTAGAATGCCAGCCTTTATTAAAAATTTCTTATCGAATCGTGTGTTTAGAGTCCGTTTAGGTTTGGTACTTTCGGAATTTCATGATCAAGAGATGGGTGTTCCTCAGGGAAGCATTTTGTCCATGACTTTATTTCTTTTAAAAATTAATAATATTGCCGAACTAGTTAAAACAGGAATGGGTAAATCTTTGTTTGTGGACGACTTTGCCATTACTTGCTCAGCGAAAAGTATGGTGACCATTGAAAGACAAATGCAGAACTGCCTAAGTAAAATAGAAAGATGGGCAGATGAAAATGGATTCCGTTTTTCTAAAGCTAAAACTGTGTGCATGCATTTCTGCAACAAAAGATCGCTACACCCAGATCCTGAACTTAAACTGTACGATTCTCTTAATCCAGTTGTCCCACAGACGAAGTTCTTAGGCATAATTTTTGACAGCAAGTTAAATTTTAAAGCTCACATTGACTATGTTCGACAAAAATGTCAAAATGCTTTAAATCTCTTAAAAGTAGTTTCAAAACTGGACTGGGGTGCAGATCGTTCGACCCTCCTTAGATTGTATAGGTCTATTATTAGACCAACACTAGACTATGGTTGTATTGTCTACGGCTCAGCTCGTAAATCATATCTCCAAAAACCTGAACCTATTCAGAATCAAGGTCTAAGGCTTTGTTTGGGGGCGTTTCGGACCTCCCCTATGCAAAGTCTATATGTTGAAGCTAATGAGCCTCCTCTACGTTTGCGGTGGGAAAAGTTGTCACTTCAGTATGCACTTAAACTCCGAAGTAACCCTGATAATCCAGCATACGAGAGAACTTTTACACCACAGTATGTTCACTTTTATACCAGTAAACCTAGTGCTATCCCACCATTGGAAATTCGAATTAAGGAAGCCTTTAATGAGGTCTGCCAAAATCCAGATCAGATAGCACTGTTTACATTTCCTCAAACTCCACCTTGGAAAGTTGATTGAACAAAAGTGGATTGATCTTTAAAGCAGCTTAAGAAGGGGTCAACTAGTGATGTCGTTTTTCAAAATAAATTTGGAGAACTTAGGGATAAATTCCGCCACTGTAAGGCTGTCTATACTGATGGATCTAAAGTTTTGGACAGGGTGGCAGCGGCAGCTGTATGTCGCTGTAACCAATATCAAATCAGATTACCTGATGGTGCATCAATTTATACTGCAGAACTACAAGCAATACAAATGGCACTTGACCTTATTGAACATTCTACAGGTCATCATTTTATAATATTTACTGATTCATTATCTAGTCTCATGGCACTGAAGGGAAATAAATTTGACCATCCTTACATTTGTCCTAGGGACTTATTCTGGGCTAGTTGAATTGCAAAAAGCTGTTGTTTTGGCTTGGGTACCCAGCCATGTTGGTATTAAGGGCAATGAGAAAGCCGACTCTTTAGCAAAAGCAGTTCTTAATCTGAATATAACCTACCTTCAGATTCCTTATACAGACTTGAAGGTTAAAATCAACAATTACATCAGACTTAAATGGCAGTCAATATGGGACGCCTTCCCTAACAATAAACTGCATACAATCCAGCCAATTGCTGGACTTGATAAGAATATATTTACTGGTAAACGTAGAGATGAAATAGTGTTAGCACGGGTCCGTATTGGTCACATCTATATCACTCATGCATACTTACTCAAATCTGAGGACATTCCTCAGTGTATTCCTTGTAATTGTCTCTTTACTGTTAAACATATTCTTATAGAATGTGTTGACTTCATGCATATACGACACAAGTACTTTAATGTTGGAGACCTAAATACTCTATTTGCACAGATAAACTCTACCCAAATCCTTGAATTCCTCAAGGAGATAGGTCTTTTTAGGAAATTTTAAATAAAACCAATTATGGGTTTTTGTGTATGTGATAATGATACGCTTGATCCTTGGTATGGCCTAGTTTAGTGTATAACCCTGCTGGCAGTGATAGCGTATCCCTCACCTATTGATTGTAGTTAATATTGGAAAGAGGACTGAACTGTTTTCAAATACTCTTCATTGTTTGTACCATTTTTATGTTTTCTTTATTGATTTTGTCGTTGAACGTTCAGTAGTAAGGGAGATGCCGATTCTATGTCATTTTCTGTTTTTTCACTTTTCTCTCTAATTTTGCTGTATATACCCACGTCAAATTTTTTTAAAACAAAATAGTCTAAAAATCGCCCAAATTTTATTCAAAATTTTGCTGGGTTACTACACACCAAAATTTGCACAAAATCAAGAAAATAAAAAGTGTTTTTCATAGTCTACAAGCGTACTAAAACGCCCAGGCGCCCGGGCGAAAAAGGTAAAAAAAATGATTTGTCGTAGGGCAAAAAAAAAAACCCTCATCTCTACACTCAGTAGAGATGAGGTTTTTTTTTGTGTTACGTAGATCTACTGCGTTACTAACTACAACTACTCTTTGCAAGGGGCGCTAGGCCTAGCCCCTAAACTCTCTTGAGCACTTGTGTAGCTAGGAGGCTCATCTCTACTCACGTTAGAATCACGCTCATATTCTTTACATATTTCTAATCTAAAGTTGTAAGTTTTGCGATAAGATCTTTTTTTTCTTTCGCTAGAAGCTCGACCACTTTTTTTTCGACCTCATCGTCTATTTCTTTTTGATTTCTATCGGACTCTTCTCTCGCTTTAGTTTGTGTCCTAATAGCTTCTTTCATTCCGTAAAACTTTTTTAATTCATCGTTAATCAAAGCAAATTCTTCGTGACTTACATCGCCATCGTCTACAGCCTGAGACACTAATTCATTTATCGTATTTAATTTTGTTTCGGCTACTACTCTAATCTCATCGTGTTTCTTAGCTTTACCTCTAAACTTTTTACTAAATCGTTTTAATGCCAAACTTACACCCACGCATCCTATAGCTAATCCTTCTAGCACCACACCTATAGGTATACTAATGACACCAACGACGCTGGCTATGCCTATGGTACCAGACACGGCTCCGAGACATTCTATAACGGTCTCTGCGTTAGATAAACAGGTAATAATTGGCTTTTCCGACACTTCCAGTCGGAAAAGGCCTTGTTTTTGTTCTGATTTTTTTTTGGCTTTTCCGAAATTTTTTCGGAAAAGCCTTTGTTTTTGTTCTGATTTTTGGCTTTTCCGACACTCCGTCGGAAAAGGCCTTGTTTTTGTTCTGATTTTTTTGGCTTTTCCGACACTCCGTCGGAAAAGGCCTTGTTTTTGTTCTGATTTTTGGCTTTTCCGACACTCCGTCGGAAAAGGCCTTGTTTTTGTTCTGATTTTTTTTTTTTTTTCTGCTTCTTCTTCCTCTTTTAGTTCTGACCAAAATCCCATAGACTTTGTACACGAATTTTCTCGGCGGCACTTTAGGTCTTAAAAAACCTCAGATCTTAACCAAACTTACCTCAAACATAGACCCTAACCTGAAATGGTATGTCGAAGAGTGACGTCATGATGACGTCATCACGTGTCACGTGACGTCATCTTAAAGGTGCGTTTTTCAAGGGCCCATATCTAGAGAACGGTAGGTCCGATTTCCTTCAAATCTGATATGTTGGTAGGCTACCTCGTGTTATAGATGAAATTTGAGGTGACGTCAAGATGACGTCATCATACGATTTTATAGTAATTTTTCAGTTTTTGAACTTCAAAGTTTCTTAAAGCCATATCTCACCAACAGAACATGCTAAATTCAAAATTCTTTTTGCAATAGCTTTGTTAGCTCCTATATTCTTTCACATACATTTAAAAAATGTGTGACGTCATCATGACGTCATCAAAAATGTGCATTTTTGAAACACACATAAGGGTAGGTCTGATCGTCATAAAAATTGGTGGGTAGGTAGATAGTGCTAATAGCATGTAAAATCCGAGGTGACGTCATGATGACGTCATCGGCTGATTTTCTGTGAATTTTTTAGTTCTATCCCAAATCCCATAGACTTTGTACACGAATTTTGTAAGTGGCACTTTGGTCACTAAACAACCTCGGATCTTAATCAGACTTAACACAAACATAGACCCTAAGCTGAAAATGTAAGCGGAAACGTGACGTCATGATGACGTCATCACGTGTCATGTGACGTCATCTTAAATGTGCATTTTTCAAGAGCCTATATCTAGAGAACGGTAGGTCCGATTGCCTTCAAACCTGGTATGTTGGTATGGTAGCTCGTGTTATAGATGAAAATTAAGGTGACGTCATGATGACGTCATCATACGATTTTACAGTAATATTAAAGTTTTTCAACTTCAAAGTTTCTTAAAGCCATATCTCACCAACAGAACATGCTAAATTCAAAATTCTTTTTGTAATAGCTTTGTTAGCTCCTATATTCTTTCACATACATTTGAAAAATGTGTGACGTCATCATGACGTCATCAAAAATGTGCATTTCTGAAACACACACATAAGGGTACGTCCGATCGTCATAACAATTGGTGGGTAGGTAGATAGTGCCACTAGCATGCAAAATCCGAAGTGACGTCATGATGACGTCATCGGCTGATTTTTTATGAATTTGTAAATGTTTCAAATTTCATTGTACTCTTAACATTTTGCACTTCTTCAAATGCCATGAACTTCAAACTTGGCATAGGCATATGCATTGACTATCTACTCGAGATGGGTGCCGAATCATGACGTCATGATGACGTCATCACATGTCACGTGACGTCATCTTAAATTTGCATTTTTGAAGGCCCTATATCTATTTTTTTTTCTGCTTCTTATTTTAGTTCTATCCCAAATCCCATACACTTTGTGCATAGATTTTCTGATCGGCACTTTTGTCATCAAACAACATCGAATCTTAGTCAGAGTTAGCATAGGTATAGACCCTGATGCAAAGTCGTGCCGCGAAGAGTGACGTCATAATGACGTCTTCGTGTGGCATGTAACATGAACTTAAAGGTCAAGTTTGGAGTACGAAATGTTAATCATAAAATAATCTCAGATCTTAAACTTAGCAAAGACATAGACCTTCTGATACTTTATGTTAAATAGAAAAGAAAAAAAGGAAAAGCCATGCGTATGTTTACAACAGACGCACATTTTTTGGCGTTTCCGCTACAGCAGGAAAGCCTTTGTTTTTGTTCTGTTCGCGCGATTGTGTAGTTTAGTACACTTTCGCCCAGGCATGAACACAATCTACTTGAAAATTGTTCGTTTTGCCACATTCAGAACAAAGGGCCACGTCGAAGAACATCTGCAGGGGTTTTTTGGAGTGAAATCGTTAGCTAAGAGGTAACAAAATACGTGATTGCGCAATACCCAGCTTTACACGGATATATAGCTGGTGGGAGAGTAGTTGACCGAGCCAAAACGTGACACAACGTAAGAAAATCGTATTTTCCGCCTTAAAAAACCTTTCCAAATCACAAAAGCACGTGTCATTGGGATTCAGAGAAGTCTACTTTAGTAACAAAAAAAAGGCTTTTGGAATAATCAAATACTCCAGAAGCTAACATGAACACAATTAATACAGAAATCCTAAACTACACAATACCCACTATTTTGGTTTCTTCTTAAACACGAATTTTGTCTGCGGCACTTTGGTCACTAAACAACATCAGATCTTAAGCAAACTTAACCCAAACATAGACCCTAATCTGAAATTGTGTGCCGAAGAGTGATGTCACGATGACGTCATTATGTGTTACGTGATGTCATCTTAAAGGCTCATTTTTCAAGGGCCCATATCAAGAGAACCGTAAGTCCAATTGCATTCAAACCTGGTATGTTGGCTAAACAAGTACATGTTATAAATCGAAATTGAGATGACGTCATAATGACGTCATCATCTGATTTTTATGGTAATTTCAAAATTTTAACGTTAAAGATTCTTAAAACCACATCTCATCAACAGAACATGTTCAATTCAAAATTACTTTTGTAATAGCTTTGTTAGCTCGTACATTCTTTTATATAAATGCGAAAAATTACTGAAGTCATAATTTTTTTTTTCTGCTTCTTCTTCCTCTTTTAGTTCTGACCAAAATCCCATAGACTTTGTACACGAATTTTCTCGGCGGCACTTCAGGTCTTAAAAAACCTCAGATCTTAACCAAACTTACCTCAAACATAGACCCTAACCTGAAATGGTATGTCGAAGAGTGACGTCATGATGACGTCATCACGTGTCACGTGACGTCATCTTAAAGGTGCGTTTTTCAAGGGCCCATATCTAGAGAACGGTAGGTCCGATTTCCTTCAAACCTGATATGTTGGTAGGCTACCTCGTGTTATAGATGAAATTTGAGGTGACGTCAAGATGACGTCATCATACGATTTTATAGTAATTTTTCAGTTTTTGAACTTCAAAGTTTCTTAAAGCCATATCTCACCAACAGAACATGCTAAATTCAAAATTCTTTTTGCAATAGCTTTGTTAGCTCCTATATTCTTTCACATACATTTGACAAATGTGTGACGTCATCATGACGTCATCAAAAATGTGCATTTTTGAAACACACATAAGGGTAGGTCTGATCGTCATAAAAATTGGTGGGTAGGTAGATAGTGCCACTAGCATGTACAATCCAAAGTGACGTCATGATGACGTCATCGGCTGATTTTTAATGAATTTTTAGTTCTATCCCAAATCCCATAGACTTTGTACACGAATTTTGTATGCGGTACTTTGGTCACTAAACAACCTCGGATCTTAATTAAACTTAACACAAATATAGACCCTAAGCTGAAAATGTAAGCCGAAACGTGACGTCATGATGACGTCATCACGTGTCATGTGACGTCATCGTAAATGTGCATTTTTCAAGGGCCTATATCTAGAGAACGGTAGGTCCGATTGCCTTAAAACCTGGTATGTTGGTATGGTAGCTCGTGTTATAGATGAAAATTAAGGTGACGTCATGATGACGTCATCATACGATTTTACAGTAATATTAAAGTTTTTGAACTTCAAAGTTTCTTAAAGCCATATCTCACCAACAGAACATGCTAAATTCAAAATTCTTTTTGTAATAGCTTTGTTAGCTCCTATATTCTTTCACATACATTTGAAAAATGTGTGACGTCATCATGACGTCATCAAAAATGTGCTTTTTGAAACACATATAAGGGTACGTCCGATTGTCATACAAATTGGGGGGTAGGTAGATAGAGCCACTGGCATGTAAAATCTAAAGTGACGTCATGATGACGTCATCGGCTGATTTTCTATGAATTTTTTGTTCTATCCCAAATCCCATAGACTTTGTACACGAACTTTGTAAGTGGCACTTTGGTCACTAAACAACCTCGGATCTTAATCGGACTTAACACAAACATACACTCTAAGCTGAAAATGTAAGCCGAAACGTGACGTCATGATGACGTCTCCACGTGTCATGTGACGTCATCTTAAATGTGCATTTTTCAAGGGCCTATATCTAGAGAACGGTAGGTCCGATTGCCTTCAAACCTGGTATGTTGGTATGGTAGCTCGTGTTATAGATGAAAATTAAGGTGACGTCATGATGACGTCATCATACGATTTTACAGTAATATTAAAGTTTTTGAACTTCAAAGTTTCTTAAAGCCATATCTCACCAACAGAACATGCTAAATTCAAAATTCTTTTTGTAATAGCTTTGTTAGCTCCTATATTCTTTCACATACATTTGAAAAATGTGTGACGTCATCATGACGTCATCAAAAATGTGCATTTCTGAAACACACATAAGGGTACGTCCGATCGTCATAAAAATTAGTGGGTAGGTAGATATTGCTACTAGCATGTAAAATCCGAGGTGACGTCATGATGACGTCATCGGCTGATTTTCTGTGAATTTTTTAGTTCTATCCCAAATCCCATAGACTTTGTTCACGAATTTTGTAAGTGGCACTTTGGTCACTAAACAACCTCGGATCTTAATCAGACTTAACACAAACATAGAGCCTAAGCTGAAAATGTAAGCCGAAACGTGACGTCATGATGACGTCATCACGTGTCATGTGACGTCATCTTAAATGTGCATTTTTCAAGGGCCTATATCTAGAGAACGGTAGGTCCGATTGCCTTCAAATCTGGTATGTTGGTATGGTAGCTCGTGTTATAGATGAAAATTAAGGTGACGTCATGATGACGTCATCACACGATTTTACAGTAATATTAAAGTTTTTGAACTTCAAAGTTTCTTAAAGCCATATCTCACCAACAGAACATGCTAAATTCAAAATTCTTTTTGTAATAGCTTTGTTAGCTCCTATATTCTTTAACATACATTTGAAAAATGTGTGACGTCATCATAACGTCATCGAAAATATGCTTTTTTGAAACACATATAAGGGTACGTCCGATTGTCATACAAATTGGGGGGTAGGTAGATAGAGCCACTGGCATGTAAAATCTAAAGTGACGTCATGATGACGTCATCGGCTGATTTTCTATGAATTTTTTTTTCTATCCCAAATCCCATAGACTTTGTACACGAATGTTGTACGTGGCACTTCGGTCACTAAACAACCTTAGATCTTAATCAGACTTAACACAAAGATATACCCTAACCTGAAATTGCACGCAAAAGAGTGACGTAATGATGACGTCATCACATGTCACATGATGTCATCTTAAAGTCGCAATTTTCAAGGGCCCATATCTAGAGAACCATATGTCCGATTGCCTTTAAACCTGGTATGTTCGTAAGCCAGCACGTGTTATAGATGAAAATTAAGGTGACGTCATGATGACGTCATCATACGATTTTACAGTAATATTAAAGTTTTTCAACTTCAAAGTTTCTTAAAGCCATATCTCACCAACAGAACATGCTAAATTCAAAATTCTTTTTGTAATAGCTTTGTTAGCTCCTATATTCTTTCACATACATTTGAAAAATGTGTGACGTCATCATGACGTCATCAAAAATGTGCATTTCTGAAACACACATAAGGGTACGTCCGATCGTCATAAAAATTGGTGGGTAGGTAGATAGTGCCACTAGCATGCAAAATCCGAAGTGACGTCATGATGACGTCATCGACTGATTTTTTATGAATTTGTAAATGTTTCAAATTTCATTGTACTCTTAAAATTTTGCACTTCTTCAAATGCCATGAACTTCAAACTTGGCATATGCATTGACTATCTACTCGAGATGGGTGCCGAATCATGACGTCATGATGACGTCATCACATGTCACGTGACGTCATCTTAAATTTGCATTTTTGAAGGCCCTATATCTATTTTTTTTCTGCTTCTTATTTTAGTTCTATCCCAAATCCCATAGACTTTGTGCATAGATTTTCTGATCGGCACTTTTGTCATCAAACAACATCGAATCTTAGTCAGAGTTAGCATAGGTATAGACCCTGATGCAAAGTCGTGCCGCGAAGAGTGACGTCATAATGACGTCTTCGTGTGGCATGTAACATGAACTTAAAGGTCAAGTTCGGAGTACGAAATGTTAATCATAAAATAATCTCAGATCTTAAACTTAGCAAAGACATAGACCTTCTGATACTTTATGTCAAATAAAAAAGAAAAAAAGGAAAAGCCATGCGTATGTTTACAACAGACGCACATTTTTTGGCGTTTCCGCTACAGCAGGAAAGCCTTTGTTTTTGTTCTGTTCGCGCGATTGTGTAGTTTAGTACACTTTCGCCCAGGCATGAACACAATCTACTTGAAAATTGTTCGTTTTGCCACATTCAGAACAAAGGGCCACGTCGAAGAACATCTGCAGGGGTTTTTTGGAGTGAAATCGTTAGCTAAGAGGTAACAAAATACGTGATTGCGCAATACCCAGCTTTACACGGATATATAGCTGGTGGGAGAGTAGTTGACCGAGCCAAAACGTGACACAACGTAAGAAAATCGTATTTTCCGCCTTAAAAAACCTTTCCAAATCACAAAAGCACGTGTCATTGGGATTCAGAGAAGTCTACTTTAGTAACAAAAAAAGGCTTTTGGAATAATCAAATACTCCAGAAGCTAACATGAACACAATTAATACAGAAATCCTAAACTACACAATACCCACTATTTTGGTTTCTTCTTAAACACGAATTTTGTCTGCGGCACTTTGGTCACTAAACAACATCAGATCTTAAGCAAACTTAACCCAAACATAGACCCTAATCTGAAATTGTGTGCCGAAGAGTGATGTCACGATGACGTCATTATGTGTTACGTGATGTCATCTTAAAGGCTCATTTTTCAAGGGCCCATATCAAGAGAACCGTAAGTCCAATTGCATTCAAACCTGGTATGTTGGCTAAACAAGTACATGTTATAAATCAAAATTGAGGTGACGTCATAATGACGTCATCATCTGATTTTTATGGTAATTTCAAAATTTTAACGTTAAAGATTCTTAAAACCACATCTCATTAACAGAACATGTTCAATTCAAAATTCCTTTTGTAATAGCTTTGTTAGCTCGTACATTCTTTTATATAGATGCGAAAAATTACTGAAGTCATAATGACGTCATTAAAGGCATGATTTCTTGAAAGACATATGGATAGACCATGTCTAATCGTCACGAAACTTGGTGGTTAGGTAGATGTGTCACTAGTTTACAAAATTCGAAGTGACATTATAAAAACATATGGAAAAGCCCTATGTTCTTAAAAACATAGACCTCTAGTTTTTTTTTTTCTGCTTCTTCTTCTTCCTCTTTTAGTTCTGACCAAAATCCCATAGACTTTGTACACGAATTTTCTCGGCGGCACTTTAGGTCTTAAAAAACTTCAGATCTTAACCAAACTTACCTCAAACATAGACCCTAAGCTGAAATAGTATGTCGAAGAGTGACGTCATGATGACGTCATCACGTGTCACGTGACGTCATCTTAAAGGTGCGTTTTTCAAGGGCCCATATCTAGAGAACGGTAAGTCCGATTTCCTTCAAACCTGATATGTTGGTAGGCTAGCTCGTGTTATAGATGAAATTTGAGGTGACGTCAAGATGACGTCATCATACGATTTTATAGTAATTTTTAAGTTTTTGAAATTCAAAGTTTCTTAAAGCCATATCTCACCAACAGAACATGCTAAATTCAAAATTCTTTTTGTAATAGCTTTGTTAGCTCCTATATTCTTTCACATACATTTGAAAAATGTGTGACGTCATCATGACGTCATCAAAAATGTGCATTTCTGAAACACACATAAGGGTACATCCGATCGTCATAAAAATTAGTGGGTAGGTAGATAGTGCTACTAGCATGTAAAATCCGAGGTGACGTCATGATGACGTCATCGGCTGATTTTCTGTGAATTTTTTAGTTCTATCCCAAATCCCATAGACTTTGTACACGAATTTTGTAAGTGGCACTTTGGTCAATAAACAACCTCGGATCTTAATCAGACTTAACACAAACAGGGACCCTAAGCTGAAAATGTATGCCAAAACGTGACGTCATGATGACGTCATCACGTGTCATGTGACGTCATCTTAAAGGTGCATTTTGGAAGGGCCCATATCTAGAGAACGGTAGGTCCGATTGCCTTCAAACCAGGTATGTTGGTATGGTAGATCGTGTTATAGATGAAAATTGAGGTGACGTCATGATGACGTCATCATACGATTTTACAGTAATATTAAAGTTTTTGAACTTCAAAGTTTCTTAAAGCCATATCTCATCAACAGAACATGCTAAATTCAAAATTCTTTTTGTAATAGCTTTGTTAGCTCCTATATTCTTTCACATAAATGTGAAAAATGTGTGACGTCATCATGACGTCATCAAAAATATGCTTTTTTGAAACACATATAAGGGTAGGGACGATCGTTATAAAAATTAGTGTGCAGGTAGATAGTGCTACTAGCATGTTAAATCCGAGGTGACGTCATGATGACGTCATCGGCTGATTTTCTATGATTATTTTAGTTCTATCCCAAATCCCATAGACTTTGTACACGAATTTTGTAAGTGACACTTTGGTCACTAAGCAACATCAGATCTTAATCAGGCTTAACACAAACAGAGACCCTAAGCTGAAAATGTATGCCGAAACGTGACGTCATGATGACGTCATCACGTGTCATGTGACGTCATCTTAAAGGTGCATTTTTCAAGGGCCCATATCTAGAGAACGGTACGTCCGATTGCCTTCAAACCAGGTATGTTGGTATGGTAGCTCGTGTTATAGATAAAAATTGAGGTGACGTCATGATGACGTCATCATACAGTTTTACAGTAATATTAAAGTTTTTGAACTTCAAAGTTTCCTAAAGCCATATCTCATCAACAGAACACGCTAAATTCAAAATTATTTTTGTAATAGCTTTGTTAGCTCCTATATTCTTTCACATAAATGTGAAAAATGTGTGACGTCATCATGACGTCATCAAAAATATGCTTTTTTGAAACACATATAAGGGTAGGGACGATCGTCATAAAAATTAGTGTGCAGGTAGATAATGCTACTAGGATGTTAAATCCGAGGTGACGTCATGATGACGTCATCGGCTGATTTTCTATGAATTTTTAGTTCTATCCCAAATCCCATAGACTTTGTACACGAATTTTGTACGGGACACTTTGGTCACTAAACAACATCAGATCTTAATCAAACTTAACACAAACAGGGACCCTAAGCTGAAAATGTATGCCAAAACGTGACGTCATGATGACGTCATCACGTGTCATGTGACGTCATCTTAAAGGTGCATTTTGGAAGGGCCCATATCTAGAGAACGGTAGGTCCGATTGCCTTCAAACCAGGTATGTTGGTATGGTAGATCGTGTTATAGATGAAAATTGAGGTGACGTCATGATGACGTCATCATACGATTTTACAGTAATATTAAAGTTTTTGAACTTCAAAGTTTCTTAAAGCCATATCTCATCAACAGAACATGCTAAATTCAAAATTCTTTTTGTAATAGCTTTGTTAGCTCCTATATTCTTTCACATAAATGTGAAAAATGTGTGACGTCATCATGACGTCATCAAAAATATGCTTTTTTGAAACACATATAAGGGTAGGGACGATCGTCATAAAAATTAGTGTGCAGGTAGATAATGCTACTAGGATGTTAAATCCGAGGTGACGTCATGATGACCTCATCGGCTGATTTTCTATGAATTTTTAGTTCTATCCCAAATCCCATAGACTTTGTACACGAATTTTGTACGGGACACTTTGGTCACTAAACAACATCAGATCTTAATCAAACTTAACACAAACAGGGACCCTAAGCTGAAAATGTATGCCAAAACGTGACGTCATGATGACGTCATCACGTGTCATGTGACGTCATCTTAAAGGTGCATTTTGGAAGGGCCCATATCTAGAGAACGGTAGGTCCGATTGCCTTCAAACCAGGTATGTTGGTATGGTAGATCGTGTTATAGATGAAAATTGAGGTGACGTCATGATGACGTCATCATACGATTTTACAGTAATATTAAAGTTTTTGAACTTCAAAGTTTCTTAAAGCCATATCTCATCAACAGAACATGCTAAATTCAAAATTCTTTTTGTAATAGCTTTGTTAGCTCCTATATTCTTTCACATACATTTAAAAAATGTGTGACGTCATCATGACGTCATCAAAAATATGCTTTTTTGAAACACATATAAGGGTAGGGACGATCGTCATAAAAATTAGTGTGTAGGTAGATAGTGCTACTAGCATGTTAAATCCGAGGTGACGTCATGATGACGTCATCGGCTGATTTTCTATGATTATTTTAGTTCTATCCCAAATCCCATAGACTTTGTACACGAATTTTGTACGGGACACTTTGGTCACTAAACAACATCAGATCTTAATCAGGCTTAACACAAACAGAGACCCTAAGCTGAAAATGTATGCCGAAACGTGACGTCATGATGACGTCATCACGTGTCATGTAACATGAACTTAAAGGTCAAGTATGGAGTACGAAATGTGAATCATAAAATAATCTCAGATCTTAAACATAGCAAAGACATAGACCTTCTGATAATTTATGTTAAAGAAAAAAATAAAACGGAAAAGCCATGCGTATGTTTACAACAGACGCAAAATTTTCGGCTTTTCCGCTACAGCAGCAAAGCCTTGGTTTTTGTTCTGTTCGCGCGATTGTGTAGTTTAGTACACTTTCGCCCAGGCATGAACACAATCTACTTGAAAATTGTTCGTTTTGCCACATTCAGAACAAAGGGCCACGTCCAAGAACATCTCCAGGTTTTTTTTTGAATGAAATCGTTAGCTCAGAGGTCAAAAACACATGATTGCACAATACCCAGCTTCACACGGATATATAACTGGTGGGAGAGTAGGAGCTGGTTCGAAATTGACCGAGCCAAAACATGACACAACGGGTGGAAAATCATATTTTCCGCCTTAAAAAACCTTTCCAAATCACAAAAGCACGTGTCATTGGGATTCAGAGAAGTCTACTTTAGTGACAAAAAAGGCTTTTGGAATAATCAAATACTCCAGGAGCTAACATGAACACAATTAATACACAAATCCTAAACTACACAATACCCACTTTTTTGGTTTCTTCTTAAACACGAATTTTGTCTACGGCACTTTAGTCACTAAACAACATCAGATCTTATTCAAACTTAATACAAACATAGACCCTAATCTGAAATTGTGTGCCGAAAAGTGACATCATGATGACGTCATTATGTGTCACGTGATGTCATCTTAAAGGCGCATTTTTCAAGGCCCATATTAAGAGAACCGTAAGTCCAATTGCATTCAAACCTGGTATGTTGCTGGACAAGTACGTTATAAATAAAAATTGAGGTGACGTCATAATGACGTCATCATATGATTTTTATAGTAATTTCAAAGTTTTAACATTAAAGATTCTTAAAACCATATCTCATCAACAGAACATATGTTAAATTCAAAATTCTTTTTGTAATAGCTTTGTTAGCTCGTACATTCTTTTATATAAATGCGAAAAATTTCTGAAGTCATAATGACGTCATCAAAGGCATGATTTCTTGAAAGACATATAAGGGTAGACCATGTCTAATCGTCATGAAACTTGGTGGTTAGGTAGATTTGTCACTAGTTTACAAAATTCGAAATAACATCATAAAAACATATGGAAAAGCCCTATGTTCTTAAAAACATAGACCTCTAGTTTTTTTTTCTGCTTCTTCTTCCTCTTTTAGTTCTGACCAAAATCCCATAGACTTTGTACACGAATTTTCTCGGCGGCACTTTAGGTCTTAAAAAACCTCAGATCTTAACCAAACTTACCTCAAACATAGACCCTAACCTGAAATGGTATGTCGAAGAGTGACGTCATGATGACGTCATCACGTGTCACGTGACGTCATCTTGAAGGTGCGTTTTTCAAGGGCCCATATCTAGAGAACGGTAGGTCCGATTTCCTTCAAACCTGATATGTTGGTAGGCTACCTCGTGTTATAGATGAAATTTGAGGTGACGTCAAGATGACGTCATCATACGATTTTATAGTAATTTTTCAGTTTTTGAACTTCAAAGTTTCTTAAAGCCATATCTCACCAACAGAACATGCTAAATTCAAAATTCTTTTTGCAATAGCTTTGTTAGCTCCTATATTCTTTCACATACATTTGAAAAATGTGTGACGTCATCATGACGTCATCAAAAATGTGCATTTTTGAAACACACATAAGGGTAGGTCTGATCGTCATAAAAATTGGTGGGTAGGTAGATAGTGCCACTAGCATGTACAATCCAAAGTGACGTCATGATGACGTCATCGGCTGATTTTTAATGAATTTTTAGTTCTATCCCAAATCCCATAGACTTTGTACACGAATTTTGTATGCGGTACTTTGGTCACTAAACAACCTCGGATCTTAATTAAACTTAACACAAATATAGACCCTGAGCTGAAAATGTAAGCCGAAACGTGACGTCATGATGACGTCATCGCGTGTCATGTGACGTCATCGTAAATGTGCATTTTTCAAGGGCCTATATCTAGAGAACGGTAGGTCCGATTGCCTTCAAACCTGGTATGTTGGTATGGTAGCTCGTGTTATAGATGAAAATTAAGGTGACGTCATGATGACGTCATCATACGATTTTACAGTAATATTAAAGTTTTTGAACTTCAAAGTTTCTTAAAGCCATATCTCACCAACAGAACATGCTAAATTCAAAATTCTTTTTGTAATAGCTTTGTTAGCTCCTATATTCTTTCACATACATTTGAAAAATGTGTGACGTCATCATGACGTCATCAAAAATGTGCATTTCTGAAACACACATAAGGGTACGTCCGATCGTCATAAAAATTAGTGGGTA
Organism: Hippasteria phrygiana; assembly: GCA_037893225.1. Classification (NCBI taxonomy): domain Eukaryota; kingdom Metazoa; phylum Echinodermata; class Asteroidea; order Valvatida; family Goniasteridae; genus Hippasteria; species Hippasteria phrygiana. The sequence goes on from JAZGUH010000143.1 coordinate 902,370, forward strand.
GGTAGATAGTGCTAATAGCATGTAAAATCCGAGGTGACGTCATGATGACGTCATCGGCTGATTTTCTGTGAATTTTTTAGTTCTATCCCAAATCCCATAGACTTTGTACACGAATTTTGTAAGTGGCACTTTGGTCACTAAACAACCTCGGATCTTAATCAGACTTAACACAAACATAGACCCTAAGCTGAAAATGTAAGCGGAAACGTGACGTCATGATGACGTCATCACGTGTCATGTGACGTCATCTTAAATGTGCATTTTTCAAGAGCCTATATCTAGAGAACGGTAGGTCCGATTGCCTTCAAACCTGGTATGTTGGTATGGTAGCTCGTGTTATAGATGAAAATTAAGGTGACGTCATGATGACGTCATCATACGATTTTACAGTAATATTAAAGTTTTTCAACTTCAAAGTTTCTTAAAGCCATATCTCACCAACAGAACATGCTAAATTCAAAATTCTTTTTGTAATAGCTTTGTTAGCTCCTATATTCTTTCACATACATTTGAAAAATGTGTGACGTCATCATGACGTCATCAAAAATGTGCATTTCTGAAACACACACATAAGGGTACGTCCGATCGTCATAACAATTGGTGGGTAGGTAGATAGTGCCACTAGCATGCAAAATCCGAAGTGACGTCATGATGACGTCATCGGCTGATTTTTTATGAATTTGTAAATGTTTCAAATTTCATTGTACTCTTAACATTTTGCACTTCTTCAAATGCCATGAACTTCAAACTTGGCATAGGCATATGCATTGACTATCTACTCGAGATGGGTGCCGAATCATGACGTCATGATGACGTCATCACATGTCACGTGACGTCATCTTAAATTTGCATTTTTGAAGGCCCTATATCTATTTTTTTTTCTGCTTCTTATTTTAGTTCTATCCCAAATCCCATAGACTTTGTGCATAGATTTTCTGATCGGCACTTTTGTCATCAAACAACATCGAATCTTAGTCAGAGTTAGCATAGGTATAGACCCTGATGCAAAGTCGTGCCGCGAAGAGTGACGTCATAATGACGTCTTCGTGTGGCATGTAACATGAACTTAAAGGTCAAGTTTGGAGTACGAAATGTTAATCATAAAATAATCTCAGATCTTAAACTTAGCAAAGACATAGACCTTCTGATACTTTATGTTAAATAGAAAAGAAAAAAAGGAAAAGCCATGCGTATGTTTACAACAGACGCACATTTTTTGGCGTTTCCGCTACAGCAGGAAAGCCTTTGTTTTTGTTCTGTTCGCGCGATTGTGTAGTTTAGTACACTTTCGCCCAGGCATGAACACAATCTACTTGAAAATTGTTCGTTTTGCCACATTCAGAACAAAGGGCCACGTCGAAGAACATCTGCAGGGGTTTTTTGGAGTGAAATCGTTAGCTAAGAGGTAACAAAATACGTGATTGCGCAATACCCAGCTTTACACGGATATATAGCTGGTGGGAGAGTAGTTGACCGAGCCAAAACGTGACACAACGTAAGAAAATCGTATTTTCCGCCTTAAAAAACCTTTCCAAATCACAAAAGCACGTGTCATTGGGATTCAGAGAAGTCTACTTTAGTAACAAAAAAAAGGCTTTTGGAATAATCAAATACTCCAGAAGCTAACATGAACACAATTAATACAGAAATCCTAAACTACACAATACCCACTATTTTGGTTTCTTCTTAAACACGAATTTTGTCTGCGGCACTTTGGTCACTAAACAACATCAGATCTTAAGCAAACTTAACCCAAACATAGACCCTAATCTGAAATTGTGTGCCGAAGAGTGATGTCACGATGACGTCATTATGTGTTACGTGATGTCATCTTAAAGGCTCATTTTTCAAGGGCCCATATCAAGAGAACCGTAAGTCCAATTGCATTCAAACCTGGTATGTTGGCTAAACAAGTACATGTTATAAATCGAAATTGAGGTGACGTCATAATGACGTCATCATCTGATTTTTATGGTAATTTCAAAATTTTAACGTTAAAGATTCTTAAAACCACATCTCATCAACAGAACATGTTCAATTCAAAATTACTTTTGTAATAGCTTTGTTAGCTCGTACATTCTTTTATATAAATGCGAAAAATTACTGAAGTCATAATTTTTTTTTTCTGCTTCTTCTTCCTCTTTTAGTTCTGACCAAAATCCCATAGACTTTGTACACGAATTTTCTCGGCGGCACTTCAGGTCTTAAAAAACCTCAGATCTTAACCAAACTTACCTCAAACATAGACCCTAACCTGAAATGGTATGTCGAAGAGTGACGTCATGATGACGTCATCACGTGTCACGTGACGTCATCTTAAAGGTGCGTTTTTCAAGGGCCCATATCTAGAGAACGGTAGGTCCGATTTCCTTCAAACCTGATATGTTGGTAGGCTACCTCGTGTTATAGATGAAATTTGAGGTGACGTCAAGATGACGTCATCATACGATTTTATAGTAATTTTTCAGTTTTTGAACTTCAAAGTTTCTTAAAGCCATATCTCACCAACAGAACATGCTAAATTCAAAATTCTTTTTGCAATAGCTTTGTTAGCTCCTATATTCTTTCACATACATTTGACAAATGTGTGACGTCATCATGACGTCATCAAAAATGTGCATTTTTGAAACACACATAAGGGTAGGTCTGATCGTCATAAAAATTGGTGGGTAGGTAGATAGTGCCACTAGCATGTACAATCCAAAGTGACGTCATGATGACGTCATCGGCTGATTTTTAATGAATTTTTAGTTCTATCCCAAATCCCATAGACTTTGTACACGAATTTTGTATGCGGTACTTTGGTCACTAAACAACCTCGGATCTTAATTAAACTTAACACAAATATAGACCCTAAGCTGAAAATGTAAGCCGAAACGTGACGTCATGATGACGTCATCACGTGTCATGTGACGTCATCGTAAATGTGCATTTTTCAAGGGCCTATATCTAGAGAACGGTAGGTCCGATTGCCTTAAAATCTGGTATGTTGGTATGGTAGCTCGTGTTATAGATGAAAATTAAGGTGACGTCATGATGACGTCATCATACGATTTTACAGTAATATTAAAGTTTTTGAACTTCAAAGTTTCTTAAAGCCATATCTCACCAACAGAACATGCTAAATTCAAAATTCTTTTTGTAATAGCTTTGTTAGCTCCTATATTCTTTCATATAAGTTTGAAAAATGTGTGACGTCATCATGACGTCATCAAAAATGTGCTTTTTGAAACACATATAAGGGTACGTCCGATTGTCATACAAATTGGGGGGTAGGTAGATAGAGCCACTGGCATGTAAAATCTAAAGTGACGTCATGATGACGTCATCGGCTGATTTTCTATGAATTTTTTGTTCTATCCCAAATCCCATAGACTTTGTACACGAACTTTGTAAGTGGCACTTTGGTCACTAAACAACCTCGGATCTTAATCGGACTTAACACAAACATACACTCTAAGCTGAAAATGTAAGCCGAAACGTGACGTCATGATGACGTCTCCACGTGTCATGTGACGTCATCTTAAATGTGCATTTTTCAAGGGCCTATATCTAGAGAACGGTAGGTCCGATTGCCTTCAAACCTGGTATGTTGGTATGGTAGCTCGTGTTATAGATGAAAATTAAGGTGACGTCATGATGACGTCATCATACGATTTTACAGTAATATTAAAGTTTTTGAACTTCAAAGTTTCTTAAAGCCATATCTCACCAACAGAACATGCTAAATTCAAAATTCTTTTTGTAATAGCTTTGTTAGCTCCTATATTCTTTCACATACATTTGAAAAATGTGTGACGTCATCATGACGTCATCAAAAATGTGCATTTCTGAAACACACATAAGGGTACGTCCGATCGTCATAAAAATTAGTGGGTAGGTAGATATTGCTACTAGCATGTAAAATCCGAGGTGACGTCATGATGACGTCATCGGCTGATTTTCTGTGAATTTTTTAGTTCTATCCCAAATCCCATAGACTTTGTTCACGAATTTTGTAAGTGGCACTTTGGTCACTAAACAACCTCGGATCTTAATCAGACTTAACACAAACATAGAGCCTAAGCTGAAAATGTAAGCCGAAACGTGACGTCATGATGACGTCATCACGTGTCATGTGACGTCATCTTAAATGTGCATTTTTCAAGGGCCTATATCTAGAGAACGGTAGGTCCGATTGCCTTCAAATCTGGTATGTTGGTATGGTAGCTCGTGTTATAGATGAAAATTAAGGTGACGTCATGATGACGTCATCACACGATTTTACAGTAATATTAAAGTTTTTGAACTTCAAAGTTTCTTAAAGCCATATCTCACCAACAGAACATGCTAAATTCAAAATTCTTTTTGTAATAGCTTTGTTAGCTCCTATATTCTTTAACATACATTTGAAAAATGTGTGACGTCATCATAACGTCATCGAAAATATGCTTTTTTGAAACACATATAAGGGTACGTCCGATTGTCATACAAATTGGGGGGTAGGTAGATAGAGCCACTGGCATGTAAAATCTAAAGTGACGTCATGATGACGTCATCGGCTGATTTTCTATGAATTTTTTTTTCTATCCCAAATCCCATAGACTTTGTACACGAATGTTGTACGTGGCACTTCGGTCACTAAACAACCTTAGATCTTAATCAGACTTAACACAAAGATATACCCTAACCTGAAATTGCACGCAAAAGAGTGACGTAATGATGACGTCATCACATGTCACATGATGTCATCTTAAAGTCGCAATTTTCAAGGGCCCATATCTAGAGAACCATATGTCCGATTGCCTTTAAACCTGGTATGTTCGTAAGCCAGCACGTGTTATAGATGAAAATTAAGGTGACGTCATGATGACGTCATCATACGATTTTACAGTAATATTAAAGTTTTTCAACTTCAAAGTTTCTTAAAGCCATATCTCACCAACAGAACATGCTAAATTCAAAATTCTTTTTGTAATAGCTTTGTTAGCTCCTATATTCTTTCACATACATTTGAAAAATGTGTGACGTCATCATGACGTCATCAAAAATGTGCATTTCTGAAACACACATAAGGGTACGTCCGATCGTCATAAAAATTGGTGGGTAGGTAGATAGTGCCACTAGCATGCAAAATCCGAAGTGACGTCATGATGACGTCATCGACTGATTTTTTATGAATTTGTAAATGTTTCAAATTTCATTGTACTCTTAAAATTTTGCACTTCTTCAAATGCCATGAACTTCAAACTTGGCATATGCATTGACTATCTACTCGAGATGGGTGCCGAATCATGACGTCATGATGACGTCATCACATGTCACGTGACGTCATCTTAAATTTGCATTTTTGAAGGCCCTATATCTATTTTTTTTCTGCTTCTTATTTTAGTTCTATCCCAAATCCCATAGACTTTGTGCATAGATTTTCTGATCGGCACTTTTGTCATCAAACAACATCGAATCTTAGTCAGAGTTAGCATAGGTATAGACCCTGATGCAAAGTCGTGCCGCGAAGAGTGACGTCATAATGACGTCTTCGTGTGGCATGTAACATGAACTTAAAGGTCAAGTTCGGAGTACGAAATGTTAATCATAAAATAATCTCAGATCTTAAACTTAGCAAAGACATAGACCTTCTGATACTTTATGTCAAATAAAAAAGAAAAAAAGGAAAAGCCATGCGTATGTTTACAACAGACGCACATTTTTTGGCGTTTCCGCTACAGCAGGAAAGCCTTTGTTTTTGTTCTGTTCGCGCGATTGTGTAGTTTAGTACACTTTCGCCCAGGCATGAACACAATCTACTTGAAAATTGTTCGTTTTGCCACATTCAGAACAAAGGGCCACGTCGAAGAACATCTGCAGGGTTTTTTTGGAGTGAAATCGTTAGCTAAGAGGTAACAAAATACGTGATTGCGCAATACCCAGCTTTACACGGATATATAGCTGGTGGGAGAGTAGTTGACCGAGCCAAAACGTGACACAACGTAAGAAAATCGTATTTTCCGCCTTAAAAAACCTTTCCAAATCACAAAAGCACGTGTCATTGGGATTCAGAGAAGTCTACTTTAGTAACAAAAAAAGGCTTTTGGAATAATCAAATACTCCAGAAGCTAACATGAACACAATTAATACAGAAATCCTAAACTACACAATACCCACTATTTTGGTTTCTTCTTAAACACGAATTTTGTCTGCGGCACTTTGGTCACTAAACAACATCAGATCTTAAGCAAACTTAACCCAAACATAGACCCTAATCTGAAATTGTGTGCCGAAGAGTGATGTCACGATGACGTCATTATGTGTTACGTGATGTCATCTTAAAGGCTCATTTTTCAAGGGCCCATATCAAGAGAACCGTAAGTCCAATTGCATTCAAACCTGGTATGTTGGCTAAACAAGTACATGTTATAAATCAAAATTGAGGTGACGTCATAATGACGTCATCATCTGATGTTTATGGTAATTTCAAAATTTTAACGTTAAAGATTCTTAAAACCACATCTCATTAACAGAACATGTTCAATTCAAAATTCCTTTTGTAATAGCTTTGTTAGCTCGTACATTCTTTTATATAGATGCGAAAAATTACTGAAGTCATAATGACGTCATTAAAGGCATGATTTCTTGAAAGACATATGGATAGACCATGTCTAATCGTCACGAAACTTGGTGGTTAGGTAGATGTGTCACTAGTTTACAAAATTCGAAGTGACATCATAAAAACATATGGAAAAGCCCTATGTTCTTAAAAACATAGACCTCTATTTTTTTTTTTTCTGCTTCTTCTTCTTCCTCTTTTAGTTCTGACCAAAATCCCATAGACTTTGTACACGAATTTTCTCGGCGGCACTTTAGGTCTTAAAAAACTTCAGATCTTAACCAAACTTACCTCAAACATAGACCCTAAGCTGAAATGGTATGTCGAAGAGTGACGTCATGATGACGTCATCACGTGTCACGTGACGTCATCTTAAAGGTGCGTTTTTCAAGGGCCCATATCTAGAGAACGGTAAGTCCGATTTCCTTCAAACCTGATATGTTGGTAGGCTAGCTCGTGTTATAGATGAAATTTGAGGTGACGTCAAGATGACGTCATCATACGATTTTATAGTAATTTTTAAGTTTTTGAAATTCAAAGTTTCTTAAAGCCATATCTCACCAACAGAACATGCTAAATTCAAAATTCTTTTTGTAATAGCTTTGTTAGCTCCTATATTCTTTCACATACATTTGAAAAATGTGTGACGTCATCATGACGTCATCAAAAATGTGCATTTCTGAAACACACATAAGGGTACATCCGATCGTCATAAAAATTAGTGGGTAGGTAGATAGTGCTACTAGCATGTAAAATCCGAGGTGACGTCATGATGACGTCATCGGCTGATTTTCTGTGAATTTTTTAGTTCTATCCCAAATCCCATAGACTTTGTACACGAATTTTGTAAGTGGCACTTTGGTCAATAAACAACCTCGGATCTTAATCAGACTTAACACAAACAGGGACCCTAAGCTGAAAATGTATGCCAAAACGTGACGTCATGATGACGTCATCACGTGTCATGTGACGTCATCTTAAAGGTGCATTTTGGAAGGGCCCATATCTAGAGAACGGTAGGTCCGATTGCCTTCAAACCAGGTATGTTGGTATGGTAGATCGTGTTATAGATGAAAATTGAGGTGACGTCATGATGACGTCATCATACGATTTTACAGTAATATTAAAGTTTTTGAACTTCAAAGTTTCTTAAAGCCATATCTCATCAACAGAACATGCTAAATTCAAAATTCTTTTTGTAATAGCTTTGTTAGCTCCTATATTCTTTCACATAAATGTGAAAAATGTGTGACGTCATCATGACGTCATCAAAAATATGCTTTTTTGAAACACATATAAGGGTAGGGACGATCGTTATAAAAATTAGTGTGCAGGTAGATAGTGCTACTAGCATGTTAAATCCGAGGTGACGTCATGATGACGTCATCGGCTGATTTTCTATGATTATTTTAGTTCTATCCCAAATCCCATAGACTTTGTACACGAATTTTGTAAGTGACACTTTGGTCACTAAGCAACATCAGATCTTAATCAGGCTTAACACAAACAGAGACCCTAAGCTGAAAATGTATGCCGAAACGTGACGTCATGATGACGTCATCACGTGTCATGTGACGTCATCTTAAAGGTGCATTTTTCAAGGGCCCATATCTAGAGAACGGTACGTCCGATTGCCTTCAAACCAGGTATGTTGGTATGGTAGCTCGTGTTATAGATAAAAATTGAGGTGACGTCATGATGACGTCATCATACAGTTTTACAGTAATATTAAAGTTTTTGAACTTCAAAGTTTCCTAAAGCCATATCTCATCAACAGAACACGCTAAATTCAAAATTATTTTTGTAATAGCTTTGTTAGCTCCTATATTCTTTCACATAAATGTGAAAAATGTGTGACGTCATCATGACGTCATCAAAAATATGCTTTTTTGAAACACATATAAGGGTAGGGACGATCGTCATAAAAATTAGTGTGCAGGTAGATAATGCTACTAGGATGTTAAATCCGAGGTGACGTCATGATGACGTCATCGGCTGATTTTCTATGAATTTTTAGTTCTATCCCAAATCCCATAGACTTTGTACACGAATTTTGTACGGGACACTTTGGTCACTAAACAACATCAGATCTTAATCAAACTTAACACAAACAGGGACCCTAAGCTGAAAATGTATGCCAAAACGTGACGTCATGATGACGTCATCACGTGTCATGTGACGTCATCTTAAAGGTGCATTTTGGAAGGGCCCATATCTAGAGAACGGTAGGTCCGATTGCCTTCAAACCAGGTATGTTGGTATGGTAGATCGTGTTATAGATGAAAATTGAGGTGACGTCATGATGACGTCATCATACGATTTTACAGTAATATTAAAGTTTTTGAACTTCAAAGTTTCTTAAAGCCATATCTCATCAACAGAACATGCTAAATTCAAAATTCTTTTTGTAATAGCTTTGTTAGCTCCTATATTCTTTCACATAAATGTGAAAAATGTGTGACGTCATCATGACGTCATCAAAAATATGCTTTTTTGAAACACATATAAGGGTAGGGACGATCGTCATAAAAATTAGTGTGCAGGTAGATAATGCTACTAGGATGTTAAATCCGAGGTGACGTCATGATGACCTCATCGGCTGATTTTCTATGAATTTTTAGTTCTATCCCAAATCCCATAGACTTTGTACACGAATTTTGTACGGGACACTTTGGTCACTAAACAACATCAGATCTTAATCAAACTTAACACAAACAGGGACCCTAAGCTGAAAATGTATGCCAAAACGTGACGTCATGATGACGTCATCACGTGTCATGTGACGTCATCTTAAAGGTGCATTTTGGAAGGGCCCATATCTAGAGAACGGTAGGTCCGATTGCCTTCAAACCAGGTATGTTGGTATGGTAGATCGTGTTATAGATGAAAATTGAGGTGACGTCATGATGACGTCATCATACGATTTTACAGTAATATTAAAGTTTTTGAACTTCAAAGTTTCTTAAAGCCATATCTCATCAACAGAACATGCTAAATTCAAAATTCTTTTTGTAATAGCTTTGTTAGCTCCTATATTCTTTCACATACATTTAAAAAATGTGTGACGTCATCATGACGTCATCAAAAATATGCTTTTTTGAAACACATATAAGGGTAGGGACGATCGTCATAAAAATTAGTGTGTAGGTAGATAGTGCTACTAGCATGTTAAATCCGAGGTGACGTCATGATGACGTCATCGGCTGATTTTCTATGATTATTTTAGTTCTATCCCAAATCCCATAGACTTTGTACACGAATTTTGTACGGGACACTTTGGTCACTAAACAACATCAGATCTTAATCAGGCTTAACACAAACAGAGACCCTAAGCTGAAAATGTATGCCGAAACGTGACGTCATGATGACGTCATCACGTGTCATGTAACATGAACTTAAAGGTCAAGTATGGAGTACGAAATGTGAATCATAAAATAATCTCAGATCTTAAACATAGCAAAGACATAGACCTTCTGATAATTTATGTTAAAGAAAAAAATAAAACGGAAAAGCCATGCGTATGTTTACAACAGACGCAAAATTTTCGGCTTTTCCGCTACAGCAGCAAAGCCTTGGTTTTTGTTCTGTTCGCGCGATTGTGTAGTTTAGTACACTTTCGCCCAGGCATGAACACAATCTACTTGAAAATTGTTCGTTTTGCCACATTCAGAACAAAGGGCCACGTCCAAGAACATCTCCAGGTTTTTTTTTGAATGAAATCGTTAGCTCAGAGGTCAAAAACACATGATTGCACAATACCCAGCTTCACACGGATATATAACTGGTGGGAGAGTAGGAGCTGGTTCGAAATTGACCGAGCCAAAACATGACACAACGGGTGGAAAATCATATTTTCCGCCTTAAAAAACCTTTCCAAATCACAAAAGCACGTGTCATTGGGATTCAGAGAAGTCTACTTTAGTGACAAAAAAGGCTTTTGGAATAATCAAATACTCCAGGAGCTAACATGAACACAATTAATACACAAATCCTAAACTACACAATACCCACTTTTTTGGTTTCTTCTTAAACACGAATTTTGTCTACGGCACTTTAGTCACTAAACAACATCAGATCTTATTCAAACTTAATACAAACATAGACCCTAATCTGAAATTGTGTGCCGAAAAGTGACATCATGATGACGTCATTATGTGTCACGTGATGTCATCTTAAAGGCGCATTTTTCAAGGCCCATATTAAGAGAACCGTAAGTCCAATTGCATTCAAACCTGGTATGTTGCTGGACAAGTACGTTATAAATAAAAATTGAGGTGACGTCATAATGACGTCATCATATGATTTTTATAGTAATTTCAAAGTTTTAACATTAAAGATTCTTAAAACCATATCTCATCAACAGAACATATGTTAAATTCAAAATTCTTTTTGTAATAGCTTTGTTAGCTCGTACATTCTTTTATATAAATGCGAAAAATTTCTGAAGTCATAATGACGTCATCAAAGGCATGATTTCTTGAAAGACATATAAGGGTAGACCATGTCTAATCGTCATGAAACTTGGTGGTTAGGTAGATTTGTCACTAGTTTACAAAATTCGAAATAACATCATAAAAACATATGGAAAAGCCCTATGTTCTTAAAAACATAGACCTCTAGTTTTTTTTTCTGCTTCTTCTTCCTCTTTTAGTTCTGACCAAAATCCCATAGACTTTGTACACGAATTTTCTCGGCGGCACTTTAGGTCTTAAAAAACCTCAGATCTTAACCAAACTTACCTCAAACATAGACCCTAACCTGAAATGGTATGTCGAAGAGTGACGTCATGATGACGTCATCACGTGTCACGTGACGTCATCTTGAAGGTGCGTTTTTCAAGGGCCCATATCTAGAGAACGGTAGGTCCGATTTCCTTCAAACCTGATATGTTGGTAGGCTACCTCGTGTTATAGATGAAATTTGAGGTGACGTCAAGATGACGTCATCATACGATTTTATAGTAATTTTTCAGTTTTTGAACTTCAAAGTTTCTTAAAGCCATATCTCACCAACAGAACATGCTAAATTCAAAATTCTTTTTGCAATAGCTTTGTTAGCTCCTATATTCTTTCACATACATTTGAAAAATGTGTGACGTCATCATGACGTCATCAAAAATGTGCATTTTTGAAACACACATAAGGGTAGGTCTGATCGTCATAAAAATTGGTGGGTAGGTAGATAGTGCCACTAGCATGTACAATCCAAAGTGACGTCATGATGACGTCATCGGCTGATTTTTAATGAATTTTTAGTTCTATCCCAAATCCCATAGACTTTGTACACGAATTTTGTATGCGGTACTTTGGTCACTAAACAACCTCGGATCTTAATTAAACTTAACACAAATATAGACCCTGAGCTGAAAATGTAAGCCGAAACGTGACGTCATGATGACGTCATCACGTGTCATGTGACGTCATCGTAAATGTGCATTTTTCAAGGGCCTATATCTAGAGAACGGTAGGTCCGATTGCCTTAAAACCTGGTATGTTGGTATGGTAGCTCGTGTTATAGATGAAAATTAAGGTGACGTCATGATGACGTCATCATACGATTTTACAGTAATATTAAAGTTTTTGAACTTCAAAGTTTCTTAAAGCCATATCTCACCAACAGAACATGCTAAATTCAAAATTCTTTTTGTAATAGCTTTGTTAGCTCCTATATTCTTTCACATACATTTGAAAAATGTGTGACGTCATCATGACGTCATCAAAAATGTGCATTTCTGAAACACACATAAGGGTACGTCCGATCGTCATAAAAATTAGTGGGTAGGTAGATAGTGCTAATAGCATGTAAAATCCGAGGTGACGTCATGATGACGTCATCGGCTGATTTTCTGTGAATTTTTTAGTTCTATCCCAAATCCCATAGACTTTGTACACGAATTTTGTAAGTGGCACTTTGGTCACTAAACAACCTCGGATCTTAATCAGACTTAACACAAACATAGACCCTAAGCTGAAAATGTAAGCGGAAACGTGACGTCATGATGACGTCATCACGTGTCATGTGACGTCATCTTAAATGTGCATTTTTCAAGAGCCTATATCTAGAGAACGGTAGGTCCGATTGCCTTCAAACCTGGTATGTTGGTATGGTAGCTCGTGTTATAGATGAAAATTAAGGTGACGTCATGATGACGTCATCATACGATTTTACAGTAATATTAAAGTTTTTCAACTTCAAAGTTTCTTAAAGCCATATCTCACCAACAGAACATGCTAAATTCAAAATTCTTTTTGTAATAGCTTTGTTAGCTCCTATATTCTTTCACATACATTTGAAAAATGTGTGACGTCATCATGACGTCATCAAAAATGTGCATTTCTGAAACACACACATAAGGGTACGTCCGATCGTCATAACAATTGGTGGGTAGGTAGATAGTGCCACTAGCATGCAAAATCCGAAGTGACGTCATGATGACGTCATCGGCTGATTTTTTATGAATTTGTAAATGTTTCAAATTTCATTGTACTCTTAACATTTTGCACTTCTTCAAATGCCATGAACTTCAAACTTGGCATAGGCATATGCATTGACTATCTACTCGAGATGGGTGCCGAATCATGACGTCATGATGACGTCATCACATGTCACGTGACGTCATCTTAAATTTGCATTTTTGAAGGCCCTATATCTATTTTTTTTTCTGCTTCTTATTTTAGTTCTATCCCAAATCCCATAGACTTTGTGCATAGATTTTCTGATCGGCACTTTTGTCATCAAACAACATCGAATCTTAGTCAGAGTTAGCATAGGTATAGACCCTGATGCAAAGTCGTGCCGCGAAGAGTGACGTCATAATGACGTCTTCGTGTGGCATGTAACATGAACTTAAAGGTCAAGTTTGGAGTACGAAATGTTAATCATAAAATAATCTCAGATCTTAAACTTAGCAAAGACATAGACCTTCTGATACTTTATGTTAAATAGAAAAGAAAAAAAGGAAAAGCCATGCGTATGTTTACAACAGACGCACATTTTTTGGCGTTTCCGCTACAGCAGGAAAGCCTTTGTTTTTGTTCTGTTCGCGCGATTGTGTAGTTTAGTACACTTTCGCCCAGGCATGAACACAATCTACTTGAAAATTGTTCGTTTTGCCACATTCAGAACAAAGGGCCACGTCGAAGAACATCTGCAGGGGTTTTTTGGAGTGAAATCGTCAGCTAAGAGGTAACAAAATACGTGATTGCGCAATACCCAGCTTTACACGGATATATAGCTGGTGGGAGAGTAGTTGACCGAGCCAAAACGTGACACAACGTAAGAAAATCGTATTTTCCGCCTTAAAAAACCTTTCCAAATCACAAAAGCACGTGTCATTGGGATTCAGAGAAGTCTACTTTAGTAACAAAAAAAAGGCTTTTGGAATAATCAAATACTCCAGAAGCTAACATGAACACAATTAATACAGAAATCCTAAACTACACAATACCCACTATTTTGGTTTCTTCTTAAACACGAATTTTGTCTGCGGCACTTTGGTCACTAAACAACATCAGATCTTAAGCAAACTTAACCCAAACATAGACCCTAATCTGAAATTGTGTGCCGAAGAGTGATGTCACGATGACGTCATTATGTGTTACGTGATGTCATCTTAAAGGCTCATTTTTCAAGGGCCCATATCAAGAGAACCGTAAGTCCAATTGCATTCAAACCTGGTATGTTGGCTAAACAAGTACATGTTATAAATCGAAATTGAGGTGACGTCATAATGACGTCATCATCTGATTTGTATGGTAATTTCAAAATTTTAACGTTAAAGATTCTTAAAACCACATTTCATCAACAGAACATGTTCAATTCAAAATTACTTTTGTAATAGCTTTGTTAGCTCGTACATTCTTTTATATAAATGCGAAAAATTACTGAAGTCATAATTTTTTTTTTCTGCTTCTTCTTCCTCTTTTAGTTCTGACCAAAATCCCATAGACTTTGTACACGAATTTTCTCGGCGGCACTTCAGGTCTTAAAAAACCTCAGATCTTAACCAAACTTACCTCAAACATAGACCCTAACCTGAAATGGTATGTCGAAGAGTGACGTCATGATGACGTCATCACGTGTCACGTGACGTCATCTTAAAGGTGCGTTTTTCAAGGGCCCATATCTAGAGAACGGTAGGTCCGATTTCCTTCAAACCTGATATGTTGGTAGGCTACCTCGTGTTATAGATGAAATTTGAGGTGACGTCAAGATGACGTCATCATACGATTTTATAGTAATTTTTCAGTTTTTGAACTTCAAAGTTTCTTAAAGCCATATCTCACCAACAGAACATGCTAAATTCAAAATTCTTTTTGCAATAGCTTTGTTAGCTCCTATATTCTTTCACATACATTTGACAAATGTGTGACGTCATCATGACGTCATCAAAAATGTGCATTTTTGAAACACACATAAGGGTAGGTCTGATCGTCATAAAAATTGGTGGGTAGGTAGATAGTGCCACTAGCATGTACAATCCAAAGTGACGTCATGATGACGTCATCGGCTGATTTTTAATGAATTTTTAGTTCTATCCCAAATCCCATAGACTTTGTACACGAATTTTGTATGCGGTACTTTGGTCACTAAACAACCTCGGATCTTAATTAAACTTAACACAAATATAGACCCTGAGCTGAAAATGTAAGCCGAAACGTGACGTCATGATGACGTCATCACGTGTCATGTGACGTCATCGTAAATGTGCATTTTTCAAGGGCCTATATCTAGAGAACGGTAGGTCCGATTGCCTTAAAACCTGGTATGTTGGTATGGTAGCTCGTGTTATAGATGAAAATTAAGGTGACGTCATGATGACGTCATCATACGATTTTACAGTAATATTAAAGTTTTTGAACTTCAAAGTTTCTTAAAGCCATATCTCACCAACAGAACATGCTAAATTCAAAATTCTTTTTGTAATAGCTTTGTTAGCTCCTATATTCTTTCATATAAGTTTGAAAAATGTGTGACGTCATCATGACGTCATCAAAAATGTGCTTTTTGAAACACATATAAGGGTACGTCCGATTGTCATACAAATTGGGGGGTAGGTAGATAGAGCCACTGGCATGTAAAATCTAAAGTGACGTCATGATGACGTCATCGGCTGATTTTCTATGAATTTTTTGTTCTATCCCAAATCCCATAGACTTTGTACACGAACTTTGTAAGTGGCACTTTGGTCACTAAACAACCTCGGATCTTAATCGGACTTAACACAAACATACACTCTAAGCTGAAAATGTAAGCCGAAACGTGACGTCATGATGACGTCTCCACGTGTCATGTGACGTCATCTTAAATGTGCATTTTTCAAGGGCCTATATCTAGAGAACGGTAGGTCCGATTGCCTTCAAACCTGGTATGTTGGTATGGTAGCTCGTGTTATAGATGAAAATTAAGGTGACGTCATGATGACGTCATCATACGATTTTACAGTAATATTAAAGTTTTTGAACTTCAAAGTTTCTTAAAGCCATATCTCACCAACAGAACATGCTAAATTCAAAATTCTTTTTGTAATAGCTTTGTTAGCTCCTATATTCTTTCACATACATTTGAAAAATGTGTGACGTCATCATGACGTCATCAAAAATGTGCATTTCTGAAACACACATAAGGGTACGTCCGATCGTCATAAAAATTAGTGGGTAGGTAGATATTGCTACTAGCATGTAAAATCCGAGGTGACGTCATGATGACGTCATCGGCTGATTTTCTGTGAATTTTTTAGTTCTATCCCAAATCCCATAGACTTTGTTCACGAATTTTGTAAGTGGCACTTTGGTCACTAAACAACCTCGGATCTTAATCAGACTTAACACAAACATAGAGCCTAAGCTGAAAATGTAAGCCGAAACGTGACGTCATGATGACGTCATCACGTGTCATGTGACGTCATCTTAAATGTGCATTTTTCAAGGGCCTATATCTAGAGAACGGTAGGTCCGATTGCCTTCAAATCTGGTATGTTGGTATGGTAGCTCGTGTTATAGATGAAAATTAAGGTGACGTCATGATGACGTCATCACACGATTTTACAGTAATATTAAAGTTTTTGAACTTCAAAGTTTCTTAAAGCCATATCTCACCAACAGAACATGCTAAATTCAAAATTCTTTTTGTAATAGCTTTGTTAGCTCCTATATTCTTTAACATACATTTGAAAAATGTGTGACGTCATCATAACGTCATCGAAAATATGCTTTTTTGAAACACATATAAGGGTACGTCCGATTGTCATACAAATTGGGGGGTAGGTAGATAGAGCCACTGGCATGTAAAATCTAAAGTGACGTCATGATGACGTCATCGGCTGATTTTCTATGAATTTTTTTTTCTATCCCAAATCCCATAGACTTTGTACACGAATGTTGTACGTGGCACTTCGGTCACTAAACAACCTTAGATCTTAATCAGACTTAACACAAAGATATACCCTAACCTGAAATTGCACGCAAAAGAGTGACGTAATGATGACGTCATCACATGTCACATGATGTCATCTTAAAGTCGCAATTTTCAAGGGCCCATATCTAGAGAACCATATGTCCGATTGCCTTTAAACCTGGTATGTTCGTAAGCCAGCACGTGTTATAGATGAAAATTAAGGTGACGTCATGATGACGTCATCATACGATTTTACAGTAATATTAAAGTTTTTCAACTTCAAAGTTTCTTAAAGCCATATCTCACCAACAGAACATGCTAAATTCAAAATTCTTTTTGTAATAGCTTTGTTAGCTCCTATATTCTTTCACATACATTTGAAAAATGTGTGACGTCATCATGACGTCATCAAAAATGTGCATTTCTGAAACACACATAAGGGTACGTCCGATCGTCATAAAAATTGGTGGGTAGGTAGATAGTGCCACTAGCATGCAAAATCCGAAGTGACGTCATGATGACGTCATCGACTGATTTTTTATGAATTTGTAAATGTTTCAAATTTCATTGTACTCTTAAAATTTTGCACTTCTTCAAATGCCATGAACTTCAAACTTGGCATATGCATTGACTATCTACTCGAGATGGGTGCCGAATCATGACGTCATGATGACGTCATCACATGTCACGTGACGTCATCTTAAATTTGCATTTTTGAAGGCCCTATATCTATTTTTTTTCTGCTTTTTATTTTAGTTCTATCCCAAATCCCATAGACTTTGTGCATAGATTTTCTGATCGGCACTTTTGTCATCAAACAACATCGAATCTTAGTCAGAGTTAGCATAGGTATAGACCCTGATGCAAAGTCGTGCCGCGAAGAGTGACGTCATAATGACGTCTTCGTGTGGCATGTAACATGAACTTAAAGGTCAAGTTCGGAGTACGAAATGTTAATCATAAAATAATCTCAGATCTTAAACTTAGCAAAGACATAGACCTTCTGATACTTTATGTCAAATAAAAAAGAAAAAAAGGAAAAGCCATGCGTATGTTTACAACAGACGCACATTTTTTGGCGTTTCCGCTACAGCAGGAAAGCCTTTGTTTTTGTTCTGTTCGCGCGATTGTGTAGTTTAGTACACTTTCGCCCAGGCATGAACACAATCTACTTGAAAATTGTTCGTTTTGCCACATTCAGAACAAAGGGCCACGTCGAAGAACATCTGCAGGGGTTTTTTGGAGTGAAATCGTTAGCTAAGAGGTAACAAAATACGTGATTGCGCAATACCCAGCTTTACACGGATATATAGCTGGTGGGAGAGTAGTTGACCGAGCCAAAACGTGACACAACGTAAGAAAATCGTATTTTCCGCCTTAAAAAACCTTTCCAAATCACAAAAGCACGTGTCATTGGGATTCAGAGAAGTCTACTTTAGTAACAAAAAAAGGCTTTTGGAATAATCAAATACTCCAGAAGCTAACATGAACACAATTAATACAGAAATCCTAAACTACACAATACCCACTATTTTGGTTTCTTCTTAAACACGAATTTTGTCTGCGGCACTTTGGTCACTAAACAACATCAGATCTTAAGCAAACTTAACCCAAACATAGACCCTAATCTGAAATTGTGTGCCGAAGAGTGATGTCACGATGACGTCATTATGTGTTACGTGATGTCATCTTAAAGGCTCATTTTTCAAGGGCCCATATCAAGAGAACCGTAAGTCCAATTGCATTCAAACCTGGTATGTTGGCTAAACAAGTACATGTTATAAATCAAAATTGAGGTGACGTCATAATGACGTCATCATCTGATTTTTATGGTAATTTCAAAATTTTAACGTTAAAGATTCTTAAAACCACATCTCATTAACAGAACATGTTCAATTCAAAATTCCTTTTGTAATAGCTTTGTTAGCTCGTACATTCTTTTATATAGATGCGAAAAATTACTGAAGTCATAATGACGTCATTAAAGGCATGATTTCTTGAAAGACATATGGATAGACCATGTCTAATCGTCACGAAACTTGGTGGTTAGGTAGATTTGTCACTAGTTTACAAAATTCGAAGTGACATCATAAAAACATATGGAAAAGCCCTATGTTCTTAAAAACATAGACCTCTAGTTTTTTTTTTTCTGCTTCTTCTTCTTCCTCTTTTAGTTCTGACCAAAATCCCATAGACTTTGTACACGAATTTTCTCGGCGGCACTTTAGGTCTTAAAAAACTTCAGATCTTAACCAAACTTACCTCAAACATAGACCCTAAGCTGAAATGGTATGTCGAAGAGTGACGTCATGATGACGTCATCACGTGTCACGTGACGTCATCTTAAAGGTGCGTTTTTCAAGGGCCCATATCTAGAGAACGGTAAGTCCGATTTCCTTCAAACCTGATATGTTGGTAGGCTAGCTCGTGTTATAGATGAAATTTGAGGTGACGTCAAGATGACGTCATCATACGATTTTATAGTAATTTTTAAGTTTTTGAAATTCAAAGTTTCTTAAAGCCATATCTCACCAACAGAACATGCTAAATTCAAAATTCTTTTTGTAATAGCTTTGTTAGCTCCTATATTCTTTCACATACATTTGAAAAATGTGTGACGTCATCATGACGTCATCAAAAATGTGCATTTCTGAAACACACATAAGGGTACATCCGATCGTCATAAAAATTAGTGGGTAGGTAGATAGTGCTACTAGCATGTAAAATCCGAGGTGACGTCATGATGACGTCATCGGCTGATTTTCTGTGAATTTTTTAGTTCTATCCCAAATCCCATAGACTTTGTACACGAATTTTGTAAGTGGCACTTTGGTCAATAAACAACCTCGGATCTTAATCAGACTTAACACAAACAGGGACCCTAAGCTGAAAATGTATGCCAAAACGTGACGTCATGATGACGTCATCACGTGTCATGTGACGTCATCTTAAAGGTGCATTTTGGAAGGGCCCATATCTAGAGAACGGTAGGTCCGATTGCCTTCAAACCAGGTATGTTGGTATGGTAGATCGTGTTATAGATGAAAATTGAGGTGACGTCATGATGACGTCATCATACGATTTTACAGTAATATTAAAGTTTTTGAACTTCAAAGTTTCTTAAAGCCATATCTCATCAACAGAACATGCTAAATTCAAAATTCTTTTTGTAATAGCTTTGTTAGCTCCTATATTCTTTCACATAAATGTGAAAAATGTGTGACGTCATCATGACGTCATCAAAAATATGCTTTTTTGAAACACATATAAGGGTAGGGACGATCGTTATAAAAATTAGTGTGCAGGTAGATAGTGCTACTAGCATGTTAAATCCGAGGTGACGTCATGATGACGTCATCGGCTGATTTTCTATGATTATTTTAGTTCTATCCCAAATCCCATAGACTTTGTACACGAATTTTGTAAGTGACACTTTGGTCACTAAGCAACATCAGATCTTAATCAGGCTTAACACAAACAGAGACCCTAAGCTGAAAATGTATGCCGAAACGTGACGTCATGATGACGTCATCACGTGTCATGTGACGTCATCTTAAAGGTGCATTTTTCAAGGGCCCATATCTAGAGAACGGTACGTCCGATTGCCTTCAAACCAGGTATGTTGGTATGGTAGCTCGTGTTATAGATAAAAATTGAGGTGACGTCATGATGACGTCATCATACAGTTTTACAGTAATATTAAAGTTTTTGAACTTCAAAGTTTCCTAAAGCCATATCTCATCAACAGAACACGCTAAATTCAAAATTATTTTTGTAATAGCTTTGTTAGCTCCTATATTCTTTCACATAAATGTGAAAAATGTGTGACGTCATCATGACGTCATCAAAAATATGCTTTTTTGAAACACATATAAGGGTAGGGACGATCGTCATAAAAATTAGTGTGCAGGTAGATAATGCTACTAGGATGTTAAATCCGAGGTGACGTCATGATGACGTCATCGGCTGATTTTCTATGAATTTTTAGTTCTATCCCAAATCCCATAGACTTTGTACACGAATTTTGTACGGGACACTTTGGTCACTAAACAACATCAGATCTTAATCAAACTTAACACAAACAGGGACCCTAAGCTGAAAATGTATGCCAAAACGTGACGTCATGATGACGTCATCACGTGTCATGTGACGTCATCTTAAAGGTGCATTTTGGAAGGGCCCATATCTAGAGAACGGTAGGTCCGATTGCCTTCAAACCAGGTATGTTGGTATGGTAGATCGTGTTATAGATGAAAATTGAGGTGACGTCATGATGACGTCATCATACGATTTTACAGTAATATTAAAGTTTTTGAACTTCAAAGTTTCTTAAAGCCATATCTCATCAACAGAACATGCTAAATTCAAAATTCTTTTTGTAATAGCTTTGTTAGCTCCTATATTCTTTCACATAAATGTGAAAAATGTGTGACGTCATCATGACGTCATCAAAAATATGCTTTTTTGAAACACATATAAGGGTAGGGACGATCGTCATAAAAATTAGTGTGCAGGTAGATAATGCTACTAGGATGTTAAATCCGAGGTGACGTCATGATGACCTCATCGGCTGATTTTCTATGAATTTTTAGTTCTATCCCAAATCCCATAGACTTTGTACACGAATTTTGTACGGGACACTTTGGTCACTAAACAACATCAGATCTTAATCAAACTTAACACAAACAGGGACCCTAAGCTGAAAATGTATGCCAAAACGTGACGTCATGATGACGTCATCACGTGTCATGTGACGTCATCTTAAAGGTGCATTTTGGAAGGGCCCATATCTAGAGAACGGTAGGTCCGATTGCCTTCAAACCAGGTATGTTGGTATGGTAGATCGTGTTATAGATGAAAATTGAGGTGACGTCATGATGACGTCATCATACGATTTTACAGTAATATTAAAGTTTTTGAACTTCAAAGTTTCTTAAAGCCATATCTCATCAACAGAACATGCTAAATTCAAAATTCTTTTTGTAATAGCTTTGTTAGCTCCTATATTCTTTCACATACATTTAAAAAATGTGTGACGTCATCATGACGTCATCAAAAATATGCTTTTTTGAAACACATATAAGGGTAGGGACGATCGTCATAAAAATTAGTGTGTAGGTAGATAGTGCTACTAGCATGTTAAATCCGAGGTGACGTCATGATGACGTCATCGGCTGATTTTCTATGATTATTTTAGTTCTATCCCAAATCCCATAGACTTTGTACACGAATTTTGTACGGGACACTTTGGTCACTAAACAACATCAGATCTTAATCAGGCTTAACACAAACAGAGACCCTAAGCTGAAAATGTATGCCGAAACGTGACGTCATGATGACGTCATCACGTGTCATGTAACATGAACTTAAAGGTCAAGTATGGAGTACGAAATGTGAATCATAAAATAATCTCAGATCTTAAACATAGCAAAGACATAGACCTTCTGATAATTTATGTTAAAGAAAAAAATAAAACGGAAAAGCCATGCGTATGTTTACAACAGACGCAAAATTTTCGGCTTTTCCGCTACAGCAGCAAAGCCTTGGTTTTTGTTCTGTTCGCGCGATTGTGTAGTTTAGTACACTTTCGCCCAGGCATGAACACAATCTACTTGAAAATTGTTCGTTTTGCCACATTCAGAACAAAGGGCCACGTCCAAGAACATCTCCAGGTTTTTTTTTGAATGAAATCGTTAGCTCAGAGGTCAAAAACACATGATTGCACAATACCCAGCTTCACACGGATATATAACTGGTGGGAGAGTAGGAGCTGGTTCGAAATTGACCGAGCCAAAACATGACACAACGGGTGGAAAATCATATTTTCCGCCTTAAAAAACCTTTCCAAATCACAAAAGCACGTGTCATTGGGATTCAGAGAAGTCTACTTTAGTGACAAAAAAGGCTTTTGGAATAATCAAATACTCCAGGAGCTAACATGAACACAATTAATACACAAATCCTAAACTACACAATACCCACTTTTTTGGTTTCTTCTTAAACACGAATTTTGTCTACGGCACTTTAGTCACTAAACAACATCAGATCTTATTCAAACTTAATACAAACATAGACCCTAATCTGAAATTGTGTGCCGAAAAGTGACATCATGATGACGTCATTATGTGTCACGTGATGTCATCTTAAAGGCGCATTTTTCAAGGCCCATATTAAGAGAACCGTAAGTCCAATTGCATTCAAACCTGGTATGTTGCTGGACAAGTACGTTATAAATAAAAATTGAGGTGACGTCATAATGACGTCATCATATGATTTTTATAGTAATTTCAAAGTTTTAACATTAAAGATTCTTAAAACCATATCTCATTAACAGAACATATGTTAAATTCAAAATTCTTTTTGTAATAGCTTTGTTAGCTCGTACATTCTTTTATATAAATGCGAAAAATTTCTGAAGTCATAATGACGTCATCAAAGGCATGATTTCTTGAAAGACATATAAGGGTAGACCATGTCTAATCGTCATGAAACTTGGTGGTTAGGTAGATTTGTCACTAGTTTACAAAATTCGAAATAACATCATAAAAACATATAGAAAAGCCCTATGTTCTTAAAAACATAGACCTCTAGTTTTTTTTTCTGCTTCTTCTTCCTCTTTTAGTTCTGACCAAAATCCCATAGACTTTGTACACGAATTTTCTCGGCGGCACTTCAGGTCTTAAAAAACCTCAGATCTTAACCAAACTTACCTCAAACATAGACCCTAACCTGAAATGGTATGTCGAAGAGTGACGTCATGATGACGTCATCACGTGTCACGTGACGTCATCTTAAAGGTGCGTTTTTCAAGGGCCCATATCTAGAGAACGGTAGGTCCGATTTCCTTCAAACCTGATATGTTGGTAGGCTACCTCGTGTTATAGATGAAATTTGAGGTGACGTCAAGATGACGTCATCATACGATTTTATAGTAATTTTTCAGTTTTTGAACTTCAAAGTTTCTTAAAGCCATATCTCACCAACAGAACATGCTAAATTCAAAATTCTTTTTGCAATAGCTTTGTTAGCTCCTATATTCTTTCACATACATTTGAAAAATGTGTGACGTCATCATGACGTCATCAAAAATGTGCATTTTTGAAACACACATAAGGGTAGGTCTGATCGTCATAAAAATTGGTGGGTAGGTAGATAGTGCCACTAGCATGTACAATCCAAAGTGACGTCATGATGACGTCATCGGCTGATTTTTAATGAATTTTTAGTTCTATCCCAAATCCCATAGACTTTGTACACGAATTTTGTATGCGGTACTTTGGTCACTAAACAACCTCGGATCTTAATTAAACTTAACACAAATATAGACCCTGAGCTGAAAATGTAAGCCGAAACGTGACGTCATGATGACGTCATCACGTGTCATGTGACGTCATCGTAAATGTGCATTTTTCAAGGGCCTATATCTAGAGAACGGTAGGTCCGATTGCCTTAAAACCTGGTATGTTGGTATGGTAGCTCGTGTTATAGATGAAAATTAAGGTGACGTCATGATGACGTCATCATACGATTTTACAGTAATATTAAAGTTTTTGAACTTCAAAGTTTCTTAAAGCCATATCTCACCAACAGAACATGCTAAATTCAAAATTCTTTTTGTAATAGCTTTGTTAGCTCCTATATTCTTTCATATAAGTTTGAAAAATGTGTGACGTCATCATGACGTCATCAAAAATGTGCTTTTTGAAACACATATAAGGGTACGTCCGATTGTCATACAAATTGGGGGGTAGGTAGATAGAGCCACTGGCATGTAAAATCTAAAGTGACGTCATGATGACGTCATCGGCTGATTTTCTATGAATTTTTTGTTCTATCCCAAATCCCATAGACTTTGTACACGAACTTTGTAAGTGGCACTTTGGTCACTAAACAACCTCGGATCTTAATCGGACTTAACACAAACATACACTCTAAGCTGAAAATGTAAGCCGAAACGTGACGTCATGATGACGTCTCCACGTGTCATGTGACGTCATCTTAAATGTGCATTTTTCAAGGGCCTATATCTAGAGAACGGTAGGTCCGATTGCCTTCAAACCTGGTATGTTGGTATGGTAGCTCGTGTTATAGATGAAAATTAAGGTGACGTCATGATGACGTCATCATACGATTTTACAGTAATATTAAAGTTTTTGAACTTCAAAGTTTCTTAAAGCCATATCTCACCAACAGAACATGCTAAATTCAAAATTCTTTTTGTAATAGCTTTGTTAGCTCCTATATTCTTTCACATACATTTGAAAAATGTGTGACGTCATCATGACGTCATCAAAAATGTGCATTTCTGAAACACACATAAGGGTACGTCCGATCGTCATAAAAATTAGTGGGTAGGTAGATATTGCTACTAGCATGTAAAATCCGAGGTGACGTCATGATGACGTCATCGGCTGATTTTCTGTGAATTTTTAAGTTCTATCCCAAATCCCATAGACTTTGTTCACGAATTTTGTAAGTGGCACTTTGGTCACTAAACAACCTCGGATCTTAATCAGACTTAACACAAACATAGAGCCTAAGCTGAAAATGTAAGCCGAAACGTGACGTCATGATGACGTCATCACGTGTCATGTGACGTCATCTTAAATGTGCATTTTTCAAGGGCCTATATCTATAGAACGGTAGGTCCGATTGCCTTCAAATCTGGTATGTTGGTATGGTAGCTCGTGTTATAGATGAAAATTAAGGTGACGTCATGATGACGTCATCACACGATTTTACAGTAATATTAAAGTTTTTGAACTTCAAAGTTTCTTAAAGCCATATCTCACCAACAGAACATGCTAAATTCAAAATTCTTTTTGTAATAGCTTTGTTAGCTCCTATATTCTTTAACATACATTTGAAAAATGTGTGACGTCATCATAACGTCATCGAAAATATGCTTTTTTGAAACACATATAAGGGTACGTCCGATTGTCATACAAATTGGGGGGTAGGTAGATAGAGCCACTGGCATGTAAAATCTAAAGTGACGTCATGATGACGTCATCGGCTGATTTTCTATGAATTTTTTTTTCTATCCCAAATCCCATAGACTTTGTACACGAATGTTGTACGTGGCACTTCGGTCACTAAACAACCTTAGATCTTAATCAGACTTAACACAAAGATATACCCTAACCTGAAATTGCACGCAAAAGAGTGACGTAATGATGACGTCATCACATGTCACATGATGTCATCTTAAAGTCGCAATTTTCAAGGGCCCATATCTAGAGAACCATATGTCCGATTGCCTTTAAACCTGGTATGTTCGTAAGCCAGCACGTGTTATAGATGAAAATTAAGGTGACGTCATGATGGCGTCATCATACGATTTTACAGTAATATTAAAGGTTTTGAACTTCAAAGTTTCTTAAAGCCATATCTCACCAACAGAACATGCTAAATTCAAAATTCTTTTTGTAATAGCTTTGTTAGCTCCTATATTCTTTCACATACATTTGAAAAATGTGTGACGTCATCATGACGTCATCAAAAATGTGCATTTCTGAAACACACATAAGGGTACGTCCGATCGTCATAAAAATTGGTGGGTAGGTAGATAGTGCCACTAGCATGCAAAATCCGAAGTGACGTCATGATGACGTCATCGGCTGATTTTTTATGAATTTGTAAATGTTTCAAATTTCATTGTACTCTTAAAATTTTGCACTTCTTCAAATGCCATGAACTTCAAACTTGTCATATGCATTGACTATCTACTCGAGATGGGTGCCGAATCATGACATCATGATGACGTCATCACATGTCACGTGACGTCATCTTAAATTTGCATTTTTGAAGGCCCTATATCTATTTTTTTTCTGCTTCTTATTTTAGTTCCATCCCAAATCCCATAGACTTTGTGCATAGATTTTCTGATCGGCACTTTTGTCATCAAAAAACGACGAATCTTAGTCAGAGTTAGCATAGGTATAGACCCTGATGCAAAGTCGTGCCGCGAAGAGTGACGTCACAATGACGTCTTCGTGTGGCATGTAACATGAACTTAAAGGTCAAGTTTGGAGTACGAAATGTTAATCATAAAATAATCTCAGATCTTAAACTTAGCAAAGACATAGACCTTCTGATACTTTATGTTAAATAAAAAAGAAAAAAAGGAAAAGCCATGCGTATGTTTACAACAGACGCACATTTTTCGGCGTTTCCGCTACAGCAGGAAAGCCTTTGTTTTTGTTCTGTTCGCGCGATTGTGTAGTTTAGTACACTTTCGCCCAGGCATGAACACAATCTACTTGAAAATTGTTCGTTTTGCCACATTCAGAACAAAGGGCCACGTCGAAGAACATCTGCAGGGTTTTTTTTGGAGTGAAATCGTTAGCTAAGAGGTAACAAAATACGTGATTGCGCAATACCCAGCTTTACACGGATATATAGCTGGTGGGAGAGTAGTTGACCGAGCCAAAACGTGACACAACGTAAGAAAATCGTATTTTCCGCCTTAAAAAACCTTTCCAAATCACAAAAGCACGTGTCATTGGGATTCAGAGAAGTCTACTTTAGTAACAAAAAAAGGCTTTTGGAATAATCAAATACTCCAGAAGCTAACATGAACACAATTAATACAGAAATCCTAAACTACACAATACCCACTATTTTGGTTTCTTCTTAAACACGAATTTTGTCTGCGGCACTTTGGTCACTAAACAACATCAGATCTTAAGCAAACTTAACCCAAACATAGACCCTAATCTGAAATTGTGTGCCGAAGAGTGATGTCACGATGACGTCATTATGTGTTACGTGATGTCATCTTAAAGGCTCATTTTTCAAGGGCCCATATCAAGAGAACCGTAAGTCCAATTGCATTCAAACCTGGTATGTTGGCTAAACAAGTACATGTTATAAATCAAAATTGAGGTGACGTCATAATGACGTCATCATCTGATTTTTATGGTAATTTCAAAATTTTAACGTTAAAGATTCTTAAAACCACATCTCATTAACAGAACATGTTCAATTCAAAATTCCTTTTGTAATAGCTTTGTTAGCTCGTACATTCTTTTATATAAATGCGAAAAATTACTGAAGTCATAATGACGTCATTAAAGGCATGATTTCTTGAAAGACATATGGATAGACCATGTCTAATCGTCACGAAACTTGGTGGTTAGGTAGATTTGTCACTAGTTTACAAAATTCGAAGTGACATCATAAAAACATATGGAAAAGCCCTATGTTCTTAAAAACATAGACCTCTAGTTTTTTTTTCTGCTTCTTCTTCCTCTTTTAGTTCTGACCAAAATCCCATAGACTTTGTACACGAATTTTCTCGGCGGCACTTTAGGTCTTAAAAAACCTCAGATCTTAACCAAACTTACCTCAAACATAGACCCTAACCTGAAATGGTATGTCGAAGAGTGACGTCATGATGACGTCATCACGTGTCACGTGACGTCATCTTAAAGGTGCGTTTTTCAAGGGCCCATATCTAGAGAACGGTAGGTCCGATTTCCTTCAAACCTGATAAGTTGGTAGGCTACCTCGTGTTATAGATGAAATTTGAGGTGACGTCAAGATGACGTCATCATACGATTTTATAGTAATTTTTCAGTTTTTGAACTTCAAAGTTTCTTAAAGCCATATCTCACCAACAGAACATGCTAAATTCAAAATTCTTTTTGTAATAGCTTTGTTAGCTCCTATATTCTTTCACATACATTTGAAAAATGTGTGACGTCATCATGACGTCATCAAAAATGTGCATTTCTGAAACACACATAAGGGTAAGTCCGATCGTCATAAAAATTAGTGGGTAGGTAGATATTGCTACCAGCATGTAAAATCCGAGGTGACGTCATGATGACGTCATCGGCTGATTTTCTGTGAATTTTTTAGTTCTATCCCAAATCCCATAGACTTTGTACACGAATTTTGTAAGTGGCACTTTGGTCACTAAACAACCTCGGATCTTAATCAGACTTAACACAAACATAGACCCTAAGCTGAAAATGTATGCCGAAACGTGACGTCATGATGACGTCATCACGTGTCATGTGACGTCATCTTAAATGTGCATTTTTCAAGGGCCTATATCTAGAGAACGGTAGGTCCGATTGCCTTCAAATCTGGTATGTTGGTATGGTAGCTCGTGTTATAGATGAAAATTAAGGTGACGTCATGATGACGTCATCACACGATTTTACAGTAATATTAAAGTTTTTAAACTTCAAAGTTTCTTAAAGCCATATCTCACCAACAGAACATGCTAAATTCAAAATTCTTTTTGTAATAGCTTTGTTAGCTCCTATATTCTTTAACATACATTTGAAAAATGTGTGACGTCATCATGACGTCATCAAAAATGTGCATTTCTGAAACACACATAAGGGTACGTCCGATCGTCATAAAAATTAGTGGGTAGGTAGATAGTGCTACTAGCATGTAAAATCCGAGGTGACGTCATGATGACGTCATCGGCTGATTTTCTGTGAATTTTTTAGTTCTATCCCAAATCCCATAGACTTTGTACACGAATTTTGTAAGTGGCACTTTGGTCACTAAACAACCTCGGATCTTAATCAGACTTAACACAAACATAGACCCTTAGCTGAAAATGTAAGCCGAAACGTGACGTCATGATGACGTCATCACGTGTCATGTGACGTCATCTTAAATGTGCATTTTTCAAGGGCCTATATCTAGAGAACGGTAGGTCCGATTGCCTTCAAACCTGGTATGTTGGTATGGTAGCTCGTGTTATAGATGAAAATTAAGGTGACGTCATGATGACGTCATCACACGATTTTACAGTAATATTAAAGTTTTTGAACTTCAAAGTTTCTTAAAGCCATATCTCACCAACAGAACATGCTAAATTCAAAATTCTTTTTGTAATAGCTTTGTTAGCTCCTATATTCTTTAACATACATTTGAAAAATGTGTGACGTCATCATGACGTCATCAAAAATGTGCATTTCTGAAACACACATAAGGGTACGTCCGATCGTCATAAAAATTGGTGGGTAGGTAGATAGTGCCACTAGCATGCAAAATCCGAAGTGACGTCATGATGACGTCATCGGCTGATTTTTTATGAATTTTTAAATGTTTCAAATTTCATTGTACTCTTAAAATTTTGCACTTCTTCAAATGCCATGAACTTTAAACTTGTCATATGCATTGACTATCTACTCGAGATGGGTGCCGAATCATGACGTCATGATGACGTCATCACATGTCACGTGACGTCATCTTAAATTTGCATTTTTGAAGGCCCTATATCTATTTTTTTTCTGCTTCTTATTTTAGTTCCATCCCAAATCCCATAGACTTTGTGCATAGATTTTCTGATCGGCACTTTTGTCATCAAACAACGACGAATCTTAGTCAGAGTTAGCATAGGTATAGACCCTGATGCAAAGTCGTGCCGCGAAGAGTGACGTCATAATGACGTCTTCGTGTGGCATGTAACATGAACTTAAAGGTCAAGTTTGGAGTACGAAATGTTAATCATAAAATAATCTCAGATCTTAAACTTAGCAAAGACATAGACCTTCTGATACTTTATGTTAAATAAAAAAGAAAAAAAGGAAAAGCCATGCGTATGTTTACAACAGACGCACATTTTTCGGCGTTTCCGCTACAGCAGGAAAGCCTTTGTTTTTGTTCTGTTCGCGCGATTGTGTAGTTTAGTACACTTTCGCCCAGGCATGAACACAATCTACTTGAAAATTGTTCGTTTTGCCACATTCAGAACAAAGGGCCACGTCGAAGAACATCTGCAGGGTTTTTTTGGAGTGAAATCGTTAGCTAAGAGGTAACAAAATACGTGATTGCGCAATACCCAGCTTTACACGGATATATAGCTGGTGGGAGAGTAGTTGACCGAGCCAAAACGTGACACAACGTAAGAAAATCGTATTTTCCGCCTTAAAAAACCTTTCCAAATCACAAAAGCACGTGTCATTGGGATTCAGAGAAGTCTACTTTAGTAACAAAAAAAGGCTTTTGGAATAATCAAATACTCCAGAAGCTAACATGAACACAATTAATACAGAAATCCTAAACTACACAATACCCACTATTTTGGTTTCTTCTTAAACACGAATTTTGTCTGCGGCACTTTGGTCACTAAACAACATCAGATCTTAAGCAAACTTAACCCAAACATAGACCCTAATCTGAAATTGTGTGCCGAAGAGTGATGTCACGATGACGTCATTATGTGTTACGTGATGTCATCTTAAAGGCTCATTTTTCAAGGGCCCATATCAAGAGAACCGTAAGTCCAATTGCATTCAAACCTGGTATGTTGCTAAACAAGTACATGTTATAAATCAAAATTGAGGTGACGTCATAATGACGCTATCATCTGATTTTTATGGTAATTTCAAAATTTTAATTGGCTTTTCCGACACTCCGTCGGAAAAGGCCTTGTTTTTGTTCTGATTTTTTTTTTTTTTCTTCTTTTAGTTCTGACCAAAATCCCATAGACTTTGTACACGAATTTTCTCCGCGGCACTTTAGGTCTTAAAAAACCTCAGATCTTAACCAAACTTACCTCAAACATAGACCCTAAGCTGAAATAGTATGTCGAAGAGTGACGTCATGATGACGTCATCACGTGTCACGTGACGTCATCTTAAAGGTGCGTTTTTCAAGGGCCCATATCTAGAGAACGGTAGGTCCGATTTCCTTCAAACCTGATATGTTGGTAGGCTAGCTCGTGTTATAGATGAAATTTGAGGTGACGTCAAGATGACGTCATCATACGATTTTATAGTAATTTTTAAGTTTTTGAAATTCAAAGTTTCTTAAAGCCATATCTCATCAACAGAACATGCTAAATTCAAAATTCTTTTTGTAATAGCTTTGTTAGCTCCTATATTCTTTCACATACATTTGAAAAATGTGTGACGTCATCATGACGTCATCAAAAATGTGCATTTCTGAAACACACATAAGGGTACGTCCGATCGTCATAAAAATTAGTGGGTAGGTAGATAGTGCTACTAGCATGTAAAATCCGAGGTGACGTCATGATGACGTCATCGGCTGATTTTCTGTGAATTTTTTAGTTCTATCCCAAATCCCATAGACTTTGTACACGAATTTTGTAAGTGGCACTTTGGTCACTAAACAACCTCGGATCTTAATCAGACTTAACACAAACATAGACCCTCAGCTGAAAATGTAAGCCGAAACGTGACGTCATGATGACGTCATCACGTGTCATGTGACGTCATCTTAAATGTGCATTTTTCTAGGGCCTATATCTAGAGAACGGTAGGTCCGATTGCCTTCAAACCTGGTATGTTGGTATGGTAGCTCGTGTTATAGATGAAAATTAAGGTGACGTCATGATCACGTCATCATACGATTTTACAGTAATATTAAAGTTTTTGAACTTCAAAGTTTCTTAAAGCCATATCTCACCAACAGAACATGCTAAATTCAAAATTCTTTTTGTAATAGCTTTGTTAGCTCCTATATTCTTTCACATACATTTGAAAAATGTGTGACGTCATCATGACGTCATCAAAAATGTGCATTTCTGAAACACACATAAGGGTACGTCCGATCGTCATAAAAATTGGTGGGTAGGTAGATAGTGCCACTAGCATGCAAAATCCGAAGTGACGTCATGATGACGTCATCGGCTGATTTTTTATGAATTTGTAAATGTTTCAAATTTCATTGTACTCTTAAAATTTTGCACTTCTTCAAATGCCATGAACTTCAAACTTGGCATATGCATTGACTATCTACTCGAGATGGGTGCCGAATCATGACGTCATGATGACGACATCACATGTCACGTGACGTCATCTTAAATTTGCATTTTTGAAGGCCCTATATCTATTTTTTTTCTGCTTCTTATTTTAGTTCTATCCCAAATCCCATAGACTTTGTGCATAGATTTTCTGATCGGCACTTTTGTCATCAAACAACATCGAATCTTAGTCAGAGTTAGCATAGGTATAGACCCTGATGCAAAGTCGTGCCGCGAAGAGTGACGTCATAATGACGTCTTCGTGTGGCATGTAACATGAACTTAAAGGTCAAGTTTGGAGTACGAAATGTTAATCATAAAATAATCTCAGATCTTAAACTTAGCAAAGACATAGACCTTCTGATACTTTATGTTAAATAAAAAAGAAAAAAGGAAAAGCCATGCGTATGTTTACAACAGACGCACATTTTTTGGCGTTTCCGCTACAGCAGGAAAGCCTTTGTTTTTGTTCTGTTCGCGCGATTGTGTAGTTTAGTACACTTTCGCCCAGGCATGAACACAATCTACTTGAAAATTGTTCGTTTTGCCACATTCAGAACAAAGGGCCACGTCGAAGAACATCTGCAGGGTTTTTTTGGAGTGAAATCGTTAGCTAAGAGGTAACAAAATACGTGATTGCGCAATACCCAGCTTTACACGGATATATAGCTGGTGGGAGAGTAGTTGACCGAGCCAAAACGTGACACAACGTAAGAAAATCGTATTTTCCGCCTTAAAAAACCTTTCCAAATCACAAAAGCACGTGTCATTGGGATTCAGAGAAGTCTACTTTAGTAACAAAAAAAGGCTTTTGGAATAATCAAATACTCCAGAAGCTAACATGAACACAATTAATACAGAAATCCTAAACTACACAATACCCACTATTTTGGTTTCTTCTTAAACACGAATTTTGTCTGCGGCACTTTGGTCACTAAACAACATCAGATCTTAAGCAAACTTAACCCAAACATAGACCCTAATCTGAAATTGTGTGCCGAAGAGTGATGTCACGATGACGTCATTATGTGTTACGTGATGTCATCTTAAAGGCTCATTTTTCAAGGGCCCATATCAAGAGAACCGTAAGTCCAATTGCATTCAAACCTGGTATGTTGCTAAACAAGTACATGTTATAAATCAAAATTGAGGTGACGTCATAATGACGTCATCATCTGATTTTTATGGTAATTTCAAAATTTTAACGTTAAAGATTCTTAAAACCATATCTCATCAACAGAACATGTTCAATTCAAAATTCCTTTTGTAATAGCTTTGTTAGCTCGTACATTCTTTTATATAAATGCGAAAAATTACTGAAGTCATAATGACGTCATTAAAGGCATGATTTCTTGAAAGAAATAAGGATAGACCATGTCTAATCGTCACGAAACTTGGTGGTTAGGTAGATTTGTCACTAGTTTACAAAATTCGAAGTGACATCATAAAAACATATGGAAAAGCCCTATGTTCTTAAAAACATAGACCTCTAGTTTCTTCTTCTTCTTCTTCTTCTTCTTTTAGTTCTGACCAAAATCCCATAGACTTTGTACACGAATTTTCTGCGCGGCACTTTAGGTCTTAAAAAACTTCAGATCTTAACCAAACTTACCTCAAACATAGACCCTAAGCTGAAATAGTATGTCGAAGAGTGACGTCATGATGACGTCATCACGTGTCACGTGACGTCATCTTAAAGGTGCGTTTTTCAAGGGCCCATATCTAGAGAACGGTAGGTCCGATTTCCTTCAAACCTGATATGTTGGTAGGCTAGCTCGTGTTATAGATGAAATTTGAGGTGACGTCAAGATGACGTCATCATACGATTTTATAGTAATTTTTAAGTTTTTGAAATTCAAAGTTTCTTAAAGCCATATCTCATCAACAGAACATGCTAAATTCAAAATTCTTTTTGTAATAGCTTTGTTAGCTCCTATATTCTTTCACATACATTTGAAAAATGTGTGACGTCATCATGACGTCATCAAAAATGTGCATTTCTGAAACACACATAAGGGTACGTCCGATCGTCATAAAAATTAGTGGGTAGGTAGATAGTGCTACTAGCATGTAAAATCCGAGGTGACGTCATGATGACGTCATCGGCTGATTTTCTGTGAATTTTTTAGTTCTATCCCAAATCCCATAGACTTTGTACACGAATTTTGTAAGTGGCACTTTGGTCACTAAACAACCTCGGATCTTAATCAGACTTAACACAAACATAGACCCTCAGCTGAAAATGTAAGCCGAAACGTGACGTCATGATGACGTCATCACGTGTCATGTGACGTCATCTTAAATGTGCATTTTTCTAGGGCCTATATCTAGAGAACGGTAGGTCCGATTGCCTTCAAACCTGGTATGTTGGTATGGTAGCTCGTGTTATAGATGAAAATTAAGGTGACGTCATGATGACGTCATCATACGATTTTACAGTAATATTAAAGTTTTTCAACTTCAAAGTTTCTTAAAGCCATATCTCACCAATAGAACATGCTAAATTCAAAATTCTTTTTGTAATAGCTTTGTTAGCTCCTATATTCTTTCACATACATTTGAAAAATGTGTGACGTCATCATGACGTCATCAAAAATGTGCATTTCTGAAACACACATAAGGGTACGTCCGATCGTCATAAAAATTGGTGGGTAGGTAGATAGTGCTACTAGCATGTAAAATCCGAGGTGACGTCATGATGACGTCATCGGCTGATTTTCTGTGAATTTGTTAGTTCTATCCCAAATCCCATAGACTTTGTACACGAATTTTGTAAGTGGCACTTTGGTCACTAAACAACCTCGGATCTTAATCAGACTTAACACAAACATAGACCCTCAGCTGAAAATGTAAGCCGAAACGTGACGTCATGATGACGTCATCACGTGTCATGTGACGTCATCTTAAATGTGCATTTTTCTAGGGCCTATATCTAGAGAACGGTAGGTCCGATTGCCTTCAAACCTGGTATGTTGGTATGGTAGCTCGTGTTATAGATGAAAATTAAGGTGACGTCATGATCACGTCATCATACGATTTTACAGTAATATTAAAGTTTTTGAACTTCAAAGTTTCTTAAAGCCATATCTCACCAACAGAACATGCTAAATTCAAAATTCTTTTTGTAATAGCTTTGTTAGCTCCTATATTCTTTCACATACATTTGAAAAATGTGTGACGTCATCATGACGTCATCAAAAATGTGCATTTCTGAAACACACATAAGGGTACGTCCGATCGTCATAAAAATTAGTGGGTAGGTAGATAGTGCTAATAGCATGTAAAATCCGAGGTGACGTCATGACGACGTCATCGGCTGATTTTCTGTGAATTTTTTAGTTCTATCCCAAATCCCATAGACTTTGTACACGAATTTTGTAAGTGGCACTTTGGTCACTAAACAACCTCGGATCTTAATCAGACTTAACACAAACATAGACCCTAAGCTGAAAATGTAAGCCGAAACGTGACGTCATGATGACGTCATCACGTGTCATGTGACGTCATCTTAAATGTGCATTTTTCAAGAGCCTATATCTAGAGAACGGTAGGTCCGATTGCCTTCAAACCTGGTATGTTGGTATGGTAGCTCGTGTTATAGATGAAAATTAAGGTGACGTCATGATGACGTCATCATACGATTTTACAGTAATATTAAAGTTTTTCAACTTCAAAGTTTCTTAAAGCCATATCTCACCAACAGAACATGCTAAATTCAAAATTCTTTTTGTAATAGCTTTGTTAGCTCCTATATTCTTTCACATACATTTGAAAAATGTGTGACGTCATCATGACGTCATCAAAAATGTGCATTTCTGAAACACACATAAGGGTACGTCCGATCGTCATAAAAATTGGTGGGTAGGTAGATAGTGCCACTAGCATGCAAAATCCGAAGTGACGTCATGATGACGTCATCGGCTGATTTTTTATGAATTTGTAAATGTTTCAAATTTCATTGTACTCTTAAAATTTTGCACTTCTTCAAATGCCATGAACTTCAAACTTGGCATATGCATTGACTATCTACTCGAGATGGGTGCTGAATCATGACGTCATGATGACGTCATCACATGTCACGTGACGTCATCTTAAATTTGCATTTTTGAAGGCCCTATATCTATTTTTTTTCTGCTTCTTATTTTAGTTCTATCCCAAATCCCATAGACTTTGTGCATAGATTTTCTGATCGGCACTTTTGTCATCAAACAACATCGAATCTTAGTCAGAGTTAGCATAGGTATAGACCCTGATGCAAAGTCGTGCCGCGAAGAGTGACGTCATAATGACGTCTTCGTGTGGCATGTAACATGAACTTAAAGGTCAAGTTTGGAGTACGAAATGTTAATCATAAAATAATCTCAGATCTTAAACTTAGCAAAGACATAGACCTTCTGATACTTTATGTTAAATAAAAAAGAAAAAAAGGAAAAGCCATGCGTATGTTTACAACAGACGCACATTTTTTGGCGTTTCCGCTACAGCAGGAAAGCCTTTGTTTTTGTTCTGTTCGCGCGATTGTGTAGTTTAGTACACTTTCGCCCAGGCATGAACACAATCTACTTGAAAATTGTTCGTTTTGCCACATTCAGAACAAAGGGCCACGTCGAAGAACATCTGCAGGTTTTTTTTGGAGTGAAATCGTTAGCTAAGAGGTAACAAAATACGTGATTGCGCAATACCCAGCTTTACACGGATATATAGCTGGTGGGAGAGTAGTTGACCGA
Source organism: Hippasteria phrygiana (assembly GCA_037893225.1). Taxonomy (NCBI): domain Eukaryota; kingdom Metazoa; phylum Echinodermata; class Asteroidea; order Valvatida; family Goniasteridae; genus Hippasteria; species Hippasteria phrygiana. Next base: position 939,820 of record JAZGUH010000143.1, read on the forward strand.
GCCAAAACGTGACACAACGTTAGAAAATCGTATTTTCCGCCTTAAAAAACCTTTCCAAATCACAAAAGCACGTGTCATTGGGATTCAGAGAAGTCTACTTTAGTAACAAAAAAAGGCTTTTGGAATAATCAAATACTCCAGAAGCTAACATGAACACAATTAATACAGAAATCCTAAACTACACAATACCCACTATTTTGGTTTCTTCTTAAACACGAATTTTGTCTGCGGCACTTTGGTCACTAAACAACATCAGATCTTAAGCAAACTTAACCCAAACATAGACCCTAATCTGAAATTGTGTGCCGAAGAGTGATGTCACGATGACGTCATTATGTGTTACGTGATGTCATCTTAAAGGCTCATTTTTCAAGGGCCCATATCAAGAGAACCGTAAGTCCAATTGCATTCAAACCTGGTATGTTGGCTAAACAAGTACATGTTATAAATCAAAATTGAGGTGACGTCATAATGACGTCATCATCTGATTTTTATGGTAATTTCAAAATTCTAACGTTAAAGATTCTTAAAACCACATCTCATCAACAGAACATGTTCAATTCAAAATTCCTTTTGTAATAGCTTTGTTAGCTCGTACATTCTTTTATATAAATGCAAAAAATTACTGAAGTCATAATGACGTCATTAAAGGCATGATTTCTTGAAAGACATATGGATAGACCATGTCTAATCGTCACGAAACTTGGTGGTTAGGTAGATTTGTCACTAGTTTACAAAATTCGAAGTGACATCATAAAAACACATGGAAAAGCCCTATGTTCTTAAAAACATAGACCTCTAGTCGGAAAAGGCCTTGTTTTTGTTCTGATTTTTGGCTTTTCCGACACTCCGTCGGAAAAGGCCTTGTTTTTGTTCTGATTTTTTTTTTTTTTCTGCTTCTTCTTCTTCCTCTTTTAGTTCTGACCAAAATCCCATAGACTTTGTACACGAATTTTCTCGGCGGCACTTTAGGTCTTAAAAAACTTCAGATCTTAACCAAACTTACCTCAAACATAGACCCTAAGCTGAAATAGTATGTCGAAGAGTGACGTCATGATGACGTCATCACGTGTCACGTGACGTCATCTTAAAGGTGCGTTTTTCAAGGGCCCATATCTAGAGAACGGTAGGTCCGATTTCCTTCAAACCTGATATGTTGGTAGGCTAGCTCGTGTTATAGATGAAATTTGAGGTGACGTCAAGATGACGTCATCATACGATTTTATAGTAATTTTTAAGTTTTTGAAATTCAAAGTTTCTTAAAGCCATATCTCATCAACAGAACATGCTAAATTCAAAATTCTTTTTGTAATAGCTTTGTTAGCTCCTATATTCTTTCACATACATTTGAAAAATGTGTGACGTCATCATGACGTCATCAAAAATGTGCATTTCTGAAACACACATAAGGGTACGTCCGATCGTCATAAAAATTAGTGGGTAGGTAGATAGTGCTACTAGCATGTAAAATCCGAGGTGACGTCATGATGACGTCATCGGCTGATTTTCTGTGAATTTTTTAGTTCTATCCCAAATCCCATAGACTTTGTACACGAATTTTGTAAGTGGCACTTTGGTCACTAAACAACCTCGGATCTTAATCAGACTTAACACAAACATAGACCCTCAGCTGAAAATGTAAGCCGAAACGTGACGTCATGATGACGTCATCACGTGTCATGTGACGTCATCTTAAATGTGCATTTTTCTAGGGCCTATATCTAGAGAACGGTAGGTCCGATTGCCTTCAAACCTGGTATGTTGGTATGGTAGCTCGTGTTATAGATGAAAATTAAGGTGACGTCATGATGACGTCATCATACGATTTTACAGTAATATTAAAGTTTTTGAACTTCAAAGTTTCTTAAAGCCATATCTCACCAACAGAACATGCTAAATTCAAAATTCTTTTTGTAATAGCTTTGTTAGCTCCTATATTCTTTCACATACATTTGAAAAATGTGTGACGTCATCATGACGTCATCAAAAATGTGCATTTCTGAAACACACATAAGGGTACGTCCGATCGTCATAAAAATTGGTGGGTAGGTAGATAGTGCCACTAGCATGCAAAATCCGAAGTGACGTCATGATGACGTCATCGACTGATTTTTTATGAATTTGTAAATGTTTCAAATTTCATTGTACTCTTAAAATTTTGCACTTCTTCAAATGCCATGAACTTCAAACTTGGCATATGCATTGACTATCTACTCGAGATGGGTGCCGAATCATGACGTCATGATGACGTCATCACATGTCACGTGACGTCATCTTAAATTTGCATTTTTGAAGGCCCTATATCTATTTTTGTTCTGCTTCTTATTTTAGTTCTATCCCAAATCCCATAGACTTTGTGCATAGATTTTCTGATCGGCACTTTTGTCATCAAACAACATCGAATCTTAGTCAGAGTTAGCATAGGTATAGACCCTGATGCAAAGTCGTGCCGCGAAGAGTGACGTCATAATGACGTCTTCGTGTGGCATGTAACATGAACTTAAAGGTCAAGTTTGGAGTACGAAATGTTAATCATAAAATAATCTCAGATCTTAAACTTAGCAAAGACATAGACCTTCTGATACTTTATGTTAAATAAAAAAGAAAAAAAGGAAAAGCCATGCGTATGTTTACAACAGACGCACATTTTTTGGCGTTTCCGCTACAGCAGGAAAGCCTTTGTTTTTGTTCTGTTCGCGCGATTGTGTAGTTTAGTACACTTTCGCCCAGGCATGAACACAATCTACTTGAAAATTGTTCGTTTTGCCACATTCAGAACAAAGGGCCACGTCGAAGAACATCTGCAGGGGTTTTTTGGAGTGAAATCGTTAGCTAAGAGGTAACAAAATACGTGATTGCGCAATACCCAGCTTTACACGGATATATAGCTGGTGGGAGAGTAGTTGACCGAGCCAAAACGTGACACAACGTAAGAAAATCGTATTTTCCGCCTTAAAAAACCTTTCCAAATCACAAAAGCACGTGTCATTGGGATTCAGAGAAGTCTACTTTAGTAACAAAAAAAGGCTTTTGGAATAATCAAATACTCCAGAAGCTAACATGAACACAATTAATACAGAAATCCTAAACTACACAATACCCACTATTTTGGTTTCTTCTTAAACACGAATTTTGTCTGCGGCACTTTGGTCACTAAACAACATCAGATCTTAAGCAAACTTAACCCAAACATAGACCCTAATCTGAAATTGTGTGCCGAAGAGTGATGTCACGATGACGTCATTATGTGTTACGTGATGTCATCTTAAAGGCTCATTTTTCAAGGGCCCATATCAAGAGAACCGTAAGTCCAATTGCATTCAAACCTGGTATGTTGGCTAAACAAGTACATGTTATAAATCAAAATTGAGGTGACGTCATAATGACGTCATCATCTGATTTTTATGGTAATTTCAAAATTTTAACGTTAAAGATTCTTAAAACCACATCTCATTAACAGAACATGTTCAATTCAAAATTCCTTTTGTAATAGCTTTGTTAGCTCGTACATTCTTTTATATAAATGCGAAAAATTACTGAAGTCATAATGACGTCATTAAAGGCATGATTTCTTGAAAGACATATGGATAGACCATGTCTAATCGTCACGAAACTTGGTGGTTAGGTAGATTTGTCACTAGTTTACAAAATTCGAAGTGACATCATAATTTTTTGGCTTTTCCGACACTCCGTCGGAAAAGGCCTTGTTTTTGTTCTGATTTTTTTTTTTTTTCTGCTTCTTCTTCTTCCTCTTTTAGTTCTGACCAAAATCCCATAGACTTTGTACACGAATTTTCTCGGCGGCACTTTAGGTCTTAAAAAACTTCAGATCTTAACCAAACTTACCTCAAACATAGACCCTAAGCTGAAATAGTATGTCGAAGAGTGACGTCATGATGACGTCATCACGTGTCACGTGACGTCATCTTAAAGGTGCGTTTTTCAAGGGCCCATATCTAGAGAACGGTAGGTCCGATTTCCTTCAAACCTGATATGTTGGTAGGCTAGCTCGTGTTATAGATGAAATTTGAGGTGACGTCAAGATGACGTCATCATACGATTTTATAGTAATTTTTAAGTTTTTGAAATTCAAAGTTTCTTAAAGCCATATCTCATCAACAGAACATGCTAAATTCAAAATTCTTTTTGTAATAGCTTTGTTAGCTCCTATATTCTTTCACATACATTTGAAAAATGTGTGACGTCATCATGACGTCATCAAAAATGTGCATTTCTGAAACACACATAAGGGTACGTCCGATCGTCATAAAAATTAGTGGGTAGGTAGATAGTGCTACTAGCATGTAAAATCCGAGGTGACGTCATGATGACGTCATCGGCTGATTTTCTGTGAATTTTTTAGTTCTATCCCAAATCCCATAGACTTTGTACACGAATTTTGTAAGTGGCACTTTGGTCACTAAACAACCTCGGATCTTAATCAGACTTAACACAAACATAGACCCTCAGCTGAAAATGTAAGCCGAAACGTGACGTCATGATGACGTCATCACGTGTCATGTGACGTCATCTTAAATGTGCATTTTTCTAGGGCCTATATCTAGAGAACGGTAGGTCCGATTGCCTTCAAACCTGGTATGTTGGTATGGTAGCTCGTGTTATAGATGAAAATTAAGGTGACGTCATGATGACGTCATCATACGATTTTACAGTAATATTAAAGTTTTTGAACTTCAAAGTTTCTTAAAGCCATATCTCACCAACAGAACATGCTAAATTCAAAATTCTTTTTGTAATAGCTTTGTTAGCTCCTATATTCTTTCACATACATTTGAAAAATGTGTGACGTCATCATGACGTCATCAAAAATGTGCATTTCTGAAACACACATAAGGGTACGTCCGATCGTCATAAAAATTGGTGGGTAGGTAGATAGTGCCACTAGCATGCAAAATCCGAAGTGACGTCATGATGACGTCATCGACTGATTTTTTATGAATTTGTAAATGTTTCAAATTTCATTGTACTCTTAAAATTTTGCACTTCTTCAAATGCCATGAACTTCAAACTTGGCATATGCATTGACTATCTACTCGAGATGGGTGCCGAATCATGACGTCATGATGACGTCATCACATGTCACGTGACGTCATCTTAAATTTGCATTTTTGAAGGCCCTATATCTATTTTTGTTCTGCTTCTTATTTTAGTTCTATCCCAAATCCCATAGACTTTGTGCATAGATTTTCTGATCGGCACTTTTGTCATCAAACAACATCGAATCTTAGTCAGAGTTAGCATAGGTATAGACCCTGATGCAAAGTCGTGCCGCGAAGAGTGACGTCATAATGACGTCTTCGTGTGGCATGTAACATGAACTTAAAGGTCAAGTTTGGAGTACGAAATGTTAATCATAAAATAATCTCAGATCTTAAACTTAGCAAAGACATAGACCTTCTGATACTTTATGTTAAATAAAAAAGAAAAAAAGGAAAAGCCATGCGTATGTTTACAACAGACGCACATTTTTTGGCGTTTCCGCTACAGCAGGAAAGCCTTTGTTTTTGTTCTGTTCGCGCGATTGTGTAGTTTAGTACACTTTCGCCCAGGCATGAACACAATCTACTTGAAAATTGTTCGTTTTGCCACATTCAGAACAAAGGGCCACGTCGAAGAACATCTGCAGGGGTTTTTTGGAGTGAAATCGTTAGCTAAGAGGTAACAAAATACGTGATTGCGCAATACCCAGCTTTACACGGATATATAGCTGGTGGGAGAGTAGTTGACCGAGCCAAAACGTGACACAACGTAAGAAAATCGTATTTTCCGCCTTAAAAAACCTTTCCAAATCACAAAAGCACGTGTCATTGGGATTCAGAGAAGTCTACTTTAGTAACAAAAAAAGGCTTTTGGAATAATCAAATACTCCAGAAGCTAACATGAACACAATTAATACAGAAATCCTAAACTACACAATACCCACTATTTTGGTTTCTTCTTAAACACCAATTTTGTCTGCGGCACTTTGGTCACTAAACAACATCAGATCTTAAGCAAACTTAACCCAAACATAGACCCTAATCTGAAATTGTGTGCCGAAGAGTGATGTCACGATGACGTCATTATGTGTTACGTGATGTCATCTTAAAGGCTCATTTTTCAAGGGCCCATATCAAGAGAACCGTAAGTCCAATTGCATTCAAACCTGGTATGTTGGCTAAACAAGTACATGTTATAAATCAAAATTGAGGTGACGTCATCATCTGATTTTTATGGTAATTTCAAAATTTTAACGTTAAAGATTCTTAAAACCACATCTCATCAACAGAACATGTTCAATTCAAAATTCCTTTTGTAATAGCTTTGTTAGCTCGTACATTCTTTTATATAAATGCGAAAAATTACTGAAGTCATAATGACGTCATTAAAGGCATGATTTCTTGAAAGACATATGGATAGACCATGTCTAATCGTCACGAAACTTGGTGGTTAGGTAGATTTGTCACTAGTTTACAAAATTCGAAGTGACATCATAAAAACATATGGAAAAGCCCTATGTTCTTAAAAACATAGACCTCTAGTTTTTTTTCTTCTTCTTCTTTTAGTTCCGACCAAAATCCCATAGACTTTGTACACGAATTTACTCGGTGGCACTTTAGGTCTTAAAAAACCTCAGATCTTAACCAAACTTACCTCAAACATAGACCCTAAGCTGACATATTGCGTCGAAGAGTGACGTCATGATGACGTCATCAAGTGATTTTTTATGAATTTTTGAATTATTAAAATCGTAACATTCTTTTCAATATATCTAGCGAACAAAACAAGGTATTTTCAAAATTCTTTTTGTTATAGCTTTGGTATGTCTCAAAGATATGTCTTAAAAGGGAAAAATTGTGTGACGTCATGATGACGTTATCAAAAATTTGTTTTTTTTTAACGCATGCCAGGGTCGGTCCGATTATAAAAATGTATACATTGAATTTTTCTCTCCCTAATTCCAAAATTTCATGATCGTGGCTCACTCAAGTAAGAAATAACAGCCATTTGAATATTTAGACCAAATTCAATATAACACAAAGGAATTCTGGGAAGGGCCGAAAACCATGGCTTAAATGTACATGCTGTTTATAAAAAGGGTTGATTTATAGTCTTTTTCAAGTCGCTAATCACAGGTAGCTGTGGAAATAGGTATCCGAAACCGTGCGTAACGTTTCGCTAACTTCCTAATCATGCAGAATCAAGCCTAACAAAGTACGTACATACGCTGCAGATGCCAAATTTCCACACACGTATAGTCTGCAACAACAACAAAATCTATCCGTACATGCGAGATTCGCCGTTTAGAGCTGGAAGGACTTACATTGGGTTCACAGCGGTTTTTGTTTGGAGCGCCGACATCTTCCGTTTCCCTGAATATATCAACCAAACACTCACCCAAAATGCAGAGTAGTCATTCATGCAGCGACTGATCCCCTCAAAATGAGAATACGATCAAGTTAAACCCGAAAAAACATTTTTCGTGCAACCCGGAGCATGCACAAACGAGCTGTGCATATATTATAGTAGCGGATTCTTAAACATGACATGGATACATGTTTGCGTATATCGGCCAGCGGCACTGTGCGCGCCTCGGGGCTCAACGGGTGCCTCTTGGAGTTGGACGTGAAATTCGACTTTTCGTCTGGCTCGTATTTGAACCTTAGTGTCTGCACCTTAATCCTCGAACTCTACTTGTATCTCAAGTGACGTATCTATCATTTTGGATGCTGTTGTAAGGGTGAAACCGGATGCTTTTGTTGAGACTTCAGATACATATTCAGAAAAACCACACGATCACTGCAGACGACCTTAGACGCTACTATGGGCAGATCATGTCCAAACGTTTAAAAAGGCGATAGAGGGTCCAATCATGGAGGAAGTTCAGTAGGACAGCAACATGTTTCAATTTGGTGGTCCAGATATTCAGGTAAGCATGTCGAAAATTGCGAGATTTTACTTTAATATTCCGCACCAGCATGGTTCAGAAGCAGCGAAATCTTGGAAAATAAACCAACCCTGCTTGTCTAAATATGTGGCACTACGTGTTATTTTTAAAGATTTATCTCCTAAATATTTGTGAAATATGAGATAGAAATTTACATAGTACAAAATATATATATGAACACTCTACATGTACATTACTAAAAGAAATTTGTGACCATACACTGCCAATAATACATGTAGGCCTAAAGTCAAAACAAATTAACATGTTTTTCCTCTATTTAGCAGTGCAAATTCTCCAACAAAAGCCTCAAATTTATGTGATTACACAATTCTGAACATGAATAATTGCAGATAAATGCTTTGACATGTTGGACAGACATTTTCAACACAACTTGAACAAGTTGTTGTTGGGGAGTGAGTTATGCCCCTATACTAGTCTTGTCTCAGAAAAGTTACAACCCAGTCTGCAAGTATAGGGCCTACATGTAGTACATCTGTACAAATTATAAACCCAACCAGCTAGTCAGAAACAGCGAAATCTTGGAAATTAACCAACCCTGCTTGTCTAAATAAGTGCCACAACCTGTTACTTCAAGATTTATCTCCTAAATATTTGTGGAAAATAAGACACAAATTTACTGTACATGTATGTGAACACTGTAGTGAAAATTCCCCAACAAAATTACACAATTCTGAGGAGAGATTTTACTTTAATACCCCTACCAGCATGGGTCAGAAACACAGAAATCTTGGGAAATAACCAACCCTGTTTGTCTAAGTATGTGGCACAACTTATTTCAAGATTTATTTCCTAAAGATTTGTGGAAAATGAGACAGAAATTTGCATATGTACATGTACATGTATGTAAACACTGTAGTACATGTACATTAATTTCTGACCAGACACTGCCAAGAATAATTAGGCTATGTATAGTTAACACAAACTGTTTTCCTCTATTTAGCAGTGAAAATTCCCCAACAAAAGCCTCCAACTAAAGGTTGTGCCATATGATGACACGATTATGAAGAGAGATTTTACTTTCAAACCCCCACCAAATGAATAAACTGAAGAGTTTGATGTCTAAAATACAAACATTGTCACGTATAATACTGCAATATTTTGGCAATGCTTTGCCATGTTGCATATGCATTTTCAACGCAACTTTAAAAAGTTGTTTTCGGGGAGTGAGATATGCCCCTACTTGTCTCAGAGAAGTTAATTATTATTATTATACACAGCCTAGTCTGCAAGTTGGGCCTGGGGGCATGCATGTATCTGTACAAATTATAAACCCAACCAGCTCACCCTGAACCCCAGATAAAAAACCCAAAACACAACACATGAATAAAATATAGAAATACACAGGGGACAATCTTTATGTTCCAATAAATTTTAAAAGAGAACAAAGCAGACAGTACATACCTACATGTTGATATTTAATGGTAGCCGCATTAAATAGTTTTATTCCACCATGATTGTGTGCAAAGAAATTTGTGACCATACACTGCCAATAATAATACATGTAGGCCTAAAGTCAAAACAAATTAACATGTTTTTCCTCTATTTAGCAGTGCAAATTCTCCAACAAAAGCCTCAAATTTATGTGATTACACAATTCTGAACATGAATGATTGCAGATAAATGCTTTGACATGTTGGACAGACATTTTCAACACAACTTGAAAAAGTTGTTGTTGGGGAGTGAGTTATGCCCCTATACTAGTCTTGTCTCAGAAAAGTTACAACCCAGTCTGCAAGTATAGGGCCTACATGTAGTACATCTGTACAAATTATAAACCCAACCAGCTAGTCAGAAACAGCGAAATCTTGGAAATTAACAAACCCTGCTTGTCTAAATATGTGCCACAACCTGTTACTTCAAGATTTATCTCCTAAATATTTGTGGAAAATAAGACACAAATTTACTGTACATGTATGTGAACACTGTAGTGAAAATTCCCCAACAAAATTACACAATTCTGAGGAGAGATTTTACTTTAATACCCCTACCAGCATGGGTCAGAAACACAGAAATCTTGGGAAATAACCAACCCTGTTTGTCTAAGTATGTGGCACAACTTATTTCAAGATTTATTTCCTAAAGATTTGTGGAAAATGAGACAGAAATTTGCATATGTACATGTACATGTATGTAAACACTGTAGTACATGTACATTAATTTCTGACCAGACACTGCCAAGAATAATTAGGCTATGTATAGTTAACACAAACTGTTTTCCTCTATTTAGCAGTGAAAATTCCCCAACAAAAGCCTCCAACTAAAGGTTGTGCCATATGATGACACGATTATGAAGAGAGATTTTACTTTCAAACCCCCACCAAATGAATAAACTGAAGAGTTTGATGTCTAAAATACAAACATTGTCACGTATAATACTGCAATATTTTGGCAATGCTTTGCCATGTTGCATATGCATTTTCAACGCAACTTTAAAAAGTTGTTTTCGGGGAGTGAGATATGCCCCTACTTGTCTCAGAGAAGTTAATTATTATTATTATACACAGCCTAGTCTGCAAGTTGGGCCTGGGGGCATGCATGTATCTGTACAAATTATAAACCCAACCAGCTCACCCTGAACCCCAGATAAAAAACCCAAAACACAACACATGAATAAAATATAGAAATACACAGGGGACAATCTTTATGTTCCAATAAATTTTAAAAGAGAACAAAGCAGACAGTACATACCTACATGTTGATATTTAATGGTAGCCGCATTAAATAGTTTTATTCCACCATGATTGTGTGCAAAGAAATTTGTGACCATACACTGCCAATAATAATACATGTAGGCCTAAAGTCAAAACAAATTAACATGTTTTTCCTCTATTTAGCAGTGCAAATTCTCCAACAAAAGCCTCAAATTTATGTGATTACACAATTCTGAACATGAATGATTGCAGATAAATGCTTTGACATGTTGGACAGACATTTTCAACACAACTTGAAAAAGTTGTTGTTGGGGAGTGAGTTATGCCCCTATACTAGTCTTGTCTCAGAAAAGTTACAACCCAGTCTGCAAGTATAGGGCCTACATGTAGTACATCTGTACAAATTATAAACCCAACCAGCTAGTCAGAAACAGCGAAATCTTGGAAATTAACAAACCCTGCTTGTCTAAATATGTGCCACAACCTGTTACTTCAAGATTTATCTCCTAAATATTTGTGGAAAATAAGACACAAATTTACTGTACATGTATGTCAACACTGTAGTGAAAATTCCCCAACAAAATTACAAAATTCTGTGGAGAGATTTTACTTTAATACCCCTACCAGCATGGGTCAGAAACACAGAAATCGTGGGAAATAACCAACCCTGTTTGTCTAAGTATGTGGCACAACTTATTTCAAGATTTATTTCCTAAAAATTTGTGGAAAATGAGACAGAAATTTACATATGTACATGTAACCCTGCTTGTCTAAATATGTGCCACAACCTGTTACTTCAAGATTTATCTCCTAAATATTTGTGGAAAATAAGACACAAATTTACTGTACATGTATGTGAACACTGTAGTGAAAATTCCCCAACAAAATTACAAAATTCTGTGGAGAGATTTTACTTTAATACCCCTACCAGCATGGGTCAGAAACACAGAAATCGTGGGAAATAACCAACCCTGTTTGTCTAAGTATGTGGCACAACTTATTTCAAGATTTATTTCCTAAAAATTTGTGGAAAATGAGACAGAAATGTACATATGTACATGTAACCCTGCTTGTCTAAATATGTGCCACAACCTGTTACTTCAAGATTTATCTCCTAAATATTTGTGGAAAATAAGACACAAATTTACTGTACATGTATGTGAACACTGTAGTGAAAATTCACCAACAAAATTACAAAATTCTGTGGAGAGATTTTACTTTAATACCCCTACCAGCATGGGTCAGAAACACAGAAATCGTGGGAAATAACCAACCCTGTTTGTCTAAGTATGTGGCACAACTTATTTCAAGATTTATTTCCTAAACATTTGTGGAAAATGAGACAGAAATTTACATATGTACATGTACCTGTATGTAAACACTTGTAGTACATGTACATTAATTTCTGACCAGACACTGCCAAGAATAATTAGGCTATGTATAGTGAACACAAACTGTTTTCCTCTATTTAGCAGTGAAAATTCCCCAACAAAAGCCTCCAACTAAAAGTTGTGCCATATGATGACACGATTATGAAGAGAGATTTTACTTTCAAACCCCCACCAACTGAATAAACTGAAGAGTTTGATGTCTAAAATACAAACATTGTCACGTATAATACTGCAATATTTTGGCAATGCTTTGCCATGTTGCATATGCATTTTCAACGCAACTTTAAAAAGTTGTTTTCGGGGAGTGAGATATGCCCCTACTTGTCTCAGAGAAGTTAATTATTATTATTATACACAGCCTAGTCTGTAAGTTGGGCCTGGGGGCATGCATGTATCTGTACAAATTATAAACCCAACCAGCTCACCCTGAACCCCAGATAAAAACCGAAAACACAACACATGAATAAAATATAGAAATACACAGGGGACAATTTGTATTGTTCCTTATTTCAGATTTGATGACAGCATGTACATTTGTCAGTGAAGATGACAGTGGATCAAACAGAATTGACCTGCAGTACCTAACTTTTGCCATATCTTAAGAACTTTATTCAACACTTTCTTTAATAAACCACCTTTTGTGTACTTACAGACAGCAATATTGAACAAATGGAAGTCAGACTTTTGCAATTGAAATTTACAGTGATATGGTACAAATATGCGATGGGTTTCACATGTAACATTGACACCAGTGTCTATGTTACATGGAAAATCCACAAAAAAATCATATTTTATGCCTCATATTTACTGAAGAGGTCTGATTTTCATATCTTTTCATTAGAGATGTATATCCTTAACTAGTTCATAAAATGCAGACATGTTCAAGGCAAATCAATGGAAATATGTCAGAAAATGTGTTTTTGTTTCACATGTAACACGAACACCATATATTTGTCATTTACGGAATGACCCATAAGCCTATATCTACCAGCTTTCTTAGAAGAGTCGCAAGTTTCATACCCTAATAAGACCTACTTATAAGTTGATAAAATTAGTAACAATTAGACAAATTAATACAAGCAGAGAGAATATAATGACATTTTAAGGTACTGGTTTCACGTGTAACAGGACTCCAAATTTGGAGGAATGTCACACATTTTGACAATTATATCTTCATCGAGTGTGAAAAAACAATCCAAAGAATCCTTTATTGGACTTGTGAAACTACTAATTGCAAGTGTGCATGAACAACGTATCCAGATCAGGGAAAACTGATAAAGGTAGAAAATGTATATTTTAGGGTTTAAACATTGCCCTTTTTGGCAAAATGTCACACCCAACTTCATGGAATGAACCACATCCATGTAGGTTTAACTCAATACACGTAAGCTCAATGTAATGTGGGCACATAAACATGATATAATTGAAAACAAGATTAGAGATGGTAGCTGAATATTAAACCTAATCATGTAAATGATATCTTAACCATAAAAGTCCTCAATTCTTAGTAGATGATTTTTCACACACCCTAGGAGATTATTAGGGTAATGGTTTGTATGCAATCTGTTTAGACTATCAGAAAATAAATTTTAAAAGAAAACAAAGCAGACAGTACATACCTACATGTTGATATTTAATGGTAGCCGCATTAAATAGTTTTATTCCACCATGATTGTGTGCAGGGGGGGGGGGGTCCTGTTATCAACTTGGATGAGAAATGTGCAGTATGGTGATGATGCTGTAACTGATACCACAGAGATTTTAAGACAAACAATTCTTTTAAATATTATATTACTGAAAAGAGTAAATAGAATTAGAAATAGAATGAGGGCCAATAGTAGTCATGTTAGGTTAACCCTATTGTGGATTTTTGTTGATTGAATTTTTTGGTCATTTTGGAGGACAATTTCAGTTAAAAGTTGTGACCATTATTGCTAAATTGCTAATTTTATAATTGAAAATTTGAGCCTAATATATTTCTGATCAATTTGTTATAAATATAAAAATAATGTTATGAGTCATTTAAAATAGTAACAATAAACAAACACCAATTATTATGGAAAATTAAATGATCAAAACTAAATAAAAACAAATTAAAGCCAGTCGCAGCACTGACAGAAAATTGGGCATTGCAAATAGCGTCGCCAATGCCGGTTCGCGTGAATCTCTCTACTAACGTGCTAGCTCCATGTGTCTGCTGTATGTGATTTAGCCATTTACTATCTTTCTCTTTCTATCCTTTTCTGTCTTCTTTGCTGATGGTAGCTGTTAGTGCCACAGCCATTGTGTACATCTTATAATATATCATCTTATCTTCTTCTTTTTTTATTAAAGTGGGTGGATCGGATGGCTGTAATGGGAGGAGGGCATTATAAATTAACACTTATTTTCAAAAGCTAACAAATGGTTAGCCCCATATCAGGGGTTTATCAGTACCATAATACCAAACTTTTCTCTGCAAAATAATATTAAATGTCATGGAAATTTAGTCTTGGAAAGTCATGGAAAGGTCATGGAATTTGGTTTTCAGATTTCTGTGGGAACCCTGACTTGATTTTTAATGATGGTCATCACATGTCACGTGACGTCATCTTAAAGGGGCATTTTTCGAAGCCATATATCCATGGAAGTACAAGTCCGATTAAGTTGATACGTGGTATCTAGATAGGACAGCATGTGTTACAGATGGAAATTGATGTGACGTCAAGATGACGTCATCATACGATTTTATAGTAATTGTTAAGTTTTTGAACTTCAAAGTTTCTTTAAGCCATATTTCACCAACAGAACATGCTAAATTCAAATTTTTTTTTGTAATAGCTTTGTTAGCTCCTATATTCTTTCACATAAATGTGAAAAAGTGTGACGTCATCAAAAATAGGCTTTTTTGAAACACATATAAGGGTAGGTCTGATCGTCATAAAAGTTAGTGGGTAGGTAGATGGTGCCACTAGCATGTAGAATCCGAGGTGACGTCATGATGACGTCGTCTGTTGATTTTCTATGAATTTTTAAATGTTTCAAATTTCATTGTACTCTTTGGAACCTAAGTAAAGTTTCTTAGTCATATATCTCATTAACAGAATATTCGAAATTCGTTTTGTAATAGGTTTGTTAGCCCATACATTCTTTCATATTAATGTCAAAAAGTGTGACGTCATCATGACGTCCTCAAAATGTGCTTTTTGAAAACATAAGTAAACATATATCCAATAATCATAACAATTGGTGGGTTGGTAGATGTTGTCGCTAGCATGTGAAATCCGAAGTAATCTTATGATGACGTCATCGGCTGTTTTTCTATGATTTTTTTAATGTTTCTAATTTCATTGTACATACTCTCAAAATTGTACATTGTCATTGATCAGATTGACTCTAATCTATATACAGGCCAAGAGCACACATTGAGGTGATGTGTTATTGAGGTGATGTCATGATGACCATCATATGATTTATATATATTTGGCTTTTCCGAAATCCTTCGGAAAAGGCTTTGTTTTTGTTCTGATTTTTTTTTTGGCTTTTCCGAAATCCTTCGGAAAAGGCTTTGTTTTTGTTCTGATTTTTTGGCTTTTCCGAAATCCTTCGGAAAAGGCTTTGTTTTTGTTCTGATTTTTGGCTTTTCCGAAATCCTTCGGAAAAGGCTTTGTTTTTGTTCTGATTTTTTTGTTGGCTTTTCCGAAATCCTTCGGAAAAGGCTTTGTTTTTGTTCTGATTTTTTTGGCTTTTCCGAAATCCTTCGGAAAAGGCTTTGTTTTTGTTCTGATTTTTTTGGCTTTTCCGAAATCCTTCGGAAAAGGCTTTGTTTTTGTTCTGATTTTTTTTTTTTTTCTTCTTCTTCTTCTTCTTCTTCTTCTTCTTCTTCTTCTTTTAGTTCTGACCAAAATCCCATAGACTTTGTACACGAATTTTGTCGGCGGCACTTTAGGTCTTAAAAAACCTCAGAACCTAACCAAACTTACATCAAACATAGACCCTAAGCTGAAATTGTATGTCGTAGAGTGACGTCATGATGACGTCATCAAGTGATTTTTTATGAATTTTTGAATTTTTAAAATCGTAACATTCTTTTCAATATATCTAGCGAACAAAACAAGATATTTTCAAAATTCTTTTTGTTATAGCTTTGGTATGTCTCAAAGATATGTCTTAAAAGGGAAAAATTGTGTGACGTCAAGATGACGTCATCAAAAATTAGGTTTTTTTTAAACGCATGCCAGGCTCGGTCCGATTATAAAAATGTATACATTGAATTTTTCTCTACCTAGTTCCAAAATTTCATGATCGTGGCTCACTCAAGTCAGAAATAACAGTCATTTGAAAATTTAGAGCAAATTCAATATAACACAAAGGAATTCTGGGAAGGGCGGATAACCATGGCTTAAATGTGCATGCTGTTTATAAAAAGGGTTGATTTCTAGTCTTTTTTCAAGTCGCTAATCACAGGTAGCTGTGGACGGTGGTATCCGAAACCGTGCGTAACGTTTCGCTAACTTCCTAATCATGCAGAATCAAGCCTAACAAAGTACGTACATACGCTGCAGATGCCAAATTTCCACACACGTATAGTCTGCAACAACAACAAAATCTATCCGTATGCGAGATTCGCCGTTTAGAGCTGGAAGGACTTACATTGGGTTCACAGCGATTTTTGTTTGGAGCGCCGATATCTTCTGTTTCCCTGAATATATCAACCAAACACTCATCCAAAATGCAGAGTAGTCATTCATGCAGCGACTGATCCCCTCAAAATGAGAATACGATCAAGTTAAACCCGAAAAAACATTTTTCGTGCAACCCGGAGCATGCACAAACGAGCTGTGCATATATATTATGGTAGTGGATTCTTAAACATGACATGGATACATGTTTGCATATATCGGCCAGCGGCACTGCGCGCGCCTCGGGGCTCAACGGGTGCCTCTTGGAGTTGGACGTGAAATTCGACTTTTCGTCCGGCTCGTATTTGAACCTTAGTGTCTGCACCTTAATCCTCGAACTCTACTTGTATCTCAAGTGACGTATCTATCATTTTGGAGGCCGTTGTAAGGGTGAAACCGGATGCTTTTGTTGAGACTTCAGATACATTTTCAGAAAAACCACACGATCACTGCAGACGACCTTAGACGCTACTATCGGCAGATCACGTCCAAACGTTTAAAAAGGCTATAGAGGGTCCAATCATGGAGACAGTTCAGTAGGACAGCAACATGTTTCAATTTGGTGGTCCAGATATTCAGGTAAGCATGTCGAAAATTGCGAGATTTTACTTTAATATTCCGCACCAGCATGGTTCAGAAGCAGCGAAATCTTGGAAAATAACCAACCCTGCTTGTCTAAATATGTGGCACTACGTGTTTTTTTAAAGATTTATCTCCTAAATATTTGTGGAATATGAGATAGAAATTTACATAGTACAAAATATATATATGAACACTCTACATGTACATTACTAAAAGAAATTTGTGACCATACACTGCCAATAATACATGTAGGCCTGAAGTCAAAACAAATTAACATGTTTTCCTCTATTTAGCAGTGCAAATTCTCCAACAAAAGCCTCAAATTTATGTGATTACACAATTCTGAACATGAATGATTGCAGATAAATGCTTTGACATGTTGGACAGACATTTTCAACACAACTTGAAAAAGTTGTTGTTGGGGAGTGAGTTATGCCCCTATACTAGTCTTGTCTCAGAAAAGTTACAACCCAGTCTGCAAGTATAGGGCCTACATGTAGTACATCTGTACAAATTATAAACCCAACCAGCTAGTCAGAAACAGCGAAATCTTGGAAATTAACAAACCCTGCTTGTCTAAATATGTGCCACAACCTGTTACTTCAAGATTTATCTCCTAAATATTTGTGGAAAATAAGACACAAATTTACTGTACATGTATGTGAACACTGTAGTGAAAATTCCCCAACAAAATTACAAAATTCTGTGGAGAGATTTTACTTTAATACCCCTACCAGCATGGGTCAGAAACACAGAAATCGTGGGAAATAACCAACCCTGTTTGTCTAAGTATGTGGCACAACTTATTTCAAGATTTATTTCCTAAAAATTTGTGGAAAATGAGACAGAAATTTACATATGTACATGTAACCCTGCTTGTCTAAATATGTGCCACAACCTGTTACTTCAAGATTTATCTCCTAAATATTTGTGGAAAATAAGACACAAATTTACTGTACATGTATGTGAACACTGTAGTGAAAATTCCCCAACAAAATTACAAAATTCTGTGGAGAGATTTTACTTTAATACCCCTACCAGCATGGGTCAGAAACACAGAAATCGTGGGAAATAACCAACCCTGTTTGTCTAAGTATGTGGCACAACTTATTTCAAGATTTATTTCCTAAAAATTTGTGGAAAATGAGACAGAAATTTACATATGTACATGTAACCCTGCTTGTCTAAATATGTGCCACAACCTGTTACTTCAAGATTTATCTCCTAAATATTTGTGGAAAATAAGACACAAATTTACTGTACATGTATGTGAACACTGTAGTGAAAATTCCCCAACAAAATTACAAAATTCTGTGGAGAGATTTTACTTTAATACCCCTACCAGCATGGGTCAGAAACACAGAAATCGTGGGAAATAACCAACCCTGTTTGTCTAAGTATGTGGCACAACTTATTTCAAGATTTATTTCCTAAAAATTTGTGGAAAATGAGACAGAAATTTACATATGTACATGTAACCCTGCTTGTCTAAATATGTGCCACAACCTGTTACTTCAAGATTTATCTCCTAAATATTTGTGGAAAATAAGACACAAATTTACTGTACATGTATGTGAACACTGTAGTGAAAATTCCCCAACAAAATTACAAAATTCTGTGGAGAGATTTTACTTTAATACCCCTACCAGCATGGGTCAGAAACACAGAAATCGTGGGAAATAACCAACCCTGTTTGTCTAAGTATGTGGCACAACTTATTTCAAGATTTATTTCCTAAAAATTTGTGGAAAATGAGACAGAAATTTACATATGTACATGTAACCCTGCTTGTCTAAATATGTGCCACAACCTGTTACTTCAAGATTTATCTCCTAAATATTTGTGGAAAATAAGACACAAATTTACTGTACATGTATGTGAACACTGTAGTGAAAATTCCCCAACAAAATTACAAAATTCTGTGGAGAGATTTTACTTTAATACCCCTACCAGCATGGGTCAGAAACACAGAAATCGTGGGAAATAACCAACCCTGTTTGTCTAAGTATGTGGCACAACTTATTTCAAGATTTATTTCCTAAAAATTTGTGGAAAATGAGACAGAAATTTACATATGTACATGTAACCCTGCTTGTCTAAATATGTGCCACAACCTGTTACTTCAAGATTTATCTCCTAAATATTTGTGGAAAATAAGACACAAATTTACTGTACATGTATGTGAACACTGTAGTGAAAATTCCCCAACAAAATTACAAAATTCTGTGGAGAGATTTTACTTTAATACCCCTACCAGCATGGGTCAGAAACACAGAAATCGTGGGAAATAACCAACCCTGTTTGTCTAAGTATGTGGC
Source organism: Hippasteria phrygiana (assembly GCA_037893225.1). Taxonomy (NCBI): domain Eukaryota; kingdom Metazoa; phylum Echinodermata; class Asteroidea; order Valvatida; family Goniasteridae; genus Hippasteria; species Hippasteria phrygiana. The sequence goes on from JAZGUH010000143.1 coordinate 959,392, forward strand.
ACAACTTATTTCAAGATTTATTTCCTAAAAATTTGTGGAAAATGAGACAGAAATTTACATATGTACATGTACCTGTATGTAAACACTTGTAGTACATGTACATTAATTTCTGACCAGACACTGCCAAGAATAATTAGGCTATGTATAGTGAACACAAACTGTTTTCCTCTATTTAGCAGTGAAAATTCCCCAACAAAAGCCTCCAACTAAAGGTTGTGCCATATGATGACACGATTATGAAGAGAGATTTTACTTTCAAACCCCCACCAACTGAATAAACTGAAGAGTTTGATGTCTAAAATACAAACATTGTCACGTATAATACTGCAATATTTTGGCAATGCTTTGCCATGTTGCATATGCATTTTCAACGCAACTTTAAAAAGTTGTTTTCGGGGAGTGAGATATGCCCCTACTTGTCTCCGAGAAGTTAATTATTATTATTATACACAGCCTAGTCTGTAAGTTGGGCCTGGGGGCATGCATGTATCTGTACAAATTATAAACCCAACCAGCTCACCCTGAACCCCAGATAAAAACCCAAAACACAACACATGAATAAAATATAGAAATACACAGGGGACAATTTTTATTGTTCCTTATTTCAGATTTGATGACAGCATGTACATTTGTCAGTGAAGATGACAGTGGATCAAACAGAATTGACCTGCAGTACCTAACTTTTGCCATATCTTAAGAACTTTATTCAACACTTTCTTTAATAAACCACCTTTTGTGTACTTACAGACAGCAATATTGAACAAATGGAAGTCAGACTTTTGCAATTGAAATTTACAGTGATATGGTACAAATATGCGATGGGTTTCACATGTAACATTGACACCAGTGTCTATGTTACATGGAAAATCCACAAAAAAATCATATTTTATGCCTCATATTTACTGAAGAGGTCTGATTTTCATATCTTTTCATTAGAGATGTATATCCTTAACTAGTTCATAAAATGCAGACATGTTCAAGGCAAATCAATGGAAATATGTCAGAAAATGTGTTTTTGTTTCACATGTAACACGAACACCATATATTTTTCATTTACGGAATGACCCATAAGCCTATATCTACCAGCTTTCTTAGAAGAGTCGCAAGTTTCATACCCTAATAAGACCTACTTATAAGTTTATAAAATTAGTAACAATTAGACAAATTAATACAAGCAGAGAGAATATAATGACATTTTAAGGTACTGGTTTCACGTGTAACAGGACTCCAAATTTGGAGGAATGTCACACATTTTGACAATTATATCTTCATCGAGTGTGAAAAAACAATCCAAAGAATCCTTTATTGGACTTGTGAAACTACTAATTGCAAGTGTGCATGAACAACGTATCCAGATCAGGGAAAACTGATAAAGGTAGAAAATGTATATTTTAGGGTTTAAACATTGCCCTTTTTGGCAAAATGTCACACCCAACTTCATGGAATGAACCACATCCATGTAGGTTTAACTCAATACACGTAAGCTCAATGTAATGTGGGCACATAAACATGATATAATTGAAAACAAGATTAGAGATGGTAGCTGAATATTAAACCTAATCATGTAAATGATATCTTAACCATAAAAGTCCTCAATTCTTAGTAGATGATTTTTCACACACCCTAGGAGATTATTAGGGTAATGGTTTGTATGCAATCTGTTTAGACTATCAGAAAATAAATTTTAAAAGAAAACAAAGCAGACAGTACATACCTACATGTTGATATTTAATGGTAGCCGCATTAAATAGTTTTATTCCACCATGATTGTGTGCAGGGGGGGGGGGGGGGTCCTGTTATCAACTTGGATGAGAAATGTGCAGTATGGTGATGATGCTGTAACTGATACCACAGAGATTTTAAGACAAACAATTCTTTTAAATATTATATTACTGAAAAGACTAAATAGAATTAGAAATAGAATGAGGGCCAATAGTAGTCATGTTAGGTTAACCCTATTGTGGATTTTTGTTGATTGAATTTTTTGGTCATTTTGGAGGACAATTTCAGTTAAAAGTTGTGACCATTATTGCTAAATTGCTAATTTTATAATTGAAAATTTGAGCCTAATATATTTCTGATCAATTTGTTATAAATATAAAAATAATGTTATGAGTCATTTAAAATAGTAACAATAAACAAACACCAATTATTATGGAAAATTAAATGATCAAAACTAAATAAAAACAAATTAAAGCCAGTCGCAGCACTGACAGAAAATTGGGCATTGCAAATAGCGTCGCCAATGCCGGTTCGCGTGAATCTCTCTACTAACGTGCTAGCTCCATGTGTCTGCTGTATGTGATTTAGCCATTTACTATCTTTCTTCTTTCTATCCTTTTCTGTCTTCTTTGCTGATGGTAGCTGTTAGTGCCACAGCCATTGTGTACATCTTATAATATATCATCTTATCTTCTTTTTTTTTTATTAAAGTGGGTGGATCGGATGGCTGTAATGGGAGGAGGGCATTATAAATTAACACTTATTTTCAAAAGCTAACAAATGGTTAGCCCCATATCAGGGGTTTATCAGTACCATAATACCAAACTTTTCTCTGCAAAATAATATTAAATGTCATGGAAATTTAGTCTTGGAAAGTCATGGAAAGGTCATGGAATTTGGTTTTCAGATTTCTGTGGGAACCCTGACTTGATTTTTAATGATGGTCATCACATGTCACGTGACGTCATCTTAAAGGGGCATTTTTCGAAGCCATATATCCATGGAAGTACAAGTCCGATTAAGTTGATACGTGGTATCTAGATAGGACAGCATGTGTTACAGATGGAAATTGATGTGACGTCAAGATGACGTCATCATACGATTTGAAAGTAATTGTTAAGTTTTTGAACTTCAAAGTTTCTTTAAGCCATATTTCACCAACAGAACATGCTAAATTCAAATTTTTTTTTGTAATAGCTTTGTTAGCTCCTATATTCTTTCACATAAATGTGAAAAAGTGTGACGTCATCAAAAATAGGCTTTTTTGAAACACATATAAGGGTAGGTCTGATCGTCATAAAAGTTAGTGGGTAGGTAGATGGTGCCACTAGCATGTAGAATCCGAGGTGACGTCATGATGACGTCGTCTGTTGATTTTCTATGAATTTTTAAATGTTTCAAATTTCATTGTACTCTTTGGAACCTAAGTAAAGTTTCTTAGTCATATATCTCATTAACAGAATATTCGAAATTCGTTTTGTAATAGGTTTGTTAGCCCATACATTCTTTCATATTAATGTCAAAACGTGTGACGTCATCATGACGTCCTGAAAATGTGCTTTTTGAAAACATAAGTAAACATATATCCAATAATCATAACAATTGGTGGGTTGGTAGATGTTGTCGCTAGCATGTGAAATCCGAAGTAATCTTATGATGACGTCATCGGCTGTTTTTCTATGATTTTTTTAATGTTTCTAATTTCATTGTACATACTCTCAAAATTGTACATTGTCATTGATCAGATTGACTCTAATCTATATACAGGCCAAGAGCACACATTGAGGTGATGTGTTATTGAGGTGATGTCATGATGACCATCATATGATTTATATATATTTTCTTCTTTTAGTTCTGACCAAAATCCCATAGACTTTGCACACGATTTTTGTCGGCGGCACTTTAGGTCTTAAAAAACCTCAGATCATAACCAAACTTACCTCAAACATACATGTAGACCCTAAGCTGAAATTGTATGTCGAAGAGTGACGTCATGATGACGTCATCACGTGTCACGTGACGTCACCCTAAAGGTGCGTTTTTCAAGGGCCCATATATAGAGAACGGTAGGTCCGATTTCCTTCAAACCTGGTATGTTGGTAGGCTAGCTCGTGTTATAGATGAAAATTGAGGTGACGTCATGATGACGTCATCATACGATTTTATAGTAATTTTTAAGTTTTTGAACTTTAAAGTTTCTTAAAGCCATATCTCACCAACAGAACATGCTAAATTCAAAATTCTTTTTGTAATAGCTTTGTTAGCTCCTATATTCTTTCACATAAATGTGGAAAATGTGTGACGTCATCATGACGTCATCAAAAATATGCTTTTTTGAAACACATATAAGGGTAGGGACGATCGTCATAAAAATTAGTGGGTAGGTAGATAGTGCTACTAGCATGTAAAATCCGAGGTGACGTCATGATGACGTCATCGGCTGATTTTCTGTTAATTGTTTAGTTCTATCCCACATCCCATAGACTTTGTACACGAATTTTGTAAGTGGCACTTTGGTCACTAAACAACCTCGGATCTTAATTAGACTTAACACAAACATAAACCCTAAGCTGAAAATGCATGCCGAAACGTGACGTCATGATGACGTCATCACGTGCCATGTGACGTCATCTTAAAGGTGCATTTTGGAAGGGCCCATATCTAGAGAACGGTAGGTCCGATTGCCTTCAAACCAGGTATGTTGGTATGGTAGCTCGTGTTATAGATGAAAATTGAGGTGACGTCATGATGACGTCATCATACGATTTTACAGTAATATTAAAGTTTTTGAACTTCAAAGTTTCTTAAAGCCATATCTCATCAACAGAACATGCTAAATTCAAAATTCTTTTTGTAATAGCTTTGTTAGCTCCTATATTCTTTCACATAAATGTGAAAAATGTGTGACGTCATCATGACGTCATCAAAAATATGCTTTTTTGAAACACATATAAGGGTACGGACGATCGTTATAAAAATTAGTGTGCAGGTAGATAGTGCTACTAGCATGTTAAATCCGAGGTGACGTCATGATGACGTCATCGGCTGATTTTCTATGATTATTTTAGTTCTATCCCAAATCCCATAGACTTTGTACACGAATTTTGTACGGGACACTTTGGTCACTAAACAACATCAGATCTTAATCAAACTTAACACAAACAGAGACCCTAAGCTGAAAATGTATGCCGAAACGTGACGTCACGATGACGTCATCACGTGTCATGTGACGTCATCTTAAAGGTGCATTTTTCAAGGGCCCATATCTAGAGAACGGTACGTCCGATTGCCTTCAAACGAGGTATGTTGGTATGGTAGCTCGTGTTATAGATGAAAATTGAGGTGACGTCATGATGACGTCATCATACAGTTTTTTTTTCTATTTTAAAGTTTTTGAACACTAAAGTTTCTTAAAACCATATCTCATCAACAGAACATGCTAAATTCAAAATTCTTTTTGTAATAGATTTGTTAGCTCCTATATTCTTTCACATAAATGTGAAAAATGTGTGACGTCATCATGCCGTCATCAAAAATATGCTTTTTTGAAACACATATAAGGGTAGGGACGATCGTCATAAAAATTAGTGTGCAGGTAGATAGTGCTACTAGCATGTTAAATCCGAGGTGACGTCATGATGACGTCATCGGCTGATTTTCTATGATTATTTTAGTTATATCCCAAATCCCATAGACTTTGTACACGAATTTTGTAAGAGCCACTTTGGTCACTAAACAACATCAGATCTTAATCAAACTTAACACAAACAGAGACCCTAAGCTGAAAATGTATGCCGAAACGTGACGTCACGATGACGTCATCACGTGTCATGTGACGTCATCTTAAAGGTGCATTTTTCAAGGGCCCATATCTAGAGAACGGTACGTCCGATTGCCTTCAAACCAGGTATGTTGGTATGGTAGTTCGTGTTATAGATGAAAATTGAGGTGACGTCATGATGACGTCATCATACTATTTTACAGTAATATTAAAGTTGTTGAAGACTAAAGTTTCCTAAAGCCATATCTCATCAACAGAACACGCTAAATTCAAAATTCTTTTTGTAATAGCTTTGTTAGCTCCTATATTCTTTCACATAAATGTGAAAAATGTGTGACGTCATCATGACGCCATCAAAAATATGCTTTTTTGAAACACATATAAGGGTAGGGACGATCGTCATAAAAATTACTGTGCAGGTAGATAGTGCTACTAGCATGTAAAATCCGAGGTGACGTCATAATGACGTCATCGGCTGATTTTCTATGATTATTTTAGTTATATCCCAAATCCCATAGACTTTGTACACGAATTTTGTAAGAGCCACTTTGGTCACTAAACAACATCAGATCTTAATCAAACTTAACACAAACAGAGACCCTAAGCTGAAATTGTATGTCGAAGAGTGACGTCATGATATCATCACGTGTCACGTGACGTCATCTTAAAGGTGCGTTTTTCAAGGGCCCATATCTAGAGAACGGTAGGTCCGATTGCCTTCAAACCTGGTATGTTGCTAGTGTATCTCGTGTTATAGATGAACATTTAGGTGCCATCATGATAACGTCATCAACTGATTGTCTATGAATTTTTAAATATTTAACATATTATTATATATTACTGTCATTGATCAGATTGACTCCAATCTCGACACAGGCCAACACCATGTATAAGTACTATCCTTATAATGTCATCATAGGTCAAGTAATATAAACTTAAAGGTCAACTTTCAAGTAAGAAATCTAGATCATGAAATAATCTCAGATCTTAGAAAACTCAGCGAAAACAAAACCCTTAACAACTTTAATGCTGATTAAAAAAAAACCAGGAAAAGCCATGCGTCTGTTGACCTCAACAGACGCTTAACCTCTAGTTTTTTTTTCTTCTTCTTCTTCTTCTTTTAGTTCTGACCAAAATCCCATAGACTTTGTACACGAATTTTGTCGGCGGCACTTTAGGTCTTAAAAAACCTCAGAACCTAACCAAACTTACATCAAACATAGACCCTAAGCTGAAATTGTATGTCGTAGAGTGACGTCGTGATGACGTCATCACGTGATTTTTTATGAATTTTTGAATTTTTAAAATCGTAACATTCTTTTAAATATATCTAGCGAACAAAACAAGATATTTTCAAAATTCTTTTTCTTATAGCTTTGGTATGTCTCAAAGATATGCCCTAAATTGCGAAAATTGTGTGACGTCATGATGACGTCATCAAAAATGTGTTTTTTTGTTAACGCATGTAAGGGTCAATCCGATTACAAAAATGTATATATTGAATTTTCCTGTACCCAATTCCAAAATTTCATGATCGTGGCTCACTCAAGTAAGAAATGACAGCCATTTCAAAATTTAGACCAAATTCAATATAACACAAAGGAATTCTGGGACGGGCTGATAACCATGGCTATTATGAGCTTGCTGTTTATAAAAGGGGTTGATTTCTAGTCTTTTTTCAAGTCGCTGAATTTTTGAAGTTTTAAAATCGTAACATTCTTTTCAATATATCTAGCGAACAAAACAAGATATTTTCAAAATTATTTTTGTTACAGCTTTGGTATGTCTCAAAGATATGCCCTAAATGGCGAAAATTGTGTGACGTCATGATGACGTCATCAACAATATTTTTTTTTTTAAACGCATGTAAGGGTCAATCTGATTACAAAAATGTATACATTGTATTTTTCTGTACCCAATTCCAAAATTTCATGATCGTGGCTCACTCAAGTAAGAAATAACAGCCATTTCAAAATTTAGACCAAATTCAATATAACACAAAGGAATTCTGGGACGGGCTGATAACCATGGCTATTATGAGCTTGCTGTTTATAAAAGGGGTTGATTTCTAGTCTTTTTTCAAGTCGCTGAATTTTTGAAGTATTAAAATCGTAACATTCTTTTCAATATATCTAGCGAACAAAACAAGATATTTTCAAAATTATTTTTGTTACAGCTTTGGTATGTCTCAAAGATATGCCCTAAATGGCGAAAATTGTGTGACGTCATGATGACGTCATCAACAATATTTTTTTTTTTAAACGCATGTAAGGGTCAATCTGATTACAAAAATGTATACATTGTATTTTTCTGTACCCAATTCCAAAATTTCATGATCGTGGCTCACTCAAGTAAGAAATAACAGCCATTTCAAAATTTAGACCAAATTCAATATAACACAAAGGAATTCTGGGACGGGCTGATAACCATGGCTATTATGAGCTTGCTGTTTATAAAAGGGGTTGATTTCTAGTCTTTTTTCAAGTCGCTGAATTTTTGAAGTATTAAAATCGTAACATTCTTTTCAATATATCTAGCGAACAAAACAAGATATTTTCAAAATTATTTTTGTTACAGCTTTGGTATGTCTCAAAGATATGCCCTAAATGGCGAAAATTGTGTGACGTCATGATGACGTCATCAACAATATTTTTTTTTTTAAACGCATGTAAGGGTCAATCGGATTACAAAAATGTATACATTGTATTTTTCTGTACCCAATTCCAAAATTTCATGATCGTGGCTCACTCAAGTAAGAAATAACAGCCATTTCAAAATTTAGACCAAATTCAATATAACACAAAGGAATTCTGGGACGGGCTGATAACCATGGCTATTATGAGCTTGCTGTTTATAAAAGGGGTTGATTTCTAGTCTTTTTTCAAGTCGCTGAATTTTTGAAGTTTTAAAATCGTAACATTCTTTTCAATATATCTAGCGAACAAAACAAGATATTTTCAAAATTATTTTTGTTACAGCTTTGGTATGTCTCAAAGATATGCCCTAAATGGCGAAAATTGTGTGACGTCATGATGACGTCATCAACAATATTTTTTTTTTTTAAACGCATGTAAGGGTCAATCTGATTACAAAAATGTATACATTGAATTTTCCTGTACCTAATTCCAAAATTTCGTGATCGTGGCTCACTCAAGTAAGAAATAGGAGCCATTTCAAAATGTAGACCAAATTCAATATAACACAAAGGAATTCTGGGAAGGGCTGATAACCATGGCTTAAATGTGCATGCTGTTTATAAAAGGGGTTGATTTGTATTTTTTTTTCAAGTCGCTGAATTCTTGAAGTTTTATAATCGTAACATTCTTTTCACTATATCTAGCGAACAAAACAAGATATTTTCAAAATTCTTTTTGTTATAGCTTTGGTATGTCTCAAAGATATGCCCTAAAAAGCGAAAATTGTGTGACGTCATGATGACGTCATAAAAAAATTCTTTTTTCAAGTCGATAGAATATTGCCCATAGCATTTGTAAACGTTTACTTTCTTACCGGCCACATTGGCTACTTTTAAACTTGGCAGACACTTACCCCAACTGCTCACAATGTGTGCCGAACTTTTACGTCCTGATGACGTCATCACATGTCACGTGACGTCATCTTAAAGGGGCATTTTTCGAAGCCATATATCTACAAAAGTACAAGTCCGATTCAGTTGGAACGTAAGGTATGCCACCTGGTGTTATAGATGAAAATTGACATGACGTTATGATCAAGTCATAACATGTCACGTGGTGTCATCTTAAAGGGGCACTCGCTAGATTATTGCCTATAGCATTTGTACACGTTTTCTTTCTTACCGGCACTTTGGGTACTTTTAAACTTGGCAGACACTTAGACTAACTGCTCACAATGTGTGCCGAACTTTTACCTCTTGATGACGTCATGACATGCCACGTGACGTCATCTTAAAGGGGCAGTTTTTGAAGCCATATATCTACAAAAGTACAAATTCGATTAAGTTGAAAAGTAATATCTAGGTAGCCCAGTAGGTTTATAGCTGAAAATTGACATGACATTATCATAATTGATGTCATCACATGTCACGTGACGTCATCTTAAAGGGGCAGTTTTTGAAGCCATATGTCTACAAAAGCACAAGTCCGATTAAGTTCAAAAGTAATATCTAGGTAGCCCAGTAGGTTTATAGATAAAAATTGAATTGACGTTATGATGACGTCATCACATGTCACGTGACGTCATCTTAAAGGGGCAGTTTTTGAAGCCATATATATACAAAATTACAAGTTCGATTAAGTTGAAAAGTAATATCTAGGTAGCCCAGTAGGTTTATAGCTGAAAATTGACATGACATTATCATGATGTCATCACATGTCACGTGACGTCATCTTAAAGGGGCAGTTTTTGAAGCCATATCTACAAAAGTACAACCTCGATTAAGTTGAAATGTAATATCTAAGTAGGCCAGCAGGTTTATAGATGAAAATTGACATGACGTCATGATGACGTCATCATACGATTTTATAGTAATTTTTAAGTTTTTGAACTTCAAAGTTTCTTAAAGCCATATCTCACCAACAGAACATGCTAAATTCAAAATTCTTTTTGTAATAGCTTTGTTAACTCCTATATTCCTTGACATAAATGTGAAAATTGTGTGACGTCATCATTACGTCATCAAAAATAGGCTTTTTGAAACACATAAGGGTTGGTCCGAGCGTCATAAAAATTGGTGGGTAAGTAGATAGTGATACTAGCATGTAAAATCCGAGGTGACGTCATGATGACGTCATCGGCTGATTTTCTGTTAATTTTTTAGTCATGATGACCATCAAATTATTTGTATATTTTTTTTAAGGTTTTGAAATTTTAAGCCATATCTCATTAACAGAATATAATAAATTCGAAATTCCTTTTTGTAATCAATTCATTAGGTCAGAGTTATGTATGTTAAAATGTGTAACATCATCCTGACGTCATCAAAATGCCCTTTTAAAAAACACATGAGAGTAAGTGGATCGTTATGAAAATTTGTAAAATCTGAAGTGACGTGATTGGCTGATTTTGTAGGAATTTTTCATTTTTTTCAATTTTTTTAAACTGTCATTGATCAGATTGACTGCAATCTTGACACAAGCCAAGACCACGTTCCGAATATGTGACGTCATGACGACGCTATCCTACGATTTTATGTTGATTGTTAGGTTTTTTAAATTTTTTATGTAATTTCTAACCGGGACTTGCGCCACATAACAGCCTAAGGTCTTAAACAAGTTTGTCATATATATCCTATAATGGAAATTACATGACCAAGAAAGAAGTCAGGATGGCGTCACGCTTAAAGGTCAAGTTTGAAGTAGCAAAAGACATAGAAGTGATGGAGCTTTGTGCTTAATATAACAGAAAAACGGAAAAGCCCTGCGTCTGTTTGCAAGAGACGCAAGATGTCTAGTTTTTTTTTCTTTTTTTTCTTCTTCTTCTTCTTTTAGTTCTGACCAAAATCCCATAGACTTTGTACACGAATTTTGTCGGCGGCACTTTAGGTCTTAAAAAACGTCAGAACCTAACCAAACTTACATCAAACATAGACCCTAAGCTGAAATTGTATGTCGTAGAGTGACGTCGTGATGACGTCATCACGTGATTTTTTATGAATTTTTGAATTTTTAAAATCGTAACATTCTTTTAAATATATCTAGCGAACAAAACAAGATATTTTCAAAATTCTTTTTCTTATAGCTTTGGTATGTCTCAAAGATATGCCCTAAATTACGAAAATTGTGTGACGTCATGATGACGTCATCAAAAATGTTTTTTTTTGTTAACGCATATAAGGGTCAATCCGATTACAAAAATGTATATATTGAATTTTCCTGTACCCAATTCCAAAATTTCATGATCGTGGCTCACTCAAGTAAGAAATGACAGCCATTTCAAAATTTAGACCAAATTCAATATAACACAAAGGAATTCTGGGACGGGCTGATAACCATGGCTATTATGAGCTTGCTGTTTATAAAAGGGGTTGATTTCTAGTCTTTTTTCAAGTCGCTGAATTTTTGAAGTTTTAAAATCGTAACATTCTTTTCAATATATCTAGCGAACAAAACAAGATATTTTCAAAATTATTTTTGTTACAGCTTTGGTATGTCTCAAAGATATGCCCTAAATGGCGAAAATTGTGTGACGTCATGATGACGTCATCAACAATATTTTTTTTTTTAAACGCATGTAAGGGTCAATCTGATTACAAAAATGTATACATTGTATTTTTCTGTACCCAATTCCAAAATTTCATGATCGTGGCTCACTCAAGTAAGAAATAACAGCCATTTCAACATTTTGACCAAATTCAATATAACACAAAGGAATTCTGGGACGGGCTGATAACCATGGCTATTATGAGCTTGCTGTTTATAAAAGGGGTTGATTTCTAGTCTTTTTTCAAGTCGCTGAATTTTTGAAGTATTAAAATCGTAACATTCTTTTCAATATATCTAGCGAACAAAACAAGATATTTTCAAAATTCTTTTTCTTATAGCTTTGGTATGTCTCAAAGATATGCCCTAAAAGGCGAAAATTGTGTGACGTCATGATGACGTCATCAAAAATATGTTGTTTTTTTAACGCATGTAAGGGTCAATCCGATTACAAAAATGTATACATTGTATTTTTCTGTACCCAATTCCAAAATTTCATGATCGTGGCTCACTCAAGTAAGAAATGACAGCCATTTCAAAATTTAGACCAAATTCAATATAACACAAAGGAATTCTGGGACGGGCTGATAACCATGGCTATTATGAGCTTGCTGTTTATAAAAGGGGTTGATTTCTTGTCTTTTTTCAAGTCGCTGAATTTTTGAAGTTTTAAAATCGTAACATTCTTTTCAATATATCTAGCGAACAAAACAAGATATTTTCAAAATTATTTTTGTTACAGCTTTGGTATGTCTCAAAGATATGCCCTAAATGGCGAAAATTGTGTGACGTCATGATGACGTCATCAACAATATTTTTTTTTTTAAACGCATGTAAGGGTCACTCTGATTACAAAAATGTATACATTGAATTTTCCTGTACCTAATTCCAAAATTTCGTGATCGTGGCTCACTCAAGTAAGAAATAGGAGCCATTTCAAAATGTAGACCAAATTCAATATAACACAAAGGAATTCTGGGAAGGGCTGATAACCATGGCTTAAATGTGCATGCTGTTTATAAAAGGGGTTGATTTGTAGTCTTTTTTCAAGTCGCTGAATTCTTGAAGTTTTATAATCGTAACATTCTTTTCACTATATCTAGCGAACAAAACAAGATATTTTCAAAATTCTTTTTGTTATAGCTTTGGTATGTCTCAAAGATATGCCCTAAAAAGCGAAAATTGTGTGACGTCATGATGACGTCATAAAAAATTCTTTTTTCAAGTCGATAGAATATTGCCCATAGCATTTGTAAACGTTTACTTTCTTACCGGCCACATTGGCTACTTTTAAACTTGGCAGACACTTACCCCAACTGCTCACAATGTGTGCCGAACTTTTACGTCCTGATGACGTCATCACATGTCACGTGACGTCATCTTAAAGGGGCATTTTTCGAAGCCATATATCTACAAAAGTACAAGTCCGATTCAGTTGGAACGTAAGGTATGCCACCTGGTGTTATAGATGAAAATTGACATGACGTTATGATCAAGTCATAACATGTCACGTGGTGTCATCTTAAAGGGGCACTCGCTAGATTATTGCCTATAGCATTGTACACGTTTTCTTTCTTACCGGCACTTTGGGTACTTTTAAACTTGGCAGACACTTAGACTAACTGCTCACAATGTGTGCCGAACTTTTACCTCTTGATGACGTCATGACATGCCACGTGACGTCATCTTAAAGGGGCAGTTTTTGAAGCCATATATCTACAAAAGTACAAATTCGATTAAGTTGAAAAGTAATATCTAGGTAGCCCAGTAGGTTTATAGCTGAAAATTGACATGACATTATCATAATTGATGTCATCACATGTCACGTGACGTCATCTTAAAGGGGCAGTTTTTGAAGCCATATGTCTACAAAAGCACAAGTCCGATTAAGTTCAAAAGTAATATCTAGGTAGCCCAGTAGGTTTATAGATAAAAATTGAATTGACGTTATGATGACATCATCACATGTCACGTGACGTCATCTTAAAGGGGCAGTTTTTGAAGCCATATATATACAAAATTACAAGTTCGATTAAGTTGAAAAGTAATATCTAGGTAGCCCAGTAGGTTTATAGCTGAAAATTGACATGACATTATCATGATGTCATCACATGTCACGTGACGTCATCTTAAAGGGGCAGTTTTTGAAGCCATATCTACAAAAGTACAAGCTCGATTAAGTTGAAATGTAATATCTAAGTAGGCCAGCAGGTTTATAGATGAAAATTGACATGACGTCATGATGACGTCATCATACGATTTTATAGTAATTTTTAAGTTTTTGAACTTCAAAGTTTCTTAAAGCCATATCTCACCAACAGAACATGCTAAATTCAAAATTCTTTTTGTAATAGCTTTGTTAGCTCCTATATTCCTTTACATAAATGTGAAAATTGTGTGACGTCATCATTACGTCATCAAAAATAGGCTTTTTGAAACACATATAAGGGTTGGTCCGAGCGTCATAAAAATTGGTGGGTAAGTAGATAGTGATACTAGCATGTAAAATCCGAGGTGACGTCATGATGACGTCATCGGCTGATTTTCTGTTAATTTTTTAGTCATGATGACCATCAAATTATTTGTATATTTTTTTTAAGGTTTTGAAATTTTAAGCCATATCTCATTAACAGAATATAATAAATTCGAAATTCCTTTTTGTAATCAATTCATTAGGTCAGAGTTATGTATGTTAAAATGTGTAACATCATCCTGACGTCATCAAAATGCCCTTTTAAAAAACACATGAGAGTAAGTGGATCGTTATGAAAATTTGTAAAATCTGAAGTGACGTGATTGGCTGATTTTGTAGGAATTTTTCATTTTTTTCAATTTTTTTAAACTGTCATTGATCAGATTGACTGCAATCTTGACACAAGCCAAGACCACGTTCCGAATATGTGACGTCATGACGACGCTATCCTACGATTTTATGTTGATTGTTAGGTTTTTTAAATTTTTTATGTAATTTCTAACCGGGACTTGCGCCACATAACAGCCTAAGGTCTTAAACAAGTTTGTCATATATATCCTATAATGGAAATTACATGACCAAGAAAGAAGTCAGGATGGCGTCACGCTTAAAGGTCAAGTTTGAAGTAGCAAAAGACATAGAAGTGATGGAGCTTTGTGCTTAATATAACAGAAAAACGGAAAAGCCCTGCGTCTGTTTGCAAGAGACGCAAGATGTCTAGTTTTTTTTTTTCTTCTTCTTCTTTTAGTTCTGACCAAAATCCCATAGACTTTGTACACGAATTTTGTCGGCGGCACTTTAGGTCTTAAAAAACCTCAGAACCTAACCAAACTTACATCAAACATAGACCCTAAGCTGAAATTGTATGTCGTAGAGTGACGTCGTGATGACGTCATCACGTGATTTTTTATGAATTTTTGAATTTTTAAAATCGTAACATTCTTTTAAATATATCTAGCGAACAAAACAAGATATTTTCAAAATTCTTTTTCTTATAGCTTTGGTATGTCTCAAAGATATGCCCTAAATTGCGAAAATTGTGTGACGTCATGATGACGTCATCAAAAATGTGTTTTTTTGTTAACGCATGTAAGGGTCAATCCGATTACAAAAATGTATATATTGAATTTTCCTGTACCCAATTCCAAAATTTCGTGATCGTGGCTCACTCAAGTAAGAAATGACAGCCATTTCAAAATTTAGACCAAATTCAATATAACACAAAGGAATTCTGGGACGGGCTGATAACCATGGCTATTATGAGCTTGCTGTTTATAAAAGGGGTTGATTTCTAGTCTTTTTTCAAGTCGCTGAATTTTTGAAGTTTTAAAATCGTAACATTCTTTTCAATATATCTAGCGAACAAAACAAGATATTTTCAAAATTATTTTTGTTACAGCTTTGGTATGTCTCAAAGATATGCCCTAAATGGCGAAAATTGTGTGACGTCATGATGACGTCATCAACAATATTTTTTTTTTTAAACGCATGTAAGGGTCAATCTGATTACAAAAATGTATACATTGTATTTTTCTGTACCCAATTCCAAAATTTCATGATCGTGGCTCACTCAAGTAAGAAATAACAGCCATTTCAAAATTTAGACCAAATTCAATATAACACAAAGGAATTCTGGGACGGGCTGATAACCATGGCTATTATGAGCTTGCTGTTTATAAAAGGGGTTGATTTCTAGTCTTTTTTCAAGTCGCTGAATTTTTGAAGTATTAAAATCGTAACATTCTTTTCAATATATCTAGCGAACAAAACAAGATATTTTCAAAATTCTTTTTCTTATAGCTTTGGTATGTCTCAAAGATATGCCCTAAAAGGCGAAAATTGTGTGACGTCATGATGACGTCATCAAAAATATGTTTTTTTTTTAACGCATGTAAGGGTCAATCCGATTACAAAAATGTATACATTGTATTTTTCTGTACCCAATTCCAAAATTTCATGATCGTGGCTCACTCAAGTAAGAAATGACAGCCATTTCAAAATTTAGACCAAATTCAATATAACACAAAGGAATTCTAAGACGGGCTGATAACCATGGCTATTATGAGCTTGCTGTTTATAAAAGGGGTTGATTTCTTGTCTTTTTTCAAGTCGCTGAATTTTTGAAGTTTTAAAATCGTAACATTCTTTTCAATATATCTAGCGAACAAAACAAGATATTTTCAAAATTATTTTTGTTACAGCTTTGGTATGTCTCAAAGATATGCCCTAAATGGCGAAAATTGTGTGACGTCATGATGACGTCATCAACAATATTTTTTTTTTTAAACGCATGTAAGGGTCAATCTGATTACAAAAATGTATACATTGAATTTTCCTGTACCTAATTCCAAAATTTCGTGATCGTGGCTCACTCAAGTAAGAAATAGGAGCCATTTCAAAATGTAGACCAAATTCAATATAACACAAAGGAATTCTGGGAAGGGCTGATAACCATGGCTTAAATGTGCATGCTGTTTATAAAAGGGGTTGATTTGTAGTCTTTTTTCAAGTCGCTGAATTCTTGAAGTTTTATAATCGTAACATTCTTTTCACTATATCTAGCGAACAAAACAAGATATTTTCAAAATTCTTTTTGTTATAGCTTTGGTATGTCTCAAAGATATGCCCTAAAAAGCGAAAATTGTGTGACGTCATGATGACGTCATAAAAAAATTCTTTTTTCAAGTCGATAGAATATTGCCCATAGCATTTGTAAACGTTTACTTTCTTACCGGTCACATTGGCTACTTTTAAACTTGGCAGACACTTACCCCAACTGCTCACAATGTGTGCCGAACTTTTACGTCCTGATGACGTCATCACATGTCACGTGACGTCATCTTAAAGGGGCATTTTTCGAAGCCATATATCTACAAAAGTACAAGTCCGATTCAGTTGGAACGTAAGGTATGCCACCTGGTGTTATAGATGAAAATTGACATGACGTTATGATCAAGTCATAACATGTCACGTGGTGTCATCTTAAAGGGGCACTCGCTAGATTATTGCCTATAGCATTTGTACACGTTTTCTTTCTTACCGGCACTTTGGGTACTTTTAAACTTGGCAGACACTTAGACTAACTGCTCACAATGTGTGCCGAACTTTTACCTCTTGATGACGTCATGACATGCCAACTGACGTCATCTTAAAGGGGCAGTTTTTGAAGCCATATATCTACAAAAGTACAAATTCGATTAAGTTGAAAAGTAATATCTAGGTAGCCCAGTAGGTTTATAGCTGAAAATTGACATGACATTATCATAATTGATGTCATCACATGTCACGTGACGTCATCTTAAAGGGGCAGTTTTTGAAGCCATATGTCTACAAAAGCACAAGTCCGATTAAGTTCAAAAGTAATATCTAGGTAGCCCAGTAGGTTTATAGATAAAAATTGAATTGACGTTATGATGACGTCATCACATGTCACGTGACGTCATCTTAAAGGGGCAGTTTTTGAAGCCATATATATACAAAATTACAAATTCGATTAAGTTGAAATGTAATATCTAAGTAGGCCAGCAGGTTTATAGATGAAAATTGACATGACGTCATGATGACGTCATCATACGATTTTATAGTAATTTTTAAGTTTTTGAACTTCAAAGTTTCTTAAAGCCATATCTCACCAACAGAACATGCTAAATTCAAAATTCTTTTTGTAATAGCTTTGTTAGCTCCTATATTCCTTTACATAAATGTGAAAATTGTGTGACGTCATCATTACGTCATCAAAAATAGGCTTTTTGAAACACATATAAGGGTTGGTCCGAGCGTCATAAAAATTGGTGGGTAAGTAGATAGTGATACTAGCATGTAAAATCCGAGGTGACGTCATGATGACGTCATCGGCTGATTTTCTGTTAATTTTTTAGTCATGATGACCATCAAATTATTTGTATATTTTTTTTAAGGTTTTGAAATTTTAAGCCATATCTCATTAACAGAATATAATAAATTCGAAATTCCTTTTTGTAATCAATTCATTAGGTCAGAGTTATGTATGTTAAAATGTGTAACATCATCCTGACGTCATCAAAATGCCCTTTTAAAAAACATATGAGAGTAAGTGGATCGTTATGAAAATTTGTAAAATCTGAAGTGACGTGATTGGCTGATTTTGTAGGAATTTTTCATTTTGTTCAATTTTTTTAAACTGTCATTGATCAGATTGACTGCAATCTTGACACAAGCCAAGACCACGTTCCGAATATGTGACGTCATGACGACGCTATCCTACGATTTTATGTTGATTGTTAGGTTTTTAAAATTTTTTATGTAATTTCTAACCGGGACTTGCGCCACATAACAGCCTAAGGTCTTAAACAAGTTTGTCATATATATCCTATAATGGAAATTACATGACCAAGAAAGAAGTCAGGATGGCGTCACGCTTAAAGGTCAAGTTTGAAGTAGCAAAAGACATAGAAGTGATGGAGCTTTGTGCTTAATATAACAGAAAAACGGAAAAGCCCTGCGTCTGTTTGCAAGAGACGCAAGATGTCTAGTTTTTTTTTTTTCTTCTTCTTCTTCTTCTTCTTCTTCTTCTTCTTCTTTTAGTTCTGACCAAAATCCCATAGACTTTGTACACGAATTTTGTCGGCGGCACTTTAGGTCTTAAAAAACCTCAGAACCTAACCAAACTTACCTCAAACGTAGACCCTAAGCTGAAATTGTATGTCGTAGAGTGACGTCATGATGACGTCATCACGTGTCACGTGACGTCATCCTAAATGTGCGTTTTTCAAGGGCCCATATCTAGAGAACGGTATATCCAATTTCCTTCAAACCTGGTATGTTGGTAGGCTAGCTCGTGTTATAGATGGAAATTGACGTGACGTCATGATGACGTCATCATGCGATTTTATAGTAATTTTTAAGTTTTTGAACTTTAAAGTTTCTTAAAGCCATATCTCACCAACAGAACATGCTAAATTCAAAATTCTTTTTGTAATAGCTCTGTTAGCTCCTATATTCTTTCACATAAATGTTAAAAATGTGTGACGTCATCATGACGTCATCAAAAATATGCTTTTTTGAAACACATATAAGAGTAGGGACGATCATCATAAAAATTAGTGTGCAGGTAGATAATGCTACTAGGATGTTAAATCCGAGGTGACGTCATGATGACGTCATCGGCTGATTTTCTATGAATTTTTAGTTCTATCCCAAATCCCATAGACTTTGTACACGAATTTTGTACGGGACACTTTGGTCACTAAACAACATCAGATCTTAATCAAACTTAACACAAACAGAGACCCTAAGCTGAAAATGTATGCCAAAACGTGACGTCATGATGACGTCATCACGTGTCATGTGACGTCATCTTAAAGGTGCATTTTGGAAGGGCCCATATCTAGAGAACGGTAGGTCCGATTGCCTTCAAACCAGGTATGTTGGTATGGTAGCTCGTGTTATAGATGAAAATTGAGGTGACGTCATGATGACGTCATCATACGATTTTACAGTAATATTAAAGTTTTTGAACTTCAAAGTTTCTTAAAGCCATATCTCATCAACAGAACATGCTAAATTCAAAATTCTTTTTGTAATAGCTTTGTTAGCTCCTATATTCTTTCACATAAATTTGAAAAATGTGTGACGTCATCATGACGTCATCAAAAATATGCTTTTTTGAAACACATATAAGGGTAGGGACGATCGTCATAAAAATTAGTGTGCAGGTAGATAGTGCTACTAGCATGTTAAATCCGAGGTGACGTCATGATGACGTCATCGGCTGATTTTCTATGAATTTTTAGTTCTATCCCAAATCCCATAGACTTTGTACACGAATTTTGTACGGGACAATTTGGTCACTAAACAACATCAGATCTTAATCAGGCTTAACACAAACAGAGACCCTAAGCTGAAAATGTATACCAAAACGTGACGTCATGATGACGTCATCACGTGTCATGTGACGTCATCTTAAAGGTGCATTTTTCAAGGGCCCATATCTAGAGAACGGTATGTCCGATTGCCTTCAAACCAGGTATGTTGGTATGGTAGCTCGTGTTATAGATGAAAATTGGGGTGACGTCATGATAACGTCATCATACGATTTTACAGTAATATTAAAGTTTTTGAACTTCAAAGTTTCCTAAAGCCATATCTCATCAACAGAACACGCTAAATTCAAAATTCTTTTTGTAATAGCTTTGTTAGCTCCTATATTCTTTCACATAAATGTGAAAAATGTGTGACGTCATCATGACGTCATCAAAAATATGCTTTTTTGAAACACATATAAGGGTAGGGACGATCGTCATAAAAATTAGTGTGCAGGTAGATAGTGATACTAGCATGTTAAATCCGAGGTGACGTCATGATGACGTCATCGGCTGATTTTCTATGAATTTTTAGTTCTATCCCAAATCCCATAGACTTTGTACACGAATTTTGTACGGGACAATTTGGTCACTAAACAACATCAGATCTTAATCAGGCTTAACACAAACAGAGACCCTAAGCTGAAAATGTATACCAAAACGTGACGTCATGATGACGTCATCACGTGTCATGTGACGTCATCTTAAAGGTGCATTTTTCAAGGGCCCATATCTAGAGAACGGTACGTCCGATTGCCTTCAAACCAGGTATGTTGGTATGGTAGCTCGTGTTATAGATGAAAATTGAGGTGACGTCATGATGACGTCATCATACGATTTTACAGTAATATTAAAGTTTTTGAACTTCAAAGTTTCCTAAAGCCATATCTCATCAACAGAACACGCTAAATTCAAAATTCTTTTTGTAATAGCTTTGTTAGCTCCTATATTCTTTCACATAAATGTGAAAAATGTGTGACGTCATCATGACGTCATCAAAAATATGCTTTTTTGAAACACATATAAGGGTAGGGACGATCGTCATAAAAATTAGTGTGCAGGTAGATAGTGATACTAGCATGTTAAATCCGAGGTGACGTCATGATGACGTCATCGGCTGATTTTCTATGATTATTTTAGTTCTATCCCAAATCCCATAGACTTTGTACACGAATTTTGTACGGGACACTTTGGTCACTAAACAACATCAGATCTTAATCAGGCTTAACACAAACAGAGACCCTAAGCTGAAAATGTATGCCGAAACGTGACGTCATGATGACGTCATCACGTGTCATGTGACGTCATCTTAAAGGTGCATTTTTCAAGGGCCCATATCTAGAGAACGGTACGTCCGATTGCCTTCAAACCTGGTATGTTGCTAGTGTATCTCGTGTTATAGATGAAAATTGAGGTGCCATCATGATAACGTCATCAACTGATTTTCTATGAATTTTTTAATATTTAACATATTATTATATATTACTGTCATTGATCAGATTGACTCCAATCTCGACACAGGCCAACACCATGTATAAGTACTATCCTTATAATGTCATCATAGGTCAAGTAATATAAACTTAAAGGTCAACTTTCAAGTAAGAAATCTAGATTATGAAATAATCTCAGATCTTAGAAAACTCAGCGAAAACAAAACCCTTAACAACTTTAATGCTGATAAAAAAAAAACCAGGAAAAGCCATGCGTCTGTTGACCTCAACAGACGCTTAACCTCTAGTTTCTTCTTCTTCTCCTTGTTCTTCTATCAAAAATGCCATAGACAAAGCACACGTTTTATTCTCACCGCCACTTTTGCCATTAAACAGACTTCAATCTTAATGAGAGTTTGCATAGACTTGGACCCTATACCGAAGTAGTGCCTATTACTCTGACGTCATGATGACGTCATCACGTGGCACGTGACGTCATCTCAAAAGTGCGTTTTTGAAGGGCCCATATCTAGAGAACCGTACGTCCGATTGAGCTCAAACTTGGTTTGTTGGTGGACCGGCTTGTGTTATAGATGAAAATCGACGTGACGTCATAATGACGTCATCATACGATTTTGCAGTAATTTTCAAAGTTTTGAACCCTTAAGCCATATCTCATCAACTGAACATGCTAATTTCGAAATTATTTTTGTAATAGGTTTGTTAGATCATAGATACTTACATATAAATGTGAAAAATGTATGACGTCATCATGACGTCATCAAAAATGTGCTTTTTTGAAACACATATAAGAGTAGGTCCGATCGTCACAAAAATGGGTGGGTAGGCAGATATTGTCACTAGCATGCAAATTCCGAAGTGACGTCATGATGACGTCATCGGCTGATTTTCTACGATTTTCTTAATGTTTCAAATTTCATTATACTCTCAAAAACTTACACTGTCATTGATCAGATTGACTACAAACTCGATCCAGGCCAAGACCACGTTGCAAATGTTTGCTTCGACAAGTACAGTTGTGATGACGTCATCGTGGGTCACGTGACGTCATCTTAAAGGTGCACACTTTAAGGTCCTATATCTAGAGAACCGTAAGTCCGATTGGGTGCAGTCTTAATGCTGATAGGCAAGGATTTGTTACAGAAAAAAAAAATTGATGTGACGTCATGATGACGTAATGATGACGTCATCTAGAGGTCATTAAATTCAAGTCAAAATTTGGTATATTTAACAATCTCTTATGACAAAAACCTTCGGAAGTGTTATACACTGTATTTTTGTGTACCTAATTCCAAGTTCTTATGATTATAGCTCACTCCAGCGTCAAAATATACCCATTTCAATATTTAGCCCCCAAACAATATGATAACAAAGGAATTTGGGAAGGCAGTGTAACCATGGGTGTCATGTTGCACGTTTCTACAATCCAACGTAAACGTGTGTGGAGTTGCGCTGTACGAGCAAAGTCAGTGTAGAGTGCGATACAAAGTGATACACGCAGCTCTGCAGTGCATGCAGCGTGTACCAATGGTGTAAGGTGGCTCAGAAGGGACATCGCAAATCGTGCGATATCAAAAATACCACAGGCAATGCACGTTTCATTCTCGCCGGCGCTTTTGCCAGTAAACAGATCTTTTATCTTGATGAAAGTTTGCGTAGACTACTGAGACCCTGTGCTGAAATCGTGCATATTGCTCTGACGTCATGATGACGTCATCACGTGTCACATGACGTCATCTTAAAGGTGCATTTTTGAAGGGCCTATATTTAGAGAACCGTAGGTCTGATTAGATCAAACGTGGTAGGCTGGTAGGTGAGCATGTTATAGATGAAAATTGATGTGACGTCATGATGACGTCATCATACGATTGTATAGTATTGTTTAAGTTTTTGGACCTTAAAGCCATATATCATCAACAGAACATGCCAATTTAGAAATTCTTTTTGTAATAGGTTTGTTAGATCATACATAATTGTATTTAAATGTGAAAAATGTGTGACGTCATGAGGACGTCATCAAAAAATTTGCTTTTTTGAAACACGTATAAGGGTACATCCGATCGGCACGAAAATTGGTGGGTATACAGATATTGTCACAAGAATGCAAACTCCGAAGTGACGTCATGATGATGTCATTATGTGTCACGTGACGTCACCTTAAAGGTGCGTTTTTAAAAGGGGCCATATCTAGACAGTTGTTGGACCGATTAGGGTGAAACCTGGTATGTTAAAAGGCCGGTAATTGAATATGATTTTAACATGGTTACGTTCTTGAATCTGTAAGCCATATCCCGTCAACAGAACAAACTACTTTCGAAATTCTTTTTGAAATAAGTTTGTTAGGTCATAAATATTATGTAAAAAATAGAGGCGATTGATTTGGAACATCATAATGACGTTATTAAAGGCGTAATTTATAGACACATATAAATTGGTAGATCCGTCGGATTGTCACGAAACTTGGTGGGTAGTCGAATTTCTCATTAGTAGGCAATATACTAAGTGACATTATAGCAAATAATATGGAAAAGCCCTATGTTCTGTTTAGGAAACAGACATATAGCTCTCGTTTTCTTCTTCTTCTTCTTTTTCTTTTAGTTCCGACCAAAATCCCATAGACTTTGTACACGAATTTTCTCGGCGGCACTTTAGGTCTTAAAAAACCTCAGATCTTAACCAAACTTACCTCAAACATAGACCCTAAGCTGACATATTGCGTCGAAGAGTGACGTCATGATGACGTCATCAAGTGATTTTTTATGAATTTTTGAATTTTTAAAATCGTAACATTCTTTTAAATATATCTAGCGAACAAAACAAGATATTTTCAAAATTCTTTTTCTTATAGCTTTGGTATGTCTCAAAGATATGCCCTAAATTGCGAAAATTGTGTGACGTCATGATGACGTCATCAAAAATGTGTTTTTTTGTTAACGCATGCAAGGGTCAATCCGATTACAAAAATGTATATATTGAAT
Source organism: Hippasteria phrygiana (assembly GCA_037893225.1). NCBI lineage: Eukaryota > Metazoa > Echinodermata > Asteroidea > Valvatida > Goniasteridae > Hippasteria > Hippasteria phrygiana. The sequence continues at coordinate 983,816 of JAZGUH010000143.1, forward strand.
TTTCCTGTACCCAATTCCAAAATTTCATGATCGTGGCTCACTCAAGTAAGAAATGACAGCCATTTCAAAATTTAGACCAAATTCAATATAACACAAAGGAATTCTGGGACGGGCTGATAACCATGGCTTAAATGTACATGCTGTTTATAAAAAGGGTTGATTTATAGTCTTTTTCAAGTCGCTAATCACAGGTAGCTGTGGAAATAGGTATCCGAAACCGTGCGTAACGTTTCGCTAACTTCCTAATCATGCAGAATCAAGCCTAACAAAGTACGTACATACGCTGCAGATGCCAAATTTCCACACACGTATAGTCTGCAACAACAACAAAATCTATCCGTACATGCGAGATTCGCCGTTTAGAGCTGGAAGGACTTACATTGGGTTCACAGCGGTTTTTGTTTGGAGCGCCGACATCTTCCGTTTCCCTGAATATATCAACCAAACACTCACCCAAAATGCAGAGTAGTCATTCATGCAGCGACTGATCCCCTCAAAATGAGAATACGATCAAGTTAAACCCGAAAAAACATTTTTCGTGCAACCCGGAGCATGCACAAACGAGCTGTGCATATATTATAGTAGCGGATTCTTAAACATGACATGGATACATGTTTGCGTATATCGGCCAGCGGCACTGTGCGCGCCTCGGGGCTCAACGGGTGCCTCTTGGAGTTGGACGTGAAATTCGACTTTTCGTCTGGCTCGTATTTGAACCTTAGTGTCTGCACCTTAATCCTCGAACTCTACTTGTATCTCAAGTGACGTATCTATCATTTTGGATGCTGTTGTAAGGGTGAAACCGGATGCTTTTGTTGAGACTTCAGATACATATTCAGAAAAACCACACGATCACTGCAGACGACCTTAGACGCTACTATATGGGCAGATCATGTCCAAACGTTTAAAAAGGCGATAGAGGGTCCAATCATGGAGGAAGTTCAGTAGGACAGCAACATGTTTCAATTTGGTGGTCCAGATATTCAGGTAAGCATGTCGAAAATTGCGAGATTTTACTTTAATATTCCGCACCAGCATGGTTCAGAAGCAGCGAAATCTTGGAAAATAAACCAACCCTGCTTGTCTAAATATGTGGCACTACGTGTTATTTTTAAAGATTTATCTCCTAAATATTTGTGAAATATGAGATAGAAATTTACATAGTACAAAATATATATATGAACACTCTACATGTACATTACTAAAAGAAATTTGTGACCATACACTGCCAATAATACATGTAGGCCTAAAGTCAAAACAAATTAACATGTTTTTCCTCTATTTAGCAGTGCAAATTCTCCAACAAAAGCCTCAAATTTATGTGATTACACAATTCTGAACATGAATAATTGCAGATAAATGCTTTGACATGTTGGACATACATTTTCAACACAACTTGAACAAGTTGTTGTTGGGGAGTGAGTTATGCCCCTATACTAGTCTTGTCTCAGAAAAGTTACAACCCAGTCTGCAAGTATAGGGCCTACATGTAGTACATCTGTACAAATTATAAACCCAACCAGCTAGTCAGAAACAGCGAAATCTTGGAAATTAACCAACCCTGCTTGTCTAAATATGTGCCACAACCTGTTACTTCAAGATTTATCTCCTAAATATTTGTGGAAAATAAGACACAAATTTACTGTACATGTATGTGAACACTGTAGTGAAAATTCCCCAACAAAATTACACAATTCTGAGGAGAGATTTTACTTTAATACCCCTACCAGCATGGGTCAGAAACACAGAAATCTTGGGAAATAACCAACCCTGTTTGTCTAAGTATGTGGCACAACTTATTTCAAGATTTATTTCCTAAAGATTTGTGGAAAATGAGACAGAAATTTGCATATGTACATGTACATGTATGTAAACACTGTAGTACATGTACATTAATTTCTGACCAGACACTGCCAAGAATAATTAGGCTATGTATAGTGAACACAAACTGTTTTCCTCTATTTAGCAGTGAAAATTCCCCAACAAAAGCCTCCAACTAAAGGTTGTGCCATATGATGACACGATTATGAAGAGAGATTTTACTTTCAAACCCCCACCAAATGAATAAACTGAAGAGTTTGATGTCTAAAATACAAACATTGTCACGTATAATACTGCAATATTTTGGCAATGCTTTGCCATGTTGCATATGCATTTTCAACGCAACTTTAAAAAGTTGTTTTCGGGGAGTGAGATATGCCCCTACTTGTCTCCGAGAAGTTAATTATTATTATTATACACAGCCTAGTCTGCAAGTTGGGCCTGGGGGCATGCATGTATCTGTACAAATTATAAACCCAACCAGCTCACCCTGAACCCCAGATAAAAAACCCAAAACACAACACATGAATAAAATATAGAAATACACAGGGGACAATCTTTATGTTCCAATAAATTTTAAAAGAGAACAAAGCAGACAGTACATACCTACATGTTGATATTTAATGGTAGCCGCATTAAATAGTTTTATTCCACCATGATTGTGTGCAAAGAAATTTGTGACCATACACTGCCAATAATAATACATGTAGGCCTAAAGTCAAAACAAATTAACATGTTTTTCCTCTATTTAGCAGTGCAAATTCTCCAACAAAAGCCTCAAATTTATGTGATTACACAATTCTGAACATGAATGATTGCAGATAAATGCTTTGACATGTTGGACAGACATTTTCAACACAACTTGAAAAAGTTGTTGTTGGGGAGTGAGTTATGCCCCTATACTAGTCTTGTCTCAGAAAAGTTACAACCCAGTCTGCAAGTATAGGGCCTACATGTAGTACATCTGTACAAATTATAAACCCAACCAGCTAGTCAGAAACAGCGAAATCTTGGAAATTAACCAACCCTGCTTGTCTAAATATGTGCCACAACCTATTACTTCAAGATTTATCTCCAAAATATCTGTGGAAAATGAGACACACATTTACTGTACATGTATGTGAACACTGTAGTGAAAATTCCCCAACAAAATTACAAAATTCTGTGGAGAGATTTTACTTTAATACCCCTACCAGCATGGGTCAGAAACACAGAAATCGTGGGAAATAACCAACCCTGTTTGTCTAAGTATGTGGCACAACTTATTTCAAGATTTATTTCCTAAAGATTTGTGGAAAATGAGACAGAAATTTACATATGTACATGTATGTAAACACTTGTAGTACATGTACATTAATTTCTGACCAGACACTGCCAAGAATAATTAGGCTATGTAGGCCTATAGTGAACACAAACTGTTTTCCTCTATTTAGCAGTGAAAATTCCCCAACAAAAGCCTCCAACTAAAGGTTGTGCCATATGATGACACGATTATGAAGAGAGATTTTACTTTCAAACCCCCACCAACTGAATAAACTGAAGAGTTTGATGTCTAAAATACAAACATTGTCACGTATAATACTGCAATATTTTAGCAATGCTTTGCCATGTTGCATATGCATTTTCAACGCAACTTTAAAAAGTTGTTTTCGGGGAGTGAGATATGCCCCTACTTGTCTCAGAGAAGTTAATTATTATTATTATACACAGCCTAGTCTGCAAGTTGGGCCTGGGGGCATGCACGTATCTGTACAAATTATAAACCCAACCAGCTCACCCTGAACCCCAGATAAAAAACCCAAAACACAACACATGAATAAAATATAGAAATACACAGGGGACAATCTTTATTGTTCCTTATTTCAGATTTGATGACAGCATGTACATTTGTCAGTGAAGATGGCAGTGGATCAAACAGAATTGAGCTGCAGTACCTAACTTTTGCCATATCTTAAGAACTTTATTCAACACTTTCTTTAATAAACCACCTTTTGTGTACTTACAGACAGCAATATTGAACAAATGGAAGTCAGACTTTTGCAATTGAAATTTACAGTGATATGGTACAAATAAGCGATGGGTTTCACATGTAACATTGACACCAGTGTCCATGTTACATGGAAAATCCACACAAAATCATATTTTATGCCTCATATTTACTGAAGAGGTCTGATTTTCATATCTTTTCATTAGAGATGTATATCCTTAACTAGTTCATAAAATGCAGACATGTTCAAGGCAAATCAATGGAAATATGTCAGAAAATGTGTTTTTGTTTCACATGTAACACGAACACCATATATTTTTCATTTACGGAATGACCCATAAGCCTATATCTACCAGCTTTCTTAGAAGAGTCGCAAGTTTCATACCCTAATAAGACCTACTTATAAGTTTATAAAATTAGTAACAATTAGACAAATTAATAAAAGCAGAGAGAATATAATGACATTTTAAGGTACTGGTTTCACGTGTAACAGGACACCAAATTTGGAGGAATGTCACACATTTTGACATATCTTCATCGAGTGTGAAAAAACAATCCAAAGAATCCTTTATTGGACTTGTGAAACTACTAATTGCAAGTGTGCATGAACAACGTATCCAGATCAGGGAAAACTGATAAAGGTAGAAAATGTATATTTTAGGGTTTAAACATTGCCCTTTTTTGCAAAATGTCACACTTTATGTACCCAACTTCATGGAATGAACCACATCCATGTAGGTTTAACTCAATACACGTAAGCTCAATGTAATGTGGGCACATAAACATGATATAATTGAAAACAAGATTAGAGATGGTAGCTGAATATTAAACCTAATCATGTAAATGATATCTTAACCATAAAAGTCCTCAATTCTCAGTAGATGATTTTTCACACACCCTAGGAGATTATTAGGGTAATGGTTTGTATGCAATCTGTTTAGACTATAAGAAAATAAATTTTAAAAGAAAACAAAGCAGACAGTACATACATGTTGATATTTAATGGTAGCCGCATTAAATAGTTTTATTCCACCATGATTGTGTGCAGGGGGGGGGGGGGGGGGGTCCTGTTATCAACTTGGATGAGAAATGTGCAGTATGGTGATGATGCTGTAACTTATAATACCACAGAGATTTTAAGACAAACAATTCTTTTAAATATTATATTACTGAAAAGAGTAAATAGAATTAGAAATAGAATGAGGGCCAATAGTAGTCATGTTAGGTTAACCCTATTGTGGATTTTTGTTGATTTAATTTTTTTGTCATTTTGGAGGACAATTTCAGTTAAAAGTTGTGACCATTATTGCTAAATTGCTAATTTTATAATTGAAAATTTGAGCCTAATATATTTCAGATCAATTTGTTATAAATATAAAAATAATGTTATGAGTCATTTAAAATAGTAACAATAAACAAACACCAATTATTATAGAAAATTAAATGATCAAAACTAAATAAAAACAAATTAAAGCCAGTGGCAGCACTGACAGAAAATTGGGCATTGCAAATAGCGTCGCCAATGCCGGTTCGCGTGAATCTCTCTACTAACGTGCTAGCTCCATGTGTCTGCTGTATGTGATTTAGCCATTTACTATCTTTCTTCTTTCTATCCTTTTCTGTCTTCTTTGCTGATGGAAGCTGTTAGTGCCACAGCCATTGTGTACATCTTATAATATATCATCTTATCTTCTTCTTTTTTTATTAAAGTGGGTGGATCGGATGGCTGTAATGGGAGGAGGGCATTATTAATTAACACTTATTTTCAAAAGCTAACAAATGGTTAGCCCCATATCAGGGGTTTATCAGTACCATAATACCAAACAACTTTTCTCTGCAAAATAATATTAAATGTCATGGAAATTTAGTCTTGGAAAGTCATGGAAAGGTCATGGAATTTGGTTTTCAGATTTCTGTGGGAACCCTGACTTGACTTTTAATGATGGTCATCACATGTCACGTGACGTCATCTTAAAGGGGCATTTTTCGAAGCCATATATCTATGGAAGTACAAGTCCGATTAAGTTGATACGTGGTATCTAGATAGGCCAGCATGTGTTACAGATGGAAATTGATGTGACGCGAAGATGACGTCATCATACGATTTTATAGTAATTGTTAAGTTTTTGAACTTCAAAGTTTCTTCAAGCCATATCTCACCAACAGAACATGCTAAATTCAAAATTCTTTTTGTAATAGCTTTGTTAGCTCCTATATTCTTTCACATAAATGTGAAAAAGTGTGACGTCATCATGACGTCATCATGACGTCATCAAAATGTGCTTTTAAAAAACATAAGGGTACATATATCCAATAATCATAACAATTGGTGGGTTGGTAGATGTTGTCGCTAGCATGTGAAATCCGAAGTAATCTTATGATGACGTCATCGGCTGTTTTTCTATGATTTTTTTTAATGTTTCTAATTTCATTGTACATACTCTCAAAATTTTACATTGTCATTGATCAGATTGACTCCAATCTATACACAGGCCAAGAGCACACATTGAGGTGATGTGTTATTGAAGTGATGTCATGATGACCATCATATGATTTATATTCTATGATTATTTTAGTTCTATCCCAAATCCCATAGACTTTGTACACGAATTTTGTACGGGACAATTTGGTCACTAAACAACATCAGATCTTAATCAGGCTTAACACAAACAGAGACCCTAAGCTGAAAATGTATACCAAAACGTGACGTCATGATGACGTCATCACGTGTCATGTGACGTCATCTTAAAGGTGCATTTTTCAAGGGCCCATATCTAGAGAACGGTACGTCCGATTGCCTTCAAACCAGGTATGTTGGTATGGTAGCTCGTGTTATAGATGAAAATTGGGGTGACGTCATGATAACGTCATCATACGATTTTACAGTAATATTAAAGTTTTTGAACTTCAAAGTTTCCTAAAGCCATATCTCATCAACAGAACACGCTAAATTCAAAATTCTTTTTGTAATAGCTTTGTTAGCTCCTATATTCTTTCACATAAATGTGAAAAATGTGTGACGTCATCATGACGTCATCAAAAATATGCTTTTTTGAAACACATATAAGGGTAGGGACGATCGTCATAAAAATTAGTGTGCAGGTAGATAGTGATACTAGCATGTTAAATCCGAGGTGACGTCATGATGACGTCATCGGCTGATTTTCTATGAATTTTTAGTTCTATCCCAAATCCCATAGACTTTGTACACGAATTTTGTACGGGACAATTTGGTCACTAAACAACATCAGATCTTAATCAGGCTTAACACAAACAGAGACCCTAAGCTGAAAATGTATACCAAAACGTGACGTCATGATGACGTCATCACGTGTCATGTGACGTCATCTTAAAGGTGCATTTTTCAAGGGCCCATATCTAGAGAACAGTAGGTCCGATTGCCTTCAAACCAGGTATGTTGGTATGGTAGCTCGTGTTATAGATGAAAATTGAGGTGACGTCATGATGACGTCATCATACGATTTTACAGTAATATTAAAGTTTTTGAACTTCAAAGTTTCCTAAAGCCATATCTCATCAACAGAACACGCTAAATTCAAAATTCTTTTTGTAATAGCTTTGTTAGCTCCTATATTCTTTCACATAAATGTGAAAAATGTGTGACGTCATCATGACGTCATCAAAAATATGCTTTTTTGAAACACATATAAGGGTAGGGACGATCGTCATAAAAATTAGTGTGCAGGTAGATAGTGATACTAGCATGTTAAATCCGAGGTGACGTCATGATGACGTCATCGGCTGATTTTCTATGATTATTTTAGTTCTATCCCAAATCCCATAGACTTTGTACACGAATTTTGTACGGGACACTTTGGTCACTAAACAACATCAGATCTTAATCAGGCTTAACACAAACAGAGACCCTAAGCTGAAAATGTATGCCGAAACGTGACGTCATGATGACGTCATCACGTGTCATGTGACGTCATCTTAAAGGTGCATTTTTCAAGGGCCCATATCTAGAGAACGGTACGTCCGATTGCCTTCAAACCTGGTATGTTGCTAGTGTATCTCGTGTTATAGATGAAAATTGAGGTGCCATCATGATAACGTCATCAACTGATTTTCTATGAATTTTTTAATATTTAACATATTATTATATATTACTGTCATTGATCAGATTGACTCCAATCTCGACACAGGCCAACACCATGTATAAGTACTATCCTTATAATGTCATCATAGGTCAAGTAATATAAACTTAAAGGTCAACTTTCAAGTAAGAAATCTAGATCATGAAATAATCTCAGATCTTAGAAAACTCAGCGAAAACAAAACCCTTAACAACTTTAATGCTGATAAAAAAAAAACCAGGAAAAGCCATGCGTCTGTTGACCTCAACAGACGCTTAACCTCTAGTTTTATTATACTTTTTGTGCAACCGTTCTCTCTTATCTCTCTCGTTGGCTATCTCTTTTTGCACTCGTTCGATTTTATTTAACCTAAAGACTGAAGACTCGTTCGTTTCACTCGGGACAACGGGCAATTTAGGGTAAACGGATTCTGCGGTCATTTTATAAAGTCGTATATTTTATATGACTTATTATTATTTTTTTGTTTGCATGTATACGAGAATCAAAGTACCGACACCTACCAATAACGCCCACACGTGCTCCGCCAACCAACCGACCGACTTACTTAATAGATTAAACAACCAACTCGCGATACTACCCAAAATACCGGGTAAAGCGGCTAATAACTTACCCCCGAGCTTTTTTAGCAAATTAGCCAAGTTTTTTAAATGATTACTTATCCAATCTTTCACGTTGCCTCCGGGTTTAGGCGGAACCGGAGTCGGAGCAGGAACAACCGCCGCAGCAGCCGAACCACCCCCACCAATAGCAGCCACCAAAGAAGCAACGATCGTACTTATAGCTAAAGCAAACGCGGCCAATATACTTACGACCGTCACACCCTGTTCTCGAAACAGAATTCTAATCTTTTCCCGTAGCGAGGTATCTCTTTCTAATATTTTATTAATCGTTTCTTTGATTCTAGCGAATTGATCATTCATGCTTAGTTCAAGGTCGCGCTTGAGACTTAATCTATTCTCTATTTCATCTTTAATATAGTTTTCTTCTTTCATTAAGTCTTGAAACTCATTATCGTTTTCTACTACTTCGAGGGCGTTTTTTATTTCGGCGCGTCTATCGTATAGTTTACGTAGTTCGGCTAAATTTAATTTGGCATTACCGCTGATAGTTTGTAGTTTTTTGTCTAAAGCTACAAGTTCTTTATAATTTATCCCCTCAGTTTGCGCTTGAGCATCTACTTCTCTCGGTTGAGGGGGAGGAATTGTATATCTACCGGTTTCAGGGTCATATTCGGGATCAATAACGGGGCCCACCATACTTTCTATTTTATCGTGCAGATTGTTAGCTAACTCAACGAGTTGTTCTGGAGCGACGTAAGTAGCATACGCTTCATCTATCGTTTTCTCAGCATCTAACAAAATATATTCATTGGGCGTTAATAAACCCAAATCTTCTTTTAAAAATGTAGTAAAGTTTCCGTCTGGAAACTTCGCGTTAAAGTTTTTGTATAACGTCAGTTTAAGTACAAATTTTGAGGGATTTTTAATATAAGTCAACCTAACACCGTCAAAGTAAATACCATTTTCATCTTTAGTAAAAAGTTCGTACCTAATGAGTTTTGGTCTAACTAAGTCGTCTTTTCCCCCCTCCCAAAAATCATAAAAATTATTAGCTAAACCTTCTTTATATATATCGCGATATTTATCTATAATATTACCAGCTTCATCCATCGTCGGCAGTTGTGGTTCAGCCGGTCTGTCTAATTCAAAATCACCGTCGGGGTCTATTCCTAAACCATCGTCGCCATTGGCATCTTGAAAATCATCATCAGCATCATTTTGTTCGTCTTCTCGACCCATTTCATCCATAGGTATAAATTCTCCACCTTCAGCCATTTTTATAAAGTCGTATATTTTATATGACTTATTATTTTACATTTTTTTGCATGTATACGAGAATCAAAGTACCGACACCTACCAATAACGCCCACACGTGCTCCGCCAACCAACCGACCGACTTACTTAATAGATTAAACAACCAACTCGCGATAGCACCCAAAATACCAGGTAAAGCGACTAATAACTTACCCCCGAGCTTTTTTAGCAAATTAGCCAAGTTTTTTAAATGATTACTTATCCAATCTTTCACGTTGCCTCCGGGTTTAGGCGGAACCGGAGTCGGAGCTGCCGCAGCAGCCAAACCACCCCCACCAATAGCAGCCACCAAAGAAGCAACGATCGTACTTATAGCTAAAGCAAACGCGGCCAATATACTTACGACCGTCACACTCTGTTCTCGAAACAGAATTCTAATCTTTTCTCTTAGCGAGGTATCTCTTTCTAATATTTTATTAATCGTTTGTGGGGGTGGAATCGAAAAATCAGTCTCTTCATTATAGTTGTCCCATACATAATCATCGCCATTGGCATCTTTAAAATTATCATCATCGACGTCGTCGTCTTCTCGTTCGTCTTCTCGATCCATTTCATCCATAGGTATAAATTCTCCACCTTCAGCCATTTTTATAAAGTCGTATTTTTTTTATATTTTACGTAGTATTTACCACATTCTGAGGAATTATTCCTTGACTCACCAACCAAGTCTGAGTAGCTAGAGCGCTACCTACCGTAGCGGTGATTTTAACCGTATCTTCTACGTCTAACTTTCCTAAATCGGCGGGCTTAATTTTCAAAAGTTTTTTACTCAACATAGTATAACCTACGGTCAACAAACTCAACACAGCGCCGTGATAAAGAGTATTTGCAACGTTTTTAGTATCCATTTTACTTGTACTAACATTTTATTTTTTTTATTTATTCCATTTCTAATAGTTCTTCAACTTTAGGGGTTGAAGTTGCGATCGTAACTCCTACCCCCACCTCTCGCTGCGAATCTACAGGTTTACTCTTTTTAAACGCGAGATATCCAATTCCTAAAACAACCAAACCAACTATCGCATATCCCCAGCTCGGAATGTCTCTCATCGTTAGCGCTGGCGTTTGCTGGGGAGCTTCTTCTTCTTCTATACTTTCCATTTTTTGTATTTGTTCTTTCATCTTTCTGTTTCTTTCGGCCAGTTTTTTACCTTGCTCTACTCTTTTAGGGTCTTTTACTCTTTTAGGGTCCTTTTTTTGTGACTCTTGATAGAGCCGACTGAGCCGGCTCTTGGGGAGGCTGAGCCGGCTCTTGGGGAGGCTGAGCCGGCTCTTGGGGAGGCTGAGCCGGCTCTTGGGGAGGCTGAGCCGGCTCTTGGAGAGGCTGAGCCGGCTCTTGGAGAGTCTCTGCTACTTGATCCATCGTTGTCATTTCTAGACTCATCTTTTATAGTAATACTATTATTATTTTTAACGCTATTATTAATACTATCTACCTGTAAATGTTTAGTCGTGATCAACATAGCCACCAAAGGAGATAAATAAACCCCATAATTGTAATGCACTTCGCAAAGTAAACTGGACAAGCTGCTAGAAATAACGGGATCTTTTTCTAAGTCGTTAACGAGGGCTTCTTCAGAATCTAAACAAAGTTTATAACCGAATGGCGAAGCCAGCGGCAAAGTCGCGCCTAAAGCTTTTGCGTAAAAGGTCAACACGCAACTCCCCAAACTGACTATCATTTCTTTACCGAGCTTGGCTTCGTATCTTTTATATAGTTTTTCTTGTTTTTCAGCGGTCAAGCTCTCTATTTCATTGACGGAGTATTCTTTACCGAAATATTTTTTAGAATCACCGGAAGCAACTACGCCTAAAAGTCTATTTTTAGGATCTGGAGACTCGTTGGTCGTAGCTACAGTCGTCACTAAGCTATGCGCTATGGGTGTAGCAGCTACTGTTGGATGAGGTTCTTGAGATAACGTGCTTAGAGATTCTATCGACTTGTTCATTTAAAATAGAACTATATTTTTTAATCTTATTTCTACAAGAAATATAATCGTAAGAAAATAAAGATAAGTTGATGGCTATTACTAGTTTTAATAATAGGTCTAGATATTCGATCATATTTTATAGATGACTAGATAATCTTTAGATTATCTATAGATCATCTATTAGTTATCTATAGATCATCTATTAGTTATCTAACAGGTATCTATAAATCATCTAACAGGTATCTAACAGTTATCTATCAGTTATCTAGCAGTTATCTAATAGTTATCTAATAGTTATCTAACAGTTATCTAATAGTTATCTAATAGTTATCTATAAATCATCTAATAGTTATCTAACAGTTCATCTATAGATAAACTATAGATCAACTGTAGATCAACTGCCAACAGACAGGAGGATCAGTTTTTACCAATAATTTACTAAAAGGCACATCTCTTAAAATCTTTTTAATGCTCGATCTTTCTTCTAAAGGCACCGCATCATTTTCATCGAGACATTGATCGAAACTATTTTTATCTTTACAATAGAACAATACGACAAATGCAGTTTGAGCTCTAAAATCTGTCATTACGCAATTATACTTTTGAGTCATCAACCAACAGTAGTGATTGTCGTGCCTACCGCTAAACGCCAATTTCGTTAAAACGCAAGTGTTTTTCCCAAGCGCTGCCTTACGATATTTTATTTCTTGTTCCGAGCTACAATCGTCTATCAAAAACAAAACGTGCGATCCTTTAAATCGAGCTCTATAAAATTCTAAAGCTTCGTTGAGAGACACCTTTTCTACCTCTAAATCGCATAGGTATATCTCGGGATCTAACCACAACCAACGTCTCTCGCGATAAGTCTTGTTGTTGCTCAACGTAGGACAAATAACTACGATATTTTCAAAGTGATCTTTATACTCAGTTTCTAATAGATCTAAAATATATTTGGTTTTACCCGAATTAGTCCTACCGCATACTAGCGCGCAGTGTGGTGTTTTTGGAAACATGCTTATTTAGGCTTATTTAATAGTAAGGTAGAAAATTTACTCTTCTAAGAGTAACTACCACTAAATCTTTTAAGGGGTACGGCTTATTTAGGCTTATTTAATAGTAAAGACTATTTTAAGAGTAACTACCGCTAAATCGTCCATCTTCTAGCACCAACTGACCATCCATCACCAAGAAAACGTAACACGATAGTCCACCAGCTGTCTCGGCCTCTCTTTCTAAATGGAGAGAAATACCGCCACCTACGTCTCCTATTTTCCTGCCAGAACCGTGACTTTTGTTGTCGTCGGTTACCCTCGTATCTAGCCAAAGACCGTAACTAGTGCTTAAATAATCTCCTAGCGTCATATCGTGCAAGCCTAAGTCTTTGGACACGCTGGCACCAAATTCTGTATTAGAGTCGCCGAAAAACTTGGTAATCTCATCCCAGTGTTGATAACGCTTCATGCCCTGACTATACAATTGATTCAGCTTACCCTCTATCGTAACGTCTACTTTTTCGATCTTTGGATTATAAAAAATTCGAGGATCTTTTTCGCCCGATTCTTTAAATAAAAGAAGTATACCTTTGAGACTTCTAATGGCTTGATTAAGATTAATGTTCCAAGTAGTATCGGACTTGTTTAACGTTAAAACCGTATATCTTTGAACTTTTTCGTATAGAAAATGAGTTTTACCTCGATATTTTTGTCTGATACTATCGGCCAATGTTTTATTAGTCACCGTTTCAAACTCGAGATCTAACCCCGAAATTTTATACTTCGCGTTGCTATCGGTAGATTTTACTACGCTCGCGTGATCGTTAAATGTAAATTCATAAGTTAGTCTATCTTTGAGCGTCGATGGACTAAAAGGCTGATGATCCGTAAGCATTTCAAAATCTAGAGGAATGTAATATCGGTTACCGTAAGCGTTGGCAATCGCTTTGTCTTTCCCACCATTTGCGCTAGCAACCCCATCACTAGCGCCGATTCTGAGTTTCGTGACGTTAGAAGTTTCGAGTCCTCGATACGCATCGTTCGCGCTGGCTGGTCGCCACAAGTCTTTATACGCGTTATATACATCGGCATCCGTAAACGCTACGAAATCTTTACCTTCTAGTTTGATTCTTACGCCACTTATTAAATTTCGGGCGACGTTATAATATAGAGTTCTTGCATCATCTTCGCCAGTACCTTCAGATTCTAAGTCTATATTAAAAGCTAATCGTACAGTACCCGGTACTACTACATCGTCTTGACTCAACATAGGAAATTCAACGATCAACAGACTGCCAGCCCCTGCGGTACTAGGATTATGAGTAATAACCATCGATTGCCTCAACCCCTTCAACGCTCTAGGATTTTTTAAACTTCTGTGTGGATTCAGTTTGCTTCCATAAATTGCGTTCATTTTACTTAACGAAACAAAAAAATAAAAAGCAAAAAACTTAAACTTTTAAACAAACTTATAAACTAAATAACCTAAAACAGCAGTGCCTCCTAAGATAAATGCAATTTCGCCATCTTTTTTATCTTCGCTGGGTACGTAAAAGTCCGACAATACAGGTTCGCGAGGTAATCGCATATCTTCGCTGGTTACTTCGTTATATTCTCTCAACGCCTCATCTACGTTTTTAAATGTTTTTTGAGCCCTGGCTTCTTTATGTAGTCGATCGTTTAGATAATCCAGAACCTTGGTTCTTTGTTCTACCCACTCTTGTTTAGCTTGAGTTAATCGTTCTAAAGCCAAATCGTGTCGTTTACGCTCTTCGTCCGCACCGCTTTTTCCTATCTTAGAAAAGGCGAAGCTCGTTCCGCTAAATGCCACAGCGCTTATTAAAGCTCCAGCACCCATAATTAAAAGACTCACCATTTTTAATAAGTCGTTAAAATAAAATGGAAACAAAATTAAGTAAAATATTTTACAGTCCTAGAGGATATTGGAAAGGTGCAGGCGCCATAAAAAAATTATCGTTAAAAGCCAATGTACCCGAGCCAGACGTTAGAAATTGGTTGAGAAAACAAGCCATGTGGCAAATATATTTACCAGCCCCCAGTTTTATACCGAGACCTACGAGTCTCAATAAGGCCATCGCGCGGCCTAATGAACAACATCAAGCGGATCTGTTGTATCTACCTCACGATGTAGTTAAACGTAAAAGATATAAATACGCGTTGACGATCGTCGATGTGGCCACTCGATATAAAGAAGCTGAACCCTTGACGAATAAAACGAGTACTCAAGTTGTAGAGGCGATAAAAAAGATTTACAAAAGATCGCCCTTATCTTGGCCTCTCGCGATAAAAGTAGACCCCGGTACAGAATTTATGGCCGAATTTAATACTTTGATGCGGACTCGCAACGTCGCAGTACAGAAAGGCGAGGTTGGTAACCATAGAGCTCAAGGTATAGTAGAAAGATTTAATCGTACTTTAGCCGAAAGATTATTTGGCCACCAATACGCTCAAGAAATGTTAGAGCCTACCGAGCGTAGCCGCGAGTGGGTAAAAAGATTGCCCGATGTCATAAAAGCGTTAAACGACGAAGAAACTAGATTGATATCGACTATGAAAGGTAAACCGTTAACTCCTCGAGCGGCTATGTCTCAGTTAGAAATAAAGCAATTGAGTTCCTCGGGGCTCAAGAGCCCCGAGGAACTTTTAAGCGTAAATGACGATATCGTTAGATATCTTTACGCCCCTGGAGAGCTCGAAAAAGACGTTAGAAGAAGAGCTACCGATCCTATTTGGAGCTTAGAAATGTATACGATTAGAAGGAGAACGACAAATCCCGGACAGCCCGCGTTGTACTGGCTGACTCACGGTCCCAAGAGATCGTTCGTTAAGAAAGAATTAATGGTCGTTCCATCAGATACTGAGTTACCGCCTTCTTCAGCGACGTAGAATATCGTAAGCTAGATACCCAACCCCAGCAGCGGCCATTAAACCAACGACTAAAGCCGTTTTTTCTTGTTCGTGCGAGTCTGGGGGTGGGTCTAAATTTTCTAAATCGTCTAAATTCTGCTGGGTTACTGTACTCGCGTAGCTACGCTCGTATAGGGCGTACGACTCTTTTTTACGGGAGAGGGTGGGGGCGGTGCAGGGGTTGGTGTTGGGGGTGGTGCAGGGGTTGGTGTAGGTGGTGGTGTTGGTGGTGGGGGTGGTGTTGGAGGGGGTGTAGGTGTAGGTGGAGGGGTTGGGGTTTGTGGTGTAGGGAGTACGTCTGAGTTCAAGTTGATATTTAATCCTATCGACGCGCCGGGCGTAGCTATCTGTATATTATTATTATAACCTCGATGAATACCGACTAAAAGCTCCATATTTGATGGAATCAAGTATAATCCTGGGCTAATCACAAAGTTTAACGAGCTTCTAGCGTACTGTAAAGAATCTTGAAATCTGGTTATAGAAGATTCTAAGTCCGTACGGCTGTTTATAACGCCTTCTACTATATTTTCAAATTCTCTTTGGGCATCTAATCCGGTACCCGCGGTTAGTATACTCGTTTTTACTTGGGCTTGCGCGCCGAGTATGGCGTACACGTATGTTCTAACGCTTTCGTTTATTTGTTCTATACCAACGTCGGTAAACGAGCTCTTCTGGAGTATAAAATTTCTAAAACCGAGTCGTACAACGTCTACGGATTGTCCGATATACATGACGGTGTTCTTACCGTACTTATACGTATCATCCGGTGTTGTAAAACCCATGGTGTAACCACCACCAGGTTGTGGATCTAAGTCTTCCTCATCGTGTATATAATCTATACCGGGTACCGGTAAATATTTATGCGAGTCTCTATCGTAATAGTACGCCGTACCTAGACCCGCTGATGCTAAGTCTACAGTCTGTTTAAAACTCAAGTTTGGATCGACTCGAAAGCGTTGACCGACGCTTTTATAAGCGCCGTGATCGATGGTATTGTCTAGATCATTGAATGCGGCGTAGTTTGGAATTGGGCATTTTAGAAAGAATAGTATCTTTCTGATCGTGAAATATACGTGAAACTTGAATAAAGCCGATATTACGGGGTTTTTATGTAGCAACGATTCTAGTCCTACGCCGCAACCAGAAGTCGCGCACCAAAATGCAAAGTTTAGTTGATTTTGATAAAACGTTATGGGATCCGATGCATAACGTTCGACCGCTTCATCGCTCTTCACGTCGGACATTTTATAAGCGCTAAATATATCCAATAAATTAGCGATAAAACTCGCGTTCGTGTTGGCGTTTACGATGATGCTAAGTTGGCTCAAGTGCATGTTCAACGGGGTACTCTCCGGGGTAATCGCTTCGTACTTGTCGCTAACGCTTTGTGCTCGCGTAGCTACGCGAGTAGCTACGCGAGTAGCTACTGGCGTAGCTACGCGAGTATCGTCTTGACCTCTAGCTAGATTCACGATATCTAGAGCATTCTTTACCGTTCGATTATTAACGTCTAAAAATTTCATAAGTTGAGTAAATTTCATTTTTTTATTTTAAATCTTATTTATAAGATTTAAATATAAAATGGAATCGCACGTTTTTGAAATGTTTGATGACGAACAAACGTTTAGTCTGTCAAAACCTATAGATAACTCTAATAGAGATTACAGTATGAGCTTAAACAGCGCGATATTTACCGCGGGCTTCTACAACATGCCTAGTAATAGCGAAATTCTCTATTTTATACATCAAATCGATCCAAACACTGGGAAAAAAACGGGTAGTACGGAAGGTAAAATTGATATTCCGGCTGGATATTACGATATAGATTGGATCGAAGAGAGACTCAGTAAATTAGTTTGGTTAGAAGTCTCTGTAGATAAACTTAATAAAAAAATATCTTTAAATGTAACGGAAGAAAATAACGTTCTACGCTTTGATAAAAACATGAAACAATTGTTGGGGATATCGATCAAAAACTTAGTTTTTGGCGTAGATTATGTAGGGTATTACAATACAATGTCTATCGATGCAATATTTTTACATTGCGATCAGTTATCTACGTCTAATAATTTCTATAACGGAGGGGGAACGCACTTGTTAGACGTTATACCGATAACGAAAAGAGATGATACGATTATCGAGTGTGCAAGATTAACCGCTCGTAGACTCGTGGGTGATAAGATAAACCAACTTAGCTTTAGTATCAGAGACCGAGACGGCGATTTAATAAATAATCGAGGAAAAAAGATTAGTTTTAACTTGACGATAGGTAAATTTTAAGCGATGTTTGAAGATTTTTGAAGCTTAAATAAAATGGAATCGCACGTTTTTAAAATGGATGGTAACGAACAAACGTTTAGTCTGTCAAAACCTATAGATAACTCTAAGGGAAATTACTGCATGAGTTTAAACAACGCGATATTTACCGTCGGTTTTTTTAATATAGCTCAACGTATGACTATAGCATGGCGAATAATAGGTCCAGGTGATCACCCGTACGGTGAAACGGTAATTCCAGCTGGAAATTATACTATTGATGAGTTAATAGCTGAATTTAATAAATTAAGATTGATCGTAGTTTCCGTAGACAAGATTAATAAAAAGATTATTTTTAATTCCGGTATAATATCGGATGGTGTATATGTTTATATTGGGTTCGATCTATATACTCAAAAAGTGTTGAGTCTACCCGCTATTTGGGACCCTTTGAGTGATGGTGAACTTGTAGGATATTATAGTATAAATTACTTGAATACAATTTTTTTACATTGCGATCAGTTATCTACGTCTAATAATTTCTATAACGGAAAGAGCACACACTTGTTAGACGTTATACCGATTGCATATATTGAGGCTGATTCGGATGTAATAGCGACTGTCCAGAATAAAAGAAAAACTGTCATACCTCTAATTAGGAGTAAAATACCCGAACTGAGTTTTTCTTTCAGAGACTGCGACGAAATTTATTTTTCGAGTAGATATTTATAAAAATTCTTGTTCTGGGCTTTAGCTACGCGAGTGACCCGAACAGAGTTTTTTCTTTCAGAGACCGTCTTGTTCTGGCTAGAATAGACTAAAGGCTAGAACGATGACCGTAAGCCAGAGTGTCTATACCATTAGGTAACATATATCTCTTCGTATCTAAAGGATTTAACGATTGCTTGACTTGAGCCTCCGTGTATATCATGTGACGCTCTGTTCCAAAACGAATCATCTTGTTTGAATAGCATTCGTTCGAAAAAACGCATCTGTTATACTTTTCGTAAGATAGATCGTTGTTTATAACCACTCGGTTTACGCCTTTGGCCATTTTTAATACGACGTCTCCGTATAAAATCGAGTACATCTTCGATCTGATGCAAGTAGCTTCGCTTATGACTTTTCCTCCGCATTCGTCTTTAAATTTACCGATGACTTTCTTGTTAGTATCGTCGTATAAAAAGTGGTCTTTCTCGTAGTTAGAAAAATCGTACAAGTCAGACTGTTTTTCTAGATTCCGATAAACGTCTTTCGTATAGATAATCAAAAGCAGCGAGTCCGTGTCTGTATACATCAATCTTACTTTATCACCATACGTCTTTTTTAATTGGTTGTAATAAAAGTCATACATTAGAGTCTTTGATAAGTCTAAGATACTAACGCCGCAATAGATGGGTTTATTTAAATACGTTTTCTTTTTGTACGATTCCACGAATGAGAGACCGCATTCTTTAAACGCTGTAGTAGACTTGTAACAAGGTTTAGAAACCATCTCTTTGTATTCTTCTACTTGATCGTTTCGCAGTAGCACACCATCTATTCTATTTCTGACATTTTCCATCGTTTTGCCAAATACGGAATTATTCATTAATTTGAAAAAGTCTTTTTCGAAATCCGACTTTGCTTTCGTTCTTAGTTGCGTGTTTTTATCGATGTATGATTTCATCCAAGGTTTTTGTTTAAATTGTAACGCTCGATGTACTTTAGTTAGTTTTAGGCCTAGCCTCAAACACTGTTTCAAATTGACGTAGTGCAATACATATTTTTCTTTTCGATATAGCGTACCGGTTAATTTTTTTACCTTAGCGCCATCTCCTATCTCACTCGCCAACTCTCGTTGATACTCCGATAACCATTCTTCAGGTATGATTATATTATCGGCGGCTAAAGGATAATCGTTGTGTAGATCGTGTAGTTCGGCTGGATATTCCAGGTCAACTTCGAACATATATCCAGTTGAAGCCTTATCTTTTAACGCCATGATACGATCGTGGGTAAATTGTTTTGTACTGACCCAATTAAATCCTCCGTAAGGTAGCGGTCGACTCATGGCCCATCCGTAGAGGTTGTTGGCGTCTAGATAGAGAATATACGAATCGGGTTTATCTTGCTCGTAATCTTTTAGGTACTTATTGTTGGCCTTAGCATAGCGCGTACTACCAACGCTCGATATTCCTCCTCTTTTTGCTTTTTCAAAAAATAGATGTTTATCTACATCGGTTAATAATTCTAATTCTATTTTAGTATGCCTTAATAAAGCGTCCCAACTTAACCCCGGTGCTGTGAAATAGTTGGCTGGATCCAACTTGTAATTCATTCTACACATTTGTCTAAAATTCTCGAATACGCCGGCTAGTAATAGAGTATCCGCGGTTACGTATAAGTCGTGGTATTCGCCCATGTTTTTTATGTCAAAGGTTCGCCATACTCGTTGCGCTCTTTCATAGTTTTCGTCCGACACGTGTTCGTCCTTTAGAGCGCTGTAAAAAGATTCTTTCGGCGGTAGAGTAGTTTCGCTAAATCGTTCAAAGCTGTCCATATACTCGTACGGATATACACCCTTTTGTAATAAGAGGTCCGCGTTTTCTTCGCCATAACGTTTCAAGAGTAGCCTAAAAGCGTCTCTCGGGCAAGACTTTACCAATTTGTCGAGACCGCTAGACATAAAATGAAACGAGTCGATAAATCTATATTGACCGATCGAAAATGAAATGTATTTTTCTGAATTTTTGGGTATACACCAGATATCTTGTTGATACTTTGAAATACCCTGCATGATCAAGTGCGCGTCATAATTTTCTAAGTTGTGAAAGACGACCGGTATTTTCGTTTCACCGGGTTTTACTCGTAATTTAAGATTACAGTAAGCGTGTGCGGCTCCTCTGTATTTACCGGTAGTGTGGCAATGATCTCTTACTTTTCGAAATTTGTTAATTTTCTTTTGGCAGAACATACATGTTTTCTCGACGTATCCCTTTTCGTTTTCGTACGTGTATTCTTCCAGTTCTTCTTTACTTTTAGGTTCTACAGGCTTGTAGCACTGGCAATTACACGAGTAATTTGGATAAATTGGTTTTTCGCAAATCCAGCACTCGTTAGAGTTTAGGTGAATTTTTTCTTCTTTTAGCGTATATATTATCGGCTTAATGCGAGCTAGTAAGTCATTAATTTTAGGTTCGAGTTCTTGCAACGAGGTTATAAAATTGTCTATAGCGTGTTCACCTCTATAAGTCTTTCGCTTGATCTGCCGGCCATCGCATCTAACTACAACGTACGAATAACCGCAGGCTTTGTGCGTTGCGATTTTACCCTCAGTCTCTCTTTCTGGTACTTGCGTAGCTACGCTCGTAGAGGGTACCAAGATAGATTCAAAATCCGCGTATATGACGTAGGGTGCGTCTTGTAAATTCTTAAAGTTTTTAAACATTAATTTGCTTTTGTCTAAGTATTTGTTCGCACTTTCATGCGGCATTTTAACGGTAGATAAAGCAGAGTCTATTCCTTCGCAATCTTTTACGTGCTCATCCAGCTTCTCTTTCGAATTAAAATGCGTTAAACATCTTAAGCAAAACATTTTGCGATGCTGACTATTGGTAACGCCAGATAAGAATCTAGGTAAGTCACTTATCCAACAATAATGACCGTCATATAATAGCAAACTGATAGTTTCTATATCGTATGGTCTTTTAGATAAATATAGCGGATATATCAAGCCCCTTTTATCTTGTGGATAGGTTTTATTTTTGCAGTCTGCGTCATATCCTAACACGTTTATACTTATATCGTTTTGTCTTTCTATTTTAGATATTTGACTTATGGGTGTGGGGAAGTCTATGTCCTTAAAATTTAATCCGTCATCGGTTTTATAAGTAGATGGATTATTTCCGCGAAATTGGTACTTTGGGTTTGTTGCTAATTGGTTTTTAACTCTATCGGTATATATACCTAGGGCGGCTCTTAAACACCATCTTATACACTCTTGATCTTCGTTTTTGATATTAAATGTTGCGCGTTTGTTAGCTACATACTCGGGTAGTTTTACGTAAGAAGCGCCTACCAGAGGGTTAACTCTGTTTATGTTTATGTAAAACGCGACTATTTTATCTATAGTCCAACCACTTCCTTTATTCGTAAATTTATCTATCTGAGATAATATCGTTTCATATTGCTTCCCGATAGTCGTAGCTATCTCGCTCTTGTTTAAGACTCGATTTTGGTAACTAAAATGAATAGCGGTTGATGTTGTAGTCTCAACACCTGATTTTTTTACATACTTTATTTTCATAGCGATCTGTAGTTTCATCGTTTTTATTTTTATTAATTCAGCAACGATTTTGTTTTTGATCATCGACGTATGGGTGTTGTAAAATTGCTCTGGATCGTCGGTAAACAGACTCGGAATCAGTTCCAAATTTCGATAACTGTTTTCAAATCTTCTAGTCTCTCGAAAGTCTGATTCTCGAAAAGTATTTTGCTCCTTAAATCTTTTTATAGCTTCGATGTAATCTTTTTTTATCGCTCGACCATTTCTACCCGTTGAGACGACGTGTAAATTTTTATCGTGCGCGAGTCGCGCTAACGAAGCTTTAGATCGTATTCTCAAATTTAAAAATTTGTCTTCTTCTTCTTTTATAGCTCGAATATAATCTCGCCTGATATACGTATTACGGCGTCCTGTTGGTGTTCCTAAAGATAAGTTATACTTATCGATATATCTTTTTAAAGATATTTTGTTCCATCTATTGTATCCTCGAATCATGGGTTGTGTTTCCATCTTTATAGTAACAAATATAATATTTTTTTTAAAAATAAAAAAATAATTAATTTTTTTTGCCTTATGTTATTTTTGGGGTAATACCTTTTTCGCCCGGGCGCCCGGGCGTTTTAGTACGCTTGTAGACTATGAAAAACACTTTTTATTTTCTTGATTTTGTGCAAATTTTGGTGTGTAGTAACCCAGCAAAATTTTGAATAAAATTTGGGCGATTTTTAGACTATTTTGTTTTTAAAATATTTGACGTGGGTATATACAGCAAAATTAGAGAGAAAAGTGAAAAAACAGAAAATGACATAGAATCGGCATCTCCCTTACTTCTCGTTCAATGTACATGTATTGCTTTTTACTGTAAATTGTCCTTGCCATTATGACACTAATATGACACAGTAGTGTTGATGTGTCGTTAAATTTCTATCTTACCATACCTTACCTTACCTTCCCTTGTTTATTTAATAATTTAAAAGAACATATTCCTGGGCAGACTTAATTTTGGATAGAGCTAATTTAGCTTACTAATTAGTACTCAAACGGTCGATTAAAGTTACGTAATTTTCCACCCAAAATGAATGTATTGTAATTTACCCGTACTTGAGTATGTCTCTTTAACAAAAAGCGTACCGCAAATATTCTAAATATTTCTCAATTTTCTATCATAATCTGAAAGAACATACACCTGGGCAGACGTAATTTTGGATAGAGCTAATTCAGCCCACTAATTAATACTCAAATGGTCGATTAAAGTCACGTCATTTCCACCAAAAATGAACGTATTGTAATTTACCGGACTTGAGTATGCCTCTTTAACAAGAAGTGTACCGCAAGTGTTCCAAATATTTCCCTTGTTTATTTAATAATTTAAAAGAAGATACTTATGGGCAGACGTAATTTTGGATAGAGCTAATTCGGCTTACTAATTAGTACTCAAATCGTCAAATAAATTCAAGTCATTTTTAACATAACTTATCTGAACGTATTGTAATTTAACCGTACTTGAGTATGCCTCTTTAACAAAAAGTGTACCGCACATATTCCAAATACTTTCCAATTTTCTTTCATAATCTGTAAGAACATAGTCCTGGGCAGACTTAATTTTGGATAAAGCTATTTCGGCTAACTAATTAGTACTCAAATCGTCAACTAAAATCACATCATTTTCCACCCAATATGAATGTATTGTAATTTACCCGTACTTCAGTATATGCCTCTTTAACAGAAAGTGTACCGCACGTATTCCAAATATTTCCCTTGTTTATTTAATAATTTAAAACAACATACTCATGGCCAGACTTAATTTTGGATAGAGCTAATTCGGCTTACTAATTAGTACTCAAATGGTCAATTAAAATCACATCATTATCCACCCAATATAATAATAATAATAATAATAATACAAGTTGTGTATAGCTCTATCCAAAATTAAGTGTGCCCATGGGTATGTTGTTTTAAATTAATGTTTTTAATATTTGGAATATATGTGCGGTACACTTTCTTTTTAGTGAAAGGTACTGTCTTTTCATGAAATTGAATATTTTCTTTAAACCAATTACTACAAAATTGCTTCATTTGAAACAGTTACCTCATGAAGATTGAATAGGTAAATTAATTTCGT
Organism: Hippasteria phrygiana; assembly: GCA_037893225.1. Lineage (NCBI taxonomy): Eukaryota > Metazoa > Echinodermata > Asteroidea > Valvatida > Goniasteridae > Hippasteria > Hippasteria phrygiana. Next base: position 1,008,115 of record JAZGUH010000143.1, read on the forward strand.
CTGTTACTAAAGTGTGCTATACGATCTCAGTAGGAAATATATAACCTACAAAATTGTATTTAGTGGAAGATTTAGATAATTTCGTTGGCTGTACCAGAAAAGTATTTCCAGAATCTGTTGATTTTGTTGCAGCTCCTTCTGCTGCATGTGTTCTGGTTTTTTGAGTTCGCGGCTGAGTTCGCAGCTGAGTTCGCGGCTGGGAAATCGGGCCTAATTCGCGGCTAGCTTCCGACTGGTATGCACTACACAGCTTCCACCAGGAGACTGTTTAATAAAGGAAAAAGAGTCATGCGCACAGCCTCGTACCGATAGACACGTACTGCGAACCTACGTGCGCAGGATCTGGAGTTCAACGTCATGCCTATTTATCTCCAATTGTTATTGACAGTACTCGCACGGCACCCGCTTAGACTTGATTTCAAGTCCGAGATCGCGGTTTATTTTTTTGTCTGCATCAGCCACGCTAAACAACGGGCTCGCAATCTTGGACTTGACCCTTACGTGCATATGGGATATTCATGTATTCATAACTAAATTTACATAATAATCGAGGCCCATAGAGATGGCCAATCGATCAGAAGGACACAAAAACCGTGTAGGCCGCAGCCACAACCAATAGGTTACAATACAGTGTTCTGTTACACTGTTCAGTCTCAAATTTGTATGATACGTATTTGGCACAATGGCACGTAATGGCCCTTACAAAAATGTCCCATGGGATCCCCATGGGGACTGATGGGGAAGTCATGATGGTCTCTGTAAACACCATACGTGGTGCATATAAATACCATGGAGAAATTTAATTGAACACACAATGGGTTTCCCATGGGGCCCATGGGAAACCCATGGGGACATATGAGGAAGTCATGGTGGTCCCTGTAAAACACCATGGATAAATTCTAAGACACCATGGGACCCCATGGGAAACACATGGGGACTGATGGGGAAGTCATGGTGGTCCCTGTAAAACACCATGGAGAAATGCTAAGACACCATGGGATTACCATGGGATTCCCATGGGACCCCATGAGAAACACATGGGGACTGATGGGGAAGTCATGGTGGTCCCTGTAAAACACCATGGAGAAATTTTGGGATATGGGAATGCCATATGATGACAAACTGACCACCATGGGAACACGATGGTTTATGGAAATCACCATGGTGACAACTTATCACCAAGAAAACACCATTCGGTCAATAATCATACGGTGGGTAATTAAATTGACGTTAATTATAAGATGAAATTGACACGAGAACAAATTAAAAATCGATAAAAATGTTAAAAATCTAATTTAAAAAATGAATTCTAAATTACAAATTCTCTCAGTGTCAATGTGCCATAAGTAATATTACCCGCACACAATGAAAACAATTATAAAACTGCTAATTCACCATTCAGTCTTCACAAGACAATTTTAGACTTGAAACATTAAGTCTAAGTTATTAAAGCGTACAGACCCGCGAGTCGAGTTTCAATCGTTTGGCATCATAACAACTCGGCCAAAAGCTACACCGTACAGGCATGTTTGTATGCGTGCACGTACACGCACACATAAACGCACACACACGCACACAACCATGTGCAAGGTCGCGGCCGCCATGAGCGCGTTGGGAAAATAAACTAGTGCGTCACCTGGTGCAAAGAAATGTTTACCCTTTTACAATTAAAAGTGATAACAAGTTCTTGTTTTTTTTAATGAACTTGAAGAATAGTACTTTGATGATAAAAGATTGACCAAAATCACGGGATAATTTTGAGATAGCTGTGTATTCATTCACGCGTAGGAATAGCAATGTTAAGCGGTCTCGCGGATAAGAAAAAGACATGTTCGTTATTACGTTACGAGACGATTCAAACAAAGCCAGACACAGGCCGTTTTAAGCTGAAACAAAACATGCACAAATTTAGAATATTTCTATTTGGTTTATTGCTTCTCTATATTCAGAAGTCGGAGACGAAGCCGAAGCAGAGACGAAGCCAAGGTTTTGAAAACCCATGGCCATAATTAGGCACCCAGGTAACAATTTTACGTTGTGACAACGTTGCCACATGGTCACGTTTTCGTTGCGGCAACGTTACGAAACTGACGTTGCAGCAACGGAAAAATGTCGACTTCTGTACGCGTTGCCACAACGTTACCACGCAACGTTAAGAGGACGTTGCTGCAACGTAAAAGAAACGTTTACTGGTACATGATTACAACACTGACGTCACGTTAAAACGACCCAATGGGCACCTAACAGCAACGTATATGCACGTTTGTACGACCTTATGGGGACGCGATTACAACTTGATTATCACGTTACAGCAACCTTATTACAAGGGACGTTTCTACAACCATTTACAAACGTTATTGCAACCTTGTGGGCACATCTCTGCAACTTTGTTGAAACCTAAAAGCAACTTTATGAGACGTAATTGCAACTTTATTGGGAACGTCACTGCAACCTAATTGGCACGTCACTGCAACTTTTTGGGCACGTCACCGCAACTTTGTTGGAACGTGATAGCAACTTTATGGGACGTAATTGCAACTTTATTGGGGACGTCACTACAACCTAATTGGCACGTCACTGCAACTTTTTGGGCACGTCACTGCAACTTTGTTGGAACGTAATAGCAACTTTATGGGACGCAATTGCAATTTTATTGGGCACGTTACTGCAACTTAATTGGCACATCACTACAACTTTATGGCACACTATTGCAACTCTGTGGACACGTTCCTGTAACATAATAGGGATATTTGAAGTTAATTTCTGCAAACGATAACAAATCAAATACATGTACATGTACATGTAAACGGAATTAATGTCATTCTAATTTTATTACAAAGAATGTTGGAAATGATACATACAAGTCAACTTTTCTTGAAAATGACAGCACGCAAGATGTAATGATTTCTCAGGATGCTTAAGACTATTATTCACTTACAATCAAGAAACATATTTCACAATAATTTGGGAGTTTTAATGTTGATGTTTGCAAATGTATATTGCATTCAAGAAAAGAAGTAAGTTCGTAATATGACCTGACCAAACTTGAAGGTCTAAAGGCCAAGTCATACCCAAGGCCGCAAGAGCAAAAACAAACGAATTAGATATCGGAAATATTCGCTTTAAAATTCACCGGAGTTATTTTCTCCCTTTTCGTAGCGCATGCGGGAATAATTTCCGTGACATTAAAAATGTGCGTTAACTTTGGCTTTCTTGCGAATAATAGTGTGATGGAGTGTGTATAGTGTTGACAAAATATGTTACGGGTCTGGCCAAAGGCAATTGCGATGGGCCCTACCGGTTTTCAACATCTATGAAAGTCCCCCATCACACCATTATCCTCATAATAAATACCATTTTAATCAAAAGATAAAAAGTCGACAAGTTGAAAAAAGTCCAACCATTTCGTTCTTTCAAATCAAATTAATTCAAGTAACATACACAATGGTAAAAATTTACATTGAAGCAAAATTATACATTAGTGTAAATTTGAACGTCGACAGGCTAGGGAGGTGAGTTTTAAATCTAACAAAATAAAAAAAATGACAACGTAAATGAAGTAGGTATACACATTATTTTTTAAGCTGTCCTCTGCCACTGGCATTCTATATAAAACGTTTTTACATTATCGTTTTATCTTGCTACAGGGTTTATGAAACTTGTAGGGCCTACATGTAATAGAAGTACAGATTTTCTTTTCGTGAAGGTATATCGGTTTGCAGTAAATTGCGAAAATTAAAGTTAAAACAGACGCATTTTTAAATGGGAAACCACAAAATGGCGTCTCGTAACTTTATTTATTACATTTCTTTACCCAGGGTGTGCCCAAACAGTTTAAAACTGGTTTCCATTGGGGCCCTGCATATTATTAGTTAAAACTGAATATTTACACATTCATACAAAATATTTAAACAATACAATAATGTTTACACAAATAGATCTATTTTTTGTTAACTTTTCATCTCTCCAGAATCCTATTGCTGATTTACGGGATGGGCGAAAAATTCGCGAAAAAGAACCTTTTAGGGTTAAAAACAAGGGGAAATTCCCATCCTGTTCCAAAGTATTTTGGCAACCAAGTTTATAACTCCGCAGATCAGCGTAAATGACAGAATATCACTGAAAGATGGCTTTACGTAGCTCCGATTTAAATGTACTTAAGGAGTTTATTGTTCTCTTTTGTTCAGGCAGATTATTCCATATACTGGCACCACTCACAGCAAAACTTGTCACGTAGCGTTCCTTTTTGGCGAAAGGAACTTTCAGTGCCATTTGGGTCAATTTTCGTGTTTCACGAATCACTATAAGTGGTGTGAACAGATTTGTCATGTACAAAGGAGTCATTTTGTTAAGGCTTTTGAAAAGGAGTGTAATTTCAAAGGATTGTATCTCTCTTAATGTAAAAGAGTGAAAAACTCACTCTCCAAAAGAGTGAATCCCTTCTCAAACTACTCCAAAAGAGTGAGTCTCTTATAAAAACCACTCGAAAAGAGTGAAATTTCAACTCTTTCGCGGAGCCGTATAGGGAACAACTCTTTTTAGAGTTGTCCCTTATACGGCTCCTCGAAAGAGTGGACATTTCACTCTTTTTGAGTGGTTTTTACTCTTTTCGAGTGTTTTTTTTGGAGTGGTTTGAGAAGGGATTCACTCTTTTGTAAAGTGAGTTTTTCACTCTTTTAATTAAGAGATTATTCAATGTGTTTTAAGAGTTAGGCTCTTTTCACAGACCGTTTAATAAGAAATTCCAAGACATCCAGAGAAGTGCAGGTTTATTCATCGGCAAGGCTGTAAACATTATTATTATTATTATTATTATTATTACTGGTTTATTAACTGTCATAGCAGCCCAAAGGCTGAATTAAAACAGTTATTACAGACAATGAAGTTAAAACGTTATAAAAATAAACAAACATAAAATTATAAAAATTACAAACATCAAAAAATATATATGATTGCACTTAACACAAACAAAAGAAAACAATACACATAAACTAACAAAATTACTTGGAAATGAGCGCTAGGGATAGGGTGGATAAATTTACAAGTCTAGCAAAGTATGGGACCGGGCTATTGCTAAAACGCTTAGTTTTTGATGAAAATTCTTGAAGTGTTCTGTTGGATCTGAGATTCATTGTATAAGTATTTTTCGATTTAATAAACCATTCATTAAACATGTTGGTATTAAATGCCTTTAATGCAAATGTAGTACATAGATTAATTCTTCTGTTAGCTAGTGTTTCTCTTTCTAGTCCAAGAGCAGTTAATGTATGGTCATATTGAATGTACAATGGGCCAAGTATGATACGGCACACTTTTTTTTTGGATTGACTCTAAATCTCAGTTTGGCTGCAAGTAAGACCTGAATGCCATAAAGGGGATGCATATTCTAATACAGGTCTTATATAACCCTTGTACACACTGGCAAGTTCAGCATGAGTTAAACCTTGTTTTTTAATTTCCTGAGCATGAACAGTTTTCTGTTAACTTTATTAGATTACGTTGTAGGGTTACACCTAATAACTTGACACAATGAACTTGTTTAAGTGGAGCATTCGATATCAACAATTGCACATTAGAAGGGTCCCTTCTGCCAAAATAAATTTGCATTGTTTGACATTTGGATGGATTAAGAGAAAGCCCATACACCGCAGCCCAATCACTAAGATCATTAAGGTCCCCTTGAATCATACTTATACTATTAATATGCCTATTTTCACAGAGTGTGAGGTAGTCGACATATTTTCAACGCCTGCTCTGAGCATTATCAGCTGCATTGTTAATACAGGCTAGCAAAATCACAGGCCCAAGTTTAGTACCCTAAGGAACACCACCAGTTAGTGTTTGCCACTCTGAGAAGGTTTGTTTGTATTTTACCCTTTGTTGACGTTCTGTCAAGAAATTGGCAATCCACTGAACAATAATGGGGGGCACATCCATTTCTAACAAGTTTTTGATAGCTATTTCATGGTTTACCATATCGAATGCTTTTGTGAAATCTGTAAGTACAAGGGTACTAATGTTATTGGGAACATTAGCCCCAGAGACTAATTTATGGTAAACATCTACAAGACAATGCGTGGTTGAAATACTTCTTTGATTACCAAATTGCCTTTTGTCTATGTGAGGCCCTATGCAATTCATGACCCATTTACAAATAAAACCTTCAGCTATCTTGGCCAAGAATGGGGTAAGAGAGATGGGCCGAAGCTTGTTCAATGTTGGCGGCATTTGCTTAGGGATTGGGACAACATTTGCTCGTTTCCACTGAATCGGAACTATGCCCTGGAAAAAACACTTGTTCAGAATATCGGTCAACGTGGTGCTTAACTCATAAGCAAATTCATTGATAATCTTGGCAGACAAGTCATCAGGTCCCCTGATTTTGAAACAGAAATTGTCCCAGGGTTGTATTTGAGTTGATGGCACATGGGATGGCAAGTAGGCTGGCAATTTTTTAACATTGAGTGGTTCATGCGTTTGTGAAAAACTATCCAAATGATTATTAATTGCATTAGCAATTGATTTGAGATCACATGGATCAATATCCTGAATTTGAATAGTCACTTCACGTTTTTTAATGTTAGCCAGATTACGTACCTCCTTGTGCCGCCTACCCGGGTCCAACTTTTGAAGTTTACGAATTCTACCCGCATAAAAATATTTTTTGGCAGCATCAATTTTCCTTATTACTCTGTTTCTGATGACACAAAAATGTTGTCTCTTGCCTTCAGCAAATGCCCTCTGCCTTTGGGTGATAAGTGTTTTTAGTCGATCCGTCATCCATGGTTTGTCCATATTGTGACGTTTGATGGTTTTAAGTGGGAAATGTTCCACGATGGCCTGATCAACCAGTTTATAGAAGGAATCAACTTTGGCTTGACAACAACTGGTATTAATGACATCATCCCAACTTTGTAATTGTATCCATCTTCCAAAAGATCTAATGCTAGAGTCTTTAATTGGTCGAATTAATCTAGTAGTCACTTTGTTGGTAGTAGTAATACATTTAGGTGCCCAAGTGAGACAATTATGATCACTTCTACCTATAGGGGATGACACAATTGGGCTATTGTATTGGTCGGCAAAATTGGTGATGATTAGATCAAGAACAGCATTATGTCTGGTCGGTAGCTTAATAATTTGTTCAAGATTATTACCATTACAAATGGGTATAATATCAACTTGATTAAAGTCACCTAGTAAGACTATGCCAATACTTGGCTTACGTGTCCAAAGGAGGTCCACGGCAATAACAATGTGATGACATAGAAGGTCTTCATAGGGCGAGTCAGGAGCGGACTGTAAAGCCGCAAAAACTGCAATGGATGGTACACATCTCGGAAATATAGGATGATTCAGCATAATCCGTTCACCTTCGATTTCAGGTGGGACAACAATATCAGTAATGACAGCAGCTTGTATGTGATCCTTCACGTACATCAACACACCACCACTCCTATTAGTTCTGCATTTGCTGAATATATTATAACCATCTATAGAATATTGGTCGGGAGAGGTGTTGGGTGTAATCCATGATTCGGTAATTACTGCAACGTCTGCTCGTTCACTGGCGAGTTTTAATTCCACTTCATCAAGTTTATTAAGTACAGAACATGCGTTGGTCAATAAAAAAAAGGGGAAGGGCAGTGAAGTGGATTCGGGTAGGCCTACACGATGACAGGCTTAGTTCCCTGTGGAGCTGTCTAAGTTCCGATGGCAAACCAGATGATCTTGGATGTTTCGTAGCATGTATATGTTGCCAAAAACAACTTGAATGGGGCACCCGGGGTTCCTCTCGTCTGTTGAATATGCTGAAGTAGAACAGAAATTGCGTTTTCCGGCACGCCTGCCTCTGAATCGCAGTAGGTTGTTTAGTTTAAGTACCAGCAATTTTTCAGGTTCAAGGTGATATGATATGCGTAAGTTGAGAAGTTTATCTCGGCTGTAGCTTATAACTGGAGCAACACTAATACTGCTGTCTATGTTCAAAATCTGGTTAGCCGGGATGTGATTAACGTACTTGGCATATGTATCGTTAAGGCCTACAACTCCATCCGGGCCTGGATTTAGAGAAATGTCCTTGAATCTGGTGATGTCCATTGGGGGATCACTGCCAGGTACAAATATACAAGTCATCGCATGTTTGGTCCATTTCACCAGTGGGGTTCGAGACGAATTTCGTAGGCAAGATGGCTTCGAGAAAAATACATGGATTGTTATAACAGGCCTGTTGATCGGCAATGCAAGGTATGCCGAATTTGATCGAATTGAGGTAGAATCTTCAAGTCTGATGCGGTTGGTTGATAATACAACATTAATCGATATGTTCAGGATATGATGCAATGATGCTTGAATTAGAATTACTCTGTGTAAAATACTCACAAAAGCCATGATTACTGAGTGTTCAGACGAATGCACTGTACCCCCATGGGGCTAGCATCACCCACACCAAAATCTCCACAAATCCGCTCAATGTCAGTAAAAAATCACACAAAATGACACTAAAACATCTGGCAAAAGGTTATTGCACCACAACACAGCAAAAAAAACGTAAAGGTGATATTTAAGGATAAAAACCCAACATCGGGTGTGCCCACTGATCTCTATACACTGGATTGGCTGCGAAGCTCCGCGATTGAAGCCACTGCGCCGCCATCTTGCGATATTCAACACAATGGCAGTTTTCCAAGCCCCTGGCTTCAGCTCCGTCTCCGAATTCAGCCCATTGCCAAACTGCATTCATGCATGCAGTTTGTGAATGGGTTGAAGTTGGAGACGGAGCTGAAGCCTGGAGCTTGGAAAATGGCCATTGTTTTGAATATAGCAAGATGGCCGCGCGGTGGCTTCAATTCACGCATAGGCAATCACTGCCGCGCTGCCAATCCAGTGTATATAGAGATCAGTGGTTCGTGCCGCACAAATTAAAATGGCAGCTGCACGAAGAGCGCCCTCAACCGTTAGAGCGAAACATGGCACGTCCCTCATCATGACGCGATTCTGACAAACAAATAACAGGAAAAAATGTATCAGATTATTATGCCTGGATGGTGCACTAGTTCTCTAAACTATTCCAAAACCAAGCCCTTCTCAAAGGATGACAAAAGCCAAAAATCGGTAAAGGTTCTTTTTTGTCGATAAAACAAAACATACCGGTACCAATTGAAAATTGGTAGGGGAAAATGATCTTTTTTTTGAGAGCATGGTCAAGCATCTTTATTCAACACACGACTGGAAAAAGAACACTTATTAATCAATTCACTCATTCCAAAAACTGTGTGCCTTTTACACTTTTTAAAAGTTATTTTCATCCTCTCAAAACAGGAATACAGATGTGATCGAAAAGTCAACTCTGTATGTACTTACGGAGAAAAAAAAGAGATAATTCAAAAGCATCCCGCAAACGCGGTATGAAGTAGACAAGCAGTTCTAACATATGTCACAGCCTGCCACCCATTGCACTCATATGAAGCATAACTGTAGTGTGGGGACAAATTACAAAACATTATGAGCAATTTTAAGATAAATATACCAATAGAAAATGAAAACGGAACAAGGTTTGTTGTCGACATTTTAAAAGCACTTTACAAAAGGCTGTTACCGTGCCAGGAGGGTGGTAGAAAATGCCTTCGGCATCCTGGCGAACCGCTTCCAAGTTCTGCTGACTACCATGCAGCACCACTCCTCCACTGTCAAGGTCATCGTGAAAGCCTGCATTGTCCTGCACAATCTGATGAGGATACGGTACCCTGGACTCCAGAACCAGCAGCTCGACCGTGCAGAGAACATGAACCGTGACTTCATCCCTGGAGCATGGAGACAGGAGAGCAACTTGCACGACACACATATAGTTGCTGGCAGTAACACCTCCACCAAGAAAGGAAAGAAGCAGAGGAACCTCCTGAAGCACTTGGCCAACTCCCCAGCAGGTGCAGTTCCATGGCAAGACAAGATGACTTAGAGGACTTTGGTTGTGGTGACTGTTGTTGTAGTGACTGTTGTTGTAGTGACTGTTGTTGTAGTGACTGTTGTTGTAGTCACTGTTGTGTGATCCTAGAGACCGTCTTTTAAAAAATGTTATTACTATGTACCATTATTATCATGTGCCATTATTAATGAACATTTGTTCATTTTTTGGAACAAATTTCACACTTTGACATCTGGTGTTTATCATACTTTCTTAATTTTAATTAAATTTGACTACATTGTAAACTACACTACACTACTTTGACTTGATGTATTTATAACCCGCTACTTTATCACAAGAGTCACGACTTCTTTCCTTTTGGTGTGTGGAATTCCCCATCCTGAGAACCGAGATCAATCTATGATTCAATATATATTTTGAAACAAGCCCCAATTGACTCCACAAATTTATGCATTTAAACACAAGTATGAAAGGGTATTCGGCATGAAGCTTTTGAGGTCTCTTTTCGATTCTAAACTTAATATTTGTCCAATGCTGAATGTTATGAAACTGGTGGACTTTATTCCAATCAATAAACAAATTTCCTTTCTTCTTTGTAGACTTGGCAGTTGCAGTGACAGCAAGAACAAATGCTCCTGGAAACAGTGACTGCAGTTTAGATACTTTCTAAAATCTTGTCTAAAGTCTGCCCCTAATGAAGGACACTGTGGGCTTCATCAATCACAACCGGAGTCACACTGTTCCGATAGGGCTTTGTGACGAAAACATCACCAACATGTTTCTCCAATAAATGTTCAAGATGCCCATTAACGTCAAAAAATCTTCCATCCGTACCACTTTCACTCTGGTGTCCTGTTGCTCATCTGAAATAATTAGGCACCTTTTGTCACTGACTTGAATGGCACATGCACTGTATCTGCATTAAAAGAAAACGGAAATTTATGCAAACTAATAGCAGTACTGCTGTTTGCATACATAGCATAAGTCGGGTGCCATCAGTGGATATGCATTATTGCCTGATGGCGCAGTGATATATCAGTCATCAACTGTAACACTATCAAAATGGAGGTAAAGTCTTTCCTACAGAATCACATGATCACGCAAATCTATTTCTGAGCAAGTGCAAACACATCTTTGACAAACAAGTGAATCGGTAGTGTTAACAGATTTCAAAAATGAATATCTTCCAACTATTTGTCAGGGTTGTTTTTGCACAAATACTGGCACTGGATGCCTGAAACATGAGTAAGCACTAGTTCAAGTTGGACAATCAGTTCAGATATATAGAACTCTCTATTGTATAAATAAAAAATAACATGATTCAGACTAGTTTTAATATGAAATCAATTTGTCACATCGGAAAGATTTTACTTTAATACCCCCAACCAAAATCGTTAAGGAAAAGCAAATCTTGAAAAAAAACCATCCATTTGTGTTCATAATTGTATGAACACTTGGCACAACCTTTAATTTTGAAAATTTTGTTGGGACATTTTATTGCAATATTGGGGAAAAAATTTGTGTTTTTTTGTTGGCACCATGTAAAGTCACTCAAAGTGTTCACAATCATACATGTTGATTTCTTCCTCATTTTTTACAGATTTTGCTGAAATAAATCTTGATATAACAGGTTGTTCCTTCCTCCATGGTTGTACACAGTTGTTATCAAGGAGGGTTGGTTATTTTCCAAGATTTTGCTGTTCTTGGCCGATTTTGGTGGGGGTATTAAAGTAAAAAATTTCCGTCTTACCCTTTGAATCTGCTCTCCAATGATTGAATTAAGCGGACTGCAAATGGTTGCTGCTGCTCTTAGTATACATGGCCACTACACGGTGAGACTCCAGTCCAGTCTCACTCAGTGTTCTTAATCTTATTTCTCCACATTACTAAGTCCATCGTTCTCGTATATCCAGCATCACACTTCACAGTCTTCTTGTTTTTGTAGGCAAATTCGCCATCGTCATGATCATGATCGTGTCTCTTCCGCGAAGGCAACATTTCAAGCATTTCAACAGCATAGAGCAAGTTCGGGTGCTGCTGATCTAATCCCTTTTGTCAATTTTGCGATTTATATCACGCATGCGTGGTCTGTTTTCACTCGAACGAATCTAGTCGATCAACGTCAATTACGTCAAATCTAGTTTGTGTAGCAACAACAAACTGTAATGAATGTCGTCTGCTAATTGTTAACGAAGCAAATGTTGGTACGTAATTTTTTATTTTCTATTATGTATTTCTTGTATTTTCTCTATTTAACTGTAGTGCAATAAAATTAATAATTCATTATCTTATTGCAAAGAGTTATTATCATTAGACAAAACTAACAATTTACCGTAAACGTTTGCAAAACTTGCCCAGTTTACCTTTCCTTCATCTTGAAACCGTGACGTAACTCGCGAGTGACTAGAGAAACCATGGTCCGGAGCTAGGTTGATCCAGTTGGACCAGCTAGTCAAACCACGCAGCGTTCGAGTGACATCTAGATTGACTAAGGTTAAGTCTAGTCACTCTAGTCGCCCAACCGAACTTGCTCATAGTTTTCAAATATGAAAAGCAGTGGCTCTCTCATTGTTGATGGTTGCGAAAATATACCTTTTAGACCTGAGCGAAAATCTAAACGAATATTCGTAATATACACTGACGTATCATATGGCCCAGTTGCATTGTGGGTATGATCCTCCGAAATGTATTACCCGCTACCGGTCCCTACTTTTGAAATCCGAAGGACAATGTAGAGACCGGGAACCAGTCTAGCACTACACAGCTTCCACCAGGAGACTGTTTAATGAAGGAAAAAGAGTCATGCGTGTAATGAGACTAGTGTATGCATATTCATATGACCTCTGACCCAGCTCCATGGTAACTTTATGTCAGTAGTATGTGTGGAAGTGGAACATGACCCTATCCAAGAGTAGTCACATTGCCTGCCTTGTCTTGTCCATTAATCTACCTTTACAACCATATCACATGGTGGCAGCGGTATAAGTGATAACTTTAGACAACCCAGGACATCGAAATTTGTTCGATTGTGCTTCGGAGGACATTTTTGGGCGATGACAAACCGCTACCGTCCAGTTCCACGTTTTCGTGCTCCCGTGCCAGCAGCATACGGTACGTGCATACACGGTATCGCGCATACACAACGTTCGTCGCGTGCACTCGCCGTGCGTGTGGTGTGATCCGGCGCTGACCTTTGACCCCCACATGTACATCGCAGAATCCTGCTTCGGCTCGACTTCATTTTTACTTTGGATACGCTTGAACCAGTGAGGTAAGCAGCATGGCCGAGTCAATACCGCACCCCAAAATGGACTGGGACAGTGCAGATAGGCCCCAAGCATACAAAGATTTTAAACAAACTGCATCAATGTGGTTCACAGTTAAGAAGATCGCTGCTGAAGACCAGCACATGGGGGCTGACGGGCGAAGACCTCAAAAATCCACAAAGCATCTGGGACAAATTTTCCAGCCAGATTGAACCCCAGGAAAATTTCCGCATACATCGGTTGAAATTTCAACGATTTGTTCAGATGGACAATGAGAGCATTGATGAGTTCTACACGCGATGCAAAGCAAAAGCCATGAAATGCCAGTTCGCAAATGAAACTGCGCTCAATGAGAGGATCATCGAGGTTCTTATATCGGGCGTGAAATATTCCGACGTGCAAAAGAAACTGCTGCAGAAGGATGACAAACTGACGATCAAGGATGCCTTGGACATTTGCCGAGCGCATGAAGCAAGTGTCATGCACATGGCTCAACTAAATCACATTGGTAAGGCGAAAGTGGATAAAGTCAAGACACGCGGAAAGTGTAAAAACTGTGGTGGGCGCCACCCATATCGACCCCGCGACCGTTGCCCTGCTAATGGCACAAGATGCAACAGTTGTGGTAAGCAGGGGCACTGGCAACACATGTGCCACAGCACAGCAGGCGCCAGGTCCAAGTCCCGAGACACTCGGAGGTCACGTTCACGTGCCAGGGGATCGCACTCGCCTAAACGCGGTCGTCAGTCTGCGCGCTCCAAATCGCGTCAATCCACACGAGGTAGACACTTGAATACGAGATGTCTACTGTCCAAGACCAGTTTGAGAATATAGCTTTCGACATCATTGACATTGAGCATGCGTCTGACACACGCGATGAACTCTTCGCGACGCTCGACATCGGACTGAAACATCGTCCTGGATCACATACGCTCAAGGTCAAGGTTGACACCGGTGCGCAGGGCAATATACTACCCCTACGCACATTTCGTCGTATGTTTCAACGGTCACTTGACGCAGATGGGTACCCTCAGCCAGGCTCCACGATACCAAAGAATACATTTCTCACGGCCTACAATGGAACCCGCATACAACAGTATGGCTGTGTTACAATTTCGTGCAGCTACGGAGAGACAGACCGGCTTGACCCAGAGTTCTTCGTCGCCGACACTGAGGGTCCCGCAATCCTCGGACTTCCAACCTCGCGAGCTCTCCACCTTGTTACGCTCAACTGTGTGATACTCAAAACACCACGACATGATGACAGTTCCGTGAGTGTCAGTCACACATCCCGAACACGACGCGTGGCTATTGAGCCATTAGCGACGAAGGATGATCTCCAACGGATGTACCCTGATCGCTTCACCGAGATTGGCAAATTCCCCGGTAAATACCACATTACGCTACGGGAGGATGCATGTCCGGTTGTACAGCCTCCACGCAAGTACCCCATCCAGATCAAGGAGGAACTCAAAACTGAGCTGAAAAAAATGGAAAGCCTGAATGTCATCTCCAAGGTCACGGAGCCCACGGATTGGGTTTCGGCATTGGCATTCAGCAGAAAGGCCAACGGCAGTCTCCGTGTGTGCCTTGATCCGCAGGCACTTAACAAGGCCTCCAAACGGACATATCACAAGACGCCGACGCTGGAAGAAATCACACATCAGTTCAGTGGCGCAGAAGTGTTCAGCAAACTGGATGCACGGCATGGGTACTGGAGCATCGTGCTAGATGAGGAGTCCAGTTTCTTGACAACCTTTAACTCGCCATTTGGGCGATATCGCTTCTGTCGTCTTCCCTTCGGGCTAAAAGTCTCCCAGGACATCTTCCAAGAGCAAATGGACATGATCCTGGAGCAGTGCCCTGGTACGCTAGGGATCGCAGATGATATTGCAGTTTTTGGCACAACAGTAGATGAACACGACAAACACTTGCACAACCTCATGCAGGTCGCTCGCAAATACGGTCTGATCTTCAATCTCAGCAAGTGCGAAGTTAGAACACCTTGCATTAAGTTTTTTGGTTGCCTCTACGACGCCTCTGGTGTTCACCCCGACCCAGAGAAGGTCCAAGACATACAGGCACTTCCTGCTCCACAGAACGTCAGCAAATTACAGCAGTTCTTGGGCCTGGTGCAATACCTTGGGCCGTTTATCCCCAGACTCGCTGAACACACGGACACCATACGCGCACTCCTACGCAAGGACAGTGAGTGGCAGTGGACAGGATCGCACCAGAAAGCATTCGAGATTGTGAAATCGTTGATCAGTACAGAGTGTACACTCACCCACTTCGACCCTCGACAACCTACAGTGTTACAGGTCGACGCGTCTTTAAAGGGACTCGGAGCAGCACTCCTGCAAAACAACAAACCTGTGGCATTCGCGAGCAAAGCCCTGACAGAAACTGAAAAACGATATGCGAACATTGAACGCGAGCTGCTGGCAGTGGTTTTTGGTTGTACACGATTCCACACTTACCTCTACGGATCAAAGTTTGTTGTGGAGTCGGACCACAAGCCCTTGGAGAACATACAACACAAAAGTCTCGCTAACACACCCCCAGACTCCAGCGTATGATGTTGCGTTTGCAGCCCTACGACTTCGTGATAGTATACAAACCAGGACGCGAATTGTTGATCGCCGACGCCATGTCTCGTCTCAACCCTGCGTATGGCCCACAGATCGAGTTTGATACGACCATATATGCCATACAATTTTCTCAAGCCCGACTCACTCAGCTGAATCGAGAAACAGCTGGTGACCCATCTCTACAACCATTGGCTGAGATAATCCTGAACGGCTGGCCAGACGAGCCCAAGGATCTGCCTAAGTGCCTACGTCACTACTGGTCATGTAGAGATGAACTGTCCGTTGACAATGGCCTAGTCGTCAAGGGAGACAGAATCATCATTCCCGACACCATGCAGCGAGACGTGCTCAATAAAATACATGCTGGGTACCAGGGTGTCAACAAGTGCCAACTGCGAGCCAAGGCATGCGTGTATTGGCCAGGTATCAACAAGGACATTGAACGGTTGGTTTGCAAATGCATTGTGTGCCAAACACATCAGCGCAAGCAATCTCACGAGCCGCTTCTACCTATTTGTTCCATTTTGACAATGGCGACTACCTCATTATTGCGGACTATTATTCCAAGGCTACTTTTGTGCGGCGCGTGAGTGGACCATGTTCGAGTGCAGCAGTGGTGTCACTCACAAAACAAATCTTCAGTGAGCAAGGCATTCCCACCAAAGTCGTCAGCGACAACGGTCCGCAATATGACAGCCGAGAATATCGCAAGTTCTCCCAAGACTGGTGATTCGATCATGTCACATCGAGTCCACGATATCCAAGGAGTAACGGTTTCATTGAACGGATGATACAGACTGTGAAATCGACCTTGACAAAGGCTAAGCAGTCCAACATGGATCCCTACCTTGCACTCTTATGCCTCCGTACAACTCCGATAGACAGTGCTCTACCTTCACCTGCAGAACTGATCTATAACCGCAGGCTCAAGGACAACCTTCCATCAAAGATTCGTCATGACAGACACGACAAAGATGAGGTGTTCAACAGGTTGGCCCAAAAGCAGGACAAACAAAAGAAGTACCATGACCGTACTGGCATTCGCAAACTGTCAACGCTAATACCTGGACAGCATGTGACAGTCCAGGATCATCACACTGGAAAATGGACGCCTGCAGTTGTCAAAGATGTCTGTCCAGAGCCGCGATCATTTACAGTTCAGACGCCGAATAGGCAAACCGTACGCCGTAACAGAGTACAAATTCGAGACACTGAACCAACGCGAAAGACACTCCGCTTTGCTAACCCACCGGTTGTAAACTTGTGTACAAACCCCCTCACACAATCCACAACTCCCCAAGTCCATACTACGGATGACTAGGGGCAAGTCTCCTGTTGAGAAACATCACAGCAGTGACAAATCTATCACTAGCTTACCCGCTGTTGAGCCATACCGTACACGCAGTGGACGAATGGTGAAGAAGCCAGAAAGACTGATTGAGAAATAAGACTGTTTCGAATCAGACTAAGAGACAACAGACAAGTTTTCACTCATTACAATTGTATTTCATTCTTTTTCATCAGAAAGTACACACAGAAGTACAAAATTGAACAAAGTAGCTAAAAATTTTAGTTAAAAAAAAGAAAAAAGAAGAGTTGCTATTTGAGTTATAAAGGAAAACAAATTGTTCTTGTTACAAATATAAGTTGAACAGTTTCATACTCGGGTCAGTAAATTAGGTACATGTAACAAGTTTAAGTGATTAGTTCTTTGTTATAGAAACACAGGACAATTTTATCCAACATTGCTACAAAATCTACCTTCATCCCTCTATTTTAATTTTTGATTTTGTTCTCAAAGGGGGGGATGTAATGAGACTAGTGTATGCATATTTATATGACCTCTGACCCAGCTCCATGGTAACTTTATGTCAGTAGTATGTGTGGAAGTGGAACATGACCCTATCCAAGAGTAGTCACATTGCCTGCCTTGTCTTGTCCATTAATCTACCTTTACAACCATATCACAATGCGCGCAGCCTCGTACCGATAGACACGTACTGCGAACCTACGTTGTACTCTTCAGGAAAAAGTCGTCGGGAAGCCGCGCGGTGCATTATTGCGTGCGCAGGATCTGGAGTCCAACGTCATGCCCATTGATCTCTATTAATATTGACAGTACTAGCGCGATGGATGGACTGCGCGGCGGGGCACTTCTAGTTCTAACATTGTCTTATGGTACAAAATGTGAGGGAATAGAATTCTGCCTTTTTATGACAGATTCTTATTTTGTTACCCGAAAATCCGTCTTAAATTTGAATTGGGCAGACTGTTTCTGCACCGTTGTATTCGGGGCACCAGTTACGTTAGAGGTTGATCTTTTAATTTGCTTAATAAACAAATAATTGTTCGGATATTTAGAATAGTACAAAATCGTCGTGAAACGGCATTCCGGCCGCCACTGTAAGACCGATGTTAAGCTTTTTGTTTCAGCTTTTTTTAACCGAAGGCGAAAATCCGTCTTTATTTTGACTTAGGCTACCGTACTGTTTCTGCACCGTTTCATTCGGGCCGTCTTTAGGTTGGAGGTCAGGGGTCGTTCTTGCAATTGAATTGAGACAAATATGAACTTTCTGCCTCTTTTTGACCGATTTCAGCTTTTTAACCGAAAATCCTTCTTTAATTTGAATGAGTTGAGCCACTGGGGTTCTGCACTATTTTAATCGGAGCGGATTTAGGTTGGAGGTCAGGGTTTGATAATTTCCATTTGTTTTATAAATTGACTTTCCCGGACATTTAGAATAGTACAAAATCGTTGGAAAACGGCATCCGGCACTCTAAGACTGATTTTAAACTTTTTTGTTTCAGAATTGGATTTTTTAGTCGGATTAGTTAGGTTGGCTGTGTTTTTGCACCGATTCAGTAGAGCCGCGTTTGGGTTTGAGGTCAAGATTTTTGTTCATACTGTAGGGGATAATATTTATAAATATTCCAAAACATTTACAAAAAGTACAAAATCGCTGGGAAAAGTAATTCGTCCATTGCAAGTGGTAGTGCACACGTACGGTATTCTGGCCCTCAAACCGACCGACCGTAACAATTTACAGATTCAGGGTCGGCGTTTTTAAAAAACATATCAACAAAAACATTACTCAGCCTTTATGTCTCAAAAAGTGTTAAACCAGGGTGTTCGTTTAATGTGTAGGCCTAAACTGCTAAACACGCCCGGGTGAGCGTGAATACGAAAAAAAAAAAAATTCTCGACCGACTGACCCTCTTTTTCAATTTGTCGGCCGTGGGAAACAACAATTTTTGTTGGCCTTATGAATAGCGCCACGTTCGCCTATGAATGGAGCGTAAGCCTAAAAAGTGTTTTGGTCTATGAGAGAGACAGGGATTGCGGGTAACACCATGTGAAATAAATTTCTTCTAGGAAGAAGTGTGGTTCTGAAAAGAACCAGGGTGAGTGAGTAACTCGACGTTTCGGACAGTGTGCTCTGTCCGTCCTTAGGAGTGTGAGACCCCGGTTATTTTCAGAACCACACTTCTTCCTGGAAGAGATTTATTTCACATGGTGTTACCCGCAGTCTCTCTCATATCGCACCCACAATGCAAAGCTAGCTTCAAATTGTATCTATTTTGGTCTACTTAACTTTTATATATATATTTTTTTGCTTTTCTAACAAAAATAATTGGAAACCATCAGCAGGAAGTACCAGCATTTGCCAGTAAGCTATTTGATAGAGAGAGAGAGAGAGACGACGACTGATTTTGAAGATTTACATTGATATTTTCTAATTACGTTGCTTATCGGCCACCGTATTGACAATAAAGGTGAAAGCGTCCTGCCGTGAAAACTATGTGAACAGTCAGGCATGAAAAATCGGCAAGCCCAAATGTGATCCCGATAATATATGCGGCGGCCATTCCGCAGGCGCCAGTTTCGGACATGGTGACTGTAACCGGTACCCCGTTTCGAGGAAACCCGCAGTCGGCAAGGGGGAAATCATATCGCGGCACCACCGAGGATTCAGCGGGTAAGGCCGACCAACGGGGAGGCTTGTTGGAAACGGCCAATCGGCATGCCGGAAGGCGGCAGTTCGGGAGGTTTTTTGCATCACGGACCAATAGGGAGGCTCGTTGGAAACAGCCAATCGGACATTTTCGCAGCACGGCCGTTCGGGAGACATCATCACGTGATCCAGCATCCGCAAATAAGCACTCTGGTACCCTCCTCGCCCCCCGATCACCGGCGACACCACATGGAGTCACCCGACCAAACGTGACGCACTTTTCCAAGATGACGCGGTTCTAATTCCAAGATGACGCGGTTCTAATTCCAAGATGGCGCGGTTCTAATTCCAAGATGGCGCGGTTCTAATTCCAAAATAGCGCGGTTCTATTTATCGACGTACTTCCCAAATAAAACCCAAGGTCTTTTATTCTCGCCAATGCCTCCTGAAGCTGCAGGTTGAGCCGATGATTCTCTGCCCGGACCTGCTCGATCTCTCCAACACTGGTTTCTTCATCTCCTTCACCCATCTGTAATACGTCCACGCTACCTCAGCATCGAAGTCAATCAAACTCTTCGCCATCTTGCTTATAGGTGATATCCCCGTTCTCGGCGCCTTCTAGGCATAGGTGGTAACCGACGGTTCTATTTTCTGTGGAATTGCCTGTAGCGATGCTACGGCGCCAATCCCACTTCTGACACCATTTTTTGCGGTTTTGGTCTCTGGTCTGCTACCCGGTCGGGCCAGCCCACGTCAGCGACCGGTCTAGCGTTTGAAGGCCGGCGACGTCGATCCGTTTTGGCGGCAGTTTACCGCCTGGCCCGCAGCACACCACCCGGTTCAACCACCCGAGCACCAGTTCGGCCCTAACACGCCTCGACGGAAGGGGTTAACGACGGTAATGACGGGGGACGGACACAGATAATACAGAGCCAGTCTTCTTCTTTGTTCCTATACCCCGCGCCTTCTTGAAGGCGCTTCACCTACGTGACAATTCTACGTCTCACACAGTTCACGTGTAACTAGTGTTCTTTCGTTTTAAACGGTTCCCACTGCACCGTTGACGTTATACGCGTCCTATCCAATCAAATCATCGTACAGAACAATAGGGCTAGCCTACTTCGGCCCCCTTCCAATCTTTAGCGAGATGGTAACCGTTCTTAAATTACATATTCAGCATGCAATCATTATTCAAATTATCTATTGGGGCGGCCTTTTCGCGTCGATCTATTAGCCTTTTAGAGGTATGGCGGACACAATAGGAGGGCGCTATTTGATTTCGGTATACCTTTTGTGCCATACAGGTATACCCAAATAAAATAGCGCCCTCCTATTGTGTCCGCCATACCTCTAAAAGGCTTATTGTAAAGCAGGACGCAATACATGCACAATTACTTGTATGCTACAGTAATGTCTAGGAGCTGAAATGCTTACAGGAATGTGTTTGCTGCATTGGCTTACCATGCTTGGCATCACACTCCTCACAACATGGAGTACAAAACAATGTGCATGTATTGAGTAGCATTGTCTTGATACCCGAATTAACGGAATTTGTGGTGTTTGAGAAGACAGGAAGTAAACACAGTTTGTATAACTAATAAAATCTGCACTAAGAAGAGTGAATACTATACATCAGTCATAGAAGAAAATAAAAGCAATTCATCTATGCTATGGACAAAACTAAAGGAGGTACTTCCTAAGAAACAGAAAATTGCTCCAAATTCTGTAACTTCCCCAAATGGAGAAAATATTGACGATCCCACCGACATTGCTGATACATTAAATGAACACTTTTCTACAATAGGAAAACGTACAGCTAGAAATTGCTCATCGCGCGAACTTGAAAACAATGATACCTACGCCTCTATCGTTGATTCTCTGGATGAACTTGAAGAATGCACTTTACCTATTACAGAAGAGTTCGTTCAAAAGCAAATATCATCCATGTAGGTTGGGAAAGCAACAGGTCCGGATGGCATCAGTGTTGAAATGATTTAAGGCCCTGTCACACTTTTGCGTATCCTAATTCCTTATGAGTTGCGCATTGAATTTTTTTTCATACGCACAATACGCACCTCACATGCATCTCAATCGTTTTGTGTAAGTTTTATGTACGCAGGCATGCGCACAATACGGCCCAGTACGCCGGATAGTTTTGGGCAAGCACAAAAATACGCTGCGTACGCTGTCATAAGTTATAAATACGCGGCGCATCGGTCCCGCATCGATCGAGCGCGGTACGAATACGCTATGTGTTCGTGGGGGATAAGCGGTTCATACGCGGTAATACGCTGACCTCCCGGCACGCACCCCGTCAGCGTATGAGCCGCGTATATTGGACGTATACATAGCGTACTTGCAGCGCAGATACAACGCACGCATAGCAAATGCCGACGTATTGCACGAATATGTACGGTTGATCATGCGATCGGGCAGCGCATTGTACTTATTTGTAACTTATAAGAAACGCACAGACAGCGTACAGATAGCGTACTTGCCGTACATCCAGGGTACACTCGAGATTTGGTATAAATATGATGGCTCCTCTACACTCCAGGGTGAACAGACCTCCTGAAGATGGCAGATCCAGGCCGGCACCGGCGAGAACACATGATTGCTGTCATCCAACACCAGCATGACATCATGAACCTGCAGCTCCATCTCCTTCGTCAAAGAAGAGAGAGAAGAATAAGAAGAAGAGCGCGCCGAAGAATCGCCTGGGTCCGGCCATGGATAGGGAGAAGACATCAGTTTGGGGTCTATGATCAACTGATGGTGGAGCTCCGAAATGAGGACACCAGAGCCTTCACCCACTTCCTGCGCATGCACCCTGCCATGTATGATGAGCTGCTGGAGAGAGTGGGAGGAAGACTCACCAAGAAATACACCTTCATGAGACACCCCATGGAACCAGGCTTGAAGCTGGCATTGACCCTCCGCCACCTCGCCTCTGGGAACACCTACGCTTCCATGAAGTTTGCT
Source organism: Hippasteria phrygiana (assembly GCA_037893225.1). Classification (NCBI taxonomy): domain Eukaryota; kingdom Metazoa; phylum Echinodermata; class Asteroidea; order Valvatida; family Goniasteridae; genus Hippasteria; species Hippasteria phrygiana. The sequence continues at coordinate 1,030,832 of JAZGUH010000143.1, forward strand.
TGGCGAGTACCACACAACACCATCTCTGTGGTCGTCCGAGAGGTCTGCGAAGCCATCATAGCAGAGTACCTGGATGAGCTGATGATCTGCCCAAGTACACCCAAGCAATGGCGCCAGGTAGCTGACAGGTACTACCAGAAGTGGAACTCCCCCCACACCTGTGGTGCCATAGATGGAAAGCACGTGGCCATCCGCTGTCCTCCCTGTAGTGGTTCCATGTACTACAACTACAAGGGCTTTTACTCCATCTTGCTCTTTGCCATGGTCGACGCGGACTACAAGTTCCTCTGGGCAGATATTGGCGGCTTGGGGTCTGCATCCGACGCCCAGGTCTTCAATAACAGTGAACTCAAGGAGTGCATTGATGATGGTACCATCAGCTTCCCAGATCCTGAGTCTCTCCCCAACGACACCCAAGATGTTCCCTACTTCATCGTTGGAGACGATGCTTTTTCCCCGAGGACCACCCTGATGAAGCATTACAGTCGCAGGGGCATGACCAGAGAAGAAAGGATCTTCAACTACCGTCTCTCGCGTGCCAGGAGGGTGGTGGAAAATGCCTTTGGCATCCTGGCCAACAGGTTCCAGGTGATGCTCACCACCATGCAGCACCAGCCCGTCACAACCTGTGTGCTCCTCCACAACCTGATGAGGACCCGGTACCCAGCACTCCAGAACCAACAGCTGGACCAGGCAGAGAATGCACACCGTGACTTTGTGGCTGGAGCATGGAGAGAGGGTCGCAACCTGCAGGACACCATCGAGGTGACTGGTCCCAACAGAGCCTCCATGGAAGGGAAGATGCAGAGGAACCTGCTGAAGCACTGGGTCAACTCTGAAGCAGGCTCTGTACCATGGCAGGATGGGATGATCTAGTTTGTTTGCGTGACAGGGACACATTTCCATGTATCATTGTGTATAATAAATATATGACCTTGTTTGCGGACAATAAAATTTGTTTTGTGTGGAAGCACATGTTATAAGGGTTAAACAAATAGACATATTACAATTTTAAAATAGGGCATAAGGGTTAATAATTTTACATATGACGTTTTTGTTAAACATCTCAAATACTTTATGTGGTGTGTATGTGTATGTGTATGTGTAACTGTAAATTGTTTTTATTGCAAGTGTTGAGTGTTTTCATTGCCTTTCAAATTATAAAGGGAGGGTATTTCTTTACATCTCAATATAATAAAGACTTTTACATTAATTGTTATGTTTGTATAAGTGATGCAAAGCATAAAGGCTGGGTATTAAATTTACATAGCAAGATAATATAGGGAATTGGGATAGGGCAAAGTGAAAACAAACACATTTTTTACAGTTTAGATAACTTTTATTGTTATCACAATCAAATGCACAGAGTATGTACATAATGGCACTGAAATGGCCTACACCACTCTAAAACTACTAAGTGTCCCTGTTACACAAACACAACAACTCTTACTTGTCGTCACTGGTTGCTGGTGGCGGCGTGGGGGATTCAGGTCTTGTTGGTGACGCCAAGATGCCAGACAGAGAAATGTTAGAAATGCCAGACAGGTTGTTGATGTTGCCAAGCTCAGACAGCTGCTGCTGCTGGTATTGCTATGGCTGCTGCTGCTGCTGGTACTGCTGTGGCTGCTGCTGCTGCTGGTACTGGGGCTGCAGGGAAGCCTGGCGGTACTGCTCCACGTAATGAGGGGTTGCAGACCCCCACACAGAGCTGGGTGGCGCCTGGCGTCTCCACATGTGGGGAGGCGGCTGGTACTATACTGCTCTGAAGGTGTCAGGGTGGGAGGGGGGGGGGGGGGTGTAGAGCTGGGCCTAACATGTATTAAATGTGAATTAAAAGCCAAACTGGTTCAAGCGAAGTTTTAGTGTGATTATTTGCCGCTCAAAAATTGACCCCCCTTTTTGAAATTTGTTGAGACTCAAATTGAGGGCGCTGTTCGTGACGTAGACCGGGGCACCGAAATTCATGGATCGACTCGATAGTCTGGACCCGGACCGTATACACACACTAGGTCTACACGTGCAATTTCGTAAGTTGCAACAACAACTAACATCGAACTTACCCTGATTTTCTCCCTTTTAGCGAAGGCTCCTCGGGGAATGGGCCGTTTAACTGCTTTCGCCTTTATCTAACTCACATCTGGGAACTTTGTTGGGATGGCAGTGGACTTGAGCATATTTTAAATGGTCATCCCAAAGGATTTCAAAATACCAGTATCGAAACACGACGGCTCTAAGTGGTCGCTACATAATGCTTAAAAGCTGCTAGGGCCGGACCTCTTTGCTCTTGTCACCTTTACTTTCGCCGTCCAAATTCTCCGATATTTCGCTTCAGTTGGAAATATATGAAGGCTTACTCCACCCGTCCTTGTTTTGCTGCACCCAGCAGCCACACACCTTGTCGGCATGGCCGAAAAACCCTACATTTTGCTTAGATTTTGGACGAAGAATTTTCGCCGTACAATGTACACACAATGCATACCCGTGAAGAATGGGTAATGTGCCTCGATCTACGTCACACACTTATGTTAATGAGGGTCCCACTCAGGGGGCGGAGTAGCTTGGACAAACATTTTCAAAAATTGTTTTCTCATATTTAATCTGGGAAAAAATTGTCTCTGGACACAAAATATCATTGTCAAGATAATACTTTATTGTTTTAAGCAGGAATAATGCAATATAAATCCTAAATCATGTTTCCTTTAACGTGGAGTCATCTGCATACATAAATAAGTTGCAATTTTGGGGTATACAAGATGGAAAATCACTACAAACAATGAATAAAAGTGGCCCTAAGATCGACCCTTTGTGGAACGCCTATGTCTTTGGGCAAGACCTTCGATATTGTGCCCTTAATATTTACAGACTGACTACGACCACCTAGGTACGACTTAAACCAATGAATTACAGAAGATGACAAATTCAGCTTCTTCAATTTGCCTAGTAGGATTACATGATCCACACAATCAAAAGCTTTACTAAGATCTATGAACACGCTACATGTAACTTTACCTTGCTCCATAGCCTTAGAACACTTGTTTGTTAAATCGTGTAGAGTGCTTTCAATTGAGTGCAAGGGTCTAAATCCCGATTGGCAACTAGGTATCAAATTGTTATCATCGAGGTAGCTATATACTGCCGAGTGCACCCATCTTTTTATAATCTTAGAGATAATTGGCAGTATAGAAATAGGCCGATAATTACTTGAACTACATTTATCTCCTCCCTTGTGAATTGGTGTTACCAAGGCGTGTTTCCAATCTGTAGGGTATTGCTCGCATCTTATGGAGAGGTTAAAAATATAAGTTAAAGATTTAGTAATATAAGGGGAAGCAATTTTAATCATTTTAACACTGATGCCATCCGGACCTGTTGCTTTCCCAACCGACATGGATGATATTTGCTTTTGAACGAACTCTTCTGTAATATTAGGTACAGTGCATTCTTCAAGTTCATCCAGAGAATCACCGATAGAGGCGTAGGTATCATTGTTTTCAAGTTCGCGCGATAGGCAATTTCTAGCTGTACGTTTTCCTATTGTAGAAAAGTGTTCATTTAATGTATCAGCAATGTCGGTGGGATCGTCAATATTTTCTCCATTTGGGGAAGTTATAGAATTTGGAGCAATTTTCTGTTTCTTAGGAAGTACCTCCTTTAGTTTTTTCCATAGCAATAGATGAATTGCTTTTATTTTCTTATATGGCTAATGTATAGTATTCACTCTTCTTACTTAGTGCGGATTTTATTAGTTACATTTTTCCGCAGCTTTTTGTAAGAGTCCCAATCGATCTGTGAGCCTCAGCGTTTTGCGATTTTGTGTGCACGATCCCGCTGTCTCATAAGTTTAAGAATTTCGTAATCGAGCCAAGGGAAAGAGGCACCCCGAATACGTTTAGTTTTGATTGGCGCATGAAAGTTAATAATACTCATAAATATGGGGTGCCATTTGCACCATGCTTTATCAACATCATAAGAGTCCAGTACATCTTGCCATGGTACATTACGGAGGTAGTCTTTAAATGCATCATTGTCTATATTTGTAAGACATCGAAAATGTATTGAGCGACCTTTAATTTTTGGTGTTTTCCAACTATGTTGACCATAAACAAGACAATGGTCACTGATTAGGACTGGTAATACACCACATTCCTTTATTAGCTCTGGATGGGAGCTGAAAATAAGATCGATTCTTGTTTGAGTGGACTCAGTGACACGTGTTGAGTCATGTATGAGTTGCACCAATTGGAATAAACCAAAACAAGAAATAATTGGGTTTGAGTTCATACTATCATCGTCAACTGAAACATCATAATTGAAGTCCCCAGTTAAGTTGCAATAATTTCTTTACATTCACCAGAGGCCTTATTAATAATGTCACTTAGTTTATCAATGAGATCCTACACGAGTTGAAAAACATTGGGGGGATTTGATATTGTGTCCCCCACCCTTCAAAACGTGGGGAGGGGGGGGGGCATGACCCCCTGCCCCCCTAGGATTGACGCCCATGATTTTGTTGAGTACCTGAATGTGGATCATTTCCTCATGCCCTACCAGCGGTTTGCCTTTCGCCGAGGAGTACCCAACGAGCTGCTCAGTGACTGTGGTACCAACTTCAAGGGGGGCAGACACAGAGACAGATCTCTTGTAGGAGATGATACCAGAGATGAATCGGCGTCTGTCATAGTGTACATAGTGTCATTTTTGTTCAACACTTCGAATGCACCTCGCTTTGGGGGTATTTGGGAGCGGGAAGTGATATCAGTCAAGGGTGCAATGAAGGTGTCCCCTGAGACCGCACAGTTGACGAACCAGTTCTCCAAACAGTACTGACTGAAGCAGATTGCATCTTGAATTCTAAACCTCGATCTCACTAGCATTTGGGAACTGTGTCCGAGCTTCTGCCAAGCAGTGATAGCAGTGTCCGGGTTGTTTGCGTCTGAGATAACAGGGAATAGGGCTCGACTATTGCCCAAGTATAAAGCGGAGGGATCTGATGAATCCAAGTTGCTTCCAAAACAACCAGCAATCATGGCTGCGAACGGACAAGACGTGTGTCACATCGGCTCTTCGAGTTTTCTATCAAAACTTGATTCTAAGATAGAGCAGATAGTCTCAAAACTACAGAGTACACCGTCTGTGCCCATAGAGTCATTGTTGAGAAGTAACTGTACCATTGATACCACTCACATCACCCCTGTCTTAAAGTCTCTCCATTGGCTCCCCATCATTGATCGCATTGCCTTCAAGATCCTCCTTCTCGCTTTCAAGTCGCTACAAGAAACTTCACCGGACTACATCACGGACATTATCACGCAATATCAACCGCCACGTAGTCTTCGTTCGGCCAGAGCACCACAGCTTTCTGTTCCCCGTACCAAGCACTCTTGGGGAGACCGCTCTTTGTCACGCGCCGCTCCCGAACTCTGGAACAATCTACCCCTTGAAATTCGTCAGTCATCATCATTGTCTGTATTTAAATCTTCTCTTAAAACCCACATGTTTGCCTCACGATTTTGTGTTTAATGAGGTGGTATTCATTATTTCTGTTACTGATTTCTGTTAAATCAAATTTAATTTTATTTAAATTTAATTTAATTTAAATTTCATTGTATTGTGCGCCATGAGCGTCTTGCTTGGCGGATACCGGCGCCTTATAAATGTTCATTATTATTATTATTATGAGCTTCTACCGGCAAGGAATTTGATCTTCGAGTCTGCAAAGGAGAAGTACCGTGACGATTTCCAAGATGGCGACGAGACAAACGACTCTTCAACAAAGCTAAGTACCAAATTTTCTTGTAATTTTTCATTAAAATCCCGTAGGTCCACACAAACAGCGGCCGATGACATCAAGGAACTATGTCTGTACATTTTTGGTCATCGGAACAGCTTTCCTAGGTCTTGTTTAAGTTCAGCTAATCAGGTTAAACCGAAGCCAACAAAGCGCACTGCGGATCGAGATTTAACAGGTGCTATAGCCCTCGATCCAGTATCTGAACCCACCCTACAGGTTATTTATAAAGCCATCCTACAGGTTCAGAACGACATAAATTTACTTGATCAGAAATTCTCAGACCAAATTGCAACACTTTCTGGCCAGATTTCTTTATCTTCTTCTTCCCAGAGGGAAACAATTGACCACTTGAAGAAGGAATGTGACGCTCTCCATTCTACCATTGATATGCTGATGAGCCCTTCTTCTCGTGAAGCCGATGCCCATTCGAAACGCCAGCCCTGTGCCCTGAGGCGGAACAACCCGAGTACCACCATGGGTTCAGCCAGTCCAGCGGTATCAACAAGCAACCGCTTTGCTGCATTGGCGATAGAGGATGTCGATCCGGTCAACATCGAAAACAGCTTTGATGATTCCCGGACCGAAGCCGAGTTCCTGATCGACTCCTACTACGAAGCTATGCAGCCAAAAGTCCAGCCTGGCATGGAACAGAAGTCCTGTACTCCCCCAAACAATCCCTGTCCCTCCAAAAACAAGGCCTCTTTTCAAGAGCAGCTCGACCAATACCGGGAAAAGCACAAGAAACTGACCACTACAAAGCAGAAACCGACACCTACCATGAAAAAACGGCCACCCACACCTAGCGAACACAACCATGCAGATATCCTAATAATCGGTGACTCAATGATCAAACGGCTACAACCCAGGAGATTGAGCAGGCAAAAGAAAGTGATGTGCCATACCATGCGTGGAGCAAAAATCGAAGATCTTGCTCCTAACGCCATCCAGCTGTCGGCCAAACACGACGTCTCTGGAGTAATCCTTCATGTTGGGACCAATAATACTTCCGACAACCCAGAGACTATTGCTGCAAAGATCACTTCTCTTGGTGAATCACTACAACCAAGATCAGTAACAATCTCGTCGATTATACATCGCAATAACCAAACAGTGCCAAAACGCAAGAAGGTATAGATGACTCTAATAATCTGCTTAAGTCAATAGCAAGACAAAATAACTGGGGCTTCATTGACAATGGAAACATAAACCCAAATCACCTTGTATCGGATGGCGTGCACCTCAACTCAACAGGAGTGCGTCTACTTGCCGTGAACATTATCCAACACGTCGCAGGACCACATAAGACCACTGCTAGCCGCATCACACACCAGAGGACCCCGTTCGGCAAGACCTTGTACTCTGATGTCGTGAAGGAGCGGACTACAGCGAATCGTGATGTCCCGACGGGTTTTCAAATGGCAAATCAGTACTACCCACACCCGTATCAAAAACAGCATCCAACCCATCTCCGTCAGCCACTAACCCAGACACACTATCGAGGCCAGGAATGGAACCAATACCTAAAAACGGTCAGAGAGCTGCTCAATCCACAAGGCAAAAATCTACGATAGACTTAACAGATGGCGTTATCTACAACCGAAGCCCCGGGGGATTCTCATTCGCCCATCTTAATGTGAGAAGTTTAATAAACAAATTTGACCAATTTAAAATTTTAATGTCTACAAATCCATTCGATATCATCTGTCTAAATGAAACTTTCTGCAATGCCTCAATCTCCGACGATGAAATCACATTACCAAATTTTTCCATTGTCAGAAAAGACAGGAACCGGCATGGTGGTGGGGTTGCCATGTACATCCGAAACAATTTAACTTTCACTCGTCGTGAGGATCTTGAAACAGATGATGTCGAGTGCATATGGGTTGAAATTAAGTGTAAACAAAGACAGCCTGTGCTTATTAGTTCTATTTATAGGCCACCTTCAAGTTCTGTTGAATTCATTGATAAACTAAGTGATATTATTAATAAGGCCTCCTGTGAATGTAAAGAAATTATTGCAACTGGGGACTTTAATTATGATGTTTCAGTTGACGATGATAGTTTGAACTCAAACCCAATTATTTCTTGTTTTGGTTTATTCCAATTGGCGCAACTCATACATGACTCAACACGTGTCACTGAGTCCACTCAAACAATAATCGATCTCATTTTCAGCTCCCATCCAGAGCTAATAAAGGAATGTGGTGTATTACCAGTCCTAATCAGTGACCATTATCTTGTTTATGGTCAACATTGTTGGAAAACGCCAACAATTAAAGGTCGCTCAATAAATTTTCGATGTATTACAAATATAGACAATGATGCATTTAAAGACTACCTCCTTAATGCACCATGGCAAGATGTACTGGACTCTTATGATGTTGATGAAGCGTGGTGCAAATGGCACTCCATATTTATGAGTATTATTAACTTTCATGCGCCAATCAAAACTAAACGTATTCGGGGTGCCTCTTTACCTTGGCTCGATTGCGAAATTCTTAAACTTATGAGACAGCGGGATCGTGCACACAAAATCGCAAAACGCTCAGGCTCACAGATCGATTGGGACTCTTACAAAAAGCTGCGGAACAATGTAACTAATAAAATCCGCACTAAGAAGAGCGAATACTATACATCAGCCATAGAAGAAAATAAAAGCAATTCATCTATGCTATGGAAAAAACTAAAGGAGGTACTTCCTAAAAAACAGAAAATTGCTCCAAATTCTATCACTTCCCCAAATGGAGAAAATATTGACGATCCCACTGACATTGCTGATACATTAAATGAACACTTTTCTACAATAGGAAAACGTACAGCTAGAAATTGCCCATCGGGCGAACTTGAAAACAATGATACCTACGCCTCTATCGTTGATTCTCTGGATGAACTTGAAGAATGCACTGTACCTAATATTACAGAAGAGTTCGTTCAAAAGCAAATATCATCCATGTCGGTTGGGAAAGCAACAGGTCCGGATGGCATCAGTGTTAAAATGATTAAAATTGCTTCCCCTTATATGACTAAATCTTTAACTTATATTTTTAACCTCTCCATAACATGCGAGCAATACCCTAAGGATTGGAAACACGCCTTGGTAACACCAATTCACAAGGGAGGAGATAAATGTAGTACAGGTAATTATCGGCCTATTTCTATACTGCCAATTATCTCTAAGATTCTAGAAAGATGGGTGCACTCGGCAGTATATAGCTACCTCGATGATAACAATTTGATACCTAGTTGCCAATCGGGATTTAGACCCTTGCACTCAACTGAAAGCACTCTACACGATTTAACAAACAAGTGTTTTGAGGCTATGGAGCAAGGTGAAGTTACAGGTAGCGTGTTCATAGATCTTAGTAAAGCTTTTGATTGTGTGGATCATGTAATCCTACTAGCCAAATTGAAGAAGCTGAATTTGTCATATTCTGGAATTAATTGGTTTAAGTCGTACCTAGGTGGTCGTAGTCAGTCTGTAAATATTAAGGGCACAATATCGAAGGTCTTGCCCATATACATAGGCGTTCCACAAGGGTCGATCTTAGGGCCACTTTTATTCATTGTTTATAGTAGTGATTTTCCATCCTGTATACCCCAAAATTGCAACTTATTTATGTATGCAGATGACTCCACGTTAACTTGTAGCTCCTCTAGTATTAACGAAATAGAAAGGAACTTGAATGTAGCTCTTGCTAGTATTCACAACTGGTGCCAAAGAAACAAACTAGCATTAAATGCCAACAAAACCAAATGTATGCTTATTGGTTCAAGGCAGAAAATATCCAACGTCGACCTAAACGTGTGCATTGCTGATAAGGTTATCGAAAAAGTGAAATCTTGTAAATGCTTGGGTGTAGTTGTTGATGAAACATTAAGTTGGGGTACACATGTTGAATACGTAAGAAAGACTGTTTCGTCTAAATTGGGTGTGTTAAACAGAATTCGTGATTACGTTCCCCAAAGCAGCCTGCACACACTCTTTGTAAGTTTAGTTATGCCATCTTTAGAGTATTGCTGTACGGTGTGGGGAGGAAGGTACATATCTCACGACAATACCCTCAACAAATGTCTAAAAAGAGCCGCACGGATAATCCTTAAATGTACCTCCCTCACCCCCTCAGCTGATATGTTTGCCAGACTAAATTGGATTCCTTTTAAAGAAAGAGTTCAGTTCAAAAAGGCTATCTTTGTTTTCAAAAGCCTTAACAAAATGACTCCTTTGTACATGACAAATCTGTTTACACCACTTACAGTGATTCGTGAAACACGACAATCGACCCAAATGGCACTGAAAGTTCCTTTCGCCAAAAAGGAATGCTACGTGACAAGTTTCGCTGTGAGTGGTGCCAGTATATGGAATAATCTGCCTGAACAAATGAGAACCATAAACTCTTTAAGTACATTTAAATCGGAGCTATGTAAAGCCATCTATCAGTGATATTTCTGTATAATTTACGCTGAACTGCGGAGTTATAAACTTGGTTGCCAAAATACTTTGGAGCCGGATGGGAATTTCCCCTTGTTTTTCACCCTAAAAGTTTTTTTTTTTTTCGCGGGTTTTTCGCCCATCCCGTAAATCAGCAATAGGCTTCTACTGGAGAGTTGAAAAGTTAACTGAAGATATATTTATTTGTGTAAACATTATTGTATCTGTTTAAATATTTTGTATGAATGTGTAAATATTCAATTTTAAATAATAATATGCAGGGCCCCAATGGAAACTAGTTTTAAACTGTTTGGGCACACCCTGGGTAAAGAAATGTAATAAATAAACCTGAAGCTCTGTCATCCTAAAAGTGTTGCTTGGTGGAGTTTACCGAAAATTGTCTTTGTAACTAATGACGCCATCCAAAGTTTTGATCACAATGTCCCTTGACACTGACTCTTCAATTTACCTATACAAACGAGAATCCAACATCACACTATGACATTTAGACATCACGACGTGACATGCTGGTTTATATTAAATGAGAGTGATAATGCTGCGAGGTATATCTTAATTAGTGTTTACAAGGTATTCGTTTGTTGATCAACGATAGCGCCGTTAGGTACAAAATAGCATAGACTGGTTCTCGGTCCTTACGTTATCGCTCTGACATTTAAAACACTCCACGTGCATGCTGATTTTACCCATATTGCATTGCAATATTCTTAACCGCGCGGCATAAAATTGTCAAACCACATGGGCATTCAACAAAATCAGTTTTTAAACCAAACTTAGCAAGGTAGAGGTATTGAATGTATAGCTCCCAAAAAGACGAGAAAAAGGTTGTAAAAGTTCTCACGACCCTGATTCAGTTGGTTTACTACCTTGTTCTGGTAAAATACCGTCAAAGGTCTCGTGACCCCGTAGCCAGAGTCTTTTCTGGTCACAAGTTAAACTGTCTTTTACTCCTCTTGAGTACTTGTGTGAGAGACTCTGTTTGATATCACAGTGCAGAAAATGTACGTCACCATTATTATTTGCATTTACCGATAACATCATTTTAGACGGGGCGCAGTGGGGAGATAACGGCTGTCAAATAATTCGTATGAATACAATTGCAAATCGGGTCATTTGCACTTTTCTTTGTTCAGCACTTCACATTATTTGTTCACTGAACTCAACAGTCATTTTATGGGCATGTCAATAATAGGAATCGTACCGTATATAGGATATAGGCGAGGTCTCGCATCTTTTCAAACTGACTCAAATCAAGATGTGGTGGCAAACGCTATTCATCATATTCGGAACCGCTTTCCTGTGGAAGCTTCTGCAATCAGCGCAAAAGTTCTTCGAGAGATGGAATGCCATCCGGAAGCTACCCTGCCCACCTAAAGCCCACTGGTTCTATGGCCACATGAAGCAGGGTGTATTCGGTCCGGGCCTCCAGTGGCAACATGACACCGTGAAAGCCTTTCCCCGTGTGTACACCATGTGGCGGGGATTGTCTCCCCTTCCCGTGCTTGTCCACCCCGACACCATCAAAGGGCTCCTGTCGGCCTCTACAGGAAGCAAGAAGATGGGTGGTAAGGAACTTCTTGGAGACTGGTTGGGAGAGGGACTGGTAACTGCCGATGGAGCTAAATGGAAGAGAAATCGCCGCCTTCTGACTCATTCCTTCCACTCGGACGTTCTGCGCACCTACATTCCTATCTTCAACGACTGTGTGGAGGTGCTGTTGGGGAAGATGGCCCGGCTTGCAGCCCATGGCAAACCAATGAGAGTCAACCACGAGCTGAACCGGAGTACATTTGATGCCATTCTCCGTACCGCGTTTTCTCATGAGTCGAACTGCCAGGTAAGATGCTTACTTGTAAAACAAATTGCCAATACATTTTTGGGAGGGGACAAATAATTTTTACCTTGTCATACATTTTATGGGTCATTGGCTTTTACATTGTGATGGATTGCCTAACCATCCATCAGGACCATTACGGACAGGGACTCGGAATAAGGAAATCCAACACCACAACTTCCGTACTCACGAATTTATTACAAAAAAACTAAACTACTGAAAAAAGAAAAACTGCCGAATCCTGTTTGAATTACATGGTTTACGTGTACGTGCACGCAATATATCTCCGAGGACAAGAGAAGAAAGGAGACACAAAGAATCCTTTCAGTCCTCGAACGTAGAGTCTTTTGTTGAAATCGGTCCTCGAACGTAAGGATACGTGCTTAGTCTATGGGGTTTGGCTATATCAAGGGAACAAAAGGAAACACAAAGCTTCGTCCTCGGACGTAGTAGGGAAGTACGACTGTGTGGACCAATGTTTACCGGTCGAACCGGTCCAGCGAACGAAGCAGCACTGCCATGACACACACACACCCAAGTGTGTAAATACCTGCAATCGTGGACGTCCTATTGTTCCTCTTTTGTTTGTACTCTAACTTTTTCGGAAGGCCTCCCATTGGTTTTGTACACAATGTTCAATCGTGGACGTTCGGTCAAACGTGGACCCTTTGTCTATAACCTAACCCCTTTGTCCCTAGTCCACAATTGCCGGTATATACATACTCACACCCACACACACACATCCGCGTTTTTGCATCCCTGTGGAGACATGGCATTGTTCTCCTCTTTGTCCCTGTACTTAAGCAAACTCCCATAGACTTTGTACACAAAATTCCTTGTGGAGACAACCTAACCCATAGAATTGCCTAGTGGAGACCTATTCAGTCCCTTTGTCTCTGTTGTTTTCATGTCTCCACAGGGTACGGTAAATCTCTCCAAGTGTGTAAACACCGGCAATCGCGGACCTCGCATTTTTCCTCTTTTGTTTATACTCTAACTTTTTCGGAAGGCCTCCCATATGTTTTGTACACGATTTTCAATCGTGGACCCTATTGTCCTCTTTGTTAAAGGTCCACGGTTTGAATAGCTATACAAACTCACACCCATGCTTATGGGGAAGACCTTTATGCACCTTCTTTTGTTTTCCTTTGTTCCTATTGAAATCCGTAACGCTATGGAGTTTCTCCTCTGGGGAAGATGGATTTCTAAAGCTTCCGCTGTGGGGCTGATTGTTCTACATGTATTGTGTTTTCTGCCCCACAGGAATACGTGTACATGAACACACGTTCACACAAAGATCAGCACACATTTTCAACAATTTCCCACGATACACAAGAGACACCGAGTACGCCGTCCCCCAAACTTGACGATAAATCGCAGCCGCTGATCAAGGGAGAGGGGTTCTTTCACATGACGATTTTTAGTAAGTGTTTTTTTGCATTCCAAGGTCAAAACAACGGTTAAGAATTGTCACGTTTTCATGTCATTTTAGTTGGCAGACCCACCGAAGGAAGGCGAGTTGGATATGCTCGCAGCATACGATGATCTCACTCGAGCTGCCCAGGAACGGTTTAACACCGTGTTACTACTCAACCCATGGGTGTTCCGCCTCACTTCCCTGTATTCGCGATATAAAAGAAATCTTGATCACCTCATTAGCTTTGCCAAATGTTTGATTGAACAACGGCAGAAAGAGGTATCCAAAAAGGTAAGCTCATATTTGATCTCGGTGTAGTTCTTTTTTCTTTTTCTTCGATTTACATGGCGTCGAATAGCTATAGATGTAACCGCTATTAATTCCGTCTGCCATTAACGCGCGTAACGACAGTTCCACAGGTGATTCGACTTTACACAGTTAAGTAAATAACAGAAATAGCAAGGATAACAAGGTATTACATAACATAAAATAGGTCACTACGTCACAACATATACCTCTGGTTCTTCTTTTAATTCTTGGGCACGGTATTTTACGGGAGACGTTGGGGTGTTGCAGCGGTTCTGGCAGCCGAATCGAACCGCTACAATGTGTTTGTGCAGTCAAACATGACATAAACAATAATCCAACAATGGATTGAAACTGCACAAACGGCGGCCAATGGCGTCATCCGGCCTGGTGGCACTTTTATTTGACGCCATATGGCGTCATCCGTACGCAAGTGGTTGAGAACCATTCTCTCTTTTTTGAAAAAAAACTTCCACATGGTGTTTCCGCAAACCTTTCTTTCATCTGTTCAGTATCTCCGCCATGCAAAGCCTTAAATCTTACTCATTAAAGTGTCACTTTAATACAAACATTGGGTTATATCAGGTGCGACGAATTCCGTTTTAGAAGTTCATTGTTTGGAAATACAGCAAAAGACGAGCTTACAGACAATACGCAATCGAGCCTTGCCAACGTGAAATAAAAGGAAAAGGGGAAACTGCGATTGACAAAGTTAAGAAATGAAAATAACATGCACGGTTTCTCAACGGTTCTTGCTTGTATTTTCTGTGTACGTGTACATCCTTGACATTATTGTAGGTAGAGAGTGGAGACCCCATCACCAAGCCTCGTGACTTCTTGGACATGCTCGTCCTGGCTAGAGATGCCGATGGCATCGGGCTGACTTCTAAGGAAATACTGGACGAAGTCAACACCTTTATGTTCGCCGGCCATGAAACCACGGCTACTTCTTTGACATGGTTGCTGTACTGCCTCGCTAAGCACCCCGAGTATCAGACGAAAATCAGGCAGGAGGTAGACGAGATACTAGGCGACAGAGACTCGGAGACAATTACAAGGTAAGACGTGACTGCCTCAGAGGAGTTGCTCCAAACTTTATTTAACGTGATATGCTGTCTTCGTTTAAACCTATCATATTTTCTTCCTAAAATTACCATTAAACCATCGTTTCTATTTCGAAACTAGTACTTTATGCTATAATCTGCAGGAAAACATGGCTAGTAAACAAATTGACATATACGCAATTGTGCCAAAATGCCGTCATTTATTTGGAAGACGGCGTCTGGCTTACTTTTGAAACGTAATGGCAACTACCAACAAAAATTGTATGTACTGTAAGTGAGCAACAGCCGCGCTAATTCCAGTATATCTGACTCCGGAACGACGCATAAACCACGAAGATTACAACTTGATGTGCCATTCTAGAGTCAAATATATTCGTAATTAGTGCGTCTGTTCATGTATTCCTGTCATTGTTCCAAGTATTGGCGTCTGGCTTACTTTTGAAACGTGATGGCAACTACCAACAAAAATTGTATGTACTGCAAGTGAGCAACAGCCGCGCTAATTCCAGTATATCTGACTCCGGAACGACGAATAAACCACGAAGATTACAACTTGATGTGCCATTCTGGAGTCAAATATATTCGTAATTAGTGCGTCTGTTCATGTATTCCTGTCATTGTTCCAAGTATTGGCGACATGTATCTGAAATGATTTCATCACAGCAATGACATAAGCCGCATGAAGTACCTGCCCATTGTCATCAAGGAGTCCATGAGAATGAACAATGCTGTCCCTATGTTGAGCCGCACCTTGACCACTCCCTATGATGTAGACGGCGTCACACTCCCTGCTGGCACCGAAGTCGGTATTGGCATCCACCAGCTCCACCACAACCCGGCCGTGTGGGGCGATGACCACATGGAGTTCAAACCCTCTCGATTCCTGCTAGAGAACCTCGCCAAGATGGACCCCTTTTCTTCCATACCCTTCTCTGCCGGGTCAAGGAACTGCATCGGGCAGCAGTTTGCCTTGAGCAAGATCAAGGTATTCCTAGCGAGGATCCTGAGGCGGTTCCGTCTGAGCTTGGTGAAAGGAGAACCAGAGCCGGTTCAAAATTTGCAGCTTGTCCTAAAACAACAACATGAGTTGCTTCTCGCTGTAGAGCCTATACAACTTAAAGATTATAGATAAAAGACTCATCTCAAAATATTATTAATCGTTCTTTTAAATGCTTATCATTTTGAATTTCTTTTTAGAATTGTTTTATTTGGTTTTGTTTTAGAATACAATGCTTCATAACTACCTCGGGAGGGCAAACACTTTTCTAATAAACATTTTCGACATTCTCAATGCATTGTGGGTATGTAGGCTAAACAAACCTAGACTGGTTCCCGGTCCCTCCATAGTCCTTTGGACTTCAAATGTAAGGACCGTTATCAAGTAATACATTTTGTGGTAGATGTATGCAAATTATATGCAGGTCAGGGATCATACCTGTAGTGATGATACGGAATAATCGTTTAGATTTTCGCTCAGTTCTAAAATATATTTCGCAACTATCAACAAGGAGAGAGGCACTGTTTTCAGAATTTGAAACCTATGCAGTTGAAATGCTTGAAATGTCTTCACGGAGAAACGATGGCGATTTTGCCTATTACAACTACAAGAAGAAGATTAGCTTGAAAATTCCAGCTCTAGGCTCGTGACGTGAGATTCGCCACAGATTGGCGAATCTTTACATGTCATGATCCTAGAGCTGGAATTTTCAAGCTACAAGAAGACTGTGCTGGCTATACGAGAACAACCATGGAGGCATAAGAACACACTGATGAGTCTATCGTGTAGTGGTCATCCACAACCATTTGCAGCCCGCATAATTCAATCATTGGGGCAAATACAAGTTTATCGATATATCTGAGACATGTCGTTTACGGGGACCGTGTACTTTATGCAATTTCTATGATTTACAAAGCTTTGTTTATGCAAGCAGGCATTCTGAAATAGTCAGGTGGTGATAGTGATAGACAGTGATGATGTGACACATTTCTTTCATATTAAAACAGACTGATTTGCCTTTGAGAAAGAACTTGCTTAAGTTCGAAACGTGAAGCCCGGTTCATACTTAATGCGAATGCAAAGCGAATTTCAATAAAAGTTTCATTGTGACGTTCTCCGTTGCTTCGCATACGCATTCGCATGAAGTATGAACCGGGCTTTAGGCCAGCTAATTTTTTTATTTGTATATTTCGGGTCCATTCAGTCAGTAAGCATTTTGCAGCAGTTTAATTTCTTTTTAACACTGAATCATGCTAGTTTTTATTTGTACAACTCTATCTGAACTGATTGTCCAACTAGTGCTTATGTTTCAGGCATTTAGTGCCAGTATTTGTGCAAACCCTGACAAATAGTTGGAAGATTTTCACTTTCTAAAACTGTTAACACTACCAATTCAATTGTTTGTCAAAGATGTATATGTGTTTGCACTCAATTGCTCAGAAATAGATTTGCGTGGTACAGTCGACTGATATAGCACTGCGCCATCAGGCAATAACACAGATCTACTGATGGCACCCGACTTATGCCATATATGCAAACAGCAGTAGGCCTACTGCTATTAATTTGCGTAATTTTTCTTTTTCTTTTCATGCAGATCTGTACGAAGCAGAATTAAAGTCAAAAAGATTAGAACATATTTTTTTTTAACGGAATGTTTTTTGAAAATCGAACGTGTTTTTTTACCGACCGAATGCATTTTCCAAAACCCAATGAAATTTGACAGACCGAACATCCTTATGATTCGAATGCTTTTCCAAAACCCAATGAAATTTTAAAAACCTAACGTTTTTTTGTAACTCGAATGCATTTTCCAAAACCGAATGAAATTTCACAAACCTAACATGCATGTTTTTGCGATTCAAATGCATTTCCCAAAACCGAATGAAATGTTACAAACCTAACGTGTTTTTGTAACTCGAATGCATTTTCCAAAACAGAATGAAATTTCACAAACCTAACACGTCCTCACCAATCGAATGTATTTTTTTCCCGACATAAAACAGCCGAAGGTTTTGAATTTCATCCGACATCTCATTGCCTCCGAATTTTAAAAACATTCGATCTTTTTGACAGTGTTCGGCCCGGGTTTTGCCAAATACCGAACTACACCTGAACCTTTCTTTGATTCGGAGGTAGTCTTGGCCCAAGACGTTAGGCAAGTCTTTGCATGGCGACCTACCTGTCGGAAGCTAGCCCGCGGATTCAGCCCGCGGCGCTTTGGTCCGCGATAAAGCCCAATATATTTTGTTTCTTTTTTTCTTGATCAGTAACTGAAATTTCAAACAGTTGTCGCAATATGAAAGAATCTAAAAAAAAATGACTAGGATACGTGTTCAAGGTTCAACCTATTATTGATTTAAAACGAATGTCACTTTTTCATTTTTTTGGTCAGTTTGTCCTTGCAGCAGCGTAGCCAGGGCTGTCTCCATAGAATGAATGCAACTCTCTGTAATTAAAACAGCTAAAAATGTTACATTATTAGCCAATCAGAACATGTGACCAATGCGACCAATCACATCTGTTCCAATCTGCTTGCTCTTCTAATGCCAGTAAGGGCTGATGCTGTTCTCATGATGCTTTGAGAATGTCGAAAAGGTTTATTGAAACAAGATACTTATTTCTTAAAAGTATATGATTTTGCTTTGATAATGATAAAAACAGTTTTTAATCTAAAAGCTTACTGTAAAGATAATACCAATAATAATCATGAATAATAATCGCACTTGAAATGCTGTCATTTTCGAGAATTGCCATGGTATACTTCAGTTTGATTAATCGCAATTGCAACATGAATGTGCACAAAATCACTGTTTAAACGAAAAAGGTTTCTCACAATGAAACAACAATTGATGAAGCCATGAAATTCGCTTCTCTTTTGGATTCACATGAACCGGTCTTGAGACAGGTAGGCCTACCTAATAATACGAAATAGCTTCTGCAAATTAATTTGTCTGTATGGGTCGCTTTGTAAAAAAAAAAGACATTCATATTTTTATAGTGTAATAAAGTAGTTTAACATGCTGTAGGAACTCATTGCCTTGGTAGGAAAATGCGTTCGTTCTAACACTGCTATGGTTGAAAAGTTCATTAAAACGAAGCAGGCCCGTACGGGGGCTGCTGGTGATGCGAACTCACCCCGAATTCCCCAAAGGTCCATGTTAATCTTTTTGCAAGAGTCGGTGAAGGTGGATGGCCAACCATCTTGTTCGTTGTTATGCGATTGTTTGAAAGTATGTGCAAATGATATAGAAAGAGCCGCCATTGAAAAAAAGTAGACCCTACCACCACCCATTTCGCTTAAAAAAAACCTGCGTACGAATACAAAAATTATGTACAGGACCATTGCTTGAAAATGCGCCGTTTATCTGAAAATCATTAACGAAACACTACGTGTGCTATGAAAATATTTTCGCATTACTATATTCTCCTTTTAATTATATTTCCAACTTAGCAATTTTAGGATGAACACTTCTGCAGCCTAATTTGGCAAAGAAAGGGCATCGTGTCCCTTGAGGAATATTTCCTCGTTAGGTACGTATTATATGCTAATAATTGTTCAACTAAATTATATCAGTTTCAAAGTGAACAATGAAACTGGAGGTCGCAGGTTCGAATCCCGCTCCTGCCAGTTTCTTTGTTCACTTTGAAAATGTATTCAAATTTACCTAGTCAGTTTCCCTTGTAAATTAT
The DNA here is from genome assembly GCA_037893225.1 of Hippasteria phrygiana. NCBI lineage: Eukaryota > Metazoa > Echinodermata > Asteroidea > Valvatida > Goniasteridae > Hippasteria > Hippasteria phrygiana. The sequence goes on from JAZGUH010000143.1 coordinate 1,050,378, forward strand.
ATCAGAATACATTACTTCTTGCTTGTGTTTAAAGAAAACTTTTTTGTTTGGCTGTTTGTAGTTACCGCATTTGTCGGACGCTTTTAATAAGCTTTGTATAAGATAGTTAACAGGAACAGGATTTACTTGTTTTGTTGTCTGCTTTTGCCGCAGAAAATTTAACTTTTTATTGTTTTGTGTGCCTGAATAGATGAGTAAATATTCAACACTGCCAATTTGAATCTTGGTATAAGCATTGGCTTGACAGGTATTGTTATGTGCGAGTCAGTGAAATCTGTTTTAACATGTTGATCCTATAGTCTTTTAAGAGTTTAGGCCTGAAGAATGTAATTTGCCATGAAAATGGCGTCTGGCTTACTTTTGAAACGTGATGGCAACTACCAACAAAAATTGTATGTACTGCAAGTGAGCAACAGCCGCGCTAATTCCAGTATATCTGACTCCGGAACGACGAATAAACCACGAAGATTACAACTTGATGTGCCATTCTGGAGTCAAATATATTCGTAATTAGTGCGTCTGTTCATGAGTTTAGGCCTGAAGAATATAATTTGCTACTAGTTACATTTAGTAGGCCCTAATTAGTAATGGGTTTTTCCTCTTGTTAAAAAACAGACCATCACCGGATTTTAGTTTGAATGGGTTTGGACGTAAAATCTCATGTTCTCCTACACGAATCTCATTACGCAGCAACTGATCAATCAGAACTGAGAAAGTTTGTGTTCACAGAAGTCATGTTAAATTGTAGTGTTTCGTCCAAAAATACGGTTTCTTTACCAAAATATTTAATTATTTAAGCAATTCAACATTAGAATTTAGACTTTATGTAAACAGGTGAAAATCGCAATACTTCTCCTTTAGTATTCAAATATTGATTTTTTTTCATGGGAAACCGTGACTTCGTCATGGCAGGATATGCTGAATATAAAGCTAAAGCGAGACATAATTAAGTCTGTAGTGCTTAGTAAATTACGTAGTGTTTGTACACTTTATATCTATAGTAGTGTAAAATAAATCACGTCTATTTAGTCTGGTTCCCATTTCTGTAAATTTTTAAATTTGTAATTGGTTACACCAATCTTCCAGTAACTTAGTGAACTTTTTTTATACCCCGTATTTTTACGGGAATGGCAGGGTTATTTTAAGGGAAAGTAACAGCCTGCACCGTATTTTTACAGGATTGCGCTGGCGTCCAAACTGCCAGGAAATTCCAGTAAAAACGCTGATTTTTACAGTGTGTAGTTACATTTGAGCACAATTTACTCAAAGAAGAACGTGTGTTTATTAAGTTTATTATCAATAAAACACCTGAACTATAACTTGCATTCACTTTTTATTAATTAAGAGACTTGGGTTTCTTTTTAGGAATTTTAGTAGAATTGACTAATTTAGTTTATCACCGTAATACCGTTGTGTCGTTCTTAATATGTAATACCCAGTACCAGATCTGGCACTCTTATGCTAATACAAATTCTTGTAATGTGGCTATTTAGATTACCGAAGTCTGACGTCAGTTAGCTCGACAACTGGCTCCAAACAAATAGAGATTTCGACTGTTCCTTTGTTAACAGCCATCATATTTTACCATGGACCTGAATCCCGTGCAGAAGGAGCACCGTGTTGACGTCTGCGAGGATCTCCGTCAACAGACCCGGGATGACACAAACTTCATGTCGAGGATCATCAGCGCTGACGAGAGTTGGGTCTACGGCTGCGACACAGACCAAACAGCAGTCTTCGCAGTGGAAGAACCCGCAGTCTCCAAGACCGAAGAAGGCGCGTCATGTGAGAGCGCAGCCAAGTGCCTGCACCCGTGAATTCCTCCCCCAGGGTCAGACTGCCAACGCTGAGTTCTACTGCACCGTTATGATGCGTCTGAGGGAGAAGATTCGGCGCAAACGTCTTGAAATGTGGCGCGCTGGCAATTGGGTGCTCCAACATGACGACGCGCCCGCTCACAGCGCGTTGAAAACGCGCGAGTTTCTCGCCCGCAACAACACAATCGTCGCTCCCCACACCCTACTCGTCGAATTTGGCTCCCGCCTTCCTGCGACTTCTTTCTGTTCCCCAAAATGAAGTTCAAGCTTGTTGACACTGTGGAAGAGATCCAGCGAGAATCTCAGATGTGCGTGACGCGCTTACGGAACAGCATTTTTAGGGAGCGTTCCAGGTGTGGCAGGATAGGAGCGCTGGGAGCGGTGTATTATCGCTGCACAATCGCTGCACATGGGGACTACTTTGAAGGGGATGGCGGACAGATTTTAATCACGTACGGTTTTTGCTTGTTATAGGCGCAGTCTCGGAACTTTCTGATCGCACCTCGTACATATACCGACAAACGAGAATCCAACATCACATTATGACATTTAGACATGACGTGACAGACTGGTTTATATAAATGAGGGTGAGAGTGCTGAGAGGTATATCTTAATTAGTGTCTACAAGGTATTCGTTTGTTCATCATCGCTGGCACCGTCAGGCACAAACTAGCATAGACTGGTTCTCGGTCCTTACGTTATCGTTCTGACATTTAAAACAGGAACCGGTATGAGTATTACTAATTGCATACACTCCGCATGCATGCTGATTTTACCCATAATGCATTGCAATATTCTCGACCGCGTGGCATAAAAATGTCAAACTGCATGTGCATTCAACACAATCAGTTTTTCAACCAAACTTAGCTCGGTAGAGGTATTAAATGTAGCCCCGACAAGAAACGAGAAAAAGGTCGTAAAAGTTCTCACGACCCCGATTCAGTTGGTTTACTACCTTGTTCTGGTGAAAGGCCGTCAAAGGTCTCATGACCCCGTAGTCGGAGTTTTGTCTGGTCGCACGTTGAACTGTCTTTTACTCCTCTTGAGTACTTGTGTGAGAGACTCTGTTTGATATCACAGTGCAGACAATGGACGTCACCATTATTATTTGCATTTAAATGTCTTTACCGATACCATCATTTCAGACGGGGCGCAGTGGGGAGATAACGGCTGTCAAATAATTCTTATGAATACGATTGCTAATCGGGTCAATTGCAATTTTTCTTTGTTCAGCACTTAATTTTATTTGTTCACTGAACTCAGCTCTTTTTATGAATGTTATCAAGGTTTCACACCTTTAAACAGGTCACGGCATGACCATACATATACAAGTGTGTCCCACAAAAAAGGAAACCCATCTTTTCCGGTAAATTAATACCCAACAACCAAATATTTTATTCCCCATAATGGTATGTTCAGGTGAAAGATCATCTTGTCTTCTTTCCTATGATATGAAACTATGATGGTAGCATGATGCATGACTGATCAGAGACAATTTGAAGTGGATAAGTAGGGCATTTATGTACACATCATGACTCAAGGAATAAAGAGGTCTGTGACGAAAATCAATAATATTTTTTTAAAATTTCTTTTATTCCATTTCTTACAAAAATTTCTACGGAAATGTAGTTGTCCAAAGTTCAATGTCCTTCAACATGCCTACCATCCATGTCCACACAAGCATGTGCCCTAGTTCTCATTGCCCTCACTGCACGTCGGATCACGTCACTCCGCTGCCGCACTGCCTCAACCTCTGTGATGATTCTGCCACGCAGGTCATTAATGTCTCGAGGCGGAGAGGTGTAGACCTTACTTTTGAGATAACCACACAAGAAGAAATCACACGGGGTGAGGTCTGGGGATCAGTGATGTAGTCGAGACTATAACAAGACCAGGCACAAGACCAGGCACAAGACCAGGCACAAGACCAGGCACAAGACCAGGCACAAGACCAGGCACAAGACCAGGCACAAGACCAGGCACAAGACCAGGCACAAGACCAGGCACAAGACCAGGCACAAGACCAGGCACAAGACCAGGCACAAGACCAGGCACAAGACCAGGCACAAGACCAGGCACAAGACCAGGCACAAGACCATTGACGAGACCAGCTTGTTACAGGCACAAGTAACAAGCATACACAATGACAAAGGAATGCTTTTATTACAGTTCATTTGAATAGCTCGAGACTTGAATTAAGACTGAAGGTCTTGTGATGGTCTTGTGCTGGTCTTGCAGGGTCTTGTGATGGTCTCGACTACATCACTGCTAGGGATCTGGGTGGCCACTCGGTTCTTTGATGCAATGCAACAACCCTGTCATTGAAGAGCTCCCTGGGTCTCTCTGTCACAACCACCTTGCGGTTAGGAGGTGCCCCATCTTGCACCCACCATACCCACCAAGTTCTAGCTGGGGTACAATCTCATCATTGATCATTCGCAAGTAGGCTTCCCCATCGAAAAAGAAAGGGCCGATCAGGGTTCCGTTGCCACAAAGTCATATCCAGACAAAAAAACTTTTCACAATTAACATTCGTGTCGAAGTGAAACGGAGGTTGATTGTGAAGTGGAGCATATTCTCGCACGTTTTGATTGTTCACACTGCCGTTTATAAAGAAAAAAGCCTCGTCCCCGATCAGAAGTTCCTCAACGAATCTTGTGTCACAAAGGTTCTTTTTTTTTGCAAATACATTTCTTGTATTTTTGTCAGTGGTCAGAGGACTTGTACAAGTCTATGTCTGTCGGCGTCGTTGGTCATAGTCACACTTTTGTTGGTCTAAGGTTGAGTGGTTCTGGTCTTAAGAAATGTTAACGGTACTGTCGTCGCGGGAAATTTTGAATAGGTTTTTGGTCCAAGAGACTTCTGGGAGCTGTGTCTTTTGTTTTGGTGAGGTGTGTGACAACGCTTGTTGACAGCCACGCGATCATCGTGTTTGTAATTGCCTTGCAGCAAATGTTTGTATGTGATTCTATCTGTGATTTTGCTTGTCGGGAGATCTTGAATCTCAATTATTTTTGCTGTGAGGGGTGCACGGAAAGATCGTAGTCCTTATTTTCCACAGAGGAGCCGAGTCTCTTGTGACTGTGAGTATATATTTAAGCTATTTTCTAGTTGCCAAATTTCATTTGTTTATGTAAATAATTATGATAGATATTCCTCTCAATGAATGGCGTATTTATTAGTTTTGCATGGCTAGAGTTTGGATATAGATTGTTAGATAAAAGATACTTTCTTGACGGTAAAGTAAGATTGATGAGCAGGGCTTATATAATTATAACGTTACGAATTACTAGGACTTATTGCATAAGAAGTGCCCATATTAGAGAGATCTTTCACCTCATTTATACTATTTTCTATATATTTGTAGAAAAAGTCTATGGTTTGATCATTATTTTTTTCAATCAGAAGACGTGACGTCACACTTTTCAGAAAGATTTAGATTGATAAGTTGAGGGCTTAATTGTAATATTTTGTAGAATATGTATTTCATTTAGAACATGTTTTATCTAGATGGCCAACTAATGGCGAGGTACCGGTGACATAGTAAGATCACCGAGGGCATCACGATTGACCAAGCCAGCTATATTGTACCCACCCAGCCTGACTGGAGGACTCCTAGTGAGGCACTGTTACTGTCAGCGCGGTGGACCGTTACGAAAGTGGAGGTTGACACAGGCGGCTGTTTCCTGAAAGTCCAGGACATTATCAATGAACGTTTGCTGGAAAGTGTTCCGTAAACGGAGCTGATTATACGCACGTGTGTCCGGAAGGACAAACTTTATTAATTTATTAGAGAATAATTTGTTAGTACAAACTTTAAGGTTTAGGAGTTGTGTATTAATTATAACGCACTTTGTAGACAGCGGATCCGAAAATTGTAATGAGCTTGATTTTTCTCCGCTGATTTGTTAGTGTACAATTTCCCGAATTTAATTATAGTTACTGCCATTTTAATTTGTGTATTTATCATATAGGCAGTGCGCACTGACAGTTTACATTTGTTGATTTGACCAGAACCATTAGTTTGATGATATTAAATTTTGTATAGTGCAAGTCAGGTTTTGATTTGTTTTCCTTTTCTCGACTCCATTTTGTGTTTTGTAATCTACGTAAGCTTTCCCCTTTCGTAAAATGTCTGAATTCTCGGGGTCATTCTGACATTTTGGGGGCTGGTCCGGGAAAGTTAAAAAAGGATAAATTGAAAGCTTACTGCTTACAAGATACCTAGAAGTGAGAAAGTAAGAAACGTTTGAATTACTCTTAATGAACAAACTGGGAATGAGATCTTTCCATGTTCCCTTTACAGCATTTGCTTTATTTGGCGAGCCTGTTATTTTTAGCGATTTTGGCGAAGCTACCGAATGCCGGATGAAGTCAGTGTAACGGCTCAGGTTTGTATAGCTATTCCAACCGTGGACCTTTAACAAAAAGGACAATAGGGTCCACGATTGTGTCAAGGTCCACGATTTAAAATCGTGTACAAACCATATGGGAGGCCTTACAAAAAAGTTAAAGTACAAACAAAAGAGGGACATAGGAGGTCCACGATTGAAGGTGTTTACAAACATATATGTGTTGGTTCAGTTTTTGATTGTTTCAAATCGGTCGGTCACGTTGTTCAGAATGTCTAGTATAAAAGAAATCACTGATATAGGGAAGTCCATAGTAGACCGAGAGCCCGGGGGGGGGGGGGGGGGGGGAGGGGGTCAGCCTAGCTGAAAAGTTAACAAATTTTCATGTATATAGCAATGATCCACGTGCATGCCGATGTAAGGAAATGGACGTCTGCCGAGCACACTGTGATGGGTGTGGTCAGGACGGCCATGACAAAGGGCCCCAAAATTGGGCTAGCCTAGCTGGTGAGATAACCCGATGAAACCTACTGGAAAATGTTCGGCAAAGTCGGAATTTTCAGTGGTGGAGTGTGCCTGCCAGACAAAAAAAACCTGTACAGGAGGGGGCGTGGCCGTAACCCCCTCCCGTTCCTTTTCGCTGATACAGTTGCAACGGGGCGACAGAGAAAAATTTGAGACCAGTTTCTATAGATGCCTTGACACTAGAAAATATAAATGTAACTTAAGAGTCATTTAAGATCAGACTTATTAACTTAAGAGGGGCGCGAATATTGCGGAGGAGGCGTGTCCGCCACCCCCTTCCAAGTACATTTTCGCTTATATCATCACAATAAATTCTTTTAATCCTGTCAAATTTCCTGGCATATTTGCTGATGCCTTGTGGCTATTTTATACCCATTACAAAATAAAACACAAATGTTTGTCCAAGCTACTCCGCCCCCTGAGTGGGACCCTCATTAACATAAGTGTGTGACGTAGATCGAGGCACATTACCCATTCATCACGGGTATGCATTGTGTGTACATTGTACGGCAAAAATTCTTCGTCCAAAATCTAAGCAAAATATAGTGGTTTTTCGGCCATGCCGACAAGGTGTGTGGCTGCTGGGTGCAGCAAAACAACGACGGGTGGAGTAAGCCTTCATGTATTTCCAATTGAAGTGAAATATCGGAGAATTCGGACGGCGAAAGTGACGAGAGCAAAGAGGTCCGGCCCAGCAGCTTTTCAGCGTTATGTAGCGACCACTTTGAGCCGTCGTGTTTCGATACTGGTATTTTCAAATCCTTTGGGATGACCATTAAAAATATGCTCAAGTCCACTGCCATCCCAACAAAGTTCCCAGATGTGAGTAAGATAAAGGCGAAAGCAGTTAAACGGCCCATTCCCCGAGGAGCCTTCGCTAAAAGGGAGAAAATCAGGGTAGGTTCGATGTTACTTGTTGCAACTTACGAAATTGCACGTGTAGACCTAGTGTGTGTATACGGGCCGGGTCCAGACTATCGAGTCGATCCATGAATTTCGGTGCCTCAGTCTACGTCACGAACAGCGCCCTCAATTTGAGTCTCAACAAATTTAAAAAAGGGGGGTCAATTTTTGAGCGGCAAATCATCACACTAAAACTTCGCTTAAACCAGTTTGGCTTTTAATTCACATTTAATACATATAAATGAATTTATTTATGAAATAAAATGTGATCCGGTCAATTTGAGAAGCATGGTTCCTTTAACTTGTAGCTCCTCTAGTATTAACGAAATAGAAAGGAACTTGAATGTAGCTCTTGCTGGTATTCACAACTGGTGCCAAAGAAACAAACAAGCATTAAATGCCAACAAAACCAAATGTATGCTTATTGGTTCAAGGCAGAAAATATCCAATGTCGACCTAAACGTGTGCATTGCTGATAAGGTTATCGAAAAAGTGAAATCTTGTAAATGCTTGGGTGTAGTTGTTGATGAAACATAAGGTTGGGGTACACATGTTGAATACGTAAGGAAGACTGTTTCGTCTAAATTGGGTGTGTTAAACAGAATTCGTGATTACGTTCCCCAAAGCAGCCTGCACACACTCTTTGTAAGTTTAGTTATGCCATCTTTAGAGTATTGCTGTACGGTGTGGCGAGGAAGGTACATATCTCACGACAATAACCTCAACAAATGTCTAAAAAGAGCCGCACGGATAATCCTTAAATGTACCTCCCTCACCCCCTCAGCTGATATGTTTGCCAGACTAAATTGGATTCCTTTTAAAGAAAGAGTTCAGTTCAAAAAGGCTATCTTTGTTTTCAAAAGCCTTAACAAAATGACTCCTTTGTACATGACAATTCTGTTCACACCACTTACAATGATTCGTGAAACACGACAATCGACCCAAATGGCACTGAAAGTTCCTTTCGCCAAAAAGGAATGCTACGTGACAAGTTTCGCTGTGAGTGGTGCCAGCATATGGAATAATCTGCCTGAACCAATGAGAACCATAAACTCTTTAAGTACATTTAAATCGGAGCTACGTAAAGCCATCTATCAGTGATATTTCTGTAATTTACGCTGAACTGCGGAGTTATAAACTTGGTTGCCAAAATACTTTGGAGCCGGATGGGAATTTCCCCTTGTTTTTCACCCTAAAAGGGTTTTTTTTTCGCGGGTTTTTCGCCCATCCCGTAAATCAGCAATAGGCTTCTACTGGAGAGTTGAAAAGTTAACCGAAGATATATTTATTTGTGTAAACATTATTGTATTTGTTTAAATATTTTGTATGAATGTGTAAATATTCAATTTTAACTAATAATATGCAGGGCCCCAATGGAAACCAGTTTTAAACTGTTTGGGCACACCCTGGGAAAAAGAAATGTAAAAAATAAATAAATAAATAAATACAAAAAGGTTATTTTATGGCTGTTCTATGAAGTGAAAAAATCTTTACACAAGTGATTTTTGTTTTGTTTTTTGTTTGTTCGCTTCTGTTTTATCTATATTTTCAAAAACATTAATATTGATGAATACAGATGAAACAAATAATGTTGATAAAAATTACTTCTATCTGATTTCTTTGCACTTTTAGTGTTTAAAGGGCTATATCTCTAAACGCATCCAGTTAACTTGGAAATTAGGAGTATACAAATGTCAAGATATCTCGATAACACAAAATGCCACAGGGGTCAGACCTACACCATATTAAAGCTTAGGATGTGACAAATTTAACTATGTATAATAAGTAATTTGTTTTTTTGAGAGACTCATTGGTAATTTCTACGAGTGAATCAACAGGTGTACCGTTCCGTCAATTGACAGCTTTTTACTGTTTTTCGAGTGGCCTGGTACTTTAGTTTGCCTGTTCATAGATTCGTCTGGCTTCAGGATGCCTCCGAAAAATGTAGCAGGCAGTAAAAATATCCAGTCGGATATTTCGGCATTCGTCCAGAGCTCTGGTGGTCGCCATCTTGTTACAAGCCCAAATGCTGGTTCTACGCAGAGAGTGACCAGGTCCCATGCTGGGTCTGGTACCCAGACCCCTTCCACGTTACCGTCCACGTCCTTCGATGAGTTCGAGAAATTTGTACGGGGGGCCTTCACTGATGAGTTGAGCAGTCAGGCGAAGCTCACCGAGAAGGTCACAAAGCTTGAAGGCGATGTTAATCAGGCTCTCGAATTCCAGAGTGCCAGAGTTGACGAGTTGAAAGATAAGATCAAGGATTTAGAGTCACAGTTGGTGGTGGCGAGTAGAGAAATCCAGTTAGCTAAGGAGAAATCTGCTAAGCAGGAGGACTGGTTGAACCGCTTGGAACGACACTCTAGACGAAACAACGTGAGAGTCGTTGGCCTACCTTATTCAGCTGGTGAAAAGGATGGGTCAGTGTCCTGTATGAAGATAGTGACAACTATTCTTCAAGACGATTTTAAGATGCCTGACATCCAGATTGAACGTGCACATAGAGATGGGCCAAGACGACAGGATTCCTCTCAGCATATTTTGGTGAAGTTCTTGAACTTTCAAGATAAGATAATTGTCCTTAAACAGGCGCGTACTGTCTTAAACGGCCGGTTGTATTTTTTCACCGATGACTTGACAAAAAATGACTATCTGGAGAAACGCAAATGGTCACCACAAGTCAAGCAAGCTTTCGATAAGGGCCTCCGTTATCACTTCTTAGCCGGTCGATGGAGAGATTCGAAAGGTCGACCAATTGATTTCGCGGAAGTGATGGTTTTGTTTAGGACTAAAGTATCTATTTCAAAGTATATAAATAATTTGTTTAATGGCTGGTGGAAATTAATGTTTTCAAGCAATGGTCTTTTGACGGACGGTATTTTTTATACTCGTAGATACATTGAAGAGTTTTGCCCTTGCGAGTCCCTCAATTTTCCGTGTTTTTCTAGTTGTTACCTTCCCCTCCCTTCCCCCGTTTCCCATGTGTTATCCTAAGTCTGTGCCTTTTTCCCTCCCCTCCTTTTTGTTTCATCCCAACCTTCTCCAATCCCCTTGTGTAAATGCAAAAAAATCATCAGAGCAGTATAATTTATATTTTATGATGCATGTTGTTAAAGCTTCACTGTCAGAAACAAGTATACGTATTTATTCAGGGATTTCTTTTTTGGTAATCTAAATTGTATTACTTATGTATAAAGATAATAAGTTGTGTATAGCTTCCTTTAATGCCAAGGGTTTGAATAATTATCTTAAGAGGAGGCAGTTATTTACTTGGCTTCGGAGTAAGTCTTTTGATATTTGTTTCCTCCAAGAAACTCACAGTACCTCTGAAATAGAGAAGTTTTGGATTAGTGAGTAGGGTAATAAAATTGTTTCCAATCATTTTTCTTCTAACAGTGCTGGTGTTTGTATTCTTTTTAAGCCTACTTTTCAATTTGATATCCTAAATACATGGCATGATCCTAGGGGGCGTATTTTATTACTAAATATCTGTAATAATGGTGAAAGTGTCTCTCTTATTAATATTTACGCCCCTAACAATGATGATCCTGGCTTTTTTAAAGAGATTTCCAATATAATATATAATTACGCGGAGGGTCATATTATTTTGGGTGGCGACTTCAATATTGTTCAAGATTTTGCTTTAGATAAATTAAGAGGTCGCCCCCATACTAATTTTGCAGCTAAACAAGAACTGTTAGGTTTAAAAGAAAATGTTGATCTTATTGATATTTGGCGAGATAAAAATCCGGATTCTAAAAGGTACACCTGGACCTCCAATCATGAGCCCCCTATTATGTGCAGACTCCATTTTTTTAAGTTTCATTTAGTTTAATCTTACATATTGACAGTGCTGATATTGTTAGCGGTTTTAAGGCAGACCATTCGGCAATCACTCTTTCTTTTTCACTTGGCTCAGAACCTCGGGCCCCTGGGTTTTGGAAATTGAATTCTTCTTTGTTAAATGATCCCAAGTACTTGAGTGAGCTTAATGAAGTTATTTATTCCTCTGCCGTTGACAATGTAGCCTGTAATCCAGCTTTGCGGTGGGAGATGATTAAATGTAGCATTCGTGGTTTTTCTGTTAAATTTTCCTCCAGGAAGAAACGTTTAAATAAGAAGGTCGAACAGCAGCTCTGTACTGAAATAAATAGTTGGAGTCTCATTTACATGCTAATCCAAATGATTTGCCGAGTCACAATTCTTTACATAAGAAGAAAAAAAGAGTTAGAGAGCCTTATAGAAGATAAGACTAATGGTATTTTAATTCGTTCGAAAGCAATGTGGCATGAGGAGGGAGAGAAAAGTACCAAGTACTTTCTTAATTTGGAGAAACGGAATTACGTTAATAAAACTATTTCTAAATTGTACGTCAATGATTCTCTTGAGTCAGATCCAAAGAAAATCTTCTTTTGAAGTTAATCATTTAGACAATCAGTCTTATAGTCAGTTTTTTCCTCAGCCTCAGGATCATTTTCTGTCAGATGAATCCACGAATGCTTGTGAAGGTTTGCTTTCGGTAGAGGAATGTTATAAAGTTGTCAATTCTCTTGCCAATGGTAAAACTCCAGGGACCGATGGTCTCCCAGCCGAGTTTTATAAGTCCTTGTGGCCTGAAATTAAACAGTTTTTAATTAATGCACTTAATTATTCTTTTGATTTGGGTGAAATGTCAGTTTCCCAGCGTAGAGGAATTATTACTCTTTTACCTAAGACAAATAAAAATCCTCTTCTATTGGGTAACTGGCGTCCAATTTCTATTTTGAATACTGACTATAAGATAGCTGCCAAGCTATAGCTTTTAGAATAAAAAATCACTTGACTTTTCTTATTGGTTCTGATCAAACAGGTTTTATCCAGGGTAGATATATTGGTGAAAATACTATTACTATCCTTGAAGCTTTGCAGTATACAGAAGATGAAAATATTCCTGGTATGTTGTTTTGTGTCGACTTTGAAAAAACTTTTGATAAGTTGGAATGGCAGTATGTGGATACAGTTTTGTCGTATTATGGTTTTGGTGAGGACTTGAGGAAATGGGTTAAAGTTGTTTATAGTAACATCGAGAGTACTGTTATTAATAATGGTTATTCCTCTGGATTTTTCCCATTGACACGGGGTGTGAGGCAAGGTTGCCCCTTATCACCCTATCTTTTTGTTTGAGCAGTTGAGCCTCTTGCTATAGCCATTAGGAATAACCAAGACGTTTCTGGTCTTCAGGTAAATGGTCAGACTTTAAAAATCTCTCAGTTTGCCGATGATACAACTATCTTTTTGGACGGATCAGAAAAATCATTAGGCTCGATTCTTGATATTTTAGAAGATGTTAAGCAGGGTTCAGGGTTGACCATAAATTGGAGTAAATCAGAGGTTATTCGTATTGGTTCTAGCAAAAATATTGATGTGGTTTTTTCCCCGGAATTACGCTTAAAATGGAGTAATCATTGTTTTAAAGCTCTGGGTAGTACTTTTTTGTTATTCAAAGAGGAGCTTTTTAATTAAAATTTTTTTCCGATTTTATCTTCCATAAAAAATACTTTGAAGATTTGGAATATGAGAAACTTGGCATTTTTCAAGAAAATCTAATAGTATTTTTTCTCCTTTGTGTGAAACAATGAGCCGGATAAAATTAAGCGTACTGTATTATTTAATACTATTAATCAAGGTGGGCTTAATATGGTTGATTATGAACAGCATGTTTATGCATACACCGTCACAAAAGGGCTCGCCGAGATTGGTGCAGACGTCATATCCGGTGGAACCGTGGTCAGTGGGCAGAGACAATGTTCACAGATAAGTCATGCTTCTCGCTCCAGTTCAATGATGGCCGGGCGTGTGTTTATCGTCGTCAAGGAGAGAGATTTGCTGATGTTGAAGGTTGCTCAACGTCTACCATTTGGAGGAGGAATTGTGATGGTGTGGGCGGGGATATTGTAATGAAAATATCCCTTCAATACATGTAGCATTCTTCCCGCCCTTTGTTATACATCACACCATCCTGGGTTAAGTGTGTATCAGTCCCGCCACCATTCTTCCCGCCCTTTGTTATGTATCACACCACCCTGAGTAGAGTGTATCGGTCAGGCCAGGCAGCATTTGCATAATTACCATTGTTAGACCTACATGTATGTACCTGGAATTTGAAATGGCAACCTGTGAGTCAGTCTGCTTGATGCTGTGCTAGGGTTGGGTTGTCTATAGCTGTGGAGGGCTGTCGGTTTTACCTGGGCGTGGTTAGTGGAAGCTTTGCTGTAATGACCAAGTAAGTTGTGGTGCAGGGCAACTTAGTTAAATCCCCCTTGGGTTGGAAGTAGAGTTATGGTGTTTGTTTACCATAAGCTACCCCACTCATCGTGACCATCACCGAGCCCTGGTCTTACTTTCAGTAACTTAAATTGTAGTCTTAAATTACGTAGCCTTAAGTTGCCCCTAAATTTAGAAATAGTTAAGTAAAATAAGTAGATGGATCCGATTTTCTTAATAAAATAAGTTTACTTGCAGCCTTTAAATATTTATTCTATTGGATTCATTTCTTGTGTCTTACTGTGCCCCTGACCACGCTACAATTGGTGGCACCGGTGGGATTCAGTTGCAGAAATAGGGGCTCAATATGTTAAATTTAGGTTAAATTAAGTTTAAAAATAACAAATTTTGTAATTTGTATAGGTTGAATAATGCAGGGGATAAAGAGAAGATTGATTGAGATTTAGTGTGTACAAATTTATTATAAATAAATTAATAAAATAAAAACAAAACAAAAAAACGTAAAAAACAACAACAAAAAACGTTAAAAAAAAGAAAAAAATAAGAAAGGGAAGATTTTGAGCTTGTTAATAAAAAAAATAAGTTTGTTGGTGAAAAAAGAAAGTAGCCAGACATTTGTTTTTGTTGCGCATTGTGAATTGGGAGTGTTAAAAAGAAGTGACAGAAAGTTTCTGTCAGATTAGAGGCAGTTTTTATTAGTGAATATATTTTCTCTACCCCAATTTTGTGTGTAGTGTTGTATATAAATTTAGTCATGAATATTCACCCCATTTCTATTATGTAATTCTTTACTGGAGTGTGTTCTTTTATTCCATGGGTACTGAAGTGTGAGGGTAAGTGTGTGTGGGAGAATATAATTGAGTGAAATGGGTAAATGTGAGGGGTTGGCTTTATCTAGAGACCACTCTGTGGCTGTCTGCACAATGACCAGTGGTTGTGACTCCCTGCTATCAGCATCACTGAAACTCAAGTTGACACTGTTTTGGAGTGTCCAGAATTTGTTATTCCTTTGGGAATTAGATTTTTGTAGCAGTGGGGGCATCATTGTGAGCAACATTTGCAGCTTTTTCCATGCAAGTCTGAGACTTTGGGCTGGTGATTGCGAATAGGACGACTGGCTACAAACCCAGAGCCTTTTTAAAACCATTGTGGAGATCTTACTTTCGATGGTGTTCATTAATTACTTACCGCATGACCTGAGAAGTCGGCCGTAATCTGCATGGACATTCTGGGCCGTACATCGTGCGACGAATGCTTCAGGATTGATGCACCGACGGAGACGTCGGATCCATACAGGAAGTCGGACGTGGTGATACATGAACATTTATGATCGATGCACCAACGGAGACGTAGGATCCATACCGGAAGTTGGACGTGGTGAATCATAAACATTTAATTTAGTTTACCGTGGTGGTGGGTAAATAGTAATTGAATATTTATGTTGTTGTATATTTTAGGGTTGTGATTCAGTGACGGAAAACTGTAAAATAAGTGATTGAATTTGTAAAGTTGTTGAATAGCCAATTTTTGTAAAAATTCAATATATTTGAAGCACAAGAGTATTTTGTGAATTGATGATTTAGCCTTGGTGGCAATCAAAATTGAGATTTGTTCTCGATTGTGAATTTAGCCTTGGTGGCAATCCAAACTGAGACAGGTGGAGACCTGATTTTATTGAGTAGTGTTTAGGGCTCATCAGGGGAAGCCCATTTTTGTAGCCCACGATAGCCTTGGTGGCACAAAGTTCTGGGCGAGGTGAAGAAGCTCGGGTGGGACGAGTTCTGGGTGAGGCGGAAGACTCTGGGATAGCCTTGGTGGCTAGTGGTGAAGCCTTGGGGGCTGGTGATGCGATAGATGTAAATTGGTAGAGGCCAGGAGGGCCAGAGTTTGGATTAATAAGTTTGAATAGATGGAATTTTGGATTGGTGTAAATGAAAATATATTGTTGTGCTTTGAAATGACAACGTTTAAATAGATTGAATTTTGGATTGGTGTAAATGAAATTTGGAGATATATTTTTGTGCATTGAATTTATTGTTGAACTGGTATAGTTAGAGGCTTGAGAAGTTATTAAACAGTTAAAACAGTCTGAGAAGTATAATTGAGAGAATTTGTTGTCGGATTTGACCCGAGTATAGATAGAAATAGATGGCCGAGATGTGCATTGGATATTGCTCTATTTTTTGTAATATTTTAACTGTTGAGTAAACCGCAAATGATTGAGCCTTGGACCGAGTTTAGGTATTAAATAAATTATTTTAATAGATTTTTCAGAGTTTTAGTTCGATTTACTGACTGAGTTTTCACAGTTTCTGTATAACATTTCGGGTTGCTAAAAATTAGTGTTGAATTGTTCAGTCACTTGGTGGTTGTTTGAGAATCTGCTGTGCTTTTGTTCCCAGTTAATAATTTTTGTTGATGGTGTGTAGACTGTTGTGGCCAAAAGAATGTTCTTTTTTCTTAATTTGGAATTATTTACATTGTAGTTAAATAGAATTTCACCAGTACTAAATTGCACTTACTAATGAGCAATTCGAATGGAAGAACAGGCTTAATACGAATATTTAACATTAAGACAGTCAATTAGAGCTCTAGAAGCTGAGATTGACGAAGCTTATGATGAGCATAAAGGTAACTCGGTGATGGTTGAGGGGGGTGGTCAAGACTCCCCAAAAGCTTTTTCTTTTAAGCAGTCCTCCACCACAGCACCTATAGCAGACTCCACTAATGGGGAGTCATTACAGACCACTTATGTGCCGAGCACATTTGTTGGATTATCTGGTGCGAAAGATACTGGTAACGATACATGCCAAGTCAGCAGGGTTTGTTACTAGCAGATACAATTAGACAGAGGAGAGTAACATTCGATGAGAATACAGAAAATGTACATGGTTCTCCATATACAGGTAGTTATTCACAACGACCTCACACTTCTACACCAATGTGTAGGGCGAAAAACCCGTTCGCTTCTCCACCATTTGGTTATGCTGCAGCTAATGATAGATCTAGCTGTAGTCATTCAGAGCCATTTTCTGTTTCCACCTCAGTATGTAGTTAAACAAAACCATTCATCCCTCCACCGTCTTATCATCCTATAGGGCTGATCAGACTTGGACTAGTTTGTGTAAAACCCAAGGTGGTTCATTAAGAGAATCCAAGCCCATCGTAATGCTAGAGTCATTTAATGGTGTATCCCTTATGTTTAAAGATTGGCTGACCAATTTCGAAATATGTTGTAAGATAAATGTCTGGTCAGAGAGTCAAAAGTGTTCGTTTTTAGCTGTTAAACTACGTGGAGCAGCTTTACATGTATACCCAGACTTACCTGTGGAGAAACGTAATGAATACACAAGTGTTGTACGGTCATTAAGGAACAGGTTTGACAGGTCCCAGCAGACTGATTTGTATAAGGTCCAGCTACGGGCAAGGGTTCGAAAGTCTGGGGAAAGTCTGTCTGAGTTAGCTAGTGCCATACGCAGGTTAACCAATCGAGCATACCCTGGGATATCAGTTGAAGTTAGGGAGGACCTGGCCAAGGATCAGTTTATAGAAGCTTTAGACTCTCGTCACACACGTCTGCAGATAAGACGGCGGAAACCATCTTCTTTGGATGAGGCCTTGTCCATAGCAATGGATGAAGAGATGTTGCTCTCTTTGGAAGAGAGAACTGACCCAGCGGCTAGTATACAGGTTTTGAAATGTTCTGACAGTTTTCATACAAAGTTTGGAGCTCCTGTGTCTTTTGTGGATGATCACAAAAAAAAACACCAAAGTGAAGATGACCGTTATCTTGAACTCAGTGAGAAAGTTGATGATCTCATAGGGATGATTGAATCATTGAAGATGAGAAACAAGCCATCTCATCAGAATAGGGAAATTGTTCGCTGGACGTGTAAAAGAAAAGGTCACGTCCGTGCAAACTGTCCGGAAAACCAAGACACTAACTTTGCACATTCTAACAAACCAGACCATACTTCTGGGGTGGCCGGTTCGGAAAACTAGGTTCGGCTAAGAGTGGGGTCGACTCTTGGCCGAAGGAAGTTGGAAAGACCCAGAGTAGGAATTTTGAGGGACAGTCTCTATTTGTCCAAGCTTGAGTGTACAGTCAGGATGTACAATTTATGGTCGACACTGGTTCGTCGCATTCAATTTTGCATTCGGATGTGTGGGAAACATTTCCCGATGAAGTGAAAAGGGAAATCCGTCAGACCACGAGATCATTGGTCACTGTAGATGGAAGTCCACTTAATGTTGTCGGTGAGGCGACTGTTACCCTCAGTTCAGGTAAACTAAGAGTCGAGGTGGATGTCATCATCGCAAATGTGACCCAGGCTGGAATTCTTGGGTTTGACTTTTTGGAGGAATTCAATGTCACACTTGATTTTTTAAGAGGGAAATTGGTGGTAGATAAATATGAGATTTCTATGCAACGAAATAGTAATCTCCCAATGTGTTGCCGTGTGAGTATAGCAGAAACGACTACCGTTCCTGCTCGATCTGAAGTTATTTTGCCCGGCAAAATTCGTGTTAGGGGAGAGTTGCCTTGCAATGGTGTCATTGAGGCAACTTCTAAATACAAAAAACAATCCCCAGGTATTGTGGTAGGTAGAACTTTGGTTAATCCTCAAAAAGTCATTGTACCTTTACAAATCATTAACCCAACTGCCTCAGATTTGGTTTTGTACAGGGGTACTAACGTTGCCGTGGTGCAGCAGGTGAGCGAAGTGACATCGGCATTTGCTGAAGACACGTCTTGTCAATCTGCTACACTGGATCGTCCCCTGCAAGACTTGTTTGAAAGAGTGCAGATGGATTGAGGGAAGACCAGAAGAAATCTCTCCACTAGTTGTTGATGAAGCATCAAGAGGCATTCATGGGTCATGGTGGTAGACTTGGGAGGACAGACAGATTCTTTCATCGTATTGACACCGGAGATGCTGCACCAATTAAACAGCATGCTCGACGGATACCAATTCATCAAAGGGTTGAGGTTTAGCGACAGCTTGATGAAATGCTTTATCAGGAGGTGGTTCAACCATCTCTTAGCCCCTAGTCCTCTCCGATCGTTCTGGTAAGAAAAAAAGATGGCAGCCTGAGGTTCTGCATAGATTACAGGCGTCTCAACCAGGTGACTCAGAAGGATGCATATCCCCTGCCTCGGATTGATGACAGTCTAGATGCTTTAGCTGGTTCCTGTTGGTTTTCTACTCTTGATCTAGCATCCGGTTATTGGCAGACGGAAATGCATCCAGACGACCGTGAGAAAACTGCCTTCTCTGCTTGAACCGGGTTATTTGAGTTCAATGTACTTCCATTTGGGCTATGCAATGCCCCGAGTACCTTTGAGAGATTGATGGAGGTTGTTTTACAGGGTCTTCAATGGGAGGTTTGTCTCATCTACCTGGATGACATTATTATCTATTCCAAGGCATTTGACGAACATTTGGACCGTCTCTCAAAGGTGCTCGGTGCACTGCAGGGAGCAGGTTTAAAGTTAAAACCCAAGAAATGTGTTCTAACTCGTCAGGAAGTCACCTATTTTGGTCATATTGTTTCCTCTTAGGGGATTGCCACTGATCCTACAAAAAAACGACTTCGGGAATGGCCTACTCCATGCAACCTCACCGATGTCCGAAGCTTTCTTGGGATTTGTTCTTATTATCGGAAGTTCATTGTTGATTTTGCTCATACCGCTGAACCCCTACATCGATTGACACAGAAAAATGTAAAGTTCCTCTGGACAGATGAGTGTAGCCGGGCATTTGAAGATCTCAAACACAAGCTGACAACTGCTCAACATTTGCCAATCAGTAGAAATAGAAATTTCAAAACATGTGCATGCACATGTATTAATAAAGTATTTGCTTCAAGTATTTGCATGTATTTCCTTGTACAAGTATAATCCATGCATTCAGTAAAATTCACTATGAACAAAATTAATTTAAACATGCCACTGCATTGACAATTCTATAGAATTACCAAGTTTATGGGCTTCCAAAAGAGTTATTGCATGTGAAGATAAATCAATAGGATCACTTATAGACTTTATGGCAAATGTCATGTCTAAAAGTTTGATTCACGCAATTCTCTGAGTGTGCGAACATTTTTAGTTTAACAAAAATGGAGGGTTGCAAAAATTCAGAAAAACATTTTGTAATTTTATCTGTTGAAGAAAATGTGTTTATTGAAAAAAAATGCAATTTTTTAAAAAGCATGGATAATATCTATTTGCAATTTATGAAGGACATTTTTATAAGGTCTAAAGAAATCAACACAACCCTCAAAAAGGTGAACGACATAACATTACCTCGGTTGTATTACTTGTCATGTTTCAACCGCACACAAAAGAATATTTACATTGTATAAACAATATACATGTACATGCAGTTTTTTTTTTTTTTACATGTAGTCTTTGTAAGAAGCATTCCTTTGAAATTTTGGAAATCAAATTAAAAACATTTCCAATCTGATGAAAAAACAGAGCCCTGTGTGTTCTAATATTCTGTTTTTTCAATTTCAAATAAGGGTTTGCCCATCCCGACCTAGTATTACATGTACATGCATTACAATTAGCATTGCATGCTCAGTGCTTTCTAGTCTGTGTGAGGTATAAAACAATCACATACTGTTTGGGTGGAATTCGAACACACAACCTTCCACTCTCTTGTGCAGATGGGATCACTGGGAAATTTGATCCCTGGGCAACATGTATATCGCATGCAGTTAGCTGGAAGGGTTAACCCTTATATTTGAGTTAACATTGCAATGACGCAAATCCAGCAATTTCTCATCCTGTGCAAATACCTTAATTTTCTGTTCATTCCAATAGCATATTCTCTTCATGTCTATCCATTATTTATAGCTGATTTATAATTATATAAAGCCACAGTTAGCAGCTTGTTCTCTACATAGTTTGTTACATTGTGGAATGTGGATTGCTATCCTGGACTGGACTATTAACAGAATCAATGTTTTATTATTCACCAAAAACAATGCGTACCTGAACGTTTGTTTCTTGTTAACAGTTTAAAAAGTATTTTTTAATGCGGATTTGATTGAACAAATTCTATCAATACATCCAAATTGTAACATTACCTTATTTGAAGATTGTTCTTTCAAAGTGCCTATTTTTCTTTTCTTTTTAAGCTTAAAATTGTTATCTAAACAATTTAAAAACCAAATATTTCAGGCAATACACATCTGCCATTACACCTCTAAAAATGTAACTTGAAAATATGGTAATCGAGCTACATGTACCGTAATCTTGAAAATATTAATCGCCAGAGTTTCCAACTTGTTCTCAACAAAGTTTGTTACATCGTGGATTGCTATCCTGGATTGGACTATTAACAGAATTAAAGTTTTCCCACCGAAAAATGTGTACCTCAACGTTTGTTTCTTGTGTACAGTTTAAGGAGTATTTTTTAAGGCGTATTTCTTAGGCATCGCGAGTCTGGAACCAGGTAGTATACCGTCACTGCCATCATGATCTTCTACGAAACACCTCGTTATGTCAGCCGATTTCCCACCCAAATCCTTCCAAATTTGTACACTTTCTAAAAACTTTGTCCACGATGTCTCAGTTATTGGTTTGATGTCTTCATAAACTTCAGATAAATGTGCATAGCATTTCAATTTGGTAGACTCCGTTTCATTTTTCTTACGTGTATCGGCCATATTAACGATTGTTTTGACGTTGCCACTGGTTTCGACCTCCCATGGGTAGTAATAAAACAGCTATGTTCATTGTTTTGACGTTGCCACTGGTTTCGACGTCCCATGGGTGGTAATAATAGCTATGTTCATTGTTTTGACGTTGCCACTGGTTTCGACGTCCCACATGTGGTAATAACAGCCATGTTCATCAGCTACAAAATCTGTTTGTTCAGCAGGCTCAGTGTCTGAAGCGCTCTCTTGTCCATGCACTGGCGTTGATATATGTAAAACAAAGGAAATACACACAACACAATAAAACTGAAATGTTTATTAAATGTATATTTCGGCCCAAAAATATCAGCCACCAGGTCAACCGTTCTTATTATCTAAAGGGTAAATTAATAGAAGTGCAAACCCTTATTTAAATAAACATAACACCGATGCAAGACAATATAATAACATTAGTGTGTAAATTCTTTTCAACATTCTATTCCCAACAAAGCTGATTTTCAACAAAGCTATTTTGTTCAGCCCCCCCCCCCCCCCCCCCCCCCCAAGGATCTGTTTGCAGTATACATGTATAGTAACAGCCTGAAGAAAAACCCACCAAGACAGGTTGGGGAATAAATTCAGTTGTTTTCGGAACTTCATGCATTTGCTAGTTAAAAAATTGTCCAGGGGTTTCCTTATGGGTGGTGAACCCAATAAAACAGTTTGCATGAGTATGATAATTAAGATATAAATTCTTATTCATAACAAAATGTGTATAATTAGTGCAACCAAAATGAATGCCTGCAGTCAATCTTCATATAAAAAAAAAAAAAAAAAATTGTATTGCAAAAAGCGCTTGTAGCGCCTATAGCTGGAGCAAAAGTTTTAACTGAAAATTGAATTTCACAGAAAGTGAAACTTCAAGTTCTAAACACTCCCGTTCATAAATATCGAGTTTATCTACCCGTTACAATCAAAAATTAGCCGTAGGTTTTCAAGATAGGGCGAAATTAAGAGAACTGGCCATAATCTGGTCGGCGGGCCGATGGCGGGCCACCGGTGATAGCTGAAGCCACCGGTGACAGCCGAAGCCACCGGTGACCGCCGAAGCCACCGGTGCCACCCATTTACTACTGGTGGCCCACCGAACACGAAATAATTATGGGGACTGGCTATATCATCTCTAGACTTGAAGACAAGTCGTTTAGACAGTCGTGTTTTGTCCGCAGGCGCCGTCATTATGCGCGGTACGTTAGGTTAATACGCCCGCATTTCGTGAAGTTCCGATATGTCCAACGACTTGACTAACATGTCTCCAGGCGGAAATTCAAATATGCAACCAGGCAGTATGTATATGCATCATAAAGCAGCCAACGATAGCATATCTGACATAATATGATATGCCTGATAATCGACTCCCCAAAAAGATATTCTATGGTGAACTAACAACAGGCAAAAGATCTGCTGGTGGTCAATTCAAGAGATATAAGGATTGCCTTAAAGCAACCATGAAGCAATGCAACATCAATGTGAGTAACTGGGAAGAACATGCCCAGGATCGAACGATATGGCGAAGATCATCCCACGAAGGTGCATCAAGCTTCGAAGCCCGTCGCACCAGGGAGGCTGAGCTGAAAGGACGGCAACGGAAATCTCGTCAGCTAGACGCTTCCCTGCGTGTCCACCCCCCCCCCCCAAGATCTAGTGTGTCTAGTGTGTGACCGCAGCTCCCTGACTATTAGCCATCAGCGACCACACAACACCTACTAGCATAGAGATGTTGGCTGTCAACTTCGAGTTTCGAAGGACGAACTATATATATATGACATAATAAGAAGCATCCATTAAAGGTATGGGGATTTGTTTTCTTTTTCTAGGTTAGTATAAGTTTTTTCGAAAAAGCGAAAAGTGAACTACAAGACGTTACTCAAACCCCCCTTCAAAGAATGAGGGCGCTCCTGTTGTAAATGTAACTCTATCTATAGCGCGCGTGACCCCGATACCTGTACGACCTTTTTACAAGCTGTGCCATGTATGCGGTTAGCGCTGAAAGATGTAACATGTATATTCATATTCTCTTTATTCTTAACCAATCAAACTGTACCATCAATAAATATTCATATTTTCTTGACTCTTAGCCAATCAGAATGTTCCGTCCAAATTCGGTAGCAGGCTGGCATGTAGTCTTGGCCCAAGACGTTACTGTGTGATACTTCGCCACCGTTTTCACGAACTGACACTTACGCGCACCTGGGTGTCAGTTCGTGAAACCCCGTACTGAGTAAATTTCGGTTTCACGAACTGACACCCAGGTGTGCGCGCGCACATCGGGCACTGACTCACTGGAGAAGAATTTTTGTTTTCACGAATTGACACGCAAGCATGCAGGGGAAATACCATTCTAAGAAAAGCGCTTTAAAAGCTTTGACACGAATCTACTTCATCTGTATACTTGTGGGTTACAGAAACATTGAACTAAAAACCTCTAAACTCGTGAAATAAAAAATGGTTTCAGTTCGTGAAAATGTGGTTAGCGCGCGCCCCCCTACTTGGGTGTCAGTTCGTGAAACGAAAATTATTCGGTTCTGTAAAATACGCGCGCGTGCGTGCACTTTGGAGAGTGTCAGTTCGTGGTGTTGGTGACGACTTGTCATCAACAGAGGGCGCAGTTTACAGGTTGTCACCGGCGGTCGTGCTCGCGATCAATCACGGATGTACAGTAACGTCTTGGATATTTCTACTTTTGAGGGCAGGACTAGACTCTGGAAATCGTGGCTAATCATGCATTATTCATATCACGTGACTGGTCTGACCGATTGCCCCAATATGCAACATGCGCCTGTGGTCGACGCGCCGTGTAATATAATACCGTTTGAAAAACGTAGATGTGTGTACATATACAAAAGCCACTTGTACATATCAACATGTAGGCCTACACCGTGGATATACATCAGTACGATACAAACCAGTGTTGTAGTCGAGACCCCGAAGTCCGAGACCGAGACCGAGACCTAATGGTCCGAGACCGAGACCTGGAAGACCGAGACCGAGACCGAGACCGAGACCTAATGGCCCGAGACCGAGAGCAGGCACCGCTGATGAAAGGTCTCCAGTTGATGGATATGACGAGAGTAAGTTGTCCAGGACTAGACTCTGCACTATACAGCAACGTGTTTATGACCACGGCTTGATAGACGGCCATTTTTGTTTTCAAGGTGATACAGTGGATATTCCAGACACGGTCATAAAGCCGGCCAAAAGACACACTAGCTTTTGCTATGCGATTGGAAATCTCGCGGTCCAGTTGGCTATCATTAGACAACACGCTTCCTAAATAGGTGAAGGCATCAGTGTTCTTTAACTGACAACCATCAACAAGGACACATCGCTCAGTTCGCTCCAATCGTGGCGGTGGCTGATACAAGACTTCAGCTTTCTTAATATTAATGGTTAGTCCAAAATGCTTACTTGCAGTAGAGAAGCAGTTTAGTAATGACTGGAGAGTGGAGATGCTCTTCAGAATGTGCAAATAGTCCACAGTCATCGGCAAACAAGAGGTCTTGAATGAGCTGTTGATGTACCTTTGTTTTTGCCCGTAGCCTCCCAATGGTGAAAATATACCACCATCTGTTCTAACTCTTATGTAGATGCCATCATAGCAGTTGGAGAATGCCTCTTCAAGCATGTCTGAGAAGAAAAGCATAAACAGGATCGGGGCAACCACACAGCCCTGTTTCACACCGGTTGCAATTTTGAAACAGTCAGAAAAATGACCATCTGCGAACACTTTCCAGTGCATGCCACCATGTAGCTGTTTAAGAACATTTACAAATTTCTCGGGAACTCCTTGCTTAGCGAGGACTATCCCAGAGCTTCTCGTGGAACACTGTCAAAGGCCTTGGTTAGGTCAATGAATACAGCATACAGGCCAGCATTTTGTTCGATGCACTTTTCTTGAAGTTGGCGAGCTGCAAATATCATGTCAGTGGTTCCCCGCTTGCATGAAACCACACTGGGATTCTGATACTATGTTGCCGATGACGTTTGTAGCCAAACGGTATTGTAGCACCTTTGCAAGGATTTTACCAGCAGTGGCAAGTAAGGAGATACCACGTAGTTTCTACAGTCATGGCGATTTCCTTTGCATTTGTATAGAGTGATGATAAGTGCATCTTTGAGTTCATCTGGGATGACTTCATTTTGCCAGATAAGAACCAGGAGGTGATGTAGCCGTTTGAGCAGTGTCTGACCTCCATACTTAAATATCTCTGCCGGAATGCCATCTTCGCCAGCAGCTTTACCATTCTGTAGCGAATTTATCACTTTCCTGACTTCGTAAATAGTTGGCGAATTAGCAAGATGATGAAGTATGGGCTTCTGATCGATGGCATGAATACTATCTGAATTTGCTGTAGATGGCCTGTTCAGAAGCTCTTTAAAGGGCTCTACCCATCGATCGAGAATAGCAGTGTGATCAGTCAGAAGATGTAGTCCATCAGATGACAGTAAGGGGACTGTACCACATTTAGAAGGGCCATATATCTCTTTTGTGGCTTGGTAAAATTTCCTGGTATTATTTGTATCAGCGTACTGTTGGATTTGACACGCTCTCTGGTTCAGCCATGTATCCTTAAATTGTCGTCTCTTGCATGCGCGGAGATTTCTTGTTACATGTGGGGGGGATGATTTTTGAAAGGCCATCCTTGTGTGGAGCGCGACACGACACGGGGTCCAAGGGACCGCTTAAGGGCCCCCTGGTGGGTTGCAGGCGCAAAGCCCTTGCTAGTGGTTGAGGTAAAGCCCCTGGGGTTTACACAATTTTAGGTGCAAAATTGTGTCAAAATTCAACCTTTTCTTGAGCTTGAATTGCAATAAATGACAATAATTAACACCTTCAAGCATTACAAAATACAAAAGATCTTCAAAACTCAAATTTCTCATCCAATGTATTTGGAAGCGTAAGCGTCTCTTTGCACAATGGAGCTCTGGTCACCTAGCAACACAAATAATGCCTATGCATTATATTAAGAATAAATTATTTACAAAATAATTATTGCAAAATAATGCCTTGATGCATTTCGGTAAGGCATGATTAGAATGTGATTTGGTCTACACTTGACAAAAACTATGAAAACATATGGTGGACAATGATGTATACTTGACGACATTATAACTGGAATGCCGGAGATGCAAAACTCAGGCTCTAACAAAAGTTCCCAAACACTTATTTGCAGGCCTCACAAACGTTTGTGTGTGAGTGCGCGCCGAATGTCAGTTGAAGTCTGCTATCGGTATTTTAATTACATTGTATTACATGCGCCGCACATGCGTTCATACCGTCTATTGGCGCATAACAAAATCCGTTTGCCGTTGCAACTTTCTATTGCCTTTGTTGGGTGTGTTAGTTGAGTGAAAACAATAAAATAAAAGGCCATCATCTTTGTTGGGATCTGAACTTACGGCGTGGGGTCCGGAGCCCGGTTAAGGGGCCCGGTTAAGGGGCCCGTAAAATTTAGGATTCTGGATGCTCTGTGGTGCAATCTGAGGCGATTCCTGGCCACTTTTATCTGACTTTTTTTAAACAAAAGTTTTGACGATGTTATGGAGACTATAGATATCATGATTTTAGGCATTATTTTCTAGCCATTATTTTAGCCATGTCATGACTACAAAAGTCTAGACGGGGGCAAACCAATAAAACGGATAAATGCGAGCGCGAAGCCCTTACGGTGTGGGGTCCGGGGCCCGCTTAAGGGCCCCGGAAATGTTTGGAGTGTGGATGCCCCAGTGGTGCAATCTGAGGCGATTCCTGGCTACTTTCACCTGATTTTTTTAAACAAAAGTTGTGACGATTTTATGGAGAATATATACATGTATATCATGATTTTTGCCATTATTTTCTAGTGATTATTTTAGCCATGTCATGACTACAAAAATTTAGACGGGGGCATTGAGTTTAAACGCACTGTGGGCAAGGTACAGGCGCGGATCCGGGGGGGGGGTGGCCGCGGGGTCACGTGCCCCCCGGTAAATTGAGTCAAAACAAAAAGTAAGTTAGTACGCCTACCCTTAAAAAGTGGGGGGATGATTACATTGGTCATCCCCCAGGTCAAAAAGTGGGGGGGGGGGGGGATATATCACCCATCCCCCCCGGGATCTCCGCCCATGGTGTAAACCGTGCAAGGTGTCCTGTCACCAAAATGAACAACGATGTAATCCGCCGCAATGTACATAAACGGAGTCCTCACGTGGGCTACGCGCGGCGGCAATCTCCTTGCTCTACTAACCTCCGTATGTTTTAACTTTATGGATATTCAGGACTACATCTCCCAGGCCAAGGTTGCGTTTTGCTTTACTTTGCATATTAAAAAGGCCAGTTGCAGTTACCGAGTTACATTAATTAAAGGTATACAACATTTGCAAACATAAAAAAACAACACCTTACTTGACATTAAGTAAATAGTAGTCTCAACCATCAAGCGTAATCATGATACCGGAATTTGTGAGATTTTGTATCAATTCCCAATGATGGTCGATCGACCATCGGGAAATACCCTACTTTTTTTAATACTGCCTCTAATTTTCCAACAGTAATGCAGTTGTAGGCATTTGGATAAATAAAGAAGACAATAGAAGTATCCAACTTCAACTTCAAAATAGTTTATCCAAACCAAACAGCATTTTTTTATTTTTATTGCAAACAACGAACTATTCTGTCTAGGAAACAAGGTAGTATTATTATGCCGTTTATTGATGTACAGTAGTGTCCCATTGTTCAGTCACAAGACAGATTGTTTTTCGAATCATTAAACTTGGGCAGAACCGCGACGACCATCTGCAGGCCAGGAATTTATCATCGATGACGAATAGCCTTAAAAAGTGGGGGGGGGGGGATGATTACATTGGTCATCCCCCCCAGGTCAAAAAGTGGGGGGATATATCCCCCCCCCATCCCCCCCGGGATCTCCGCCCATGGTCTCTTGTGTTGTAGCAGAGATCGAGAGGCTACAAACTCGGTTTTGGATGCCCTGGTGTTATGACTCATCATTTTTTTTGTAGGCCCTGTTTTTCTGATCGATAAGGGCCTGCATTTAAGTGATATTGTCTGCAAACCAATCAGGCTGTTTCCTGTTGACTGATCCCAAGACTTCATAGGCTGAACACTGGTTTTCAGACAAGACCATTCCTCAGCAGCTGAGGTTGATGCTTGAGAGTCCTTCAAAGCCTCATCCAGAGCATATTCCAGTTCGTGTCTATTATACAGAGGTTGTGTCATTTAACTTCGCAACGTTCATCTTTTTTGCTGGTTGGAAGTTCTTTTTCCTGATAAGAGGCTGAATGCTAAGTTTCAATATTGAACGAACCATCCTATGATCTGTGTTGCACTCTGCACCTCTCATGACCCTAGTGATGGCAACATCTTGCGTATCTTGACTAATGTAGTCAATGAGGTGCCAATGTTTACTGCGTGGGTGCATCCATGTAGTTTTGTATTTTACAGCAAGTTGGAACAGAGTGTTTGTGATGGTAAGGTTGTGTTCTTTGCACAGGGAGAGTATGAGAATGCCATTTGAGTTACACTTTCCCACTCCATGACGACCAATGGTCATGGGCCATGCGAGACAGTCCGTTCCGACCCTAGCATTGAAGTCTCCCAGGATTACTAATTTGTCCTCTTTTGGCGTTTTATTTATCAGGTTGCTGAGATCGGCATAGAACTGTTCTTTAGTTAAACATCATTTGTCATTGTTGGTGCATATGCCCCGATGATGGTTAGGTATCGCTCCTTGCTAACGGGTAACCTGATGGTGATGAGACGCTCATTTATGACCTGAGGCAGTGATGATAGCTTGCGTACAGTTTGAGTTCTCAAAACAAGGGCGACTCCATGCAAACGTTTTTCAGTTGCAGGTAACCCGCTCAAAAAGTAAGTATAGCCAGAAGTATCTTCAGAAAGTTGCCCGCTTTCTGCCAGTCGAGTTTTGCAGAGGACTGCAATATCGATAGAGTATCTGTTAAGTTCCAGACCAATCACAGCTGTTCGACGAGCATCTGTATGCTTGTTGAGTGTACGTATATTCCATGTAGCACATATAAGATTCTTATGAATTAGATTTCTTTTGCTGACCGGGTTAGAGGTGAGCATCCAATGTTTGGGGTACCTTTTCTAACCCCCTCCCCAGGTTGGGGAGAGCAGTGGCCTCTCTAAACAGAGCTGCTCTGTCATCTGGAGTGCTGCCGAGTTGACACATTGCTCGGAGTGTACAAAGCGACCAATATTCCAGACCGCCAGCGTGCAGGTTTTTGACTACGACTGCCAGTAATATCCAATACCTATCGCTTCGCCAATCCCCCATCGCCGTTGGACTTTAGACTTTCAAACCACCAACTCCTGTGCAATAAATTGATTTAGGTGATGTAGCTGTCGCACCTCAGCTACCGCACCCTCTCCTCTTCATTACCTTAGTCCAGCGGCAAGCCTAGCAAGACGGCTGGAGGTGAGTCCGACGCAGTGGAGGACAGTTGCATGATGGACTGCAAGGGCTATGCCATTGCCAGATAAACTGCAATGGGTCCCAACACTCCACACAGTTGGGAACATTCCATCACCATGGTGTTAAAGTGGTTGGTTTTTTTCAGGGTATGCTCCCCAAGATCCGCCGTGTTCAGGACTATATACATGTATATATATATAAACAGTTTCTGGAAATATTGTACCAGTTATATTGTGTACAACTTGTACATTATAAAACATTTTTCCAAAAATTGATATTTTTCTTCTTCAGTTTTGCTCTAAATAATAATTCTGGAACAAAACTACTGAAAATATTATTCCACTTGTTTTGTTTATAAGCTTTTATTCTTGCTTTTTATATAGAGTGCATAGCTATCGTAATGATCAGATTTAATTCATATTGAAGATCAAAACCTGTTACTAACTGTAACATTGTTGGTATATTGAAACATTGTTTTGTTTTTAATTGAAAGTACTGCCTTAGTTTCAGTTATGTTTTCGGTGAAATTAGTTGTTACCAGAAGGACGGTGTCTAGTCAACTTTTCACTGAAAAACGTTTGTACTTAGGCCCACTTTCAAGTTGTCTTCAAGGTGGATCTTAAATTCATCATTGTTTTTATTACTCATATTTCTCCCAATAAAAAAAATTCCTCCAGTAAATATATTACATTCCTACATGTGTGGTAATCCATGTATACTAATATTTTTAAAAAGTGAACATGAAGAAGAGAAGTATAGCAAGCCCAGCAAACCACTCAAATGCAGTTGAATTAAAATCAAAGTAGATGGTTAACTTCACTCATTTATTTTAATTCTTGAGGTAAACATAATTTTTCACTGGATAAAATGTATTTCTGTGAAGATTTTAAACCATTATTGCAAAGTTACATTTATGTTATATACTTTACCATTGAAGGTTAGAACTGCCACAGAGTTCAGTGTGTGGTTATCAGAAATATAAAATACATGAAAAAAGAGATATGTAACAAATTATGTATTTTAAATTTCCATCCTGAAAATAAAAATGGCAGATGTACCTCTCATTTAATACTGTAAAAATTGAATTGTTTTAACTACTGCAATTTACATGGATATGTACACTGTAAGATTTATTGAAATCATTTACTATATTACATGTGGTATTTAAAAACATTTATAATACATTTACTTATACAAACTAACTGTCCTCCAGACATTTACATTCTGAAGTTTTTTTTAAATTGAACACCTCAGATCTTTTTAACCCCAGGATTTAAAATGCTGTTGCCATGCATGGACCCCCCGCTCATAATTATTGTGTCCCCAATGAAAATCCTTGGCAACATCACTGCACAATTTTTCCTAAATTGTAAAGAGTACGTAGCTGGCCATTCTAAGCTGTACAAACAATATGAATCTATGCCCTTTCCAATGCACTCCGGCTGAATGTGTGGAAGAAGCTGGATTCAAACACTCTCGTTATTCAAAAAAATAGAAATGGTTGGCTCAGGGGAAGAGCAAGTGGCGCATTACTGAAGTTAAGCAACGTTAATTGCAGGCAATACTTGGATGGGAAACCACACAATGTATTGCTTGCATTTATAGCGTGCCTGGTAACTATTGTAGGACCCTTTTGGGCAGTTTGGGCTAGCCCATTTGAGACCCAAGTGGCCCCGACGGCTAAAACTGTATGGGGCCCACTCAGTTGCCCATCAAAGGCCCCACAGGGCTTGCTGGCTTGGAAATATTGCATTAATTGTTTTGGGGCACGACAGGCCCTTAATCATCTCAAAAGGTCACGTCCTTCGGATGGGACGTTAAGCCGGAGGTCTCGTGTGCTCTATGGGATCAGTGCACGTAAAAGAACCCAGAGCGCCTGTCGTGAATGAGTATGGTTTGCTCCGGTGCTTCTGGTGCCCTCATCACACATCCTGTAATTGGCGCTTGCGTTGTTGAATGTTTAATGAAATGAAATAAATAAAATAGAGTTACTAAAAAGTACATGAGTTGTTTTGTAACATAAATTTTACATTGTTTATTTTTTGCAATTTAATGTTAATGACAGCAATTTTTATAATTTAAATTATAAAATAAATTGCATGTCTTTCAAAACAAATCTATTGATCAAGAAGTGGTTATATAGCGAATGTTTTTTCACTTCTCACAGCCAATGGGCCATTCAGATCTTATACAGGGTGTCTAAAAAAAATGCCCCTCCCAGGGTTGCAGCAGAATTCGAAAACATGAAATGTTATTTCTACTTTTCCTAAATAATTGTGAAGCATATCTATTTGTACTATTTTCCGTAAAATGTCAACTTTAAATAGCAGGAAAATGATGTCCCCGCTCCCTTTTTGATCTGAAAAATCTCTGTCTACCTCTCAGCATGGATATATCGGGTGCCCTTTTTCACGTTTACCCCCCCCCCCCCCCCCCAATAAAAATGACCTTGCTACGCCTATGGGAAGCTTGCTACTAATAATGTTAAAAACGAGTGAGACTGTTCAAGGGGATATGTGTCAAGAACATGAGACTAATAAATAAATAATCGGGTCCTGAGAAGAAGGGTTACTCTCAACCAATAAACAACACGGTCTGTGTACATTTATTACTTACAGCAATAATTTTCTGGAATAAACTTGAACAGCGCCCTCTGTATAAACCTGTACATTAGACTGGTTTCAGTCCCTCCCACAATGGTAATCCAGTGTTTAATAGGGAAGGCACTGTTTCAGAACCACCAAAACGACATCGTCATGTATTACTGAAAGCGCACTGGGCCTTACTGAATAGGCACAAGGCTTTATTGAATAGGCACAAGGCGTGACGATGTCATTTTGGTTGGTCTTTTTAAGTGCTTACCGTTTAATAGATTGTTGTCGTATGAGACTGAAGAAAATGGTAGCGTATGGTAGCTCTGAGCCATATACTATAACTTTTGATGGCTCTACACATTCGAGCAGTTAGAATGCCTTTTATATAACCATGTCTCGCCCAGGGACTAGTCTAGTCAAACGGCTCCGGTTTATACACGCAACTAATGACGGGTTATTTTCCCGGGGCCGCATGAGCCCAAATTAAGCGCAAGAACAGTGCACATCCGCCTTGAGCAAGCGAATGCTGGGCTACATTGCATTTTGAATGGTCTTGAGGTCTTGAGATCTTGCGCGGTCCACTCCAGGAACGGAACAGAACCCAAATAATGGAAAATCAGCAGAATTTATACACACAGTGCGGACGCGCAGTATGCTCGCACGGTGCTAGTCTTGGATCCAAGACGTTCTTAGCGGTGCGACGTATAGCGGCCGACAGCGCCCTCTCGCTACACACACACACGCCACGCCCAAATCGCTAAGACCGTCTTGGGAATTTCGCAAGTTCCGCTCGCGAAATCGCGAGCAGAACTGTGTCGCATTTGCATGCGCGTGTGACGTAGCTGCATTATCGCATGTAAATAGCCAACACTCACTAGTCTAGTTTCTGTACTCACGTGGGGTTTACGTGTACGTACGTATGAACGTGCAGCGCAGTACCAAGCCATTCGTTGTTTGTTGGAAAAAATGTCTGACCGCGTGGACCAAGCGATCGATTTTACAGCAAACAAACTGGGCTTTGGAAAGCTAAAAAGTCATCAGATCAGTGCCATTCATCAATTTGTACGTGGCCATGATTTGTTTCCCATGGGGTCCCATGGGAAACACATGGGGACTGATGGGGAAGTCATGGTGGTCCCTGTAAAACACCATGGAGAAATTTTAAGACAGCATGGGTTTCCCATGGGGCCCATGGGAAACCCATAGGGACTTATGAGGAAGTCATGGTGTCTCTGCAAAACACCATGGAGAAAATTTTAAGACACCGTGGGTTTCCCATGGGGTCTAATGGGAAACACATGGGGACTGATGGGGAAGTCATGGTGGTTCCTGTAAACACTATTGTGGTGCATGTGATGAACACCATGGAGGAATTTTGGGATATATGGGAATGCCATATGGTGACAAACTGACCACCATGGGAACACCATGGGTTCATGGAAATCACCATGGTGACAACTTATCACCAAGAAAACACAATTCGGTCAATAATCATATGGTGGGTAATTGAATTGATGTTAATTATCAGATGCAATTGACACGAGAAAAATTAACAATCGATAAAAATGTTTAAAATCTGATTAAACAAATGAATTCGTGGGAAATTACCCACGGGGGGGCATGGGAAATTACCCACGGGGGGCATGGGAAATTACCCACAGGGGGCATGGAAAAATACCCACGGGGGCATGGGAAATTACCCACGGGGCATGGGAAATTACCCACAGGGGCCATGGGAAATTACCCCTGGGGAAATGGGAAATTACCCACGGGGGGCATGGGAAATTACCCACGGGGGCATGGGAAATTACCCACGGGGACATTGTTGCGCACCAAACCTGAAACTTTAGATATTTAAGATGTCATTAAAGGCACAAAACAAAAAATGAATTTTGACAAAAAATGTTACCCTCTCAACATTGAAAGGGCCATTACAGGTAAATGCATAGCGCGACTTATATCACCTTTTTCTGGAGCGGGTCACATTTTTGCAATTAAAGTGATAACAAGTTCTTGCTTTTTTTTAATGAAAGAATAGTACTTTGATGATAAAAGCTTGACCAAAATCACAGGATAATGTTGAGATAGATCATAGCTAGCTGTGCATTAATTCACGCGTAGGAATATCAATGTTAAGCGGTCTCGCGGATAAGAAAAAGACATGTTCGTTATTACGTTACGAGACGATTCAAACAAAGACAGACACAGGCCGTTTTAAGCTACAACTGTTTGTCGTATCGGGGCAAATATCTGAACGTCTGACGAAACATTAGATCCTGGGTGATATGGGAGAGTTTACTGCATTATTCTACTGGTGAGTTTATGGTTATAACTTAAGTTATTACCGTGAAAATGTAAGGATGTAGGTCTACGTTTGCGTATTTTGGCCTGCACAGTTTTTTGTTCGTTACATGAACATATCCGTTGTGTAGGCATGAACGTGTAGCCTAGCCTCGCGTGGACTGATAGGGGTTTTCGAAACCTTGGCTTCGTCTCCGACTCCTGAATAGCTGAGAAGCAAACGAAATGTAAATATTCAAATTTTTGCTTTCATATCGAATGAATGTTCCTGAAACAAAACATGCACAAATTTAGAATATTTCCATTTGGTTTATTGCTTCTCAATATTCAGAAGTCGGAGCCGAAGCCGAGACGAAGCCAAGCCTTAACTTAAGGTTTTGAAAAACCCCATAATTAGGCAGATTCATGAACATTTTAAGTTGCTTCACCAAAATTATTCAGGAACAGTAAAATCTTGGAAAATAACCAACCCTTCTTGAGAACAACTGTCTAAACATGTGGCCATGTTTCAAGATTTGTCAGCAAAATCTGTAAAGAATGAGGCAGAAATCAACATGTATGTGCCACTTTGAGCATGCGTTAAGTGACCATACAGTGTGCCAAGAACATCTAACACAGAAAACACACTTCCTCCGGATTGCACGAACATTTCCCGACTATAAAGTCTCAAAATTAAACATATTGTACCAAGTATCTGTACATTTCTTAACACAAATGGATGGCTATTTTCCAAGATTTTGCTGTTCCCGTAATAAAGTAAAATCTGTCCAAAATGAGGGGTCAATGGTCATGATAGGTTAACCCATGGTGGAGGAAGGAACTTGCAAAGTTATGGATTTTTGTTGATTTAAATGTGGCAGTTTTGGAGGACAATTTTAGTT
Source organism: Hippasteria phrygiana (assembly GCA_037893225.1). NCBI lineage: Eukaryota > Metazoa > Echinodermata > Asteroidea > Valvatida > Goniasteridae > Hippasteria > Hippasteria phrygiana. The sequence continues at coordinate 1,086,157 of JAZGUH010000143.1, forward strand.
AAAGTAGTGTTGGCTAGTAAACGTTTTTTGATGGGCTTTCGGTACATTTATTTAATATTTCCAAGCCCATTTATAGCTTATTTTGAATTGAATCATAACTTAATTTCAGCAAAAGCCATCTGAGAAAACATTGCCTACCATGATCTAAAATAGAAGTAGGCCTAATGAACAAAAAGGGCCTTCTTCCATCCCTCTTTTTTAAACAGAAATTAATAATTAAAAAAATATGTGAAATGTGCTTTAATTAATAGCTTGAGGCATTTGTACCAAATGTTAGGATTGTTTAAATTGTTTCGCAAATCACGGGCTAGAGGCTGTTCCTGTATAAACCGTAACTAACAAAACAGTTGTATAAACCACATTTTTTGAATTAGTCTCAATGTCTCATATCTTGTATTTTCTGCACTTTTCTTTAATATACAGTGGTGTACATGTACTTCACTTGAAGAGGAGCATGAAGGAGTTGCAGCTGATTATCTACAACTGGGGGATGCCATGCTTGGAACTGACTAGCTACCGAGCTTCGTTGTTGGACGGAACAACAAGAGTCCTTCGTAAAGTTTCAAAGAGGAGATGAATTTCATTGTTTGTCACAAATGTGTAGGGCCTATTACAATCTTATAGGAGTGTGTATGGACAAATCAGAAATTACATTTGGTAATTCTTGTGACTAAAATCCAAAATATATTTCTGTCTGAGGTGCCTACAGAAATTCCCAGCATTATTATGTACATGTAGTATGTATATGGGAACAGCCTAATAGGAAACTAATTATTGACCAACATTCTGATGTTTTCCCAAAGAATATAATTAAAAATGTTGTTGCTGGAATTGTGATAGTAACCATGTTATTTTGTCATCCTGCAGTTGGATAACTTTTGAAGAAAAAACATGAGGGCACATAGGAAACTACCCATGGGATTCATGGGAAACTACCCACGGGGGGCATGGGAAACTACCCACGGGGGGCATGGGAAATTACCCACGGGGGGCATGGGAAATTACCCACGGGGGGCATGGGAAATTTCCCACGGGGGGCATGGGAAATTTCCCACGGGGGGCATGGGAAATTACCCACGGGGGACATGGGAAATTTCCCACGGGGGGCATGGGAAATTTCCCACGGGGGGCATGGGAAATTTCCCACGGGGGGCATGGGAAATTACCCACGCTGGGCATGGGAAATTACCCACGCTGGGCATGGGAAATTTCCCACGCGGGGCATGGGAAATTTCCCACGCGGGGCTTGGGAAATTTCCCACGCGGGGCATTAGAAATTTCCCAAGCGGGGCATGGGAAATTTCCCACGCAAGGCATGGGAAATTACCCACGGGGGGCATGGGAAATTACCCAGGGGGGGCATGGGAAATTACCCACGGGGGGCATGGGAAATTACCCACGGGGGGCATGGGAAATTACCCACGGGGGGCATGGGAAATTACCCACGGGGGGTATGGGAAATTACCCATGGGATACATGGGTTCCCATTGGGTACATGGGGTCCAAATCCCCCGTGGGATTCCCATGGGAAGTCCCCATGGGAAGTCCCCATGGGTGTTCCCATGGGAAACTACCATGGGACATTTTTGTAAGGGGTACGTCGCACCGCGCTAAGGACGTCTTGGAACCAAGACTAGCACGGTGCATGAGCGCTGCACGCGTTTCTCACACAACAGCACTGATTGGTTAAATAATACAACGGTCCTACGGTAGCTTGTAACAGTGCAGCAGTACATGTAAAGCCTGGTTTCCATATAGTCGGTATAATCGCCGACAGCGTCGCCGAAGAGTTCCCGATGCAACGCCGATAAATGGAAACGCTTCATCGGGGACTTTCCCAACATGGACGGCGACAGTCGGCAAAGATCAACCAAGTTCAACTTTGCCGACTGTCGCCGTCGCGTCGTGAGAGTAGGCCCATTCAAATACACGTACTGGCATGCCGTGCATTCAGCGACTGTCTCTCACCGCTTGAGTTCCACAAATTTGACCCATTTTTACCCTTTGACCAAGAAATATGAGCATCAATGTAAGTAAAATAGCTGCCCGTAATTGAAATCTATCGAAATGAAATATCAGTTCAGCTTTCAGAAAAGTGTGAAGAACCAAAAAGCGCCATTTCAGTAAGATATTTTCGAGCATATGGACGCCATTTTGTTGAAAATTTTCAGCCGAATGACGTCAGAACCGTCTCTGCCCCGACGTCTGCGACTTGCCATCTTGCGTGCTGTCGGCGTTCATTGCGATTACAAATGTAGGCCTATATGGAAACCAGGCTTAACTCGAAGTAAACCAGTCCTGCAACAGCAATATCACATCACAACATGGAGTCAGCGTATGCACAGCCGAGAGTTTAGCAACGAGGAATTATTTCTGAAATGTAAGATAAACAAATTTATGTTCGAACAATTGGCTTTAGTAAATGCAGGCAAAAGTTCAGTCATTCTATCCACTTCTTATAAATTCATGAACTTCACTAATCAAGCTGAATAATAACATTTTACTAAGCATCCTGGCGATTTTCGCCACAATACTTCTTCATGTCTACAATTTTTCATTGGATTATATTTAACAATAAAAGTTGGGGTGTTATGCACACATGTACCACCATTAGTTGATCTTTTCTGATATGTTTTCCTGTGTATACAAATTGTTGTTTTGAAAAAATAAATTGAAACAGATCAATTATGACTGTAATAGAATCAATTGTTATGTAGTTCTTTTAACCAATATATGTACACCGAAAGTACATGTATTTGTTTTCTATTACATGTGGAAATTTTGAAATGTGGAATAGTAAGCACGTAAACACACTAGGGTGGTCACACCCCCACCCCCCCCCCCCCCCAAAAAAAAATAGAGTACATGTTGTAACGTTACCCCTGGGAATTATGACAAGGGGCTCAAACACGGCCGTCCCCAAAAGGTTTGATTTTCTTTTTTTTAGTTGCGTGAATAAGCAGTAGCGACTTGTATTTGGCATATATATTTGTAGAATCATGCCGCAATCATTTATCCCCGGGCAAATATTTATTCTAAGCCTCAAATACATGTATCAAGACCCATGGCATGTCGGCAGGTAAGGTTTTGTCGGTGAATCAGAAACTTTTATTTTCCAGGCCAGGCGCTTTGATTGTCTGGAAATACTGCGCACAAGTCAGCAAGGGATCAACATGGGCGTGACAGATTCAAGCATCCAATCACATACTGCCCTTATTGGAAGTTTGCTTTTTACGGTATGCTGGTATATATAATACCTCAGGGAGTTTGACGCCCCTGCCTTGCAGAGTTGTAAACCACTGCCTTGTGGTACAGGTTCTTGACAGAATCGAAGGCTAAGGGAGCAAACCCTAACAGAAAACCATGTCAATGTGGCACCATCAAGGGCGGTTGATGAATGGGACTCCCAACATCTCCCGACCAGCCACTGCAGGGACTTATAGTTTGCGCCTGTCTTGACGTGTTCTTGCCGGTGTGAGACCTCGATAGCTCCCCGAGAGAGTGCCGCTGGTAACTTGCAAAAGCCAGCAGCACTTCAACACTTTTGCAAGCAGCTTTCATGAAATGTACAACCGCACGAAACACCATACCGGATCGGCCGTCGCCCGGGTTACCAAGGACCGCGCCGCTCGACCTCATCTTCCGTCGACAGTAAAAAATCAGATAGGAAGAAAAACACAACTATTGACAATCGCTCCAATGGAACGTCAGGACTCTTCTCGACCGAGAAGTAGTAGACCGACCGGAAAGACGTACTGCACTAGTAGCAATGGAACTTGCCAAGTTCAACATCGACATCGCTGCCCTGTGCGAAACAAGGTTCTCAGAGTCTGGTAGTCTCAATGACTTGGAATACTCTTTCTTTTGGAGTGGCAAACCCGAAGGAGAGAGAAGGGAGGCTGGAGTGGGCTTTGCTATCAAGAAATACATCGTGACAATGCTGACAGAAATACCACGGCCAGTAAGTGACAGAATCATGACGATGAGACTCCCTCTGAGCAAGGACAACTTTTCCACAATTATCAGTGTGTATGCTCCAACAATGACAAACCCGGATGTAAACAAGGAGGCCTTCTACAACCAGCTGGCAAGTACGCTCAGAGACATCCCTCGTAACGATAAGCTCCTGCTAATGGGAGATTTCAAAAAAGGATAGAAAGACGGCAAAGCACCTGGGGGTGATGGAATTCCTGCTGAAGTATGGAAGCACGGAGGAGCCAATCTGGTCAACGGACTGTACCAACTAATCATCAAAGCCTGGGTGGAGGGTTCTGTACCACAAGCATGGAAGGATGCCAGCATTGTAACCATCTACAAGAAATGAGATCAAACAGACTGTGAGAACTACAGAGGAATCTCTCTTCTTTCCATAGCAGGCAAGATCTTCGCCAGGATCCTCCTCAACAGACTATCTATTCACATAGCGCCATAAGTAGTTCCAGAGACACAGTGTGGCTTCAGATCCAACCGGAGCACCGTGGATATGATCTTTTGTCTCCGACAACTACAAGAAAAGTGCATTGAGCAGGACCGACCACTATACATGGTATTTGTCGACTTCAAGAAGGCGTTTGATACAGTTGGGAGGACCGGGCTATGGCAGCTACTGAGGAAATATGGATGCCCAGAGAAGTTCACAACTATGATCGAGGCTCTACACGGGAATGATGGCGAATGTTAGTGATGGAGGAAAAGTCTCGGAAACGTTCGGTGTTACAAACGGTGTCAAGCAAGGTTGTGTACTGGCCCCCACGCTTTTCTCCATCTTCCTATCGGCAATGCTTGAAGAGGCTTTCCGAGGCATGGGGGATGGCGTATATATAGAGTCAAGACAGAGCGCTGACCTCTTCAACGTCGCACACTTCAGAGCGAAGACCAAGATTCGCAGATGACATTGCACTGGTTGCCCACTCTGCTGAGGATAATATGGTTGATGGAATCAAGCTGAACTCTGTTCCGGAATTCACCTACCTAGGAAGCACGATATCAAGTGATGGACGCATTGATGCTGAAATACACAGGAGGATGGCCAAGGCTAGTGCATCTTTCGGTTGACTACGCCGGAGACTCTGGAACAACCACCATGTGTCCACGCGGGTTAAAGGCAAGATCTACCGCGCAATCGTGCTATCCACCCTACTTTACGGAGCCGAGACCTGGACAGTGTACAGACGACAGGTGAAAAAGCTACATGCCTTCATGATGCGACATCTGCGTTCGATCATGAAGGTAACCTGGAAGTACAAAGTAACAAACAATGAAATACTCGATCGGACAGGGCTGCCCTCTATGGAAGATCTTCTGATCAAAATGAATCTCCGGTGGACTGGACACCTCAGAGGATGTCGTCAGACAGGCTACCAAAACAGATCATCTACTCTCAACTGCGCTCAGGTCACAGAAAGAGAGGACGCCCTCGTCTCAGATTCAAGGATACCATCAAGAGAAACCTGAAGTTGAGAGACATCAAGACCGACTCTTGGACATCACTCTCACAGCAGAGAGCTGAATGGAGAGCGGCGGTCAAGTAATGAAAGCAGTCTTTGTCGCATCGCGACCGACAGCATGATGATGAAACACACTGGCTGTCATCCAAGGTTATACTTTTAAATTTACTTTCGGAAGTATTAAGATACCTCACATGTTCACTCATCATCCTTCTCATTTTGTTTAATGTTGAAGAAGTTTTAAAATACTTTCCTCACTTGTCTGTGGAAAGTGTCTCACAAATATTTCGCATACACTTATTTGATGTCTAAATAAACTTCAGCTGCGCTACAGAAATCACTAAGCTGCACTACAGAATTTTTCTCCGCGGATTTTAACGACACGTCGTGCCTGCACGTCAACTTGAAAAATATTTCCAACACAGACATGACAGACTGGGTCACGCGGATCGCGCAATCCTTCAAACGGTCGAAGCGCCGCGGTGAACTTCAAATTTCTAGACAACACAACACACGTACACAAAAAACCGCACCCAGTGACCGCACGCTAGCCAATTTATGAATAATTCATTTATCAAGGTCAAACTCAATCGCTGATTGGCTCCCCCGGAAAGCCGGGGGAGAATGATCGAAAAAGTAAAGAAAAAGTTAAGACCCGCGGCAATGGTTCCAAACACATGCAGTTTAGAATGTATTCTGGTTCCAAACATTGCATTGATTGACGTCATCACTTCGGTACTCTATATAACTACGAAGCCCGGGAAGGGACAGTGAGAAATATATTTTTTAGCTGCTAAATCGTTCAAACGATTTATTAAATCGTACAAACGAATTAGCTAAATCGTTCAAACGAATTAGCTAAATCGTTCAAACGAATTAGCTAAATCGTTCAAACGAATTAGCTAAATCGTTTAAACGAATTAGCTAAATCGTTCAAACGATTTAATAAATCGTTCAAACGATTTATTAAATCGTTCAAACGATTTATTAAATCGTTCAAACGATTTATTAAATCGTTATCAGACGTAGTCGTACTTCCGTACCCTCTGCAATGTTCGCATGCGCGGCTTTGCGCGCTATCAGTCGCTTCAATTCAGTGACATTAACCGGTAAATCGTTTGAAGGATTTAATACATCGTTTGAAGGATTTCATAAATCGTTTGAACGATTTTATAAATCGTTTGGACGATTTAGCTAATTCGTTTGAACGATTTATTAAATCGTTTGAACGATTTATTAAATCGTTTATACGATTTAGCAGCTGGAAAAAAATATTTCTCACTGTCCCTTCCCGGGCTTTGTAATAGAGGAATTTCACATTAGCCCCTTCTGCGCACTTCCGGGTTGAAAGCGAGATTGTCAGTGGCAAACAAAACAACGCTTTTCAGCATATTCATTCATGCATGAATGAATCAAGCCATAAAAGGCAGCGCAGGCGCACGATCAGCATAAAGTTATTTACTGTGACATTGAGATCCTCGTTTTCAAACGCGGAAGTGCGCAGATAGGCGCTAAACTCGTCGTTGTGGGATTCCTCTATACATCCAAGACCTTCGTGGAAGTAAAGAACCGAGCAAAGAACGGTAGAATCGATTCTTATCAGAGCGCGTAATATAAAACTGAGAAACAGCGCCCTCGCTATTTTAGCGGAAGGAAAAAAAGGAACACGAAGGTCTTGGAAGCAAGACTAGCTGGCATGGTGTCTTGTGCACAACGAAAGTTGCAGATTGTTCATGTCGGTAAAAGACCGTGTAAGTCTCGGGCATAAAGGTCACGATTGAACTTCCGGGCACCTCCGAGCTGCCGGCTATAGGACTTTTACGTGTGGTTGATTTTGTTTTTTATAATACTTTGTTTTTACGAAGATCTGGACCATGAAACGGCCATATATATGGATGATAAATTCAAAATTAATATACAATTACAATATATGAAAACACGCATGACTGTCTAAATTATTGAAGAAAAGTACGAACAAAATTTTGACCTGAGCGTCAGGTTGCAACGTGATTGGCTCATTGTCGGGAAGAGAAAGCCCGGCCCCCAAAACCCCTGTACTGCATTCTCTGGCGCTGCGGACGTAAGTGATGCGACGACCGCCTTATGGTCTACGCTATTAAGACTGGCGCGTGAACCACCAGAACAATGGCGAATGACGTATGTATGACGTACTAGACTTTTTCGTTATCCTTTTTCCTAATTTGATATATAGTTCATATTTTGTAAATTAAAATGGAAAATAATATTTTGCTAAAAGTTTTTATCTATCTTTCAGTAAAAAGAACAGCGTCAAAACAAACTATTTCAAGAAAACTACTCGCTTTACACGTTGAAGCTTCTGTTCGAGGTTCCCGGAAGTTCGTTTCTCGTAAACTCTCGTACGTTCTCGAGGTCAACTTACACGCTCTATTGGACCGGACAGTCGACGCACACGCATCTTGTGGCCGAGGTTGCACAGAACGTTCCCACATGTTATTTTACCGCTCGCTACACGTAACCCCTGGAAAGTGCGGTGTAAGTATTATAATACGCGGCGGTGCAGGCGGACTAAAGCCGACCAATTACCGACTTGATTTCAAGTCTCATCTCTGGTCGGCGGGCCGATGGCGGGCCACCGGTGACAGCCGATGCCACCGGCGCCACCCATTTGCCACTGCTGGCCAACCGAACACTGCTTGCTGGGATGTGGCTATATAAGCACACCCGTTCAGATATTTGTAGTAGTTGGTTTTATCATGATGTACCGTACTTATGTACAGTATTTTTGTAGTCACTATTAAATGGGTCGGAAGCCGAGTTTAAGTCCCCTGTGTTTAGATTTGAGTTGTCCAATGTATGTCCTCGTGACTTTATACAAATCCTACATCAGACTCTCCATAAGAGTAGCAATGGGGTGACGAGTACTGAATTGCGTGAAGCGTTGCATGTTGTTAAATAGCATATTTAAAGAGGTTTAGAAGCACGTTTTACGTGAACGCGAACGCGAAAATTGTGTGTTCTTTTGCTGACGTCATCAATTCCAGCGTATTGTTACTCACGTACGTGAATTTCACACGGACGTCAAATACGTGAAAATGGTGAGTTCACGTTGGGTCATAACGTAGCAACATTTTTTAAGCATTTGTAGATATTGCAATCAATATTTTTTCTCATGAGAATTAAAGCTCATTGAATATGATACACTGGAGATGCATTTTTTGGTCAAACTAAGTCCAATTCGATGTATTTCTGAAGTTAAAAAAACCCCTTGCTTGTGAAGCTTTCGTGTTGGAAAACACCGTGGTTGTGCATCCCGTCGTGACGTGCAGCTAAAGGTTTCATTGTGCGTCTGAACGCCCGCGTTATTCAGTTTGACCGGCCGCTCCAAAAATGTCAGACGCGCTCGCGTTAACGTTCGCGTAACGCTAAACCTCTCTAATAGGAAAATCCCAACAATACTAAGGGCGTCTCTTTTCATTTCTTTGGTTCTCATTTCCGACCGGCCCTAATTTTGGCTCCCGACCGAATAAAAAAAGACTAATTATTTTTATGCCGCCGACACTGTCTGGAATTTCTTACCAAGAAAACAAATTAAGTAAAATAGAACACTTCTTTTTTCGTGGAAAAAATTCTGAAAATAATGTGCAACATTAGGCCTACGTACCTCTTGTATTCACATCAGCACGAAAATATTTTGTGTGTGTGCACAACTTGCGTGTACATAAAGTAGACTTACATAGATACTGAACAGCAGACAGTGCATAAAGCAGTGCGCTAATCGGGACCAACGTGTATTTGACTTGTTCAAGTCCTTAAAGTAATTTATTATTCTTCAAGATGTAACAAAGATAATTAATAACTAAAGTCGGTTAATTAATCCAAAATCTCACTTTTCCAAAGATGGTTCATATTTTTAAATTTCATTCAACTTAGTTCCTGGGAAACATATATTTATAGCACAACAGAATTCTTAAATCATGTTTCACTTGTGCAAATTTGTAGTTTAACGGTTGCCAAGGAATATTTATTATTTTGTTCGTTTCAATTATGCAACAAGTTACTAAAGAGTTTTCTATTTATAATTCAGAACAAGACAGTCGTACATTGAACACATTGAATCATTTCATTTAGCCTTTTGTGCGTCCAAGAAGTATATTTTTCGACCGACCGACCCTCCTTCAAGGCGAACAAAATATGGGAACCATAGAAATAAAAAGGTACGCCATAAGCCGTTTATGATTCATTAATTAAACACAATCATATTGCAGCCAAAGGCTGAATTACAGCAACATTAAACAGTAAGTTCAAATCGTCACTCACACACACATAAATCTGACACACTCATGAGAGACTCGCGGGACTCATGGAAAATTGTAATGCTGCACCTTGCCATATCTTCTAGGGTATTAACAGAGGGCGCTCTTCCTGCAGTCACAATAACCAAACAAGAACGCGTGGGATCATGATTGGCCCAGGAAGATGACGCAGTCGCTTTGCCGGCTGATTTGAAGTTCCTGTCCTCGGTCAACCACCTACGCACTGCAGAGGAAAAGCATTGTGCTGCACTGTCTGAAATGCAAAATGCTGGCTAAACAAAAACACCGTGACGGTAATGGATTTGAGGAGGGAAACACAAAATGTATCAGGCGGCAGTGAATTTTCATCGAGTATTATAAATAAGCATGTCAGTTCGTACTGCAGTTTGGAATTGAAATAAGTGCAATTAAATAAACGGCTGGCCATTGTAGATAGGCCTATGTAAATATTCGTAATATAATAAATTCTGCAGCACATGATCGTAATAATGATCTTTAAGACATACAGCTTTATCCCCACCTAGTGGTTGGGGTAAATGCAAGGAAATGTGAACTTGCCCCCCCCCCCCCCCACCCCGGCGGCATTTGATGCGTCATAACAATAGTGTTTTGAAGACGGTTTTCAGACGGTTCAGACGTTTTATGCCTTCCCTCCCACAAAATGCTGGATACGCTACTGCTCTCAATGAGGAACTTTATCTTAGAGAAGGCAAAATTGATAGGGTGGGGAGAATTTCCCCCATTTTGTATTTTTTTGCGAGGGACGGGTGGATGGGAAAAGCCCATAATGTAGGATCACCCCAAACCCTCAAATTCTTAATCCCACAAAAAATGTAAGCATCGCATGCACAAAAAATACGCATCATATAATAATTCCTGCCTATAAGTTATGCTACCTCTGCTGTGTTCATGGCGACAAGACATACCTTTCATATCACCTTTTACATGTAGACAAACAGTTTGATCATCCCACAACAAGTTGTTGAGGATTTACGCGCCCATGGCTGGTGACTTATTTGTGACAAGAGCATGCAGGGGTAATACCACCAGCTCCAGTTATAATTTTATTAATTGTTTATTAAATGGTTTCTGTTGGGGTGGGGGTTTTCACGCTGGTAGACTTAGACCAGACTCATTCATCGACATTCCCACCCCTGCAATGGGAGCTGTTGCTGCAGCTGTAGATACGGTACGCAGGCGCTGATCCAGGGGTGGGGGTGGGGTGTCCAATCCCCCCCCCCCCTGTTCGTTGCCAATCTATTTTTTTGCTTGTAAGGGCCTATGTACCGTATAGCAAACCAGAAAAGAAATTTAAAGCAAAACCCCATAAAGGTCATATTTTGCGTGTACGGGTAAGAATACAACAAAGAGGTTAAATGGCTCTACCAACGTTGAGAAACGTTTTGGGCAAATGTACGGAAACAAAATCAGAACCCCCCCCCCTCTGCAAACAATCCTTGATCCGCCCCTGGTACGTCTCTGTGGCTGTAGCCTCTTTGAATTCTGGATCTGGCATCCCATTATGCGTAATCAATGCAGTCGGGTGAGTGTATTAAGTGCTTCCGTCCTAGAACTAGACCACCGGTAAAATACTCTTCCACACTTCCCTCGTGGGAAAAACCAAATTCCTCTCTCTCAAAAAACTCGAAACCCACAACCCACCCACCCACCCAAAAGAAAAGCATAAACAGAAAACACGAAATTTAAGTTACGGTTAACGGTAGCAAAACAGCTTGCTTGTGGTTGTGGGGGTGTACCAGCTTGCGTCTTTCCGGGCTTATCTCAAATTTTTGCATACCAAAAGACTGCTAAATTGAGCGTGTCCTAAATTAAGTCACCCGCGACGTGTCCCGAGAAAGGTTGGGATTCTACCTTCAATACAAGATTTTTACTTGAAATACAAGATCCTGCTACCTGTAAGAGGATAATCACTGAAAGCCACGGGACTAACGGTAAGTTCATCAGTTTGTTTGTGTTTTTGTCATTTTCTTTATAAACATGTAAACAAAGAAGAATGAACAACAATTAATGTTAAAAGGCACGATGGCAGTCGAACCGAGTGGAGGCACAGCAATCCCTTCTCCTTCACCATCGCTAAGCTGTGATGAGATAATCGAAATACACATGTACTACAGACGTGTGTTTAATAAATATCCCACCCTTCGTAGTTCTTATCAGACCTTCAGACTATTCATGCTGAGCAAACATGATTTTTTTAAATGTTTGCATATTAAGTCATTCTGGTAATGAAACCAAAGATTCCTCAGAAACGAATCCATACAGAGAAGGGGGGGGGGGATTTTTGATCGTACATTTGCCAAAAAAATTGACTCCCAAAAAGTTTCGCCTGCAAACAGAATTTTACAAGCGGGGATTGGGGGTGGGGTGGGGTGGGGGTTGATGGGGGGGGGGGGGGGGGGGGGACACATACTTTCTCAACGTTGGTGGCGCCATTTAACCTCTTTGATTTCTTCTAACACGTACACGCAAAATATGACCTTTACGGGGTTTTGCTTTTCTTTTCTGGTTTGCTACTGTTCTTTAGGCGTAGACCCTTACAAACAAAAACAAAATGGCAAATGAGCAGGGGGTGGGGGTTCCACCCCATCCCCCTCTGGATCCGCCCCTGTTCCTCATATCGCACTGTAGCTTGAAAGCCTGGAGAAAGCTAGGAAAGTTGCAGGAAGACGACGAAGAAATGTTCAGTTTTAGAGGTAGGAGGAAACCCCAGAATGATAATCTGGGGGAAACCCACTAAAAACCCAATCCACATGTCGGACTGATGGGATTCGAACCCGGGTCACAGGTTACGGAGGTGGAAGGCGAAGATAGTACCACTAATTCAACATGACTCCATTGACTCTCCCTTTTGCCTTCCCTGAACATATTTTTCTAAATTACAGTTTCGAGGCCTATGTATATAGTTGAGGAATGAAAATACAACATTTACCTCGCTCCAGGATTGCTATAGCTTTTAATTCTGAGCCTTTTGGGTAAGCTGACGTGAAAATGGGCTCCATTTCGCCCTCGAATGAAGAGAAGGTCTTGTTTGGAGGAGAATTTCTCCCCAAACTTAACAGTTACACCCCCAATAAAAAAAGAAAACTTGAATATGACAAGTCAAGCTTTTTTGGGGTGTATAGTTTATTCACCTTGGAAAGTTGTAAGTGTTTTTCCTGATTTTTTTAGGTCTGGTATTTATCGTTGTTATGGAAAATTATTTGAGGGTGAACCCCTGAGGCTCCAAAATCTGGACACAAAATAGTTGACAGTACATTGCATACCGTCTTTCTTTAATTACTCTGTGCCATCGAGTGCACTACTCGTCAACGCTAGCGTCAAATCAAATCGTGGATGCATTGACAATACACGTTGGAGATGAAGGTACATAGATAGATAGAACTTTATTAAATCCACCAAACTGGAAATTACATGTCATCGTCTCTCATTAAGAAAATTTATTAAAAAAATTAAAGTTGTTAAAATACATCACATGTTGTACCAAAATTACACACCATAATATTCATCGAGACATTACAACTTCACACAAACACTAAAAGATAAACTATACAAAACACATACTTCTGGAGACTTCAAAAAAGGTTATATTCAAACTGTATTAAAACTGTACCCTAAAATTACCTTTAAAAATAGATGTATTCTCAAAAAAACTTCATCTTGTAATAATATCATTGTGGTATTTGATGGCCCTGCCCGTTAAGAAAGAAGGTACTCTTTCTCGACGTTGGTGGCGTCATTTAACCCCCTGGATTTGTTCTTACCTGTAAACGCAAAGTATAGATCTATACAGGGTTTCTGTTTTTCTGGTGTGCAACTGTAGGCTTACAAAAAATATAATAAAATAATACAAGTTTTCACGGCCAATTGGCGAATTTTTCTGATCATTTTCGTTATTGGACATTCAAATTCGCGTGGTTTTTACACATCTGATCAAATAGAGGTTTCTTTGTCACTGTTCGGGCATTCAATTTCAATTTTTAAGCACCCAAGTTCTTTTTGCTAATGTTTGTTATAGTTTAGGGGCATTCTATTTCGTTTTGGTGCATTTAAGACTTCATTTGTTGCATTCTTACATTGATTTTTGTGACATCCTTTGACGGTTGACGTATTCAAATTAGCGAAAGTCGGTGTGCATATGACGTGTGACCATGCTTTTGTTTTTTTATTCGTTTAGGGGCAATCATTTTCATCAAAAGGTCATGCAAACTAATAAGATTTGTATTGATATGTTTTCCTATATGTCTTTTAAGGTTTTTGTAAAAAAACAATTATCTGTAACATATATAATGTAACATCTGAACTGATATGAGGGATGGATGATGTAACGAACTAATAATATGAAATGAAATGGGCTAATGAATTTCTTTTTCAACCCCTTACTGCTGTTCCAGACGAAATGTAATGAACATTGCCATACTTAATTTGAATGCATCTTTTACAGGCAGGAATGAAGGTAAAATACGATAGAATGCTCGGATAGTGAATTTGAATGATTATTTTGGATTGTCGAATGACGATCTGCGTGATCATTCAATCTCAATCTAAATTGAATGAGCCAGGCGTTAAAATGAACGAAAACATGGTGAAATTGGCTGGGAAAACCTATAATAAAAATAAGTACATAAATTAAATAAATAAATAAAATTACAAAACAGTTTCAAAAATTGGCAAATTGTGCTTTTACAAGGAGTGCCTTAAGGGGTTCCACGCACAAGGGTAACAATGCGGACAATGGGACCCACATTTCTTGGGGTCCCACGAGAAAAATGCTATGGAGTTTGAGATTTCAATAGAAACAAAGGAGAACGAAAGTAGGAAAGTAGGGTGAACAATAGTGGTTTCCTCATAAGGATGCATGTGTGTTTTTATTTTCGGTACCCTGTGGAGATATGAGGACAACAGAGGACAAAATAGTGAAAAGCTTCTCCACAGAGAATTTCTAAAGAGGGTGATGTCTCCATGTCAACACTATTGACTCTTTTCTAATAACTGGCTCGTTCATATAAATTAGCAATGGTGACCCCGGATCAAAATTATCAATAATCGAATAGTATTAGACAGAAAGGAATAAGCAACAGGCAACAATTTAACAAGTATTAATTAAACAATTGTATTTACAATAATTATTTATAGCGATATTTACAAGGATCCAAATCTTGTTTATATCTTAGCGGGTTTCAACCAGGCTTCGGGGTTAGCCTTAGCGTCACTACATTTCACAGATTTTCTAAAAGTCAGGTGTATTTCTTACACCGTCTTTACTATTCTACGAGGTTGTAACTCATAAATTCTAGCAAGTCAATTATCTTTATCACTAAAGTTGCTTATTAATTTAGTAGTGACTCGCAGGTTGCGCACAATCAACTCTCCCAAGAGCGCTCAAAATTAATTCAAATACTGATCGTTTCGTATCACCTTTACTTGTGTACAGTACCGGTATTAATAAACCACACAGGTTTTCTAGCATCTGCACTGATCACTGAGTCTTCTTCGCATAGTTCCCTTAAAGGTGAATTTTATATACAAATAGTTTCCACCTTTTGAGACAAAATCCCACTGGGTTTTGAAACGGGTTTCAAAAGTAGTCCTGTATAAAAGTAGATGGGCGTGGCCACTCAACCTTTGTTACCGATGGAAATACGGTTCGCCCAACCTGTCTAAGCCTCTCTCTCTCTCTCTCGTTCAAGTGGAGAGGTTTCACCCTGAATCTACGGCCATCTATAATAATAAGATAACCAAAACCTAAAATGCATTTCTTCTTCTGAGTTCAACCAAAGCAATAAAATGATATCTATGCAAACAGTACTCTTCCCACCAACCTGGTAAGGACTTTATATTGTTTCTACACACTAATCCACCCACATAGACTAAGCACACGTTTACTCGTGAGGACACTTCCAGACAAAAGAAAATTCGTGAGGACAGTATTGTTCCCCCTTGTTATACCCTCTCTTTTTGTCCTCACCGGTACGTCAATAATAGAACAGTATGATCGTCATTCATTTGATTTCACAACATGGCAATATGTAATAAGTCTAGCTTGAATTTTATATAAATGCATCATTATGTATGATTATAAAATCTATCTTAGTTTGGCTTCATAGCAAACGTTCGGTATAATATGCAATGATAATTGAATATCTAAATAAGCCAATACATATTTAATTTAGCACTTACGGTTGTGATGTTTCTGGTGCCGGGCTGAGTGTTACAGGATGGTACAAGTGACACTTGGACCGGGGACTGCATAGACCTATAAAAGAACTTTCTTAGGCACTGATTTTGCCGAGCATGAAAAGAACTGGATTTTGTGGCGGGTTTCCACACAAATCCGGCGGTTCTTCTAACCTGCTGTACTCGGGTGTCTTCGGGCAGTTTATATCGGCCATTAAACACTCAAGCTAACACTGGCTTTCTTCCGCTGAGAAGCTGAAGGCGTTCTGCCCAACGTTTTCTCTTTTTTTCTCTCTCTCTCTCTCTCTGTCTCTGTCATTTACATACACATCTGAACTGAACAACAATGCCACCGACTACTTATTGTTTACGATGATGAAAAGGAATGTCGGAACACTATCTGTAATTTTACGTCACGCCACGCACATCTTAAATCTGAGTGGTCTCGGTGTGACGGCGCGGGAACATTTGTTTGTTCTTATTGGACAAACACTTTGAGGGGCTTCCACTTTTTTGGGGAGGGGTGGCTACTGCCGAGCGTTCTGAGGTGCGCGACGAAAAAAAATGTTGTGACACTCCACAAGGAAAAAGGTGTAGAAAGTTTGTGTGTGTAAGTTTGTTTTTGCATTCAATAGGGGACCTCTAACAATAGAGGACAATATGGTCCCCGATTGAAGGCGTTTACACGTCGACACAACTAACATCAGGCAATCGATTCATCGGTAACATTAAGGAACTAAATTCTTTTGCAAGTGTTCTTGTCACAAAAATTGTCAATAAAAAATACAAAAAAACAGGAACTAACAACCACAAAAAAATGCTGAAACGGAAGCTTTAGACATTTTTGTGTTACGTCACAATGGTTCCCATTATATTGCGAATAAACGGTATCTATTCAAAAGAGAGATCGTTGGTCACAGCAGTTCATCGAGAAAACTGGCCTCCGTGTCTCGCTCTGCATTTGCAGTGAATATCTGATTGTTGAATCTTATAAACAAGTACTTCCAGGGGAGGATCGGGGGGGGGGGGGGGGGGGGTGGGGGGGGGGGGGGGGGGGTTCGGGGTCGAAAGCCCCCAGCTCGTTGCCATTTTCTTTTTTCGCTTGTAAGGTCCTACGCCTAAAGAATGATGCAAACTAGAAAAGCAAAACCCTGTAAAGGTCATATTTTGCGTGTACGGGTAAGAACAAAACAAAGAGGTTAAATGGTGCCACCAACGTTGAGAAAGTGTGTCCCCCCACCCCGCTTGTAAAAGATTTTTCGCAGGCGAAACATTTTGGGAGTAAACTGTTTGGGCCAATGTACGAAACAAAATCAGAATCCCACTCCCCCCCCCCCCACCCGCCATCTGCAAACAATCTTGGATCTGCCCCTGACTTCCCTCGCTCACCATGCATCAAAATATATAACGATAGGCATCGGGCCTTTTTATATGCTGTCATAGTTTGCTTGGTGAATGTAGAATCTATTTAAATGTATACTTGCAGATGTCTGAGTGTTGTATTCCAATACACATTGCTGATCAATGGTTCACATTCCAAAACCCTGAAAAGATCCGAAAATAATGCTTTGAAATTAAAGATGTACTGCCTGTGCCCTCCAAACATTGATTTTTCTTCTTTTTTATGTTTTCTTTGTAACATGCTGTATTTTGTATTTTATTTTTCTATTTTGGGCATCTGCAATCCTCAAAAAGGCTTATGTACGCAGAGATACACCCGAATTATTGTCGGGTCGAAATAATTCATTCGATGACTCATTCAAAAATAAAAGTGAATATATCTACCATTATTACAAGGGACCAGTCGGAAATCGCATTCCTCCGTTTTGTGCTACAGGCAAAAACACCATTCAGGGTCGATTTTCGTTTTATTGCTTAAAATGCTAGTTTATGTAAAATATCTAAGTACAATAGAATGTTTTAAACAGATTTTAGTAAGGTATTCACTGATAATAACCGGAATTTGTGTTTAGTTGTCTTTATAAGGTTCGGTTATTTTTCGATTTGTGTACACCGCCATTTTTAATGCAATCATAACAAACTTGCTATCAATTTAAAGCTTGTGATCTAAACTCTTTATTGATTGGCCGATCTGACCGATATTTCCACAAATAAACAAATAAGAGACACTTTTAGGAAAAACCAAGGATACCTCCTAATCGTGAGCCGTTCAGCAGTGCGGAAATGACTTTATCGCTTGATTTCTACAATAGTGCTCGATCATCTAAAATAATACTACAATTATCATAACTTTCTAAAAAACTGCTCCGATTTTAATAATTTGTTCATCATTTTAAAGCTTGTGATGTGTTCTTTCAAATGGTATATAAATCTAGAAAATCATACACATTTCCTCAGTTCTGATTGGTCAGTTGCTGCGTAATGAGATTCGTGCAGGAGAACATTAGATTTACGTCCAAAACCCGTTAAAACTAAAGATGGTGATGTTTTTTACAGGGGGAAAACCCGTTATTTTAGGGAATTTGTTTTACAGTGTGGCGGTCCACGTGTGGTGGTATTGTTTACATTTAAAGCATCTGATCACGTGAGTGGAAAAGGATTTATGCGTGGTATATATAGTTTAGAAATCATTACGTCAACCAGCGTACAGCATACGGCTGTTTGATGATAGCCTCCATATCTCCCCCAAGTTAATAACGATGCCTTTTAGGTGTTCGAAATCGCTGCATCTGGTGCTCTTACATAACTGTTTTTTTTACCCCAGAGACAGCGATGAAACTACGGCTACTTTGCAGGAGACTACCGGGGCACTAAAGGGGTGCACTAAATTTTCTATAGGGGCACTGCAGGAAACCTTGCCCACAGACGTCTCGGTTTTCGTTTGTTGGCGGAATGATTTCGAATATACTAAATCATATTTGGAATGTACTAAATCATGCTTGGAATGTACTGAATAATGTTTCGAGGGAACGAAATGGATTTCGAGGGAAAGAACACTTCGTTTGAACGAAATAAAGGAAACAAACATTTCGTGCCCGCCCCTTTGTTTAGGGCACAAACAAAACATAAACACACTGGGTCACGAAGCAGTAGCGTAGCCACTATGGGAACTCGTGCGCCGCTCTGGAAATGTTGTGATTTTTTTTAATGGTTCAGGGGCTGTATAGCGCGTTGATATGCGTTTAGTTCGGACGTCATTTGTAAAGGCTCTGGAATTAAAGCACCATCCATTAAAAAGTTGAACTCCGAATTTCAAATTATTTTGCAGGGATACTTGTTTACAAACATTTTTAAATGTGGTCCTGAAAATCTGGGGAAAAATGTACTTGACCCCATTAAAAATGACGCCGCCCCCTTTTCCCAGCAAAAAGAACCTGGCCGTGCTACTAACTGGAACTACGCCTTTCCGCCTACCAATACCCGAAGGAATTCGTCTTCAATTTGTTTCTTTTCTTTTTCGCCTGAGGTTGTGACTTCCCTGTCGCACATCCTGCAATTAAAATAACTTCAATGGAAATTGAATCAAAGAAAAGCTTTCTTTTTGCCAATAGAACATACATCAATCAAACTATTTTTGGCATTTTTAACAGCAGCTTGAAAATACATTAAAGCCATTGGAGTACGCCAGCTGTTAAAGACTCTCTAGCCCTAACATTCATTTTGATATCTTTTTTTGTTTTGAATAAAGGTTCATCAATACAGACGGAACGAATTTGACTAAACAGACAAAAATAATGCAACAATATTTTGTTGGCACAGGGGGAGGAGAGTTGGTCTCACTGACGGCAGAAGTTTCCCGGCCTGGTTCTATGGGTCTGAAAATTTGAATAATTTATCTGGAATATTTTGAAAAATTATTCTCTATTTAGATCTGGGCCCAGGAAAACCGTACGGTTGGCAATTCAAAATGTCGCCACCCTATCACCTACCTTTGATCGTAACCCTTTATACCTAGAAGAAAAAAAACAGTGTTAACTTTCAACTGTCAAATTTGTATTTGTGCCTTTGGAGATATAACCGCCACATGTTGTTTCTTTTCAGTACAAATTTTAACTCCTATGTCTGAAAATGTATCACCTGCAATAGCCCCTGATTTAGCCCAAAATACACGAAAACTACGAGTAACTGTAAAAAAAATGTGCTTAGTGAGCACAAAAAAGTCAGCATTAGGCATAATGCGTGGAGGCCAACCAGATACGGTTAAAAGCATGCAGGTCGAAGAGTGTCTCTATTCGCGAATTTTCATTGAAATTACGGTAATGAACTATTGTATAACTCCTAAACCCTCTGGACTTGTAGATATATATAGTAATGGAAGCGTCATTGTCACACAAAACGTTTATATACAGAGGAACTTGATGACGAGTCCTGTGAGAAGCTCCTGAATAAACAGCAGGACACATAGGCCTACTGGAGATATTTTGAAGTTCACGAGACAGTCTTTAATATCGAACCATGACCACACTGTCTGCTCCCATAGGAGCAATTTCCCATATGAGCAATATTGTACATTAAGACCAATAACCACAAAATATGATCCAAGGTCAAATATCTCTTTTAATGTCTTTAACAGTGCATCAAATGGCGTTTCGAGTGACCCAAAGGTCAAAGCAGCATTACTATCTTATGGATTTGGAATTTTAACGAATTTTTAGGGAAATTAATCAATTTTGTATTATTTTCTTCTAGTAATATAAAGATCAGTTATCAGTTATTGACAATAGGTTGGTAAAAGGTTGAAGAAACAATCGTATGTAATTAATTATGGTAAATGTGTAACAACAAATGTCAACACAAATATCTGCTTGTCAACTGGCGTCTAGAAAACTGAACCTCGGTACGTTTGATATTACAAAACAGACCACTTAAACAATCAACAGCAACAAACAAACAAACAGAGACATTTAAGTCCGCTCATATTAAGCACCCGTTGATAAAAACAAACGATTCTTTTACAGCCTGGCTTATCATATATTTCGAGCTCCATATCAACAAGGCATGATTTCAAATTTCAGAGTGGAAGTGCCCGATTATACTGACAGGTAAATGAATTAAGAGAATGCCTAGGTAAAGGTCTGCCTTGTATTGATTATAACAAGATGTGATGCTTCAACAAATTCAAGTTTCCGTGTGAATGTTTCTCTATTTTCTAACCAAATCAGATCATGACAAAAAGCCTCAGACAACAATGAAGAAGTCGGTTTTAAATGTTGGATGTTAAACTGAGTGTGCGGCACCTAAATGTAGCCCAAACCTTGAATGTATACCCCAACTCTACATAAATGTAGATAATAATAATAAATCTGTATAGTCACAACCCTTTGCCCAAGCTCGAGCCCTAAGGTTGCATGTAACGCTCGGGCTATATTCAGGTACAGGGTTGGAACTACATTGGGCTTGGGCTACATAACAGGGTTGGGGCTACAATAAAGAGTTCTTGCCACATTTAGGTTCAGAGTTATAGCGCTACATTTAGGAACTCTATTTCACCCAGATAGTACGTATAAGAAAGAAAAACTGGTTTCCCCTGTAAATTAGACCCTTGTACCGCTGGGGATACGTCCACTTTCTTCGAGACCAGATGACGTATTAGATCCTTCCAAGCCCCACCAATCTTTTCAGCCCTACCAAAGCCCTACCAATCAGTGCCGGCGGTGGGCGGGGGGGGGGGGGGGGGGGGGGGGGGGGGGGGGCATTCAGCTAAAATATTAATTCTGTTGATTTCCTTCGCTGTTCAGATTCGTAACTATAGTGTTGAAAGTAGAGTGTTCTGTGCACACAGTTGGGCCATAGCATTATATAAACATTCATAGACAAAACACTCCACCACATGCAACCGTCTATTTTGGACGTATTATTCACACCTGATAGTTCATTACTTGCCCCATAGCTTTTGGAAATTGGATACTATATTGAGCTGCACCACCCCACTAATAGTTCCTTGCCCTCACTCTCCTCCCACCACCCCCACCCCCCCACCCCCCCCCCCCCCCCCCCCACAACCCCCCCCCCCCCACCCAACCCCCCCAACCCCCCCCCCCAAATAAAAAACCAACCCAAAACACACACCAAAACCACAACAAAACCTGTACGGAGTCTCGCGCCGCCACCATCGGGCGTCGCGCGAGGGAAAGCAGGGAAACCCCCCCCTCCCTCGGAAATATAGAAAATGAGAAAAAATGAGAAAAGAAAAGAGGGTACGAGAGTCAATGTCGTACTGAATTGAATGATATACCCTCAAAACCTGCGGAAAGGGGCCTAAAATGCGGCTATATACACAAACAGGCCTAGGTATCCTGGTCTTCGAACAAAGCGTCGAGTGATGCTCCAGCACCACCCCTCCCCTTTCGATTTTTCCACGGCCGGTAATTTCTCCTTTTGGCTGCTTTCTGGTGAGTGCTTTTCCCTCTCTAAAAAAATCCTGGCGATGCCCATGGCCTGCCACTGAAGGGCAACAGAATGCTGTGCCTTGAGCCTGGCCTCGTGTTCTGTCATGCTTAACCATCAAGTCATTGAGACTTAAGTCAGAATTTACCCAGGCGGACGTCTCGTTGTTAACAACGTGAAAGTGTGTTCCAGACTCCACGAATGTTCCTTCAACGAACTCAAGCGTCATCACACATCCGAGGGGGGTTCGGGGTCGAAACCCCCCCAGCTCGTTGCCATTTTTTTTTGCTTGTAAGGGCCTACGCCTAAAGATGCAAACCAGAAAAGCAAAACCCTGTAAAGAGATCGTATTTTGCGTGTACGGGTAAGAACAAAACAAAGAGGTTAAATGGCGCCACCAACGTTGAGAAAGTGTGTCCCCCCAAAAAGAAAAACATTTTGGGAGTAAACTTATTGGGCAAATGTACGAAAACAAATCCAGCCCCCCCCCCCCCCCCCCCCCCCCCCCCCCACCTTCGCTTGCAAATCCTGGATCCGCCAATGACTTCCCTCGCTCACCATGCATCAAAATATTAACGATATGCATCTGGCCTTTTATATGCTTTCATAGTTTGCTTGGTAAATGTAGAATCTATTTATATGTATACTTGTAGATGTCTGAGTGCTGTATTACAATAAACATTGCTGATCAACGGTTCACATTCCAAAACCCTGAAAAGATCCGAAAATAATGCTTTGAAATTAAAGATGTACTGCCTGTGCCCTTCAAACATTGGATTTTTCTTCTTTTTTATGTTTTCTTTGTAACATGCTGTATTTTTTTTCTATTTTAGGCATCTGCAACCCTCAAGAAAGGCTAATGTACGCAGAGATACACCCGAATTATTGTCGGGTCGAAATAATTCGTTCGATGACTCATTTAAAAATAAAAGTGAATATATCTGCTATTATTACAAGGGACCAGTCGGAAGGCGCATTCCTCCGTTTTGTGCTACAGGCAAAAAGACATTGAGGGTCGAAATTTTTGTTTTATTGCTTAAAACGCTAGTTTATGTAAAATAAAGTCAAACTGTTTTTTCCATATTTTTGTTTTATCTAAGTACAATAAAATATTTTAAAAAGATTTTTGTAATGTAACTCACTGATAATAACCGGAATTTGTGTTTAGTTTTCTTTGTAAGGTTCGGTTATTTTTCGATTTGTGTAAACCGCCATTTTTAATGTAATCATAACAAACTTGCTATCAATTTAAAGCTTGTGATCTAAACCCTTCATTGATTGGCCGATCTGACCGATATTTTCACAAATAAACCAATGAGAGACACTTTTAGGAAATACCAAGGATACCCCCTGATCGTCAGCCGTTCAGCAGTGCGGAAATGACTTTATCGCTTGATTTCTACAATAGTGCTCGATCATCTAAAATAAAATTATCATTTATCCTAACTTTCTAAAAAACTGCTCCGATTTTAATAATTTGTTTATCATTTTAAAGCTTGTGATGTGTTCTTTCAAATGGTATAAAATCTAGAAAATGATTTTTGCGATGAGAGACTGTTCTCTATTGAGAGCGCCACAATAAACCAAAAATAGCTAGAAGTGCATTCAATTTCGACAAATATCTGTGACTCTCGTCCGTATGCAGCTACTTAAAGAGTGGGGAAAGAGCCCGGGAGGCTGTCATGTTTGTTTAAATGGTGAATGATCGCTCCGTGCACTGTAAACAAAAAACACCGTTTTTTACGGGGCTTTCCTGGCAGTTTGGCCGCCAGTACCATCCCGTAAAAAAACGGTGGAAGCTGTTATCTAAAACGACTAATGAACACTGTTATTTTACGTTTCTGACCCTTAAAATAACCCTGCTATTCCCTTAAAAGGACGGGTTATTAATATAATTCACTAAGTTATACTGGAGGTTTGGTGTAAGTAATTACAAATTTACAAAAATGGGAACCAGATTAAATAGACGTATATAATGTATTATACATTACTACAGGTATAAAATATACAAATACTATGATAATCTACTAAACGATATGAACTGAATTATGTCGTGCTTTAGCTCTATATTCAGCCTTATCCCGCCATGATGAAGTTACGGTTTCCCATGAACAATTTCAATATTTGAATTCGAAAGGAGATGTAAGGCGATTCTTTACCTCTGTTTACAGATAAAATAAATTCTATTGTGGAATTGTTTAAATATTTAAATGTTTTGGACGAAACACTACAATTTAACACGACTTGTGTGAACACACATTTCCTCAGTTCTGATCGGTCAGTTGCTGCGTAATAAGATTCGTTCAGGAGAACATTAGATTTTACGTCCAAAACCCGTTAAAACTAAAGATGGTGATGTTTTTTTACAGGGGGAAAACCCGTTATTTTAGGGAATTTGTTTTACAGTGTGGCGGTCCACGTGTGGTGGTATTGTTTACATTTAAAGCATCTGATCACGTGAGTGCAAAAGGATTAATGCGTGGTATATATAGTTTAGAAATCATTGCGTCAATCAGCGTACAGCATACGGCTGTTTGATGATAGCCTCCATATCTCCCCCAAGTTAATAACGATGCCTTTTAGGTGTTCGAAATCGCTGCATCTGGTGCTCTTACATAACTGTTTTTTTTACCCCAGAGACAGCGATGAAACTACGGCTACTTTGCAGGAGACTACCGGGGCACTAAAGGGGTGCACTAAATTTTCTATAGGGGCACTGCAGGAAACCTTGCTCACAGACGTCTCGGTTTTCGTTTGTTGGCGGAATGATTTCGAATATACTAAATCATGTTTGGAATGTACTAAATCATGCTTGGAATGTACTGAATAATGTTTCGAGGGAACGAAATGGATTTCGAGGGAAAGAACACTTCGTTTGAACGAAATAAAGGAAACAAACATTTCGTGCCCGCCCCTTTGTTTAGGGCACAAACAAAACATAAACACACTGGGTCACGAAGCAGTAGCGTAGCCACTATGGGAACTCGTGCGCCGCTCTGGAAATGTTGTGATTTCTTTTAATGGTTCAGGGGCTGTATAGCGCGTTGATATGCGTTTAGTTCGGACGTCATTTGTAAAGGCTCTGGAATTAAAGCACCATCCATTAAAAAGTTGAACTCCGAATTTCAAATTATTTTGCAGGGATACTTGTTTACAAACATTTTTAAATGTGGTCCTGAAAATCTGGGGAAAAATGTACTTGACCCCATTAAAAATGACGCCGCCCCCTTTTCCCAGCAAAAAGAACCTGGCCGTGCTACTAACTGGAACTACGCCTTTCCGCCTACCAATACCCGAAGGAATTCGTCTTCAATTTGTTTCTTTTCTTTTTCGCCTGAGGTTGTGACTTCCCTGTCGCACATCCTGCAATTAAAATAACTTCAATGGAAATTGAATCAAAGAAAAGCTTTCTTTTTGCCAATAGAACATACATCAATCAAACTATTTTTGGCATTTTTAACAGCAGCTTGAAAATACATTAAAGCCATTGGAGTACGCTAGCTGTTAAAGACTCTCTAGCCCTAACATTCATTTTGATATCTTTTTTTGTTTTGAATAAAGGTTCATCAATACAGACGGAACGAATTTGACTAAACAGACAAAAATAATGCAACAATATTTTGTTGGCACATGGGGAGGAGAGTTGGTCTCACTGACGGCGGAAGTTTCCCGGCCTGGTTCTATGGGTCTGAACATTTGAATAATTTATCTGGAATATTTTGAAAAATTATTCTCTATTTAGATCTGGGCCCAGGAAAACCGTACGGTTGGCAATTCAAAATGTCGCCACCCTATCACCTACCTTTGATCGTAACCCTTTATACCTAGAAGAAAAAAACAGTGTTAACTTTCAACTGTCAAATTTGTATTTGTGCCTTTGGAGATATAACCGCCACATGTTGTTTCTTTTCAGTACAAATTTTAACTCCTATGTCTGAAAATGTATCACCTGCAATAGCCCCTGATTTAGCCCAAAATACACGAAAACTACGAGTAACTGTAAAAAAAGGTGCTTAGTGAGCACAAAAAAGTCAGCATTAGGCATATGCGTGGAGGCCAACCAGATACGGTTAAAAGCATGCAGGTCGAAGAGTGTCTCTATTCGCGAATTTTCATTGAAATTACGGTAATGAACTATTGTATAACTCCTAAACCCTCTGGACTTGTAGATATATATAGTAATGGAAGCGTCATTGTCACACAAAACGTTTATATACAGAGGAACTTGATGACGAGTCCTGTGAGAAGCTCCTGAATAAACAGCAGGACACATAGGCCTACTGGAGATATTTTGAAGTTCACGAGACAGTCTTTAATATCGAACCATGACCACACTGTCTGCTCCCATAGGAGCAATTTCCCATATGAGCAATATTGTACATTAAGACCAATAACCACAAAATATGATCCAAGGTCAAATATCTCTTTTAATGTCTTTAACAGTGCATCAAATGGCGTTTCGAGTGACCCAAAGGTCAAAGCAGCATTACTATCTTATGGATTTGGAATTTTAACGAATTTTTAGGGAAATTAATCAATTTTGTATTATTTTCTTCTAGTAATATAAAGATCAGTTATCAGTTATTGACAATAGGTTGGTAAAAGGTTGAAGAAACAATCGTATGTAATTAATTATGGTAAATGTGTAACAACAAATGTCAACACAAATATCTGCTTGTCAACTGGCGTCTAGAAAACTGAACCTCGGTACGTTTGATATTACAAAACAGACCACTTAAACAATCAACAGCAACAAACAAACAAACAAACAAACAGAGACATTTAAGTCCGCTCATATTAAGCACCCGTTGATAAAAACAAACGATTCTTTTACAGCCTGGCTTATCATATATTTCGAGCTCCATATCAACAAGGCATGATTTCAAATTTCAGAGTGGAAGTGCCCGATTATACTGACAGGTAAATGAATTAAGAGAATGCCTAGGTAAAGGTCTGCCTTGTATTGATTATAACAAGATGTGATGCTTCAACAAATTCAAGTTTCCGTGTGAATGTTTCTCTATTTTCTAACCAAATCAGATCATGACAAAAAGCCTCAGACAACAATGAAGAAGTCGGTTTTAAATGTTGGATGTTAAACTGAGTGTGCGGCACCTAAATGTAGCCCAAACCTTGAATGTATACCCCAACTCTACATAAATGTAGCCCGAACCCTATCTGTATAGTCACAACCCTTGCCCAAGCTCGAGCCCTAAGGTTGCATGTAACGCTCGGGCTATTATTCAGGTACAGGGTTGGAACTACATAGGGCTTGGGCTACATAACAGGGTTGGGGCTACAATAAAGAGTTCTTGCCACATTTAGGTTCAGAGTTATGGCGCTACATTTAGGAACTCTATTTCCCCCAGATAGTACGTATAAGAAAGAAAAACTGGTTTCCCCTGTAAATTAGACCCTTGTACCGCTGGGGATACGTCCACTTTCTTCGAGACCAGATGACGTATTAGATCCTTCCAAGCCCCACCAATATTTTCAGCCCTACCAAAGCCCTACCAATCAGTGCCGGCGGTGGGCGGGGGGGGGGGGGGGGGGGGGGTGGGGGGTGGTCATTCAGCCAAAATATTAATTCTGTTGATTTCCTTCGCTGTTCAGATTCGTAACTATAGTGTTGAAAGTAGAGTGTTCTGTGCACACAGTTGGGCCATAGCATTATATAAACATTCATAGACAAAACCCTCCACACATGCAACCGTCTATTTTGGACGTATTATTCACACCTGATAATTTCATTACTTGCCCCATAGCTTTTGGAAATTGGATATTATTTTGACTGCACCACCCACAAATATTTCCTTGCCCCACTCTCCCCCCAACCCCCCCAACCCCCCAACCCTCCCCCCAACCCCCCCCCCCCCCCCCAAAAAAAAAAGACCCACCCAAAACACACACAAAACCACAACAAAAATGTAGAGTCTCGCGCCGCCACCATGGGCGTCGCGAGGGTGGCAAGGGGAAACCTCCCCCCCCTCGGAAATATAAAAAATGAGAAAAAAATAGAAAAGAAAAGAGGGTCGAAGTCAATGTCGTACTGAATTGAATGTATACCCTCAAAACCTGCTGAAAGGGGCCTAAAATGCGGCTATATACACAACATGCCTAGGTATCCTGGTCTTGAACAAAGCGTCGAGTAATGTCCAGCACCACCCCTCCCCTTTCGACTTTTCCACGGCCGGTAATTTCTCCTTTTGCTGCTTTCTGGTGAGTGCTTTTCCCCTCTCTAAAAAAATCCTGGCGGTGCCCATGGCTGCCACTGAAGGCAAAAGAATGCTGTGCCTTGAGCCTGGCCTCGTGTTCTGTCATGTTAACCATCAAGTCATTGAGACTTAAGTCAGAATTTACCCAGGCGGACGTCTCGTTGTTAACAACGTGAAAGTGTGTTCCAGACTCCACGAATGTTCCTTCAACGAACTCAAGCGTAATCACACATCCGAGGGGGGTTCGGGGTCGAAACCCCCCAGCTCGTTGCCATTTTTTTTCGCTTGTAAGGGCCTACGCCTAAAGATGCAAACCAGAAAAGCAAAACCCTGTAAAGGTCGTATTTTGCGTGTACGGGTAAGAACAAAACAAAGAGGTTAAATGGCGCCACCAACGTTAAAAAGGCCCCCCCCACCCCGCTTGTAAAAGATTTTTCGCAAGCAAAACATTTTGGGAGTAAACTTATTGGGCAAATGTACGAAAACAAATCCAGCCCCCCCCCCCCCCCCCTTCGCTTGCAAATCCTGGATCCGCCAATGACTTCCCTCGCTCACCATGCATCAAAATATTAACGATATGCATCGGGCCTTTTATATGCTTTCATAGTTTGCTTGGTGAATGTAGAATATATCTATATGTGTACTTGTAGATGTCTGAGTGCTGTATTACAATAAACATTGCTGATCAACGGTTCACATTCCAAAACCCTGAAAAGATCCGAAAATAATGCTTTGAAATTAAAGATGTACTGCCTGTGCCCTTCAAACATTGGATTTTTCTTCTTTTTTATGTTTTCTTTGTAACATGCTGTATTTTTTTTCTATTTTAGGCATCTACAACCCTCAAGAAAGGCTAATGTACGCAGAGATACACCCGAATTATTGTCGGGTCGAAATAATTCGTTCGATGACTCTTTAAAAATAAAAGTGAATATATCTGCCATTATTACAAGGGACCAGTCGGAAGGCGCATTCCTCCGTTTTGTGCTACAGGCAAAAAGACATTGAGGGTCGAAATTTTTGTTTTATTGCTTAAAACGCTAGTTTATGTAAAATAAAGTCAAACTGTTTTTTCCTTTTTTTGTTTTATCTTAGTACAATAAAATATTCAAAAAAGATTTTAGTAAGGTAACTCACTGATAATAACCGGAATTTGTGTTTAGTTTTCTTTGTAAGGTTCGGTTATTTTTCGATTTGTGTAAACCGCCATTTTTAATGTAATCATAATAAACTTGCTATCAATTTAAAGCTTGTGATCTAAACCCTTCATTGATTGGCCGATCTGACCGATATTTTCACAAATAAACCAATGAGAGACACTTTTAGGAAATACCAAGGATACCCCCTGATCGTCAGCCGTTCAGCAGTGCGGAAATGACTTTATCGCTTGATTTCTACAATAGTGCTCGATCATCTAAAATAAAATTATCATTTATCCTAACTTTCTAAAAAACTGCTCCGATTTTAATAATTTGTTTATCATTTTAAAGCTTGTGTTGTGTTCTTTCAAATGGTATAAAATCTAGAAAATGATTTTTGCGATGAGAGACTGTTCTCTATTGAGAGCGCCACAATAAAACAAAAATACCTAGAAGTGCATTCAATTTCGACAAATATCTGTGACTCTGGTCCGTATGCAGCTACTTAAAGAGTGGGGAAAGAGCCCGGGAGGCTGTCATGTTTGTTTAAATGGTGAATGATCGCTCCGTGCATTGTAAACAAAAAACACCGTTTTTAACGGGGCTTTCCTGGCAGTTTGGCCGCCAGTACCATCCCGTAAAAAAACGGTGGAAGCTGTTATCTAAAACGACTAATGAACACTGTTATTTTACGTTTCTGACCCTTAAAATATCCCTGCTATTCTTTTAAAAAGACGGGTTATTAATATAATTCACTAAGTTATACTGGAGGTTTGGTGTAAGTAATTACAAATTTACAAAAATGGGAACCAGATTAAATAGACGTATATAATGTATTATACATTACTACAGGTATAAAAATAATATACAAATACTATGATAATCTACTAAACGATATGAACTGAATTATGTCGTGCTTTAGCTCTATATTCAGCCTTATCCCGCCATGATGAAGTCACGGTTTCCGATGAACAATTTCAATATTTGAATTCGAAAGGAGATGTAAGGCGATTCTTTACCTCTGTTTACAGATAAAATAAATTCTATTGTGGAATTGTTTAAATAATTAAATGTTTTGGACGAAACACTACAATTTAACACGACTTGTGTGAACACACATTTCCTCAGTTCTGATCGGTCAGTTGCTGCGTAATGAGATTCGTGCAGGAGAACATTAGATTTTACGTCCAAAACCCGTTAAAACTAAAGATGGTGATGTTTTTTACAGGGGGAAAACCCGTTATTTTAGGGAATTTGTTTTACAGTGTGGCGGTCCACGTGTGGTGGTATTGTTTACATTTAAATCATCTGATCACGTGAGTGGAAAAGGATTCATGCGTGGTATAATAGTTTAGAAATCATTGCCTCAATCAGCGTACAGCATACGGCTGTTTGATGATAGCCTCCATATCTCCCCCAAGTAAATAACGATGCCTTTTAGGTGTTCGAAATCGCTGCATCTGGTGCTCCTACATAACTGTTTTTGTTTTACCCCAGAGACAGCGATGAAACTACGGTCTACTTTGCAGGAGACTACCGGGGCACTAAGTGGTGCACCAAATTTTCTATAGGGGCACTACAGGAAACCTTGCCCACAAACGTCTCGGTTTTTGTTTGTTGGGCGGAATGATTTCGAATATACTAAATCATATTTGGAATGTACTAAATCATGCTTGGAATGTACTGAATAATGTTTCGAGGGAACAAAATGGATTTCGAGGGAAAGAACACTTCGTTTGAACGAAATAAAAGAAACAAACATTTCGTGCCCGCCCCTTTGTTTAGGGCACAAACAAAACATAAACACACTGGGTTACAAAGCAGTGGCGTAGCCAATATGGGAACTCGTGCGCCGCTCTGGAAATGTTGGTTCAGGGGCTGTATAGCGCGTTGATATGCGTTTAGTTCGGACGTCATTTGTAAAGGCTCTGGAATTAAAGCACCATCCATTAAAAAGTTTAACTCCGAATTTCAAATTATTTTGCAGGGATACTTGTTTACAAACATTTTACAATGTGGTCCTGAAAATCTGGGGAAAAATGTACTTGACCCCATTAAAAATGACGACCCCCCCTTTTCCCAGCAAAAAGAACCTGGCCGTGCCACTAACTGGAACTACGCCTTTCCGCCTACCAATACCCGAAGGAATTCGTCTTGAATTTGTTTCTTTTCTTTTTCGCCTGAGGTTGTGACTTCCCTGTCGCACATCCTGCAATTAAAATAACTTCAAAGGAAATTGAATCAAAGAAAAGCTTTCTTTTTGCCAATAGAACATACATCAATCAAACAAACTATTTTTGGCATTTTTAACAGCAGCTTAAAAATACATTAAAGCCATTGGAGTACGCTAACTGTTAAAGACTCTCTAACCCTAACATGCATTTTGATATCTTTCTTTGTTTTGAATAAAGGTTCATCAATACAGACGGAACGAATTTGACTAAACAGACAAAAATATTGCAAAAACATTTGTTTGGCACAGGGGGAGGAGAGTTGGTCTCACTGACGGCGGAAGTTTCCCGGCCTGGTTTTATGGGTCTGAAAATTGGGATAATTTATCTGGAATATTTTGATCTTTTTTTCTATTTAGATCTGGGCCCAGAAAAACCGTATGGTTGGCAATTCAAAATGTCGCCAACCCTATCACCTACCTCTGATCGTAACCCCTTATACCTAGAAAAAGACAGTGTTAACTGTCAAATTTCTATTTGTGCCTTTGGAGATATAACCGCCACATGTTGTTTCTTCTCAGTACAAATTTTAACTCCTATGTCTAAAAATGTATCACCTGCAATAGCCCCTGATTTAGCCCAAAATACACGAAAACTACGAGTAACTGTGAAAAAAAAGGGCTTAGTGAGAACACAAAAGTCAGCATTAGGCATATGCGTGGAGGCCAACCAGATACGGTTAAAAGCATGCAGGTCGAAGAGTGTCTCTATTCGCGAATTTTCATTGAAATTACGGTAATGAACTATTGTATAACTCTTGAACACTCTGGACTTGTAGATATATACAGTAATGGAAGCGTCATTGTCACACAAAACGTCTATATACTGAGGAACTTGATGACGAGTCCTGTGACAAGCTCCTTAATAAGCAGGACACATACTGGAGATATTTTGAAGTTCACGAAACAGTCTTTAATATGGAACCATGACCACACTGTCTGCTCCCATAGGAGCAATTTCCCATAGGTAATATTGTACATTAAGACCAATAACCACACAAAATATGTTCTAAGGTCAAATATCTCTTTTAATGTCTTTAACAGTGCATCAAATGGCGTTTCGAGTGACCCAAAGGTCAAAGCAGCATTACTATCTTATGGATTTGGAATTGTAACGAATTTTAAGGGAAATTTATCAATTTCGTATTTTTTTATTCTAGTAATATACTGATCAGTTATCAGTTATTGACAATAGGTTGGTAAAAGGTTGAAGAAACAATCGTATGTAATTAATTATAGTAAATGTGTAACAACAAATGTCAACACAAATATCTGCTTGTCAACTGGCGTCTAGAAAACTTAACTTCGGTACGTTTGATGTTACAAAACAGACCTCGTAAACAATCAACAGCAACAAACAAACAAACAAACAGAGAAATTTAAGTCCGCCCATATCAAGCACAGGTTGATACAAACAAACGATTCTTTTACAGCCTGGTTTATCATATATTTCGAGCTTCATATCAACAAGGCATGATTTCAATTTTCAGAGTGGAAGTGCCCGATTATACTGACGGGTAAATGAATTAAGGGAATGGCTATAGGTAAAGGTCTGCATTGTATTGATTATAACAAGATGTTATGCTTCAACAAACTCAATTTTCCGTGTGAATGTTTCTCTATTTTCTAACCAAATCAAATCATGACAAAAACCTCAGACAAAAACGAAGAACTGTTTTCGCATTTTGGATGTTAAACTGAGTATGCGGCACCTAAATGTAGCCCACACCTTAAATGCATACCCCAACTCTAGATAAATGTTGCGCGAACCCTATCTGTATAGTCACAACCCTTTGCCCAAGCTCGAGCCCTATAAGGTTGCATGTAACGCTCGGGCTATATTTAGGTACAGGGTTGGAACTACATTGGGCTTGGACTACATATAGCTACAAGGTTGGAACTACATTGGGCTTGGACTACATATAGGTACAGTGTTGGAACTGCATTCGGCATGGACTACATATAGGTACAGGGTTGGAACTATTGGGATGGGCTACATATAGGTACAGTGTTGGAACTATATTGGGCTTGGGCTACATAACAGGGTTGGGGCTACAATAAAGAGCTCTTGCCACATTTAGGTTCAGAGTTATAGGGCTACATTTGGGAACTCTATTTCCCCCAGATAGTACGTATCAGAAAGAAAAAATTGTGTCCCCTGTAAACTATACCCTTGTACCGCTGGGGATACGTCCACTTTCTTCGAGACCAGATGACTCATTAGATCCTTCAAAGCCCTACCAATCCTATCAGCCCTACCAAAGCCCTATACCAATCAGTGCCGGCGGTATAGGGGGGGGGGGGGGGGATTCCACCAAGAGATTAATTATGTTGATTTCCTTCGCTGTTCAAATTCATAGCTATAGTGTTGAAAGTATAGTGTTCTGTGCACACAGTTGGGCCATAGCATTATAAACTCCTCAAAAATCGTTTGGAATTTTTTTTCAACTCTGTATTTCCTGAGTTAATTTGGGATTGGTCATATTATGTTGTGTATAAATAAAAAGCTTGTTTATTCTGCTTTACGATAATACCTCATTTATAACAATAGCTTGTTCCAGAGCTGAAATATTGTCTTGAGAAGATGGTAGGGTCACAAACAAAATGTGCCAAATCTGTGCTCAACAGAACAATCCATTGTGCTAGTGCAGTAGACATGAATAGAGAAGACAATTTGGCAATGCACAAAACATGCAAGAGAAAACTTCCCTAATAGCGAGTTGAAGATCCAAATGCTGCCACAACAGCCTGACACCTCCTCCTCATGCTGCTAACCAGCCTCCTCACTCGATCCTGCGGTATGGCGTTCCATTCCTCCGTCAAGATTTGTCGCAGCTGAACCAAAGTTGTTGCATCAGTCACTCTCTTGCGCACAGAACGACCTAGCTGTTCCCATAAATGCAAGATACCAACATCAAATGACCACTTTGAAAAAGAGTCCAGAACCAGAGAGTCACTGTGCATTCATCCATGCTCAACCACCTGTTCAATTCCTGTTCTTATTCAATACAAATCAAAGGCATTCAAATCAATATCACTAATGGTCAGTTCAAAATCAATACCTGTAATTGTCAGTTCTAAGCACAGTGGATTGTTCTGTTGAGCACAGATTTGGCACATTTTGTTTGTGACCCTACCATCTTCTCAAGACAATATTTCAGCTCTGGAACAAGCTATTGTTACAAATGAGGTATTATCGTAAAGCAGAATAAACAAGCTTTTTATTGATACACAACATAATATGACCAATCCCCAAATAACTCAAGAAATACAGTGTTGAAAAAGATTACAAACTTTTTTTGAGGAGTTTATAAACATTCATAGACAAAACACTCCACACATGCAACCGTTTATTTTGGAGGTATTATTCACACCTGCTATTTCATTACTTGCCCCATAGCTTTTGAAAATTTGATACTATTTTGAATGCACCACCCCAAATATTTCCTTGCCCCACACTTGCCCCCTCCAACCCCCCCCCAAAAAAAAAAACCCACAAGTGTGTCAATACCTGCAATCATGTACGTCCCATTGTTCCTCTTTTGTTTATACTCTAACTTTTTCGGAAGGCCTCCCATATGTTTTGTACACGATTTTTAATCATGGACGTTCGGTCAAACGTGTACCCTTTGTCTACGCCCGAATTATTTTGTCCTAGGTCCACGATTGCCGGTATATACATACTCACACACACACATGTACGTTTTCCTATCCTCCTGAGGACCATGAATGGAACCCTTCTTTTGTTCCCTTTGTTTGTACTTTTTCCGAACAGCTCCCATAAGGTTTGTACACGAAATTCTCCCGAGGACTCGGCCCAAGTCCTCGGTGTCATTGTTATCTCTAATCCCCCATTGTCCCAGGTCCTCTCTCGTATAACCCACTCACACATACTCACAAAAACCCCAACAAAACTGTAGAGTCTCGCGCCGCCACCATTGGCGTCGCAAGGGGGGGAGGGGAACCCCCCCCCCCCTCGGAAATTCAAAAAAAGGAGAGAAAAAGAAAAGAAAGTCGAAGTCAATGTCGTACTGAGTTGAATGTATATAACATTAAAACACCTGATGAAAGGGGGCCTAAAATGCGGCTATATACAACAGGCCTGGGTATCCTGGTCTAGAATAATGCGTCGAGTGATGTCCAGCACCACCCCTCCCCTTTCGATTTTTCCACGGCCGGTGATTTCTCCTTTTGCTGCTTTCTGGTGAGTGCTTTGCCCCTCTCTAGAAAAAATCCTGGCGGTGCCCATGGCCGCCACTGAAGGCAAAAGAATGCTGTGAATTGAGCCTGGCCTCGTGTTCTGTCATTTTAACCATCAAGTCATTGAGACTTGAGTCAGAATTTACCCAGGCTGACGTCTCGTTGTTAACAACGTGAAAGTGTGTTCCAGACTCCCTGAATGTTCCTCCAACGAACTCAAGCGTTTTCAAACGAACTTGTGTATACCCACGCTTGTAAAAGTTATGAGTTAAGAGTTTCCAGGAAATTGTCGATTTGATATAAAGCCAGGATTATGCAACAATATGTTATGTTATAATCATATATATGAAAAGGCGAACAAGGTCTGACCACAGAGATATTTGAGGACAGTTGGCCACTGTGGGGAATGCGGCCAGATTTTTGGGCACAAGGCAAGGGGCAAACTGGTAACCATAATTATTCGAAGTTTTTTGTAACTTTTGCACGCAATGTACGAAAAATAAAGCAAAAACTTTACGGATCAGTAAGGAGACAGACCTGTGATCCAGTAAAAAAAATAGAAAATTGCCATGGCAATTTGAGACTATTTTCAAATAAATTCTAACAGTACCCTTCATAATGAGGGTCCGGGGGATTTGTTGAAAACAAATTTATGTCTCAAATTTTGCGGGAAAATCAATTTGGTTATCAATTTTCCGCATGACTTGTGCACTGTGTTTATCCACCAAGTAGCCTACTGCATATGCGCTGTACAGTTGTATTTTGTAATCTAAATTTGGCTTGTAGACCTATTTATTAAGCCCCGCCCCTTGACGCATTGACCAATCACAGCCCCGTGTGCGCCAGGGCCACAAATCAGTCACGAATGCAAGGCTTTTGTCGGGCCATAATCACGTCTGTGATTGGTCAATACTTCTAGGAGTTAAGCGTAAAGGTGTTGTATGTCCGTGCTTTTGGGAAGTACCCTGCCAAATACATCTTTAAATTGAATTGCTAATTTGTCACCTTTATCTATGTTTAATGAGCTTTCCAAAGAGACATTCCACAAAAAAGTTTTAAATTAAGAATTAGGAGCGGGATGCTCCTAATTCCTGCAATCTTTGCTCGTAGCACATAATAAAGCAATATATTATAGGAAGACTAAAGTGTAAAGAGTGTATAGTAAGTGTTTTTGTTCTAAAATACAGTTTCCTTCCACAGTTCGTAGTAGGGGAAATCCATTCGATTGAAATTGTTCAGTCAGACCACGGACATAGCGGCTATTAATTAACCGAATCAGTCTATTCTCATACCATGTACACTATAAAGAGTCCGAAATTATCAGGTTTGGATCTTCTTGTTTTCTCCTGAGGTCTCGTAAATAGGTTGCCTTTATCATCGTGTGATCACACATTTACGCCCACCCTTAATGGCATGATTCACATCGATCAGTATAACACTCTTCTCACGTCTCAAACTCACGTCTCAAAATGACTTGCCCTTCAGATAGCCAACTGGCGTACGATAAAGTGGGACCTTCCACCCGGTTACTTCTAGAAAAGTACCCAACGTAGTCAAGTCCAAGAGGCCCTTTGAGACAGACTAATATCATCACATATAGTTTGTACAAGCTTGAGTCAGGTACCCAACACAGAGGACTTGAACCGCAGCCCATAATACAACCAATAGTTCCGAAGGAAGCTTGGACGTGCTATTTATTGACGTCATCCTGGCAAACTCCTTAAAAACTGTGGAGTCTTTGTGGCCAAGTCTCTTCAAGCTTTGTCTCACACGCGCTGTCTCAGCAGCAACTTTTGTCCTAGTCAAGTGAACGAATTCCCAGTTTTGCTGCCACTGATTCATTATTTCAGCATAGAGATCACGAGTGTCTTCGTTTTACTGAAAATAACAACCGCGGTGGACTAAGAAGTAAGTGGGTATATTTTGATGCCAAAAGGTAAGATTAATAATGTTTTCAGATCTGGACTGTATTTAATCAGTATAGATTAGGACTGCCTGGGTTGCCCTCTCCTCTGAGCCATACACTGCAAAAACTGTGTTTAGCAATTAAACACTTTCTTGCGCCCACCCAAACAAAGATACTGACAATTTGGGAGACCGCCAACATAGGGCAAGATAGCTGAGGTTGTAGAGCGCCGGTACGGTGTTCTGGAGGTCGCAGGTTCGAATCCCGCTCCTGCCAGTTTTCTTTGTTCACTTTGAAAATGTATTCAAATATACCTAGTCAGTTTCCCTTGTGGATTGTTTGATGAATTATCAGTTAAAAAGTCGTATCCTCATCGAGTGATCCCCACAATGTCGCTTCCCAGGTTGTATCGTAAAGGGCCGGTCACACAGGCCACGATAACGACGACGATAACGAAAACGGTAAGAATTAACGCCATTGATTGGTGGAATTGTCGCGCGTGTAATACGCGCGCGACCCATTCACCAATACAGAGCGTTGATTCGCATCCTTTTTGTTTTCGTCGTCGTTATCGTGGCCTGTGTGACCGGCCCTTAATTGAGTGTGATGCCTGGCTACACGGCATTCTGGGTTGATGACTTCTGACTACCGCCCACCTAAACCAAGACACTGACAATTTGGAAAACATAGGGCAGTTGGTAGAGCGCCGGTACGGTATTCCGAAGGTCGCATGTTTGAATCCCGCTCCTGCCAGTTCTCTTTGTTCACTTTGAAAACATGTTTAAATAATATAGTGTTGACAGATGGTAATGTTTAGCTTCTAAAATGTTTATAAACTTTCAAAGTTAACAAAGGAAACTGGCGGGAGCGGGATTCGAACTTGCGATCTCCGGAATACCGTACGCCGGTACTCTGTTGGAGGTTTCCCAAATTGTCAGTATCTTTGTTCGGGTGGGCGCTAGTCAGAAGTCAAAAACACATAATGGCATGTAGCCAGTGATCACGCCTAATTTACGATACAACCCGGGAAGCGACATTGTGGGGATCACTCAATAAGGATACGACGTTTTAACTTATAAGTTTACAAACTCATCAAACAATCTACAAGGGAAACTGACTACGTAAATTTGAATAATTTTTAAAGTGAACAAAGAAAACTGGCAGGAACGGGATTCGAACCTGTGACCTCCGGAACACCGTACCGGTACGGTGTTCTGGAGGTCGCAGGTTCGCAGGTTCGGAGGAGTTCGTAGGTATGAATTCCGCTCCTGCCAGTTTTCTTTGTTCACTTTGAAGTTTACAAACTGATAGCAAGATTGTTTTTAATTGCTAAACACAAATTTTAGAATGTACAGTTTGGGATCGCGGGTGGGGGAGGGTGTTCATACACGAAGTTTTGTTTTAAAAAGTTGACCACAATTGCTTTTAGCCAGGAAAAGTTTTGAAAAAGTAGGAGGGGGAGTCGGTACTCTTTTGTGAACTTGTGAAGCGCTCAATTTCAAAGAAAGAAAAGAAAAAAACGGCAAAATGACAAGGGGTGGCCCTACACTCGATACGCCACTGCCCCTTCTTGAGAAATGTCTGATTTGGTGGCAGTACACAGCCCGGACCATCCCAAGCATTCATACATATTGGGAAGATGTTCTCTTCAGGTCACTACGTTGTAGATGCGACAAAAGCCTCGAAGGAGTAAGTTTACATTAATATTACATGCAACAATGAGGGCAGCTTGTTTCATTTGATCTCGATCCCAAAGACTCAGACCAAATACACCACTACGAATGTTTTTGGGTTACTTTTCTGCGAAATTCTGATCCCAATTTAGTTTTTGTCCCCACTGCCTCCGTTTTTGTCTTCACAATAACGACTATTTCGAAAGAGTAACTTTTCCTATTCTGCCTCAACGCGGAGAAAAATCGTCACCGCTTTCACGAAGGAACGGGCATGTAAACAAATGATGATCTTTTTTTGTTTGGTGATTAACGTCGTACTTGACCATTCTGACTTGGTTTCATGAAAAAACGTTAACTGATTTCTCAATTAGACTATAACTGTGCAAGGGGCCGACATGTCACAAAATTGCATTTCGCGTTTTCATGAAGAGACGCGAACATGCCTGCCCCCTTGAACATGCACAAAACATATAGCACGGAGATTTGTAAAAGTAGGTCAACTGAGATTTTAGGTTTCACGAAGGGATGGGCATCTTTAACTAATTAATTTGGCTAATTAAACTCTGTGTTTATGATAATTACCAAGGTTACAGAAAAATGTACCTCTCAAAGAACCACATGAGTGCCTTTTCCCTGCGCAAAATTATCCTAATGATTTTTGCAGTTTTAAATGAGAAGAACCTCAATGTGTTTTTCTTAAAAATCGACATGCCTGTCTCTTCGTGAAAATGGTGACTAAATAGGAGCACGCGAGCAGGTTGACAATTAAAGGTATGATATAGCTTTGGTA
The DNA here is from genome assembly GCA_037893225.1 of Hippasteria phrygiana. Taxonomy (NCBI): domain Eukaryota; kingdom Metazoa; phylum Echinodermata; class Asteroidea; order Valvatida; family Goniasteridae; genus Hippasteria; species Hippasteria phrygiana. The sequence continues at coordinate 1,126,595 of JAZGUH010000143.1, forward strand.
ATGATCAAAAACCAATTGTGTTTAACTTGAAACCAAATTGATTAGAATGCCGATCCTCATAGAGTAACAATGTCATCTGAAATGCTATCACCTTTCGAGAAAATTGTGTCTAAAATTCTCTAAAAATTGTGTGACTTTCAATAATCGAAGTAAGTACACTATGAACATGCACAAAATCAATGTTAAAACGGAAACGGTTTTTCACTATTTTCTCGCGACACGCCTAACGAATTGAGCTCAATTAACTTTCACAAGTTTGTCATTTCATGTACAATATGCTGAATCCCACAAAGTATAAACAGTGCTTGCAACTGCTTTGCCAGCTCTTCCAACGCTGTTATCATACCTTTAAACAGAGTTGTTATCAAGTTAATCACAATTAAGTCAATCACGAGTCATCACAAGTCACCACAAGTCATCACAAACCACGTAACAAGATATTGAAACACACTATAGAACAAAATCATTCCTTTGTCATTGTTCATCCTATGTAGCTTGTGACCTGACTTGTGATCTGCCTTTTGATCTGACTTGTGACTGACTTGTGATTGACTTGATTACAACTCTGCTATTAAATGTATTGTATTCTCTCCCTGAAGTGTCCTTCGGTAAAATTGGTACACCCTGGATGCCCCGCTACAAATTGGACCCTATGCAGAATTACTTGTTAATAAATAAGCCATTTTCCCACTTTAAATCATGCATCATAATGTTGTCACTAGAGAAATCGAAGCCTTGGCAGGATGCATCGATTGCGAGGTTTTCTACTAATGATCGTGTTAGTAGCCTGCCTTAATGGAAAGATGAGACGATCACTCGCACAGGAGCCTGCGGTTAACAGCGATGTATGTGCGCGGACCGTCCTGCCCGAGTATTTGCGGGCACCCTGCGACGAGTTCCTTCGAACCCACCCGGAACCAGACGGTGAAGAATCCCCGCCAAGTAAGTCAGCCACGCTCGTTGAAACACGCGAACATTGCAAGGGGCAGGACTTCTGGGTGCGGTTTGGTTGTAAACAAGGCTGGGCGTGTAGCCAAAAACACGAGTGTCACAGAATAATAGTTTATGCATTTGTGCATCAAAATTATCTTTTCATTTGAGTGCTGCCAAGCACAGTTTACACTGCAAATTCGCACCAAATTCTCTCACTTGTGTGACCTCGAGTGCCTCAAAAAGCAGTGGCCAAGTTCATGGTGCTAAAAAACACACAAAAAACTTGCTGAGTAATAACAGGTTACCAGCCAAAAATCCATGTTATTTTTATGCTAAGCACAAATAGGATGAATACCAGTCACAAGCAATATACTTAAAACGAAAATGTTGGGTGGTAATCCTGTTTTACCAAGCAAGGCTTTTCATGCTAAGCAAACTTGTGTGCTCATGAACCTAATGAAAATGGACCCAGATTGTAGCTACTGTACCTCTTGCGCGTAAATAATGTATAGTGAGCGACTGGTTAAATTATATCTCTTGAAACAAACAAACAAACAAACAAACAAACAAACAAACAAACAAACACACAAACAAACAAACAAACAAACAAACAAACAAACAAACACCCCAACAAACAAACAAACAAACAAACAAACAAACAAACAAACAAACACTTTTCGCAATGAGGGATACAGGCACTTTGTTTCATTTAAATATAGTATACAACTTTTCTTTTACTGTAATTTTCAGAAATGAATGGATTTGGGGATTAGAATTTTGAAGCAAATCCTGTAACACTGACCTATTTAAAGTTTTGCGTGCATAGATGCAGGGAAAAGAAAAAGAAAAAAGCCGCTATTTTAGTTTGCTTCGCTGACTCTACTTCAGACAAACGGAGCAGTTTATAGACGTCAGGTAATTATCAGGTCAAGGAACTAGACCATTTCCAACGATTTTCGGCCGACACTTTTCTTGAAAATGACAGCACACCAGATGCCATGATTTTACTGGATGCTTGAGACTGCTATTTACTTACAGTCTAGTACGGTATTTCGTAATAAATCAGTAGTTTTGTCTTTTGATGTTTGCAAATGTTGTATAGCTTTAAATTATATCTCTGAAACCAAACAAGCATCCAATGTTCGCAATGAGGGATACAGGCACGCAGATTGTCATTATTTGGTTGGGTACCGGTAGCTTGTATGTCAGAAATGTTGGGATTTGTTTGGGGGGTGGGAGCTTCCGAAGCCCGATCTCATGGAACGGCGTCTTATATCTGAGTTTAAAGTTTCACTCCTCATAGCAAGTTCATACAGCGCAGCAAATTTTCTGACGTCATCAACTGTTGTCGCATTCCGACTTTCGGTGTTACCATAACAACTTTGCGTGAAGTATGAACCGGTGCCAAACAAATATCCGACTCCCATGAATATCCGACTCCTCTCACGTGACCGGCCACTCTCCCAATATTCGATTTATCGATCACTTAAGGCATGTGAAATACTACAATATTTCATGCTGACTGGGGGGGGGGGGGGGGGGGGGGCGGGGGCGGAGGAAAAATTGTTGAAAATGTGTGCTGATCTTTGTGTATTCTGGTGCATACTGGTGCATGTAAAAGCCAGTGACCCATGAAATGTGTGAAATTATTGGGGGGGGGGGGGGACACTACATGCCATAGCCGTCCCCTTCCCCAAAAAAATATTGGGGGGGAGGGGGGCACTATGAACATATAACTAAAGAAAAACGGCGCACTAACAATGAACATCCATTGTTACTTGGCACTAAATCCATTGTTACTTGTTCACAGTGGGAGGGGGACGTGAACGGGCCCATGTGAACCGGGCTTGACTGTGAGTTAAACGGAAACGCAAATTCGTGTCCAAAACTAGGCGATGATCAAAAAAGTGACACAGAGAAACTTTCTGTTTGTCAAGGCCCGGAGCGTTACGATATAAAACTATCCTATACACATATTACATGGAGCTGACACCGAATCAACAGTGTAAACTGTGGCAAAACTAACATAATACAAGACACATTTGGCATTTTCTCAATGTGTCCTCCGGGATTTATACTCCTATTGGTTACATTTTTACTTTCTTCACAAGCTTGTATTAAGCTGCCAGCTACATTTGACATTTAGTTTAACTGTTTGTGTAGCCTGCAACGTGAATTTATAATGACGTCCGTGACCTTCCCCCTTTAATCAAAACTCTAACCTCTTTGATGAGGTAATGGTGGCAAGAGTTCGGACTACGATATGGAAAATACGATATCTGATTTAGTGTTATGGTTGTTAGGGAAACAGTTGCACAAAGAACTGACAGTTTGGTTATTTTTCGCTTGCTGAGTTGCAGCCAAACTGGCTTCTTGCATAGATTAATTACAAGGCCGTTCCGACCGCCTACTTATTGAATAAAAGAAAAATTCAAATATATAAAGGGGAAGAAAGTGTACTTTCTGTTAATCATTTACTTTGAGACTTCTTTGGGGTGGGGGTGTTATCAGTGAGAAGAAATAGGTGTGGCCAAGTCACTATGAATTTGGATTGGTAAAGTCCGTTTTTCAATTTGTTTCTCATCTAGGGCGACCGGCCACCGATCCACCTCGTTCCTGAACCAAGAGAAGTAAAACCGCCAAATCTACTCTGACTTGCCAGTGGTTCTAATACGGAGCAACATTTAGCACGAGTGAATTAATACGGGACCACACAGCTTAGGAACAGCGAATTCACCAGTGTTTTCTGTAAAAATAAATAATAACATAGTGCCTGAACGAGCATGTGAAAGCGTAGAACGTGGATATTACTCATCATTTTCATTCACACATGTTACTATACCTCATGCATATTCATGAGCGGGACTCGGATTCCAGTTGGTAAATTTACCATCACGTGCCAGCCATCAACGCATGTGGTTATTTCAGGCAAACCCATGTGGCAAACGGGGAACACAACGCTTAAACGAACCGCCACTCGGGTAGACTTAAAATCAAGTCGGTAATTGGACGGTTCTATTCGTCCGGGGTATAGCGCATAACGTGCCGCGCTGGTAATAAGCCAGTTTGGTATCTCGATGAAGTAGTCCAGGTCAGAGATTATTCGGGATAAAATTGCTGACGTAATGTCACGCCATGTAGCGCAAAAGCCCATTCTAATTGAATTTAACGTGTGCGCGCGCTATGCGACCACCTTGCGCGTTCATACGTTACATGAATGACCAGTGACCCATGTCATTGTGCACATGCGCGGTTGAAATACAGAACTGGCTTATTATGACGGCACCTGCGGACAAAATACGACTGTCTAACGACTTGTCTTCAAGTCTACCGCTCGGGGTATGGACCACAGAACTATCACACGATGTAGCGGAACTATCACACGGGGCCACACCTCAAGGTTTGCTGCAGAATGACAAATAAAATGTATGTGGTATAGTAGTTTATAAATTGCTTGCTAACTTTGACTGTCCACCTCAAACCGCGTTATATAAATACACTAAAGCATGATGTTTAAACAACGGCACGCAATTCAAGGTTGGACCTGTATCGCTTTAATGCATGAGAACCGCGTACGCAGCTCTTAAAGAATACATGCCTTAGGATTTCCAGGACAAAAATACATGTAGGACTGCGATATTTCATGTTCAGGTCTTTTGTAGAAACTATGTAAAAACTGAGTTTCCACGCAAATTTTCTCATTCATGAGCCAAAACATAGTGTCATCGGAGCTAGGCAAAACAAATATATTAAAACAAAATCGTGAGGAAAGTTCCATGTTTTCGTTGATTTCTAGATAAAATAGCACATTTGGAATACAATTTTAACCAACAATTCTTCAAAATCTTTTTGGCGGATTATTTTGGGAGAAGGCTGTAGTTACTAATGTGCTCTTTGATTATGATTTCCTTCTGTGACCAACCGAAAAGCGCCCTCTTGCATTACTAAATTGGAAAGGTTTAGACTTTGATTGGAGACTTTTGGAAGGCTGGAGGGCAGCAGACATAGGGGCCGTACGCACGAAATGCCGACTTGTTTTACCCCCCTCCCCCCTGTACGCATGGCATACACAGTGGCTCAAACCCCACCCCCCCCCCCCCCCTGTACGCATACGCATTCCATATCTGTTTTTGACTTCTCAGACTCCCCTATTCTAGTATCATTAAACGTTACTGAGTACACCTACTGTAGTAGTATGATTCGCATATATCGTATCCAAAGACTGAAATACATCACAAAATGCACGTTGGCAGAGAAAAGAAATTGGAAACATTTTTATTAACGGACCTGGAAATATATTTTGAACCAAAACAGCAGTCAATGATGGCATGAACCAAAAAAGAAAAAAACAATATCCTGACTCTTGACGTTTCACGAGTGGTTTATTGAGATAGTGAATAACGTTTTTCACGAAAATGTGTTTGAATAAGAGGCAGTTGATATACAAGACGTATATCTTTTTGGTTCTTTCGTTTACCTCCAGTCCAGTACATGAGCGATTTTGGACAGCACTCGGGTGAAATTGATACAAGTACACCTGTACGTTTCCACACTGTAAAAGAAACAAACACATTTTTTTACGGGAATTTCCTGGCAGTTTGGACGCCAGCGCAATCCCGTAAAAGAACGGTGCAAGCTGCGACTCATGAACACTGTTATTTTACGTTGCTGTCCCTTAAAATAACCCTGCTATTCCTGTAAAAATACAGGGTATAAATAATTTCACTCAGTTACTGGAAACTTGGTGTAAGTAATCACGAATTTACAGAAATTTGAACCAGACTAAATAGGCGTGCTCTATTATACATGTACATTACTCTAGATATCAATTGTACAAATGCTACAGTAATTTACTAAACACTACACACTAAATAACGTCGTGCTTTAGCTTTATATTCAGCCTTATCCTGCCATCATGAAGTCACGGTTTCCGATGAAAAATTTCAATATTTGAATACGAAAGAAGATGTAATGCGATTCTTCACCTCTGTTTACAAAACGTGTAAATTCCTATATGGAATTGCTTAAATAATTACATATTTTAGTCAAGAAATCGTGTTTTTGGACGAAACACTGCAATATAACATGACTTGTGTGAATACAAATTTCCTCAGTTCTGATTGGTCAGTTGCTGCATAATGAGATTCGTGTAGGAGAACATGAGATTTTACGTTCAAAATCCGTTCAAACTAAAATACGGTGACAGTCTGCTTTTTTACAGTGGAAAAAACCCGGGATTTTACGGGATTTTTTACAGTGCAGTGTACACTGCCGGTTTATAAAGCAGTCGTTTTGTTGCGGTCTAAAAATAGGCCGGAGTTGGCTGGAGGTGGCGCTACGAAGATAAATTTACTTTTGGTTGGGCTGAAGGGTACTGTGTTATAACTGTTTTTCGATGCACAAAAGCTCATCCTGGTAGATATTTATATGAGATAGTACATTGATTTCGTGACAATTCATTAAAAGCAAATTGTCGGTTTGTGGACCCCCCCCCCCTCCCCCTGTACGCATGGTGTACGCAATGTCAACATCCCCCCTCCCCCCTCCTTCGTACTTACTTTATGGACGGCCCCATACCGGTCCTTTTTGCTTGTTGGGAGCATGCGCGCGCAGTTATGAGCATGTACCGGTAGTTCTGAGCATGCGCACGACTGGTGACTAAACGTTGGGAAAATGGTATATCTGCTGCCACCAGCGTCTTAAAGTCTCCCATTGGAAAGCACCATGTCTTTTTACTTCCAATTATATTATGAAAACAAGCATCAAGATCATGCTCGTAATGTTATGAGGAATGGTTGTATGCCTATTATTTCCGAAAATAAACAAATTAGACTTTGTATCGTTTTCTAGTCACTGGCCAGTTGCTTTCGATTTGAAATGTGGTTCAAGAGAAAAAGAATAGACAAAAAAATAGAGAACTTGAATTTCTTTAGAGAGTTTTATGTGGCCGAAGGATTATTTTCGTTAGAGTATTTAAGTCTTAATACAATATTAAGTCTTTAATATAATGACGCCAAATTGGTTAATACAAAGAGCGTTTGTCCTAAAATTGCTATGGTTGGGAAGATCATAAAAAGAGTAATAATAATGTTCACGACCATCCCTTGAAAATACGTAGCTTGTCTGAAAAATCGGTGACCAAAAATACTTTCGGGGAAGAAAGATTGGTTCGGAAAAGTCGGACCGTTGGAAACTGGATAGTACGCGTAGTCTTTGGTCAATAATGTTCAGATAAACGGCGTATTTTCAAGGGATGGTCGTATGGTCTTGCACATGATCATTCTTAACTGTATTGCCAATTTTCACTTTTGCCCTTTAAAAAGAAAGCTATACAAGCACGATCTGACCACTTTTTAGTAACAACGACAGGTTTTTTAAATGTCAAATTTGTCGAGCAAAATGCCTCAGCGTTCGCTATCAGTAGCGTATCCAGCCAGGGAGGGCAAACAACGTCTCAACCGTCTTAAAACCGTCGCAAAAACACCATTTCTTTTGGTTTTTTTTATGACGCCTCAAATTCCGCCAGCAGGGGGAAAGTTGCCCTCTCCGCCCCCTCTGGATACGCTACTGTTCGCTATGAAGTGGAAAATGTAAACATTTTATTGGACTTATTATATCATTCAGATGAAATTGTAAATTAACACACTTATCAGTGTATAGAGTATGAAGATGTCATAATATTAAAACTGCCAAATTCGTGGGTGTAACACCCTGAAAACTATATTTTTGAATTGAATTGCACATTTTTATCATGAGCTTTCTAATTGGACAAATCCATAAAAAGGTCGACCGTGGGGAAGTAACAGATTTAATAAGTTTCCAATTTTGAATGGCTCCTAATTCCTACAATATAATGCCAATCTTCGCGCTCAGCACATTAGGAAGTCCAAGTAGAGTGCAGAATGCAGCAAGTGCACAGACACAGCAGCTTTAACTAGCCACTTTAACTTCTGACAAGCGCCCCCCCCCCCCCCCCCCCCCCGAACAAAGATACTAAAACATTCCGGCAAGACAGCTCAGTTGGTAGAGCGCTGGTACACTGTTAACATAAGTTAGTCATTTTGGCTGATAAAAAAGTCAAAATGACTAATTTAGATTAGTCAAACCTAAATGACTAATTTAATCAACGCAGGACTAACGTAAAGGCAAACACTGACCAGTTTACGTTAGTCATTGCTGATATTTTGACTAATAAAAATCAGTCACGCAATTTGAGCAAAACTATTTTTTTCCATTGCTTTTTTGTGAAATTTGCCGGGATTAAATTCTTTGCACTAAAAATAGCGTTGATTTTCAGAATTGTATACATTTAAAGCATTTTTGCAGTATGTCTTGAATAAATGATGACACTTTTCATTACCCAGACTATTCTTTAAACAGACTGTTGATCCCTTGTGGATTGTTTGACGAATTATTTATTATTTTATTTGAATCAATATAAAAAATTACAAATAATGGCGTAAATACGTCGCCTTCACCGAATCGGTGATTCGTCGTGTGACTTAGAACACTATCTTAGCTCTTTGACTAAAAACAACTGGTAATACGAAAGTGATTAAAACCACGTCCGCAATACCGCGCGCTAAAAAAATCGGCAGGGCCGCCATTTTTTTAACGGACAGCGTATACAATGCAGCTGCGTTACGCATAACCAGTATTTAATACGAGAATTCTGTTGAAATCATCCTGATGTTTGGTAAATCCTGTTCCTGTTGATACGGCTTTGGAGCTGTTGGATCTCAGGTAAGGCCTAAATCTTTTTACGATTGTAATTTTTGTCGTGAAAACTGTAGTGCTCATCCATTGTACATACATGTTGTAATACTAGAGTAATAGTGATTCATTTATGCAATGGAAAATTGCGTATGCTAGGTCTACATGTACTGTCATGTAGTAGGGTGTTATAATACAAAATAAACGGATATTAAACAGAAAGATTTTACTTTAATACCCCCCACCAAAATCGGTTAGAAACAGCACATTTTTGGAAAATAACCATCCATTTGTGTTCATAATTATATAATATTAATAAACACTTGGCACAACCTTTAATTTTGAGAATTCTGTTGGGATATTTTAGTGCAATATAGGGGAAGACATTTGTGTTATCTGTGTTAGAACTAGAAGTTCTTGGCAGTTGGCACCATGTATAGTCACTCCAAAGTGTGCACATACATTTACAGATTTTGCTGGAATAAATCTTGAAATAACAGGTTGTGCCATATGTTTTGACAGTTGTTGTCAAGAAGGGTTGGTTATTTTTCAAGATTTTGCTGTTCTTTACCGATTTTGGTGGGGGTATTAAACTTAAAGTAAAATCTTTTCCAACCACAGTTGAAAAACCAAACTGGTTTATTGGTAAACTATGGGTCAACTTGTACCCGAGTCAACTCGTACCCGAGTCAACCCGTACCCCAAAATTTGCACCCAAGCAAAAAAAACTAAATAATGCGACATTCTCCATAAAAGATGTTCGCACAGTTATCCGTTACCAGTCGTCCAGTTTCTGAGAAAAAAAAAGATATGAAGTTTTAAATATTAAAAAGACAGTGGGCATATATGAAAACTTATTAAATACTAAATCATGCACAGAGAGCTAGGGAGTTGACTGTGGGTACGAGTTGACCGGGGGTACGAGTTGACCGGGGGTACGAGTTGACCCAAAATCGGTTTATTGATATGCGCATTATGGGCTTGTTTATTTTCTCCCAAATAATTGTTTTTGTTTGCGAGGGGGGGGGGGGGGGGGGGGGGGGATCTTGAGTGTTTGTGCATACCCGGACCCATGTGGGATGTCGACAACTCAACTGTTGGCCGGCTCGACCATTTACCAAGTCGTCCGTTCCTGAACGGACGACTTGTCTCAACGGACGACTTGTCTCAACGGACGACTTGTCTCAACGGACGACTTGTCTCAACGGACGACTTGTCTCAACGGACGACTTGTCTCAACGGACGACTTAAATTCCCATTTGATGCGAAGGCGGTCCAGTTGTCTCGAGTCTAGTCGGCCAACGGTCGAGTTGTCCGAGCTCCCACATGTGATACATGCACATGATAATCATTATGCACAGACAACTCGATTGTCTGTGCATAATAAAAGACTAGTCGTCTGTTAAGAATATGCCTGGCACAGTCAAGTTGATTCCATGTCAAAGTCTCAACGGACGAGTTGGTAAATGATAGTTGTTGCACTAGTCCAGTTGTCTCCACGGTCGAGTTGTCTCAGTCTGACATTCATAATCAGCATATGGATGAGGTATTTTTACACCACGGCACAGTTTGGATTATAAACATAATTTGGCAGTATAATATGCTCGGTTATGTGAAAATTAGGCTTTGTTCACATGGTTTTTTATCATTGTCTAAATGAAGTGGAAAAAAACCCAAAAGTGTCAACCGATCCATCAGAAAATTATACAATTGTAGGGTAGTGTTTTTGAAGCGGGGAAACAGATTCAAAAATGAAGTTGACTCACAAAAGAAAAAGGAAAATGAGTAGATAATCAGAATTATGAGAAGGTACCCTACGCTTTACTGTGCGATTTCAAATGCAAGAAATTACATGATCGGACACGAATCAACAATTCAAAAAGGAACAATGATTTATTCTATTAAATAATTTTCTTCTCAGCAAAAGCAGTAACAACTATGCACGAAGATTCTGTGATAAACTTCAACAATTACGAATGATAAATCAATGTGCAATTTCAATATTAATAATCAAATTACAAAGGATAACGATTTACTTGGTTTGCAAAAATGACAAGTAAAGGAACGTGGTCTTTGGTGTACTGTACGTCGTACACAAAGTCCTAAGTCGAGATCCTGAGCGAGAAAGTTCGACAGACAGTTCACTGTAACTCTGGATAAGCAGGAAGACAGTTAGTTCACTGATTCCTTGAGGTTAAGCGATCATTGAGCTGAAATCTCAAGTTGAGTCGACGACGGCAATGATTAGGCAAAAGTTCTGGAAACGACGACGAAGACTTGACAAAACCGCAGCGGCCTATGCAGCTCACATGTCCGACGATCAACTGACAGTTGCAACAACAGCGAGGGCCGAGGTAAGGAAAAAAAACACGGCGGTAGGCTCCGAACGTCGGCGTGGAAAAACTGCTCCGACTAGGGTAACAAAACCGGCCGTGGCAGGCTAATAATAGGGACGAACAAAACCGTCCGTCATTTGTCCATAGTCGCAGGAATGGTCAGCTACTGGGCCGGAATGGAGTCCAGGAAACACTGCCGATGTTAAAATTCATCCAACGCACCGAAACAGCTGGTGCGTGTGTGGTAACGTTGCACTGTGCGAAACTGTCAGTGTCAGACTGTGGTTCAGGTGACTGGTTGCCACGACGTGCGTAAACACGCAAGATGGCGTCTGAACGACGAAATGCTCAGGAAACTGGTCGATCAAAACAATCCAAAAGGTCACTTCCCCGAAAAGTTTAGGGGTTAAAAGCTACACACACAGCCTCACCGTTTCATAAAAGGAAACTTGGGAATGTATGTAGGCCTGGAACGAGTATGGTACACACTTTAGGCTGAAAACATTACAGATCAACTACGATGGAAGTTTGATCGGTTGCATGCTGCATAATCGAAAAAAAACAAGGTGGATTACACCATAGCCCCAGACAGGAATATAAGTGAGGGCTCTGATTGGTTGAGCCATTGGACATACAATACATATTCATGAACAGGGAAATAAACTGGTTACTTGTCTGGGCAAAACATCTGGGGTGAATAAAGCAAAATTACACCTAAACTTACATATGTGTATGGAAACAAACGAATCAATTTGCTAACAATTAAGTAACAACAATGGTTAAATATGGAATCTTGTTTTAGAAAAAGCGAATGATTTTGCCTGGTTGCTACATCAACCCCCCTTTAGACCAGAAGTGGTATAAACCTCTGAGGGGCGACAAAAAAAACCCCGTTTGCAAATACAAGTTTACATAGTGTAGATACATGTAGTTAAAATAGCAAGAACTATACTTTAAATTATGTAGAAAAATGCAGCGTTTTATAATAAAAAACATCGCTGTACTGGCAATGGTACGAAATACCTGTGGTGTCGAGTCAATATTTGTGAAAACACATGCATGTAATGCAAATATTCACATGACTAAACGCTTGGACTAATTACTTATTACGAAAAGCACCATTGCAATAAAACGATTAACATGAGAGATGACTGCAAGATATTTGCACTGACCAAAACTGGTAATGGAGGGTACGTAAATTGAAAAAGTAAATGGAGCTTAATTTGTATTATAACCTGACACGCTGGTGGTTATCATTAAAATCTCAAAGATTCTATAGTGCCTAACATTTTGCAAAGGATGTTGAGGAGGTTAATGATGATAATCACACCTGTAATTTGTACAGTGATTAACTACTTGCATCATAAGCAATATACAAGGATATATGTACTTAAACTGTTCAATGAATATTTCAAAATCAATTGTTTAACCACAGCTAACCCTGTACGTGTACTTGGTATATAACAATAATAAAGTACTGGATTAGAGATTTGTGGCAATTGGACAATAAACACATATCCAAAAGATGATTCGTCAAAATCAACATGCGTTTGTGAATATGCATGAAGAAATGAGTAGTGGCATAGCATTGGGCATTAATTTAAGACTTTAAATGTGCATGACTTGCACGTAGCGTTTGGGCCAATGCACATGTCTTCCGGAACGAGTGACCCGTGGTTGTTCAGGAGGATTGCTCACAGATGGAGAATTGGCCGGAAGAGTGTACGATGCAGAAGGTGGCACTGGGACTGTAGCAGGGGTAGCAGGAGGGATACTGGCAGGTGGTGCAAGGTTGACATCTGCTACCGGTCCTGATGGGGGTGAGGAAGGTGGCTCGACATACGCCACTTTGAGGCGGTTCACACTAATGTTCTCCTTCCTTCCTCTAATGGAAAGCGTGAAGAATTTATCCGTCTTCTTCAAAACTCGGAAGGGGCCAGTATATGGTTGTTGTAGGGGCTTCCGCACTGAGTCGACTCTGACAAAGACAAATGCGGCTTGAGTGAGACCTTTGGGCATTTGGTGCTTGACCAGCTGAGCTCGGGTATGGGTTGGAGAGACCTGACGCATATGTTGGCGTAACCTATCAACGTATCTGCCAGGGTCCAGTGTTGTGGACGGTTGATCAGGGGTCACAAACTGTCCTGGTAACCTGAGAGTTGTCCCGAAAACCAGTTCTGCTGGCGTACAGTTCAAATCAGATTTGACTGTAGATCTAATGCCAAGGAGGGTCAAAGGGAGATACTCTGTCCATCGCTGAGGGTCTTCATGTGCCTTTAAGGCAGCTTTGAGAGTCCGGTGGAAACGTTCCACGAGCCCATTAGAGGCTGGGTGATACGCTGTAGTGCGAAGTCTCGTGGTGCCTAGCAGCTTTGTGAGCTCTGCAAACAGGTGAGACTCAAACTGTCGACCTCGATCGGTAGTAATGGTGGCTGGTGTACCATAAACGGAAATCCATCTCTCCACGAAGGCTTTCGCGACTGTTTCCGCTGTAATGTCCGGGATAGGGATGGCATCTGGCCATCGTGTGAATCTGTCCACACATGTGAGGAGGTAAGTACAGCCATTGGAGGTGGGTAAGGGTCCAACCAAATCGATATGTACGTGCTCAAATCGCGCATCTGGAGTACTGAACGTGCCAAGTGGGGCTTTCACATGTCTGTGAACCTTCGACTTCTGACATTGAACACAGGACTGTGCCCACTTGCGGATGTCCTTGTTGACTCCAGGCCAGACAAATCGAGAAGTGACGGTCAGCTGGGTTGCGCGAATCCCTGGATGGGAAAGGCCATGTAGGGCGTTGAAAACTGCACGCCTGTGTCTCTTGGGTACGAACGGTCGAGGGGTGCCAGTAGATGTGTCGCAGATGATACTACCTCCAGTGGTAATCAGTGGAAGTGTCTTGAGAACGAGACTAGTTGTAGGGTTCTGCAGTTCTGTCTGCAACTCAGCGTCATCCATCTGGTCGGCTGACAGTTGTTCGAAATCAACCACCGTGTCAGTGTAGAGAGCGTCAACCTCAGGACGAGATAACGTGTCAGCAACGACGTTGTCCTTGCCTTTAACATGCCTCAGATCTGTGGTATACTGCGATATCAGATCTAAGTGTCTGATTTCACGTGGATTGTGTCGGTCTGGCTTGGCGTGGAAGGCTTGGATCAAAGGCTTGTGATCCGTGAACACGCAGAACTGTCGCCCTTCCAGCATATATCGAAAATGTCTGATAGTCAAGTAGACGGCGAGGAGTTCACGCCCGAACGCACTGTATTTCGTCTCGGCAGGGAGGAGCTTGTGAGAGTAGAATGCTATGGGTTGCCAGTGGTTGTCAGTGAGTTGCTGGAGTACTCCACCCACAGCTACGTCAGAAGCATCAGTCATGAGGCTAATAGGAGCGTCGATACTGGGATGAGCAAGCATGGTTGCGCGAGACAAAGCTTCCTTGACTTCAGTGAAAGCCTTGCTGCTTTCTGGTGTCCAGACCAATGGTTTACGGGACCCTTTTCTCTGTTTGCCAAGTAGGTTGGTCAGAGGAGCGAGGATATCAGCGCAGTTGGGGACGAATCGACGGTAAAAATTGACTAAACCGAGGAAACTCCTAAGTCGCTTGTATGAAGTTGGCTGAGGGAAGTTGCGAATGGCTTCGACTTTCTGTGGTAGTGGTCGAATTCCCTGTGCATCGACGTGGTGGCCAAGGAAACTGAGCTCGGATACTCCGAACACGCATTTGCTCAGATTGATGACGACACCGTACTGTCGCAGTCTGGTGAAAAGTAGGCGGAGATGCTCTTCATGTTGTGCAGGGGTTTCACTGGCAACCAAGATGTCGTCTATATATGTGTAGACGAATGGAAGGCCTCGAACCACTTGGTCAATGAACCGTTGAAACGTCTGCGCTGCGTTTCGCAACCCAAAAGGCATCTTAACAAATTCGAAGAGCCCAAAAGGCGTGATGATGGCTGTCTTGCTCACGTCCTCTGGTTCTACTGGGATCTGGTGATACGCCCGTATCAAGTCCACCTTGCTGAAAATGGTCTTGCCTTTCAGATTTGTTGCGAAGTCCTGAAGATGAGCGATTGGGTAACGATCAGGCACGGTCAATCGATTGAGAGCCCTATAATCGCCACAAGGACGCCAGTCTCCAGGTGACTTCTTCGGTACAAGATGCAATGGAGAGGACCAGTTGCTGTCTGATGCACGGACTATGCCCAACTCGAGCATATGATCAAACTCGTGCTTGGCAATCTGTAAGCGGTCGGGTGCCAGACGGCGAGGACGAGCTTTGACTGGTGGTCCCTTGGTCAAGATGTGGTGAGTGACATCATGCTTCAATGGCGTCTCCCTACACAATGGCTGTGTAATCTCTGGGAAATCCTGAAGGATGGTATCGTATGTACTTGGGGAGGGTGTAGAGAAAACCGGGCTGACGGGCGTCTCCAAGGAATTGACTCCTTTCACGACCAGGTGAGTAGTAGCGTCAATGAGTTGCTGCTTCGCAACGTCGACTAGCAGGGCAAAATGTTTTAGAAAGTCCGCCCCTAAAATCGGAGTAGGAGTATCGGCAAGTATGAATACCCATCTGCAAGTCCGACGGAGTCCGAAATCTAGCGCTAAGGAACGCTGTCCGTAGGTGGGGATGGGGGTACCATTGGCAGCCTGCAGGGTGAGGGACGAGCTGTTACGCCGCTCCGTTGCATTGGGGGGAAACACACTCACAGCTGCACCAGTGTCTACCAAGAACCTGTGGTTGGAGTACTTGTCCGTGACATAAAACAGGCGGCTGCCGTCTCGCCCAGTGGGAAGTGCCGCACCTACCCCCTGGGAGGTGCGTTTCCCTGATGGTCGTCACCATAGCTGCAGGGTGGTACACATTTGTGAGCCTTGTCTTGGAACCGTGCATGATACCAACAATGGGTGCTGGATGAGGTGGTAGAGCCAGTTTGTCCTCCAGCTGGATTTGAAGTAGCTGCGCGACCACAATTGCGGGGTTGGCCACGAGAGCGGGAGCGAGAGCGGGAGTAAGATTGTTGGCGCTCCAGTTGAAGTTGGAGAGAACTAACTTGCTTTGTTAGTTGCAACAGTTGCTCCTTGAGTTCATGTGTTTCGGAGGGAGACAAGACTTGTGAGATAGCTGGTACGTGCGTCTCAACCAGTCGGTCGGCTAGAATGGCGAGATCATCGACTGTGGTGGAGTCGCTAGCTGATGTGAGGATCAGACGGATGTTGGGTGGCAGACGTTGTATGAACAGCTGGCGTAGGATGCCGGTCTCTATCTGGCGTCCACCCAAAAGCTGTTGCATCCGGCGTAAGAGCTGTGTGGGCTTACGGTCGCCAAGAACCTCTTCGTTGAGTAGGAGTTGGACTCGCCTCTGTTCTGATGCAGATGTTCGCTGAATCAAAGTCTCTTTGAGAGTGGTGTACGGTTTCTCCTTCGGCGGGGATATGAGCAGGTCTCGCACTTCTTGCGCAACCTCAGGCTGCAGGGAGGAGATGACATGCGCGTATTTCGTTGATTCCACTACAATTCCGCGGGTCAAGAACTGGGCTTCTACCTGAGCGAACCATATCTGGGGGTCACTCGCCCAGAAAGGTGGGATCTTGAGACTTACGACATGCAAGGGTGGAGAGGGTGCAGTCGGTGTGGGTACTTCGGGCTTGCTCTCATCGTCGGAAGCAGACATGACTATGAGTGCCAAGTACACGCACAAGGTAATATGCTGGTATGAATTTATATCCGGATAGGATTACCAACTTGGCGTACCATAAATTTCTAGACCATTATCAGTGAAAGTGTGATATCATGTTATTTCTGCACATGGAAATCGCAATCACGTCAGGGTCACCAATTCGTAGGGTAGTGTTTTTGAAGCGGGGAAACAGATTCAAAAATGAAGTTGACTCACAAAAGAAAAAGGAAAATGAGTAGATAATCAGAATTATGAGAAGGTACCCTACGCTTTACTGTGCGATTTCAAATGCAAGAAATTACATGATCGGACACGAATCAACAATTCAAAAAGGAACAATGATTTATTCTATTAAATAATTTTCTTCTCAGCAAAAGCAGTAACAACTATGCACGAAGATTCTGTGATAAACTTCAACAATTACGAATGATAAATCAATGTGCAATTTCAATATAATCAAATTACAAAGGATAACGATTTACTTGGTTTGCAAAAATGACAAGTAAAGGAACGTGGTCTTTGGTGTACTGTACGTCGTACACAAAGTCCTAAGTCGAGATCCTGAGCGAGAAAGTTCGACAGACAGTTCACTGTAACTCTGGATAAGCAGGAAGACAGTTAGTTCACTGATTCCTTGAGGTTAAGCGATCATTGAGCTGAAATCTCAAGTTGAGTCGACGACGGCAATGATTAGGCAAAAGTTCTGGAAACGACGACGAAGACTTGACAAAACCGCAGCGGCCTATGCAGCTCGCATGTCCGACGATCAACTGACAGTTGCAACAACAGCGAGGGCCGAGGTCAGGAAAAAAAAACACGGCGGTATGCTCCGAACGTCGGCGTGGAAAAACTACTCCGACTAGGGTAACAAAACCGGCCGTGGCAGGCTAATAATAGGGACGAACAAAACCGTCCGTCATTTGTCCATAGTCGCAGGAATGGTCAGCTACTGGGCCGGAATGGAGTCCAGGAAACACTGCCGATGTTAAAATTCATCCAACGCACCGAAACAGCTGGTGCGTGTGTGGTAACGTTGCACTGTGCGAAACTGTCAGTGTCAGACTGTGGTTCAGGTGACTGGTTGCCACGACGTGCGTAAACACGCAAGATGGCGTCTGAACGACGAAATGCTCAGGAAACTGGTCGATCAAAACAATCCAAAAGGTCACTTTCCCGAAAAGTTTAGGGGTTAAAAGCTACACACACAGCCTCACCGTTTCATAAAAGGAAACTTGGGAATGTATGTAGGCCTGGAACGAGTATGGTACACACTTTAGGCTGAAAACATTACAGATCAACTACGATGGAAGTTTGATCGGTTGCATGCTGCATAATCGAAAAAAAACAAGGTGGATTACACCATAGCCCCAGACAGGAATATAAGTGAGGGCTCTGATTGGTTGAGCCATTGGACATACAATACATATTCATGAACAGGGAAATAAACTGGTTACTTGTCTGGGCAAAACATCTGGGGTGAATAAAGCAAAATTACACCTAAACTTACATATGTGTATGGAAACAAACGAATCAATTCTCGGTCCTGCTCTCAGACGTTAAGCCAACAGAGCAACTGTGTTGTAGCTACATGTACATGTACCCGGTAATGCAGGCTCGGGGCAGTGGACCCCTCCCCCCCCCCCCCCCCCCTTCCTCTGAGCAGGGTCATCTGTAGCGACATTGCTGTCGAGGGAGAATCTTTTCCCACCATTTGGTCTAAGAGACGACACAAGTTGATTATCAGTCGACCCCTTAGCCTAGAGCCAACAGAGCAACTGTGTTGTAGCTACATGTACCCAATAATGCAGGCTCAGGGCAGTGAACCATCCTCCCTCTGAGCAGGATCATCTGTAGCGACATGGCTGTGGAGGGAGAATTTTTCCCGCTTTTGGTCTAAGAAATGACATGAGTTGTCCTCTTTGGGAGAAGCTGACACCTGGACTGGAACTCGAACCTACATGTACTAGATAATATCCTTTGGAACTGTTCATACCCCGAGTGAGGAAGAAAGGAGTCTCAGAAAAATCCAGGCCTGGACTTTTATCGTGCATTTATATTATGTGTTTTAAATGGGACTTGAAGGTTTGCATGGTGGACATGAACAAAGTATGGAAGGTTTGCGGCATCACCATGTAAAATTGATCGTTTTGTTATTTGTGTGGTTTTTACATAGCATTTTAAACAGTATTCTCTGTTCGTCATCAGTCTTCTGATGATGAACAGAGCATACTGTTTGAAACGTTAAGTTAAAACTGGTTCCTCTCAGAACTACACAACTCAAAAAGAGATGAATTTTACATGGTTATGGTGGCCCCAAAGGGACATAATCATTCGTGAATATCTTTGTGACGTCGTGAATTTATTCACGACTGGTCCTGAATATTTTTCGCAATCTGAATTCTCCTCCATCATCTCCATTGAAGTTTTTGATACAACGTACGATGGAGCATGCTATAGTATGCAACGGCCATCATTGACCATGATAATGCGTGAATTGTATGTAATAACGCCCTCTAATTGCCCGCTCGGTGAAATACCCTCCAAGCTACTAAAAAAATATTTGCGACAAAATTCACGACCAGTCATGAACAATTTGCAACATCGTGGATTTGTTTCACGATGTCGTGAAAATATTCACGACCAGTCGTAAATAAATTCACGAAGTCGCAAACAATATTCACGACCGATTATGTCCCTTCAGGGCCACCATACATGGTGTTACCTCAAACCTTCCATACTTCATATTACATGTATGTGTTTTCCTAAATTTTATTCTTAAATTCTTGCCAAAAATATTCAGTTGGAATTAGTGTTATTAAATTGAGTAAGAAACCATCTTTAGGTCAGACAAATTTGTTTTATCAGTGTCAACAATCATACTAGTTCCCAAGCATATTTTTAAGGAACAAAAGTCTTGCCAAGGACAGCAGAATTTAATTCACAATGTTTCATTTACTTCTCATGAGTATTAAGTGTCAACAATCATACTTAGTAATTTACTTAAATCTGTAAAAATCGCTTGTTTGGGAACAAAAATCTTGCCAGTGATGACAGGATTTCATTTACAGGTTCTATTTTCCTCATTTAATTACAATTTGTGCCAACATAAATTTCATATTCTTTAAATCAATTCCGGTTTCATTGGAATAAGACTGTTTGAAAAGATTATGACTCGTTTGCTTCATTTTCTGTTGTTTTTACAGGAAATAAAACCTTAGTCACATGACTATTGTGATTAGTCATCATTTTGAATGACTAACTGGAAAAGTCAGGTGACTAACGTTTAGTCCTTTCAGACATCAGTTGGATTTAATCAGAAGACTAATTAATTTTAGTCATTTTGACTAACTTATGACTAATTATTCGACTAATAAATATTAGTCATCTGGCTTGATGACTAACTTTAGTTGGTCCTTTCAGACATAGCGCAGGACTAACTTTTATTAGTCAAAATGACTAACTTATGTTTACAGTGTAGGGTATTCCGGATATTCCGGATATACCCAGCACGATATGGGGCAGAGGTACTATCCAGACTATTGTTACCAAACACATCCCCCCTAGACATCTGAAAAGAATTCCTGAGATTCCGGGAACACAATGACCAACACAAAAGAGGGGGGGGGGGGGGCTAATGTGCCCTAATGTGCCCATGTGTCTTTGTGTGCTATAGAGTTCAAGATGGCCGCTTTCTGAGCAGGATCAGTCTAAAGTTTTATTTATTCGTCACCGTTTTCACGAAGAGACACACATGTGGATTTTGAAGAAAAGGCGTTCTCGAGATAATCGCAAGTGGAGTTTATCCTATTTTAAAACTGCAAAAAATACTACTTTGCAACATTTTTATGCAGCAAGGAAACCTTCACATGATTCTATGAGAGGTGAATTTTCACGTGAACCCAGTAATTATAATTAACACGGTGGTTAATTCGCCTAAATTAATTAGTAAAGATGCGCGTCTCTTAGTGAAAACTTTCCTACATTGAAGCCCATTCTGTTCAGTGTGTTTTTGCATATGGAAGGGGCGCGCGTGTTTACGCGCGCGCAGCTGAGAATGTAACAAAGATGTGCACTGAAAACATCAATTAGTCAGTTGACTGAAACAATTATTCATTTTCATGTTTAGTTTTACCCATCTTTAATTGGTCAACAGATCAAAAGATTAGTCAATTCACTTTTTAATTGACTAATTGACTAATTAGTCTTTCAAAATGGTTTAGTTTTACAAATTTTTCTTGAGATTAGTAATGCTCGAAATTTAATAAGTAATGCAAGAAAATTAATTTGTCAAACAACAAAATTAATTAGTCTAACAATACCAATAACTATAGTTACTGGTTTTGTCAGACTAATTAAAAGACTAATACATTTTGTGGTAAAATATGACTAATAAATTGTGTGCAAAACTATAGTTTTGCACACAATTTTGTATGAAAGTCACTAAAACTGTAAATTTATTGTCAATGTCCAACAACCTAGCCATGTCACGACATCTACAAAAAGCTATAACATACACACTAGATTGACACTTTTTTGTAATTTTGAACAGTTTCTTGATGTCGAAAATTGCGATGTTCTTAGGCAAGTCGTGTAAATCTGTGCGGTGTTGCACGTTCACCGTTCATCGCGGTAGCCATCTCTATTTTTCGTGTTGAGTTTTGTCATCTTTCATCATCTTACACCCTAAACAAAAATAAAAACCATGTCCTCTGTAGTAGTAAGGGAGATGCCGATTCTATGTCATTTCTTGTTTTTTCACTTTTCTCTCTAATTTTGCTGTATATACATACGTCAATTTTTTTTAAAACAAAAATCGTCTAAAAATCGCCCAAAATTTTGCTGGGGTACTACACACCAAAATTTGCACAAAATCAAGAAAATAAAAAGTATTTTCCATAGTCCACAAGCGTACGAAAACGCCCGGGCGCCCCGGCGAATAAGATATTGCTCTAAAATAACATAAGCCAAAAAAAATTAATTATTTTTTTATTTTTTAAAAAAATATTATATTTGTTACTATAAAGATGGAAACTCAACCCATGATTCGAGGATACAATAGATGGAACAAAATATCTTTAAAAAGATATATCGATAAGTATAACTTATCTTTAGGAACACCAACAGGACGCCGTAATACGTATATCAGGCGAGATTATATTCGAGCTATAAAAGAAGAAGAAGACAAATTTTTAAATTTGAGAATACGATCTAAAGCTTCGTTAGCGCGGCTCGCGCACGATAAAAATTTACGAGTTATTTCTTCGGGTAGAAATGGTCGAGTGATAAAAAAAGATTACATCGAAGCTATAAAAAGATTTAAGGAGCAAAATACTTTTCGAGAATCAGACTTTCGAGAGACTAGAAGATTTGAAAACAGTTATAGAAATTTGTAACTGATTCCGAGTCTGTTTATCGACGATCCAGAGCAATTTTACAACACCCATACGTCGATGATCAAAAACAAAATCGTCGCTGAATTAATAAAAATAAAAACGATGAAACTACAGATCGCTATGAAAATAAAGTATGTAAAAAAATCAGGTGTTGAGACTACAACATCAACCGCTACTCATTTTAGTTACCAAAATCGAGTATTAAACAAGAGCGAGATAGCTACGACTATCGGGAAACAATATGAAACTATATTATCTCAGATAGATAAATATACGAATAAAGGAAGTGGTTGGACTATAGACAAAATAGTCGCGTTTTACATTAACATAAACAGAGTGACCCCTCTGGTAGGCGCTTCTTACGTAAAACTACCCGAGTATGTAGCTAACAAACACGCAACCGTCAACATCAAAAACGAAGATCAAGAGTTTATAAGATGGTGTATATTGGATAAATTGGTTTTTCGCAAATCCAACACTCGTTAGAGTTTAGGTGAATTTTTTCTTCTTTTCGGGTATTTTACTCTTAATTAGCGGTATGACAGTTTTTCTTTTATTCTGGACAATCGCTATTACATCCGAATCAGAGCTTTTCGTTATCGGTATAACGTCTAACAAGTCCGTATAATTTCCGTTATAGAAATTATTAGACGTAGATAACTGATCGCAATGTAAACAAATTACATTCAAGTAATTTATATTATAATACCCCACAAGTTCACCATCACGATCAGGGAACCAATTACGGGGTAGATCAAACACTTTTTGAGCATATGGATCGAACTCAATCCGAATATCTTTATATTTCAATATTATAACGGTATTAAACATAATTTTTTTATTAATCTTGTCCACAGAAACTACAATAAAAGCTAATTTATTAAGTTCAGCTACTAACTCATCGATAGTATAATTTCTAGCTGGAATTACCATTTCACCGTGGGCGATACCATATGAAGCTAATACTACCCATCCTATAGTCATACGTTGAGTTATAGTATAAAAACCGACGTCAAATATCGCGCTGTTTAAATTCATACTGTAATCTCCCTTAGAGTTATCTATAGGTTTTGGCAGTCTAAACGTTCGTTCGTTACCGACCATTTCAAAAACGCGCGATTCCATTTTATTAAAGCTAAAAAATCTTCAAAAATCGCTTAAAATTTACCTATCGTCAAGTTAAAACTAATCTTTTTTCCTCGATTATTTATTAAATCGCCGTCTCGGTCTCTGATACTAAAGCTAAGTTGGTTTATCTTATCACCCACGAGTCTACGAGCGGTTAATCTTGCACGCTCGATGAGCGTATCGCCTCTTTTCGTTATCGGTATAACGTCTAGCAAGTGCGTTCCCCTTCCGTTATAGAAATTATTAGACGTAGATAACTGATCGCAATGTAAAAAAATTGCATCGACAGGCATTGTATTATAATACCCTACGTAATCTACACCAAAAACTAAGTTTTTGATCGATATTCCCAACAATTGTTTAATGTTTTTATCAAAGCGTAGAACGCTATTTTCTTCCGTTACATTTAAAGATATTTTTTTATTAAGTTTATCTACAGAGACTTCTAACCAAACTAATTTACTGAGCCTCTCTTCGATCCAATCTATATCGTAATATCCAGCAGGAATATCAATTTTACCATCCGTACTACCCGTTTTTTTACCAGTGCTTGGATCGATTTGATGTATAAAATAGAGAATTTCGCTATTACTAGGCATGTTGTAGAAGCCCGCGGTTACTATCGCGCTGGTTAAACTCATACTGTAATCTCCCTTAGAGTTATCTATAGGTTTTGACAATCTAAACGTTCGTTCACCATCAAACATTTCAAAAACGTGCGATTCCATTTTAAATATTATTTATAAGATTAAAATATTTGGTTTATTAAAAATAAAATGAAATTCGCTCAATTTGTGAAATTTTTAGACCCTAATAATCAACCGGTAACGAATGCTCCAGATATCGCGAATCTAGCTGCTCGCATAGGGCGCACTCAAGTAGCTACGCAAGCACAAAGCGTTAGCGACAAGCACGAAGCGATAAGCCCGGCTCTAGATATCATGAATCTAGTTAGAGATCAAGACGATAGCGACAAGTATGAAGCGATAACCCCGGAGAGTACCCCGTTGAACATGCACTTAAGTCAACCTAACATCATCGTAAACGCCAACACAAACGCGAGTTTTATCGCTCGACTAGTTGATATATTTAGCACTTATAAAATGTCCGACGTAAAACACGACGAAGTGGTCGAACGTTACGCATCGGACCCCATGACGTTTTATCAAAATCAACTCAACTTTGCATTTTGGTGCGCGACTTCTGGTTGCGGCGTAGGACTAGAATCGTTGCTACATAAAAACCCCGTAATATCGGCTTTGTTCAAGTTTCACGTATATTTCACGATCAGAAAGATACTATACTTTCTAAAATGCCCAGTTACAAACGACAATATATTCGACGATCTAAACAATAACATCGATAAAGGCGCTTATAGCGATATTTGTCGATATTTTAATGTCGATCCAAACTTGAGTTTTAAACAGACCGTAGACTTAACTTCTGGAGGATTAGGTACCGCTTATTTTGACCCGTGTAACATACACCAAGACTCGAAAAAATCATGTACACCTTTACCCGTAGCGGGCAAAAATTATACCCCTATTAAGCTTTACAAGGTTTCGGCTGAATATGACCCGAGTACGGGTAAATATGTGACGCATAATAAATTGTGGGAATACGATTATGAAGCTATGAACCCCGGCGCCACCTACATGGGATTTGTAGAGTCGGGCGATGCGAAACATTTTAGTAAAATTACGCTCGCGTATATCAGACAATCCGCGGACGTTGTACGACTCGGTTTTAGAAATTTTATACTCCAGAAGAGCTCGTTTACCGACGTTGGTATAGAAAAAAAAAATGAAAGCATTAGAACGTACGTGTATGCCATACTCGGTGCGCAAGCCCAAACAAAAACGAGTATACTAACTGCAGGTACCGGATTAGATGCGCAAAGACAATTTGAAAATATAGTAGAAGATATCATCAACAGCCGTACGGACTTGGAATCTTCTATAACCAGATTTCAAAATTCTTTACAGTACGCTAGAAGCTCGTTAAACTTTGTGATTAGCCCTGGATTGTACTTAATTCCATCAAATATGGAGCTTTTAGTCGGTATTCACCAAGGTTATAATAATAATATACAGATAGCTACACCCGGCGCATCGATAGGATTAAACATCAACTTGAACTCAGACGTCGTAGCTACACCACCAACCCCACCCTCTCCCGTAAAAAAGAGTAGTACGCCCTACGAGCGTAGCCACGCGAGTACAGTAACCCAGCAGAATTTAGACGATTTAGACGATTTAGACCCGTTACCAACCCCACCCTCTCCCGTAAAAAAGAGTCGTACAGTAACCCAGCAAAATTTAGACGATTTAGACGATTTAGAGAATTTAGACCCGTCACCAACCCCTACACCTCTAATCTCAGACGTACTCCCTACGGTCGTAGCTACGCAAGTACTCCCACCACCCCCTATCTCTACGGTCATACACCCTACGCGAGCAGCTACGCCACCAACTCAACCGCCAGACTCGCACGAACAAGAAAAAACGGCTTTAGTCGTTGGTTTAATAGCCGTTGCTGGGGTTGGGTATCTAGCTTACGATATTTTACGTCGCTGAAGAAGGTGGTAACTCAGTATCTGACGGAACGACCATTAATTCTTTCTTAACGAACGATCTCTTGGGACCGTGAGTCAGCCAGTACAACGCGGGCTGTCCAGGATTTGTCGTTCTCTTTCTAATCGTATACATTTCTAAGCTCCAAATAGGATCGGTAGCTCTTCTTCTAACGTCTTTTTCGAGCTCTCCAGGAGCGTAAAGATATCTAACGATATCGTCATTTACGCTTAGCGCGACTTCGGGGCTCTTGAGCCCCGAGGAACTCAATTGTTTTATTTCTAACTGAGACATAGCCGCTCGAGGAGTTAACGGTTTGCCTTTCATAGTCGATATCAATCTAGTTTCTTCGTTGTTTAACGCCGCTACGACATCGGGCAATCTTTTTACCCACTCGCGGCTGCGCTCGGTAGGCTCTAACATTTCTTTAGCGTATTGATGACCGAATAATCTTTCGGCTAAAGTACGATTAAATCTTTCTACTATACCTTGAGCTCTATGATTACCAACCTCGCCTTTCTGTACTGCGACGTTGCGAGCCCGCATCAAAGTATTAAATTCAGCCATAAATTCTGTACCGGGGTCTACTTTTATCGTGAGAGGCCAAGACAAGGGCGATCTTTTGTAAATCTTTTTTATCGCCTCTACAACTTGAGTACTCGTTTTATTCGTCAAGGGTTCAGCTTCTTTATATCGAGTGGCCACATCGACGATCGTCAACGCGTATTTATATCTTTTACGTTTAACTACATCGTGAGGTAGATACAACAGATCCGCTTGATGTTGTTCATTAGGCTGCCCTATAACCTTATTGAGACTCGTAGGTCTCGGTATAAAACTGGGGGCTGGTAAATATATTTGCCACATGGCTTGTTTTCTCAACCAATTTCTAACGTCTGGCTCGGGTACGTTAGCTTTTAACGACAATTTTTTTTATAGCGCCTGCACCTTTCCAATATCCTTTAGGACTGTAAAATATTTTACTTAATTTTGTTTCCATTTTATTTTATACTTTGTAAAAATTTTAACGACTTATTAAAAATGGCGAGTGCATTAATGATGATTGGTGGAGCTCTTGTAAACGCTTTAGCGTTTAGCGGATCGAACTTTCTATTTTCGAAGATGGGTGGGTCGTCGGCTGAAGAACGTAAACGACATGATTTAGCTTTAGAACAATTAACTCGAGCTAAACAAGAGTGGGTGGAACAAAGAACCAAGGTTCTAGATTATCTAAACGATCGACTACATAAAGACGCCAAGGCTCAAAAAGATTTTAAAAATGTAGATGAGGCGTTGAGACTATATAACGAAGTAACCAGCGAAGATATGCGATTACCTCGCGAACCTGTATTGTCAGACTTTTACGTACCCAGCGAAGGTCAAAAAGATGGTGAAATTGCATTTATCGTAGGAGGCACTACTGTTTTAGGATTTTTAGTTTATAAGTTTATTTAAAAGTTTTTTTGCTTTTGTTTTAGGTTATTTAGTTTATAAGTTTGTCTAAAAGTTTAAGTTTATTTAAAAGTTTTTTGCTTTTTATTTTTTTTGTTTCGTTAAGTAAAATGAACGCAATTTATGGAAGCAAACTGAATCCACACAGAAGTTTAAAAAATCCTAGAGCGTTGAAGGGATTGAGGCAATCGATGGTTATTACTCATAATCCTAGTACCGCGTCGGCTGGCAGTCTGTTGATCGTTGAATTTCCTATGTTGAGTCAAGACGATGTAGTCGTACCGGGTACAGTACGATTAGCTTTTAATATAAACTTAGAATCTGAAGGCACTAACGAAGATTCTGCAAGAACTCTATATTATAACGTTGCCCGAAATTTAATTAGTGGCGTAAGAATCAAACTAGAAGGTAAAGATTTCGTAGCGTTTACGGATGCCGATGTATATAACGCGTATAAAGACATGTGGCGACCAGCCAGCGCGAACGATGCGTATCGAGGACTCGAAACTTCTAACGTCACGAAACTCAGAATCGACGCTAGCGATGGGATTGCTAGCGCGAATGGTGGAAAAGACAAAGCGATTGCCAACGCTTACGGTAACCGATATTATATTCCTCTAGATTTTGAAATGCTTACGGATCATCAGCCTTTTAGTCCATCGACGCTCAAAGATAGACTAACTTATGAATTTACATTTAACGATCACGCGAGCGTAGTAAAATCTACCGATTCTAACGCGAAGTATAAAATTTCGGGGTTAGATCTCGAGTTTGAAACGGTGACTAATAAAACATTGGCAGATAGTATCAGACAAAAATATCGAGGTAAAACTCATTTTCTATACGAAAAAGTTCAAAGATATACGGTTTTAACGTTAAACAAGTCTGATACTACTTGGAACATTAATCTCAATCAAGCCATTAGAAGTCTCAAAGGTATACTTCTTTTATTTAAAGAATCGGGCGAAAAAGATCCTCAAATTTTTTATAATCCAAAGATCGAAAAAGTAGACGTTACGATAGAGGGTAAGCCGAATCAATTGTATAGTCAGGGCATGAAGCGTTATCAACACTGGGATGAGATTACCAAGTTTTTCGGCGACTCTAATACAGAATTTGGTGCCAGCGTGTGCAAAGACTTAGGCTTGCACGATATGACGCTAGGAGATTACTTAAGCACTAGTTACGGTCTTTGGCTAGATACGAGGGTAACCGACGACAACAAAAGTCACGGTTCTGGCAGGAAAATAGGAGACGTAGGTGGCGGTATTTCTCTTCATTTAGAAAGAGAGGCTGAGGCATCTGGTGGACTATCGTGTTACGTTTTCTTGGTGATGGATGGTCAGTTGGTGCTAGAAGATGGACGATTTAGCGGTAGTTACTCTTAAAATAGTCTTTACTATTAAATAAGCCTAAATAAACCATGTATAAAACGTTTCCAAAAACACCACACTGCGCGCTAGTATGCGGTAGGACTAATTCGGGTAAAACCAAATATATTTTAGATCTATTAGAAACTGAGTATAAAGATCACTTTGAAAATATCGTAGTTATTTGTCCTACGTTGAGCAACAACAAGACTTATCGCGAGAGACGTTGGTTGTGGTTAGATCCCGAGATATACCTATGCGATTTAGAGGTAGAAAAGGTGTCTCTCAACGAAGCTTTAGAATTTTATAGAGCTCGATTTAAAGGATCGCATGTTCTATTTTTGATAGACGATTGTAGCTCGGAACAAGAAATAAAATATCGTAAGGCAGCGCTCGGGAAAAACACTTGCGTTTTAACGAAATTGGCGTTTAGCGGTAGGCACGACAATCACTACTGTTGGTTGATGACTCAAAAGTATAATTGCGTAATGACAGATTTTAGAGCTCAAACTGCATTTGTCGTATTGTTCTATTGTAAAGATAAAAATAGTTTCGATCAATGTCTCGATGAAAATGATGCGGTGCCTTTAGAAGAAAGATCGAGAATTAAAAAGATTTTAAGAGATGTGCCTTTTAGTAAATTATTGGTAAAAACTGATCCTCCTGTCTGTTGGCAGTTGATCTATAGTTGATCTATAGTTGATCTATAGTTGATCTATAGATGATCTATTAGATAACTATTAGATGATTTATAGATAACTGTTAGATAACTATTAGATGATTTATAGATAACTGTTAGATAACTGTTAGATAACTGATAGATAACTGTTAGATAACTAATAGATGATCTATAGATAACTAATAGATGATCTACAGATTATCTAGTCATCTATAAAATATGATCGAATATCTAGACCTATTATTAAAACTAGTAATAGCCATCAACTTATCTTTATTTTCTTACGATTATATTTCTTGTAGAAATAAGATTAAAAAATATAGTTCTATTTTAAATGAGCAAGTCAATAGAATCTCTAAGCACGTTATCTCAAGAACCTCATCCAACAGTAGCTGCTACACCCAGCTTAGTGACGACTGTAGCTACGACCCCAGAAGCAACTATGCCTAAAAATAGACTTTTAGGCGTAGTTGCTTCCGGTGATTCTAAAAAATATTTCGGTAAAGAATACTACGTCAATGAAATAGAGAGCTTGACCGCTGAAAAACAAGAAAAGCTATATAAAAGATACGAAGCCAAGCTCGGTAAAGAAATGATAGTCAGTTTGGGGAGTTGTGTGTTGACCTTTTACGCAAAAGCTTTAGGCGCGACTTTGCCGCTGGCTTCACCATTCGGTTATAAACTTTGTTTAGATTCTGAAGAAGCCCTTATCAACGACTTAGAAAAAGATCCCGTTATTTCTAGCAGCTTGTCCAGTTTACTTTGCGAAGTGCATTACAATTATGGGGTTTATTTATCTCCTTTGGTGGCTATGTTGATCACGACTAAACATTTACAGGTAGATAGTAGTAATAATAGCGTTACAAATAATAATAGTATTACAAATAATAGTAGTATTACTATAAAAGATGAGTCTAGAAACGACAACGACGGATCAAGTAGCAGAGACTCCCCAGCCTCCCCAAGAGACTCCACAAGAGCCGGCTCAGCCTCCCCAAGAGCCGGCTCTGCCTCCCCAAGAGCCGGCTCAGTCGGCTCTATCAAGAGTCACAAAAAAAAGAGTAAAAGACCCTAAAAGAGTAGAGCAAGGTAAAAAACTGGCCGAAAGAAACAGAAAGATGAAAGAACAAATACAAAAAATGCAAAGTATAGAAGAAGAAGCTCCCCAGCAAACGCCAGCGCTAACGATGAGAGACATTCCGAGCTGGGGATATGCGATAGTTGGTTTGGTTGTTTTAGGAATTGGATATCTCGCGTTTAAAAAGAGTAAACCTGTAGATTCACAGCGAGAGGTGGGGGTAGGGGTTACGATCGCAACTTCAACCCCTAAAGTTGAAGAACTATTAGAAATGGAATAAATAAAAAAAAAAAAAAATGTTAGTACAAGTAAAATGGATACGAAGAACGTTGCAAATACTCTTTATCACGGCGCTGTGTTGAGTTTGTTGACCGTAGGTTATACTATGTTGAGTAAAAAACTTTTGAAAATTAAGCCCGCCGATTTAGGAAAGTTAGACGTAGAAGATACGGTTAAAATCACCGCTACGGTAGGTAGCGCTCTAGCTACTCAGACTTGGTTGGTGAGTCAAGGAATAATTCCTCAGAATGTGGTAAATACTACGTAAAATATAAAATATATGACTTTATAAAATGGCTGAAGGTGGAGAATTTATACCTATGGATGAAATGGGTCGAGAAGACGAACGAGCCGATGCTGATGATGATGATTTTCAAGATGCCAATGGCGACGATGATTTAGGAATAAACCCCAAGTATGATTATGAATTAGACAGATCGGCTGAACCACAACCGCCGACGACTGATGAAGCTGGTAATATTATAGATAAATATCGTGATATGCATAAAGAAGGTTTAGCTAATGATTTTTATAATCATTGGGAGGGGGAACCATTAGGCTTAATTAGACCAAAACTCATTAGGTACGAACTTTTTACTACAGATAAAAATGGTAGTTACTTCGACGGTGTTAGATTGACTAGTAAAGTTTATCCCAATAGATATGTAGTTAGATCGACATTACAAAAAAACTTTAAAGAGAGGTTTCCAGGCGGAAACTTTACTAGATTTTTTAAACAAGATTTGGGTTTATTAACGACCGATGAATTTAATTTGCTAGAGGCTGAGGAAACGATAGATATAGCGTATGATACTTATGTCACTCCAAGACGACAAGTTGAGGTGATTAACGATGTGATCGAAAACCTGGGCCGAACGTATGGCCCCGAAATTGATCCCGAATATGACCCTGAAACCGATAGATATATAATTCCTCCCCCTCAACCTAGAGAAGTAGATGCTCAAGCGCAAACTGAGGGGTTAAATTATAGAGAACTTGAAGGTTTAGATGAAAAACTACGAATGCTCAGCGGTAGTTTAGAATTAAATATAGCCGAAAAGAGTAGGTTAAATGATGAAATTGATAAAATAAAAGTAGCCCTAGGTAAAGAAAAAGATGATTATAAGAGAAGTATTCTGCTTGATGAATTAAGAGGTTACAGAGATGAAAGATCGGCTAGAACTGAGGCAATAGAAAGCAATATGAAAAATATCAAAAGCCAATTCTATAGAATCAAACAAACAACTAATAGAATATTAGGAATCGATATCTCGCTAGGAGAAAAGATTAGAATTCTGTTTCGAGAACAAGGTGTGACGGTAGTAAGTATATTAGCCGCGTTTTCTTTAGCTATAAGTACGATCGTTGCTTCGTTGGAGGCTGCTATTGGTGGGGGTGGTGCGGCGGCTGCAGCGGTTGTTCCTGGTTCGGCTGCTGCAGCGGTTGTTCCTGCTCCGACTCCGGTTCCGCCTAAGCCCGTTACTCCTACGCCCAAGCCCGGAGGCAACGTTAAAGATTGGATAAGTAACCATTTAAAAAACTTGGCTAATTTGCTAAAAAAGCTCGGGGGTAAGTTATTAATCGCTTTACCTGGTATTTTGGGTGCTATCGCGAGTTGGTTGTTTAATCTATTGAGCAAGAGTGTCGGTTGGTTGGCAGAGCACGTGTGGACGTTATTGGTAGGTGTCGGTACTTTGATTCTCGTATACATGCAAAAAAAATTAAAATAATAAGTCATATAAAATATACGACTTTATAAAATGACCGCAGAATCCGTTTACCCTAAATTGCCCGTTGTCCCGAGTGAAACGAACGAGTCTTCAGTCTTTAGGTTAAATAAAATCGAACGAGTGCAAAAAGAGATAGCCAACGAGAGAGATAAGAGAGAACGGTTGCACAAAAAGTATAATAAAATTATTACCTGTTTATCTAACGCAGAGACCGTTATAGAATGTCTCGGAGCCGTGTCTGGTACCATAGGCATAGTCAGCGTTATCGGCGTTATTAGTATACCTGTAGGCGTGGTGCTAGAAGGATTAGCTATAGGATGCGTGGGTGTAAGTTTAGCATTAAAACGATTTAGTAAAAAGTTTAGAGGTAAAGCTAAGAAACACGATGAGATTAGAGTAGTAGCCGAAACAAAATTAAATACGATAAATGAATTAGTGTCTCAGGCTGTAGACGATGGCGATGTAAGTCACGAAGAATTTGCTTTGATTAACGATGAATTAAAAAAGTTTTATGGAATGAAAGAAGCTATTAGGACACAAACTAAAGCGAGAGAAGAGTCCGATAGAAATCAAAAAGAAATAGACGATGAGGTTGAAAAGAAAGTGGTCGAGCTTCTAGCGAAAGAAAAAAAAGATCTTATCGCAAAACTTACAACTTTAAATTAGAAATATGTAAAGAATATGAGCGTGATTCTAACGTGAGTAGAGATGAGCCTCCTAGCTACACAAGTGCTCAAGAGAGTTTAGAGACTAGGCCTAGCGCTCCTTGCAAAGAGTAGTTGTAGTTAGTAACACAGTAGATCTACGTAACACAAAAAACCCTCATCTCTACTGAGTGTAGAGGTGAGGGTTTTTTTTGCCTTGCGACAAATCATGTTATTTTAGGGGCAATATCTTTTTCGCCGGGGCGCCCGGGCGTTTTCGTACGCTTGTGGACTATGGAAAATACTTTTTATTTTCTTGATTTTGTGCAAATTTTGGTGTGTAGTACCCCAGCAAAATTTTGGGCGATTTTTAGACGATTTTTGTTTTAAAAAAAATTGACGTATGTATATACAGCAAAATTAGAGAGAAAAGTGAAAAAACAAGAAATGACATAGAATCGGCATCTCCCTTACTACTTCTGTCATGACGACACTCCTGTTCGCGCGTGCTAAAATGCTGCAAACTAGTTTGGTAAGTCCAATAATCTAAAAGGGAACAGGACAACCGCCATGTTTTCAGCAAGTATTAACCTAACATCAAGGTCAGACACGACAGAACACTGCTCACGAATCGGTCTCTCGAGTCATGCACGGCGAGCAGACTCTTCTGCATGAGTACCGACTCTTTGACTGACCCCCGACTGTTTTAAACTTCAATTGGTTCTCATCATCTATATGTAGCGATATAATGACACAAGTCTGTTTAAAAAATAGAATTAATTCTTACCTTAATTAAACACTGAGGAAGGAAAGTGTCACCAATCGACCGTACGCGTACATACGACAAAGAAGAATTAGCGCGAAGTCAGTGATGAACTGCTGTTCTATTAATGGCACTCACCACTCGAATGAGCTTGAAACTGTTCACTGTGTAATACACGGAGCGACTTACTGTG
This sequence comes from Hippasteria phrygiana, assembly GCA_037893225.1. Classification (NCBI taxonomy): domain Eukaryota; kingdom Metazoa; phylum Echinodermata; class Asteroidea; order Valvatida; family Goniasteridae; genus Hippasteria; species Hippasteria phrygiana. The sequence goes on from JAZGUH010000143.1 coordinate 1,160,543, forward strand.
GTAAGTTTGCTTTGGCTGGGTGCCAAAATATTGTTATTAGTATTTCGGTAATAAATTATTCAGTCGATTAGTAATTTACATATTAGTTCGTCATTTCCTGTTGAGGAGACTAAGCACATTAGTAAATCAGTGATGTATTTTAGATTGAACAACTAGTCAGATATGGAAAGACTGATATTTTTTTTACCGAATTGACTAATTCTTTCCTCAAATTTACTAGATTTTTTTTTCAGTGTGTCTCTTCGTGAAAACGAAAATCTCAGTTGACCTACTTTACGCCTTTCCGTGCAATACGTTTTGTACGCGTTCAAGGGGATCGGCGCCTGAATACAGTAGCAGGTTTCGCTTATTTAAGATAATGTATAAGAAGGTGTGTACACAATTTCTTAAAACCTAAATCAAGTTTATACAAATCAGTGCTTCATAATGTATGGTCACAACAAATCTTCGTCCAAATAACGTTTCCAAGCTGATGTATGAAGCAATAGACTTGGTTGCCATAAAATGGAGCCGGTTTGGAATTTCCCGGCATTTTCCCCCTATAAGTTTTTTTTCGCGGGGTTTTCGCCCATCCCGTACTCGGCGAATAATAGGTAGTACAATTACACCTATACAAAGGATACACGTTCCCAAAGAAAACCATTAAAAACTGTCTGGACATAGCTATTGTACAGACAAGTAATGGCTTTTGTTCTTACGTTAGAAGTAAAGTAACAGTTATATCAGTTCTTACAGTATGTGAAGTAACATGAGCCAAAGTACCGTAGTTAAAGAATAATAAACTTGAAACATTACATGCAAGTATTAAAGAAGAAAAACCTTTACAAAGATTATGGCCAATGAAGATATTTCCAAGTATTTAAAGATTGTTATTAAATAAGAAAGATTAGGGTGACTAAAACTAACGGCAACAATTAACGAAATATCTGGAAAGCGTTGCCCAAAACTACATTAAGAATGGTGAAATACGGCACTTGGTTAAACAACACGAAATGGAAAATATGTTAAGAAATTAATGAAAACGAGACATTTATCTGTACTATAGTTAAAATGACAGCTAAGTTTAATTGTGTAATAATTGAATTTAAAAGTAAAATGTTAAAAGGATTAAAATTATGTATTTGTTAATATTTACTGTTGCTTTGTATAACAAGAAAAGAAATGACTCCTAAACCCAAAACAGCACTTCTCAAGAGTAAAAGACCTGGGCCCATGTGCATAAAAGGCTACTAGTTTAGCTGCCAACTAGTGCTTAGTAAGATTATAAATTCCCTAGTTTATACCTACGGAGTTGGCAACTAATTTGTGTTGCATAAAACCTCACTAGGCACATTGCTTACTAGTTGCATACTAGGACAATTTGGTTTGTAACTGATTTGGGTGCTATGGCCTTGGAGAGGAGGTGATTATGTCAGATACAATAGGCTTGTAGACAAGTTTATTGTGTTTGAGCTTCGAATCACATTCCAAATTAGCATAACTCCTTTCTAAAGGTCTTTGTAACATTGCATTACTGCCCAGTACTTACATTTTGTAGAACTACATAAATTCTCTATACAAGGTTGCTACAGCTAGTACATAAAGTTACAACTACAACCATGAGTCTCAAGCGTGAAAGAAAAATTAATTTTACCCAAGACGAAAACCTATTTTTGGCCGACAAATATGAAGAGTTTAAACATGTCATAGATGCACAACACAAAGATGCGAACACCAACAGAAAAAAGAAGGAATCTTGGGCTGAAATTTTACAGCAACATCAAGCCAGATTCACAGTGGAGAGGTCTTTGAGTGATTTGAAAACCAAGCTTGGCAAATGAAAGACTGCAGGAAGTTCAACTAGCTCCATGATTCTACGAGCCATGTTGTCAGGACGGTGTCCAAAGGCAGACTGATTAGTTGTCATCTAGTGACTTAGAGGTACCCCAGATCAACTCTAACTTTTGCCAGAATTTTACAGCCATTAACCTAGAGCAAGTTCGGTTGGGCGACTAGTGTGACTAGACTTGACCATAGTCAATCTAGATGTCACTCGAACGCTGCGTGGTTTGACTAGCAAGTCCAACTGGATAAACCTAGCTCAGACCTTAATAGCGAGTTAAGTCACCGTTGTAAGATGGAGGATAGGTAAACTGGGCAAGTTTTGCAAACGTTTACGACAAATTGTTGGTTTTTGTCCAATGATAATAACTCTTTGCAATAACATAATGAATTATTTATTGCACTAAAGTTAAGTAGAGAAAATAACAGAAATAAATAATAGAAAATAAAAATGACGTGCCATTGAACATTTGATTTGTTAACAACTAGCAGACGACATTCTTTGCAGTTTGTTGTTGCTACACGATAACTAGATTTGACGCAGTCGATCGACTAGACGCGTTCGAGTGAAAAACAGACCACGCATGCGTGATTTAAATCGCAAATTGTCAAAATGGACTAGGTCAGCAGCACCCAAACTTGCTCCCAGCTGTGCGCGCTGCATCGCACCGCGCGTTGAGGACGTTTTTGGAACCAAGACTAGCATCATAGCAGCGATGTTATCTTTGATAGGTCTAATGATTTTTCGACTATTAGAGAATATTTTTTTAAGCTGTTGAGGCTGTGCCGTACCAACTTGCCGTACCAAGTAAGGCTAACGAAGAATCCCACCCTTTCCCGACATTCCTAACATACCACAGTTCCCCGAAGGGGAACACTGTCCTCAACGTGTAACGTGCCCTTGCACAGGGAAGAAAACAATTCGCACCTGGTCGCTCAACCGAACATATCTATATTTCCCGCATGGTGGCAGCGCTATCGTCCTGGTAACAGGTTTTTTTCCGAACGCGAAGGCTTAATTAATCAAGTATTTTCCAGTATCTTCCAAGATAGCCATCCCTTTTGTGAAGATGGCTTCTGTCTACAGTGGAGTCCATTGACCTGAAACATGCAATAGATCGACAATATCTTGCTTAGGCCTAAATAGTTTGGAACGTGGGAAAAGGGAAGGCGGCGTCGAAAAGGGATGCGGGCGGGGACGCCTACCGTAATGAAAATATGTGTTTTGTGTTACATCGCCCTTCATAAAAAATGCTGGTACTTTAACCCTTCTACAATAATGAAATTATTATGAAAGCAATAATAGTGAAATAATTCCTACAGAGAACCGTGAAGCAGCTTAATCTGTGTTATCTAAACCATCAGATATCAGAGGCGTGTAATTTACCCTTTGTACCCTTAGTTTGTAATCCAATTAATAGCTACACTTTGTAAGAAGGGTTGAAAATGAGAGCTTGATCGCCATATTGCGCACATAAAACCATTCGCAAATGGCTGTAGACGAGTCGAACGAATCGACAAAGCGGGCCAGGTGGGGAAGCCAATTGTCCGGTCAGCTTGAGAAACACCCGTCCGGTGTCAGCGTAGCCAGCGGGGATCACGTAGGGCTCAAACGGCAGATTGGCCTGGCCGGCTGCATTGCTTTCGTTGTGGGCACGGTCATCGGGTCCGGAATCTTCATCTCTCCGAAAGGCGTCCTGCAGAATACCGGCAGTGTGGGCCTGTCTCTTGTAGTCTGGGTGGCATGTGGTTTTCTCTCGACCATCGGGGCTCTCTGCTACGCTGAGCTGGGGACCATGATCACTAAGTCCGGGGGGGACTTTACCTACATCTTAGACAGTTTCGGGGCCGTGCCGGCTTTCCTGCGCATCTGGACGCTGATTGTTGCCGTACGCACGGCCTCCTTCGCCGTACTCGTCATCACAGCTTCCACGTACCTGCTCAAGCCGTTCTTTGGGGAGTGCGGAGTACCTGTAGTTGTCATTCAGCTACTGGGAGCTTCACTACTAGGTAAAGGAATCACACCATAATACTTATTACACATTACCACACAATATTATTGCCGTGATTTAGCTTTATATTTAGCTTTCCCCGCCATGATGGATATAATTATATTGTGGATAAAATACGAAAACGGACCGTAATTTTACTTCCAAAATCTTTTAAAACCAAAATACGGCGATTGTTTGTGTTTATTACAGGGGAAAACTCGTTATTTTACGGAATTTGTTTATAGTGTAGAAAAACAGCAATTAAAACAAATATTATTTGTCGGGGTGATACTTGGCCAGTACATCTGAAAAGTATTAGCCTATTTCTAGGGCTGGAGGGATAGAAAATGATATCACTAGAATATAAATCTGTGCCTAGATCGTTGCATTTTCATGTCTTCTGCTATGAGCGATGATTCCATCTTGAGCATAGACTGCAGAATCGTCTTCCCAATCGGAATTCCCAATGCAGTACTATCAGTGGCGTAACTGGGTGAAATAACAATTTCTTAGTCTTTCGAAACTTTTATCATACGTTCCCCCGTCCAAACTTTCAGGCACTCTACTCGCCTGGCTGTTGTTGTTGTAAAGGCTAGTACTATAGGATACTTTTAAAGTTTTTTTCCCTAGTACTGCCTAACTTTGAATCTTCTTACCTGTAACCTGTTTCCCTTCCACCTATAATCTTTCACAATTCAAACGAAATGTGAATATATTTCTATATTTGCTTGTCTTTTGTAGCCCACACCTTGAGTGGCCTTTTGGCCTGTGTTGGGCGATACTCTTTCAAAAAGAAGAAAAAATCCTGTTGTAATAAATGTTAAGGATGTGAGTAGATTGATGGGCTCAGAGTTCAAATACGATGAAACCACTTGTACCTAACCCAGTGACAATTATGTTCATACAGAACAGTCAAATTAATAGATATGATCTTTATAATAAATATCATAATCTTCACTGTTTGTTTTTGGAAGAGAACCTCATATTCCGAAAAATTGTGGTCCCCATTATAATGCATGAACGTTTAGAGTTTTTCAAGTAGTAGTTATATTACAACAAGACAACTAAAAAAGTAAACAATTTATATCAAGTCAAGTGATAATTATTTGGAGACGAGGACGAGACGAAATTCAACTGAACTGAGTCTACTGAACCAGCAACCCAACCCACAAAAAAGGTTGGGTTACCTGTAAACCGACCGACCCGATATTGTTGCAGTCGGCTTTGTTTGTTTTTTGGGGCGGGGGGGGGGGGGGGGGGGGGGGGGTTAGCACAACGGAAAAAAAACGCATAACATGAAACATTAGTTTCAAAACGTACATTATATTTTCAATAAATGCATTATTTTAATGAATGCCATTCCTATTTACAGGACACATTTCAAATTGTTTTGTCTGTACATCCTTCCGTATATTATGCAAAATAATAAGGTGGTCGTAGTTTCTGGTACTATTATGCGTAAAATTCGCCTACATATTATTGAAATTAAACAAGAAAATACTACCTACCAACCCTTCATTTTTCAGGTAATGTTATTGGAAACCCAACTTTTTTAACGCCACTATTTTGTTGTTAGCACTGCCCTACTTAAAAAGGCATGGGCTCACACTAAAGCCACTAATCCTTCAAAAAAAAAAAAAAATAAACACCCATGTTAAAGCGTATGATTGATGCACATTTTGGATTTCTCCATGTAGCTGCCGTGTTTTGCTTGAATAGTGTGAGTGTGCCCTGGAGTAACCGAGTCAACATAATCTTCAGTGTCGCCAAAGTTCTTGGACTCGTTATCATCATCATATCCGGCATCGTTCTCATGATTCAAGGTAAACATTAGTAACACACCGATAGATCCTGGTAAACGCCCTGTGGAATCAAGTTTTACAAACAGGTTAACTTACTTTAAAAGCCACACCTATGTGAAGTGTCGTGACCGAGCAATCATGATAGCGTAAGTGGCCAAGTCAGAAATTTGGTTCGAATCCCGGCCTGGCCGGTGGTGGTGCTTATGTCCTTGGGGAAGACACTTTACCCTAATTACTTCTCTCCACACAAGAGTAGATTTGGGAAGCAGCGAATGTTTTGGAATAACCTACGATGAACTGGCATCCTGTCTCAGTCGTTTAATGCCACAGAAATTGGATATTAATACCGGCCCGATCAGCCATCTGGCTCGGGAAAGGGTTTAGTTTATTTACTTTAATAAAAACCACCCCTATATATCTAATTAGGAATATCATTTCAGGTTAGTCGATGCTTAATTGCTTATTACCATATTGTATCGTGTAATAATGTAGGGATTAGGGGCGTCCAGCGCCTATTTAAAATTTGAAACTTACTAAATCTGCTACGGTACTTATCGTCTGTAATTTTGTTTGTATAATTTTTCACTTGAGAGTTCTTACTTATTTATTGCTAACATGGTTTGCAATTCAATTTAAAAATGATTTTATAGGTTGATACTCCCCAAAACGCGGAAACTGCAGCTTTAGTTCTCAATATTTTTCACAGGCAATGTGAACAACTTAAAGGATGGATTTACGCCGGCCATTGACGTGGCTCCTGAGAAGATTCCATTGGCGTTTTACTCCGGTCTCTTTGCATACTCAGGATGGTAAGATTAATTTTCTCAGAGGAACTCTTTATCTTAGAGGAATTATGAGCATACAACGCAGTTGACTCGGTTCTCTCGGCTCCCTCCCCCAAAACCCCACAACAAAATTAAATTGGACAGAAATAGACTTGGTAATTGAATTAAATCTGTTTGGGTGAACGAGGAAAATTTTACGTGATTCGCATTCCGAAATACAACTGGCGCTTTACCACTGGGCTACGTCGCCCTGTGTTGGCGGTCTTCCAAAATGTGAAATAACCAACGAACACGCTCCAATTATACAATCTAGGAAGCGGTAGTGTAAGGATCACTCAATGATCAGACATGTCACATTTCAGATAAATCGTTAGACAAGACGTCGTAATAGTGTTCATTCGTTTTGAACGTACACAGGACTGCCATTTACGTCTCAGCCAATGAAATGCCTTGCTTATAACGCTCCTCCCACTGTTACTGCCCACCGTGACCGTCCACTGCCTTACTTCTTATTATTTAAAATGTGACCGTCCACTACCGTGACCGTCCCACTGCCTTACTTTTATTATTCAAATTGCACAGTGCTTGTATTAATTATAGTAACAGCGCAAGGAGTTTCAACTTGTCCATCGGTACACAAATCAGAATAACAAACGAGAATTCGACTCGGCAGCCTCTGAAATGGGGTTATGTACTGTATTTTTCCTATATACTGGACGTAATATTAATCCGTGGGACGAGAGGCCGAAAGTGCTTTAGTTTTGGAGATACGCGATCGGGTGTGCAGAAGTTTATAAAAATTTCACAGTTCTATAAATTATGACGTACTTAATCGAATAAACTGTGTTTCCACATCCACAAATTGTTTGGAAATGAGAAAATCTACGACAAAAACGCGCCCGAATTCTGCATGAGTAAAAAGTAAGAAATAGCTCCCTTTATTAACAAAATACAGGTGCGCCTGTCTAAAGCCTTGTTTCCATATCGACGTAAACGCAGAGAGCAACATAAACAGCACCCAAACTACAGCGCAGACATATGGAAACATTTTCTCCGTAAACTTCGCGGGAAACACAGAAGGACGTTAACTATCTCGCAGACGATCGGCAAAAGTTGAATTTATCGCCGATCGTCTGCGTATTCCTACTGTTTGCCCGCCGATCGTTTCGGTGAATGGGAACACATTTCCGTCACAAAATCAATCCCATAATGCCATGCAGAGTACCCGATAATTCCGATTGGATTGGATTGGATTCTGCACTTGAATAAAAATGATTTGTTGAGCGCCGCCATATTGGACATTTAGCTAGCAAGCTGCATGGACGCAATATCATTACGTCGCGTATCGGATCAAACGCAGCACCCTCCAGACGTCGCAGCACGCCCCGCTTACGACGGTTCCGCGTACTGTCTGCGCAGTCTGTGAAGGCGCAACGGCGATATGGAAACTAGGCTTTACTGAACGTTTCTTATGTTACATTTTAGCCTTTCTTTTTGTTAAACCAATGTGAATTTACCTTCATTTATGAAAAATGTATCGATTTGTAAAACCCATGGCCTACAGAAAACTGTCGATTCTTTAATCCAAGACTTACGGTAACACTGTTCAGCTGGGTTTGAGTGTCCCACAAAAACTATAAATCAAACCAGGTAATAGCTATTCTGTGACTAAATTTACTGTTGAATTTTCTTTATATAATATCACGTTATCGGTGATGCAAACGTTAAAAAACTATAGAGATAGCTGATGGATAACTGATCATAAAATTCCTGAAATGGGTCAGTTCTCATAATTTAATTCAATTTAACTTAAATTTTGATTAAACTTTGTAAAACCGATTTGGAAAAATCAATAACAATTACAAAACAGACTGTTTCTGTAACATTATTTTATTCCAACTTCAACCAAAAGAAATACATAGTAATTGCAGATCCTTGGTGAAATTTGACATTGAGCAGAGTTTGTTCATGCTCATTTTTATGCATTTGTTCATGTTCATTTACTAGTTCATAGTTATTTAAGAAAAGATGAAAGTCCCTATTAAAAACATTTCACAAAGAAACTAAATGTTATCCTTACCATTTTTCTATGGACAAAAAAGTAGCTTTTCATTTACTTTAGCCAATTTCACTCGGTTTGTAAATTCATGTATTCCAAATTAAATAACAGAAACACCTCAAACAGAAAAGCTTTTAGTATAAGACAAGATTACAAAATGTATTTCACGTGTGCAGGCATACCACTATAGAATAATAGAAAAATAAATTGGTTCAAAACCGTCTTGCAGTTGTTACTTGAAGGCTGAAATCATAAAATATTGACAAAGGTTATTGCTACACCTTCAAACACTCCCAGTTCGGCAATTCGATTTTCAATCTCCATTGAAAATTCATACGTTCTCAATACCAGTGTGTAAAACATGTTCACAGACATAAATGAACCTGACCCTGCCAATGTAATTGTCATTTACTTAGTGGAACTATGTGAATTACAGTCTGTGTATGACTGTCAAATACATGTACAAAGAAATACATAAAATACGGTTAGGAAAATGCACTTACACACTTCTGAACACTTCAATTTGGGATTAGACAGTGTACACTATTGAAATACATGTATGTCTGAAGTTGGACTGTAAGTTCACTCTATTCTGTTGACATACAGATTGAATAATTTACTAAAAATAATTCCATTCATTTACTGTAAAAGACATTTAAAAATAGTTGTCTACACCAAGTTGAATTGTTCTTATAATTTACAATATACATCTGTACAGGAGTCATGCACTATCCAAGAATGAACAAGGAATGAGATTTGGCTATAAATACAAAAAAAGGTACATGTACAGTACAAAATAATGATAAAGTTTCATACATGTAACATATTCCTGTACATAAGCAATGGGCACAGTCTTATTAGATTGTCATTGTACTTTTACAATTATTGAACCTTATTTGCCTTGTGATCGGGAATACACGCACTTGTCATGAACATAATTTCAGTAAAGGAGCAAGATGATTTTAAAAATACAAATGATATTGACTTTTAGTATGGGAGACCTAATTACAATTTACTTTCTTTCAAACTTCTTGCTACACGTCATTTCTTTGGACCATAGCATAAGGAAGCCATCTACCATTGTGATTTTTTTTACAATAACAAAATGTAAAGATCTTTACAAAATATGCATTGTGCATATTTTATGCCTGTGAAATTATTAAAATTGAAAATAACCCAAATATAGGACCTCAAACTTGATAATGCCTAGTTTATTAGTCATATATGTAGGGCATAATGTACCACAATTGGCATGAGCAATTATGTTACCACTATATTTGGTATGTATATAATATCACAGACTTGCTCACTGCATAGAAAAATGAACTCGGTAGACCGCCGGCTAACGTGACGTGCCACATGTTCTGGTGATAAACTCCCTTGCAATTGCTTGGCTTGCGGTCCTTTTGTGAAGGCCCTCTAGATGCGCGGTATATTCCAGGCAACGTGACCAGCTGTGCTCCCTGAATAACTGCACTTCAACTTTTCCAGTTGGAAAATTCATGAGATACTAAACTTGTCTGCTTCTGCCGACACCATGTTGTTTTTCTCGTCAACAGTATATAAAACCCGTGCGATTTGATTGGTTCTTTCGAGGCACCACACAAACCTTGCATATCATTGGTTGATTTTCATCCTCTCTCGATGTCATATTAGTCTTACAAATAATGACTTCGTCCTCGAATTTGATGTTAATAAAAACATTATTTGCGATGTTCCAAACAACACAAGAATGTGGGAACAAGGTTTGTTTGCAGTTTCTATTTTTTATCAATGAAACAAGAAATATTAGAAAACCTTCTGCACACACGATAGCGTGATAAGCGGATAAAAGCTTCGTCCTACGGACTACATGACTTGATAAAGGAATGCATTTGAAATTCTACATGGGGTCACTTAAGTGCACTCTCATATTTAAATTTTGCAAAAATGTTTGTCTACCATTTAGTAACCGATAAAAGTAAATACAAAACAATCTGACATATATACTTTCTTTGCAATTGTATTTCTTTAAACACCGCCAAAAATGAAACAAATCAAAATAAAGAATTGTTATCAACAATATCACATATGTTATAAATAAATAATCATAAATGTTGTCTTTGATAAAGGTCTTATTTAAGACCAGAACGGAGGCCAGCAAATGATTTGTTTAGTACATTTTGGGTCAATCCAAATAGTAGTTTAGATGTACTGGTTTGGGGTGGAGGGGGTATGGGTGGGAGTGGGGTGGGTGGGGTAGGGTGTGTGTCAGGGTGGGGTGGGGTCTGGGTGGGGTTTTTGCGTTGGGTGGGGGTTGATGTCAGCATTTTCAATGACGTGGTTAACCACAAGGGCTTAACGAGGTCCATGGAGGCGATATGCATTCAGACAAGTGCCCTCTCCTCACATTGATGTTCATCCTAGAATTTATCAGCCGAGCGTGTCCCATTTCGTGCCCCACTTTAATCTGTCTACCGGAGTGACAGTACTTAATGTTGGCTTTTATTTATTGATGTATTTCCAAATGTCGTGCTGTTCTTAATACTGAAAATACCCCACGCAAACCTTTGTACAGCTTACGTACTGTTTTAATTCTACACTGCCATAGTCTACCTTTATTAACCCTAACATTTCCTTGCGTTCCAAATGCACTGTTTTCTTATGAAAATTGTACCCTACTTATAAGCCTTTAAAATCCCACGTAGTTTCTATTTTAAATCTAAGTATTGACCGTACCCCGCCTTATCCTTATTATTCCCTTGTATTCAAAATTTAAGGTCAGGTCAGGTCAGGTAATCTACTATAATACTGGTAACCTGTGATCTGCTGCTGGTAACCTGTAAACCAGTACTACCTGTTGCAGGGTCAGGTAGTCGGCGACCGTCTCCCCCACTGGTCTCCTCATGGAGCTAGTGAGGATGGTCGATGTACACCCTGGTGGAACTAAATATAAAATCCATCTTTAAGGGCGTATGAGCTCATTGTTGAGCCATTGGCCATCCAGCAACAATTATCCAAGCTTTGGGTCAAATTAATGATGCTGATCATGTCATCGGTAGGGCGGATGAGGATCCCAAAGGCCATCTTTTTACGGTGTTAATAGGATAGTCCTCATAGGCGGATCTAGCCTTTCATTTAGGGAGAGGTTGTACCCGCCTATACCGGTACAATGTACAGTGTATGGACCAGCGGTATACCCACTGGTAACAAGGATGTGGTTTAGCAATGCTTATCACAACTTTGCTCAGCAGCTTAAGGGGAAAGGGGTGGGATTGCAACCCCACCCCCCCCCCCCCCCCCAGATCTGCCCCTGGCCCGAGACTTATAGGCGGATGAGAGTCTTATGGTTCTCCAACGCCAAATACATATCCCAACGGCCAATGGACAACTACTGATAAGAGCTGCGACCACCAATAGTATTCAGCAATTGAAAGATTTAATGATGGCGACATTTTATGACACCAGGGTTAGAGTCCCTGCCCATATCCCTGCTGATGAAGCCAATTCACTTTGTGAATTACATGACGCTGCTGCCTCAAATTCAACTGGAAGGGTATCGACTGATGGTGAATTTAGCAAGGAAAATAGTTTAATGAAATGTAAGATAACCATAAACATAGCAACCATGAATACAAGAACACTGAGAAGTCCACACAAACAAGTGGAACTTTGTGCGTTAGCAAGAAAATATAGGTAAGATGTAACTGGTATTCAGGAACATAGAATTGTTCACAGCGAAGGTAATCAGCTACAGTATGAGAATCTCCCAGATGTTTATCAGCTAATAACGGTATCTGCGTGGCGAAACAGTATGGGAGCAGCAATAGGTGGCGTTCTCCTCAGTCCTTCTGCCAGTAATGCCATGTTTTCTGTAAAATACATCATAGCAAAAATACCACATTTCACTCCAATACATGTACAACATTTCAGAAGAGGAGTTCAAAACTGTGGACATGCGAACTACCAAGTGGGTATAGAGCTCAGTTGGACTATATTTTTGTGAGAAGAAAATTGATAAATAGTGTGATGAATACTGAAGCATATAATTCATTTGCGAGCATTGGATCCGACCACAGGATATTAACAGCATGTATCAGATACAGCTTAAAGGAAACATGATTTAGGATGTATATTGCATTATTCCTGCTTAAAACAATAAAGTATTATCTTGACAATGATATTTTGTGTCCAGAGACAATTATTTCCCAGATTAAATATGAGAAAACAATTTTTGAAAATGTTTGTCCAAGCTACTCCGCCCCCTGAGTGGGACCGCATTAACATAAGTGTGTGACGTAGATCGAGGCACATAGTGTTTTTCGGCCATGCCGACAAGGTGTGTGGCTGCTGGGTGCAGCAAAACAACGACGGATGGAGTAAGCCTTCATTTATTTCCAACTGATGCGAAATATCGGAGAATTTGGAGGGCGAAAGTGAAGGTGACAAGAGCAAAGTTGTCCGGCCCCAGCAGCTTTTCAGCGTTATGTAGCGACCACTTTGAGCCGTCGTGTTTCGATACTGGTGTTTTCAAATCCTTTGGGATGACCATTAAAAATATGCTCAAGTCTACTGCCATCCCAACAAAGTTCCCAGATGTGAGTAAGATATAGGCGAAAGCAGTTAAACGGCCCATTCCCCGAGGAGCCTTCGCTAAAAGGGAGAAAATCAGGGTAAGTTCGATGTTAGTTGTTGTTGCAACTTACGAAATTGCACGTGTAGACCTAGTGTGTGTATACGGGCCGGGTCCAGACTATCGAGTCGATCCATGAATTCCGGTGCCTCGGTCTACGTCACGAACAGCGCCCTCAATTTGAGTCTCAACAAATTTCAAAAAGGGGGGGTCAGTTTTTGAGCGGCAAATAATCACACTAAAACTTCACTTGAACCAGTTTGGCTTTTAATTCACATTTAATACATATAAATGAATTTATTTATGAAATAAAATGTGATCCGGTCAATTTGAGAAGCATGTTTCCTTTAAGAGCAAACAGCCAGTCACTTTCGAGGAAAGCTAAATTTGACTGGAACAAATTGAAAACTGATTCTGATCTACATAATAGATACACAGGTGAGATCAGGAATAGATATGCATTACTTTAAAAATTATGATAATGATGACCAATCTCATAAGTACAGCTGCTTGATTCAGGCCAACAAAGAAACTGCAGAGAAAGTAATGCCAAAACTCCCGAAGAAACAGCTTAAGGCATTATGCTACGACGCCAGAGTTGAAGAGGTAAGACAACATCTCAAGAAAGTCTACAAAAGACATGTTAAAGATAACACCAAAGATTCACATCTTGAATATGAACAATGCAAAGGGAAACTTGACAATGCATATAATGCAGAAAATGAGGAATATCTTGAAAGCACACTGAAAGAGTTTGAGGAGGCCAACCTGAACCAAAAACACCAACTATAGCTTGGAGCATTATCAATAGGCATTGGAAGGAAACAATCAAGAGAAGGCAGACTTAGGGGTAATACCAAAGAGGAAAGGCTAGGCAGCTGCTATAATCCTTTCAAAAACCTTATTGGAGATCCTCCTGATGTAGTGCTTGAGGATGAGAGATTCCAAAGGTATTTGACCAACCACCCACTCGAACAGATGCCTTTGACTATGAGAAAGCTAAGAGGGCTGTTAAAGAAGATAGAATTTTTGGAGAAGATGGTATTCCACCAGAAGTCATTAAACTGAGGTGTAAGATAGACGATATCATTCTAGAATTCTGCAATCAAGCTCTTATAAACATAATTTGATCCCAGTGCCTAAGAGTGGGGATTTAAGCATCACTTCAAATTACAGATGGATCAGTCTGAGCTCAATTGTAGTTAAAACCTACAATAGGATGCTACTGAACAGGATAAGACCACATCTGGATGATAAACTCTGGCCCAACCAAAGTTTATACAGGGAAAGTATAATGAGCAAATTCTTGCTCTTTTAAGATTAATAGAGGACATCAGTGAAAAGAACCTCTCTGCAGTGATAACATTTATAGACTTCAAAAAAGCATTCGACACCATCCATAGGGGAAAGATGATTCAAAGTCGTATGGCATCCCAGACATTTGCACATGCAATACAAGACGCATACAAAGACACAAAAGCCAAGGTCACTATACTTCAGATGGAGAGACAGATGAATTTAACATCTATGCTGGAGTATTGCAAGGAGATACCCTAGCTTCTCACCTCAATATCGCTATTCCCGACTACTGCCTAAGATTTCTCTTAATGTAAAAGAGTAAAAAACTCACTCTCCAAAAGAGTGAATCTCTTATAAAACTTTCCACTCTTTCGAGGAGCCATATAAGGGACCAGTCTAAAAAAGAGTTGTCCCTTATATGGCTATCGAGGGAAGAGAAAAGGATCTTAGATTTACAATAAACTCCAGACGAAGCCGGCGAGTGGGTCCTTTAAACAATACGGACCTTGATTTCGCAGACGACATTGCGCTTCTTTCTGATACAGCCTCACAAGCACAAGAGCTACTATGTGGAATATGCTGCCCTTCGTGTTGGTTTGCGTAATTATGAATGCAAAGAAAACGAAATGTATGTCATACAACCAACCAGCACAGAAAAAGATTAGAACCCACGATGGAAGCTATCTGGAGGAAGTAAATGACCTCAAATATCTGGGGTCATGGGTCCAGAATACTGAGAAGGATATAAAGATAAGGAAGGCCACAGCATATGGAAGTCTAAACTGCACAGAAACACCAAGGTCAAACTGTTCCAATTAAGCTACAGTGGTGAGCATCCTGCTTTATGGGTCAGAGACATGGACCATTACAAAGAAGATAGGTAAAGATTTGGATGGCTGCTACTCCAGAATGCTTAGGACAGCCCTTGATGTTAATTGGAAAGCAAATATAACCAATAAAGGACTGAATGGGGACCTTCCAAAGATAACCTCAAAAATTACCAGAAGAAGATTGCAATTTGCTGGACACTGAAAGAGAAGTGGCAGGAGAGTCATGTCAGGGCTGGTTACCTGGAGACCAACCAAGGGAAAGGAGGCTGTGGGAAGACCAGCGACAACATATGTAGACTTGCTACAACAGGACACATATTTTACAACTAGAGAGATTGAGACATGTGTGATAGGAATGTGGAGGCCATCATTTCATGAAGTCTGTCAGATGACGCCGGAGTGAGTGAGTGAGTGATTAAAAAATCTAAAGACTGACGGTATTTTACGTATAAGCTTTTCAAATCCTACGTACTATTTCTGTTGTAAATCTAAGTCTGTACCGCGTCTTATCCTTATTAATTTCTTGCGTTCAAAATGCCTTGTTATTCTAAAGCTGACAGTGTCTTACGTTTACAAAAAAAAATTAAAACATAGGCTTTGTTTATGAGCGTATGAATTAGTTGCTGCTCAAATTGTGATTATCACAGATAACTTTATATTTACAAGTTTTATGTAACAAGGCATTTGGAACACAAGGAACTTTAAGTTGATAATTAGGCTCAGGCAGGGTACGGTCACTACTTAGACCCAAAATGTACTAAACAAAATTAGCTGGCATCCGTTTCGGTCTTAAGTAAGACCTTCATCAAAGACATCATTTTAAATGATTTATTCGTAATACATGTGATATTGTTGACAAAATATTTTGGCGGAGATTAAATAAACAGAATTCCGACAACAGTATACATGTAGGGTAGATTAAAGGGACACATTGCCTTCAAATGTCATGAAAGTTTGCTGTTTGGAAATGTTCCTTATCTTTAAAAAAAACACTTATAATGTGTTGTAATTAGTGAGTAGTGATTATAAAACAAAAAATTGGCCTCTGACTCCCGACATCTGACCCGCGAAACATAGACTTATTTCTAGTAGTAAATACCACCGTCTAAATAATGCGCAAAATACGCTGTAAGAGTCTTTAGGCTGGCGCCGCAGCCAGTGGACTTGTAAACCTATCAGATGATCGCCAGGTACCATTCTCTATACCTCACAACACATATCGCCACTGCTGCGCGCCGTGCCACAGTACATAAAATGGATCAACATAATGTACTTCAACCAGCTGCGACTGGAAATACGACTGGTGAACATGGTCCGCCATTTTGTGGAGTCAAAAATGTGGTTCTACAAATTGGCGGACTGTTATTTGTCACGAAATTAAACAAAAACCACGCAATTTGAAGGGATAGTTATGTGAATCTTTATATTCTACTCTTAAAAAAGCTTCCCAACCATATCCATTTCAGTTTTATAGCCCAAATCGCAAAATCCAAAGCAATGTGTCCCTTTAATTTGTATTTACTTTTATTCGTATGAAAATGGTAGATAAATTATTTTGAAAAATTTGAACATGAGATTGAGTAGTCCATTATAATTACCCCTAGGTTACGTTTCATATGCATTCTAGGCCATGTAAGTTAAAAACGAATGAGCGCTACTGGGTTTATGCCTTTTAATAGTGTTCATTCGTTTTGAACGTACACAGGACGGTCATTTACGTCTCAACCAATGAAATGTCTTGCTTTATAACGCTCCGCCCACTGTTACTGCCCACCGTACTGTGACCGTCCACTGCCTTACTTTTATTATTCAAATTGCACAGTGCTTGTATTAATTATAATAACAGGGCAAGAAGTTTCAACTCGTCCATCGGTACAAAAATCAGAATAACAAAAGAGAATTCTACTCGGTCGCGGCTGGAACAATGAAATGGAGTCGGCATTTTCAATGACGTGTTAACCACATACACAAGGGCCCAACGAGGTCCATGGAGACGATAAGGATTCAGAACAATTGCCCTCTCTTCAGAGGCGCCGGAACACTTGAAAGTGGGAAGGCCAAAGCAGCGCCGGTCGGCTGCTGTTTTTTCTGTTTTTCTGCCAAAAGTGTGAGGGGCATTTCCCCCAAGTAGAAAAAGTGGGGTCGGTGAACAATGGCCCCCTGCCCCCCCCCCCCCCTCCCTGTTCCGCCGCCAGTGCCTCTCCTCGCCATTGATGCTCATCCTCACATTTATCTTCTGAGCGTGTCCCATTTCGTGCCCCACTTTAGTCTGTCTACCAGAGTGACAGTACTTAATGTTTGCTTTTATTTATTTATGTATTTCCCAATGTCGTGCTGTTCTGAATACTGAAAATACCCTTTACAAGCCTCTGTAAAGCTTACATACTGTTTTAATTCTATACCGGCCATAGTCTACCTTAATTAATCCTAACATATCCTTGCTTTCCAAATACATTGTTTTTATGAATTATGTTACCCTACGTATAAGCCTTTAAAATCCTGCGTAGTTTATATTGTAAAGATAACTAGTAATCGTACCCCACCTTAGCATTATTATTCCCTTACATTCCAAATTCTAAAGACTGACGGTGCCCTACGAACAACCCTTTCAAATCCTACGTCCTGTTTCAATTGTAAGTCTAAGTAGTGACCGAACCCCGCCTTATCCTTATTGGCTTTTCCGAAATCCTTCGGAAAAGGCTTTGTTTTTGTTCTGATTTTTTTTTTTTTTCTTCTTTTAGTTCTGACCAAAATCCCATAGACTTTGTACACGAATTTTGTCGGCGGCACTTTAGGTCTTAAAAAACGTCAGAACCTAACCAAACTTACATCAAACATAGACCCTAAGCTGAAATTGTATGTCGTAGAGTGACGTCGTGATGACGTCATCACGTGATTTTTTATGAATTTTTGAATTTTTAAAATCGTAACATTCTTTTAAATATATCTAGCGAACAAAACAAGATATTTTCAAAATTCTTTTTCTTATAGCTTTGGTATGTCTCAAAGATATGCCCTAAATTGCGAAAATTGTGTGACGTCATGATGACGTCATCAAAAATGTGTTTTTTTGTTAACGCATGTAAGGGTCAATCCGATTACAAAAATGTATATATTGAATTTTCCTGTACCCAATTCCAAAATTTCATGATCGTGGCTCACTCAAGTAAGAAATGACAGCCATTTCAAAATTTAGACCAAATTCAATATAACACAAAGGAATTCTGGGACGGGCTGATAACCATGGCTATTATGAGCTTGCTGTTTATAAAAGGGGTTGATTTCTAGTCTTTTTTCAAGTCGCTGAATTTTTGAAGTTTTAAAATCGTAACATTCTTTTCAATATATCTAGCGAACAAAACAAGATATTTTCAAAATTATTTTTGTTACAGCTTTGGTATGTCTCAAAGATATGCCCTAAATGGCGAAAATTGTGTGACGTCATGATGACGTCATCAACAATATTTTTTTTTTTAAACGCATGTAAGGGTCAATCTGATTACAAAAATGTATACATTGTATTTTTCTGTACCCAATTCCAAAATTTCATGATCGTAGCTCACTCAAGTAAGAAATAACAGCCATTTCAAAATTTAGACCAAATTCAATATAACACAAAGGAATTCTGGGACGGGCTGATAACCATGGCTATTATGAGCTTGCTGTTTATAAAAGGGGTTGATTTCTAGTCTTTTTTCAAGTCGCTGAATTTTTGAAGTATTAAAATCGTAACATTCTTTTCAATATATCTAGCGAACAAAACAAGATATTTTCAAAATTCTTTTTGTTATAGCTTTGGTATGTCTCAAAGATATGCCCTAAAAGGCGAAAATTGTGTGACGTCATGATGACGTCATCAAAAATATGTTTTATTTTTAACGCATGTAAGGGTCAATCCGATTACAAAAATGTATACATTGTATTTTTCTGTACCCAATTCCAAAATTTCATGATCGTGGCTCACTCAAGTAAGAAATGACAGCCATTTCAAAATTTTGACCAAAATCAATATAACACAAAGGAATTCTGGGACGGGCTGATAACCATGGCTATTATGAGCTTGCTGTTTATAAAAGGGGTTGATTTCTTGTCTTTTTTCAAGTCGCTGAATTTTTGAAGTTTTAAAATCGTAACATTCTTTTCAATATATCTAGCGAACAAAACAAGATATTTTCAAAATTATTTTTGTTACAGCTTTGGTATGTCTCAAAGTATGCCCTAAATGGCGAAAATTGTGTGACGTCATGATGACGTCATCAACAATATTTTTTTTTTAAAACGCATGTAAGGGTCAATCTGATTACAAAAATGTATACATTGTATTTTTCTGTACCCAATTCCAAAATTTCATGATCGTGGCTCACTCAAGTAAGAAATAACAGCCATTTCAAAATTTAGACCAAATTCAATATAACACAAAGGAATTCTGGGACGGTCTGATAACCATGGCTATTATGAGCTTGCTGTTTATAAAAGGGGTTGATTTCTAGTCTTTTTTCAAGTCGCTGAATTTTTGAAGTATTAAAATCGTAACATTCTTTTCAATATATCTAGCGAACAAAACAAGATATTTTCAAAATTCTTTTTGTTATAGCTTTGGTATGTCTCAAAGATATGCCCTAAAAGGCGAAAATTGTGTGACGTCATGATGACGTCATCAAAAATATGTTTTATTTTTAACGCATGTAAGGGTCAATCCGATTACAAAAATGTATACATTGTAATTTTCTGTACCCAATTCCAAAATTTCATGATCGTGGCTCACTCAAGTAAGAAATGACAGCCATTTCAAAATTTAGACCAAAATCAATATAACACAAAGGAATTCTGGGACGGGCTGATAACCATGGCTTAAATGTGCATGCTGTTTATAAAAGGGGTTGATTTGTAGTCTTTTTTCAAGTCGCTGAATTCTTGAAGTTTTATAATCGTAACATTCTTTTCACTATATCTAGCGAACAAAACAAGATATTTTCAAAATTCTTTTTGTTATAGCTTTGGTATGTCTCAAAGATATGCCCTAAAAAGCGAAAATTGTGTGACGTCATGATGACGTCATAAAAAAATTCTTTTTTCAAGTCGATAGAATATTGCCCATAGCATTTGTAAACGTTTACTTTCTTACCGGCCACATTGGCTACTTTTAAACTTGGCAGACACTTACCCCAACTGCTCACAATGTGTGCCGAACTTTTACGTCCTGATGACGTCATCACATGTCACGTGACGTCATCTTAAAGGGGCATTTTTCGAAGCCATATATCTACAAAAGTACATGTCCGATTCAGTTGGAACGTAAGGTATGCCACCTGGTGTTATAGATGAAAATTGACATGACGTTATGATCAAGTCATAACATGTCACGTGGTGTCATCTTAAAGGGGCACTCGCTAGATTATTGCCTATAGCATTTGTACACGTTTTCTTTCTTACCGGCACTTTGGGTACTTTTAAACTTGGCAGACACTTAGACTAACTGCTCACAATGTGTGCCGAACTTTTACCTCTTGATGACGTCATGACATGCCACGTGACGTCATCTTAAAGGGGCAGTTTTTGAAGCCATATATCTACAAAAGTACAAATTCGATTAAGTTGAAAAGTAATATCTAGGTAGCCCAGTAGGTTTATAGATAAAAATTGAATTGACGTTATGATGACGTCATCACATGTCACGTGACGTCATCTTAAAGGGGCAGTTTTTGAAGCCATATATATACAAAATTACAAGTTCGATTAAGTTGAAAAGTAATATCTAGGTAGCCCAGTAGGTTTATAGCTGAAAATTGACATGACATTATCATGATGTCATCACATGTCACGTGACGTCATCTTAAAGGGGCAGTTTTTGAAGCCATATCTACAAAAGTACAAGCTCGATTAAGTTGAAATGTAATATCTAAGTAGGCCAGCAGGTTTATAGATGAAAATTGACATGACGTCATGATGACGTCATCATACGATTTTATAGTAATTTTTAAGTTTTTGAACTTCAAAGTTTCTTAAAGCCATATCTCACCAACAGAACATGCTAAATTCAAAATTCTTTTTGTAATAGCTTTGTTAGCTCCTATATTCCTTTACATAAATGTGAAAATTGTGTGACGTCATCATTACGTCATCAAAAATAGGCTTTTTGAAACACATATAAGGGTTGGTCCGAGCGTCATAAAAATTGGTGGGTAAGTAGATAGTGATACTAGCATGTAAAATCCGAGGTGACGTCATGATGACGTCATCGGCTGATTTTCTGTTATTTTTTTAGTCATGATGACCATCAAATTATTTGTATATTTTTTTTAAGGTTTTGAAATTTTAAGCCATATCTCATTAACAGAATATAATAAATTCGAAATTCCTTTTTGTAATCAATTCATTAGGTCAGAGTTATGTATGTTAAAATGTGTAACATCATCCTGACGTCATCAAAATACCCTTTTAAAAAACACATGAGAGTAAGTGGATCGTTATGAAAATTTGTAAAATCTGAAGTGACGTGATTGGCTGATTTTGTAGGAATTTTTCATTTTTTTCAATTTTTTTAAACTGTCATTGATCAGATTGACTGCAATCTTGACACAAGCAAAGACCACGTTCCGAATATGTGACGTCATGACGACGCTATCCTACGATTTTATGTTGATTGTTAGGTTTTTTAAATTTTTTATGTAATTTCTAACCGGGACTTGCGCCACATAACAGCCTAAGGTCTTAAACAAGTTTGTCATATATATCCTATCATGGAAATTACATGACCAAGAAAGAAGTCAGGATGGCGTCACGCTTAAAGGTCAAGTTTGAAGTAGCAAAAGACATAGAAGTGATGGAGCTTTGTGCTTAATATAACAGAAAAACGGAAAAGCCCTGCGTCTGTTTGCAAGAGACGCAAGATGTCTAGTTGTTTATTTGCGTTTCAAATTCTAAAGACTGACGGTACCCTACGTATACGTACTGTTTCTATTTTAAATCTAAGTACTGCATTAAACGTACCCCGCCTTAGCCTTATCATATTCTTGCGCTCAAAATGCCTTGTTATTCTAAAGACTGACGATGTCTTACGTTTACGATTTTTAAAATGTTTTTAACCTTTTTCACGACCGAGACCTTGTGTCAAAGCTTTGTTTATAAGCGTACGAATTTGTTGCTGCTCAAATTGTGATTATCGCAGATAACTTTATCTTTACAAGTTCTATGAAACAAGGCAGTTGGAATAAATTGATACTAAGGCTCAGGCAGGGTACAGTCACTGTACACTATAAACAAAATTAGCCGGCCTCCTTTTCGGTCTTAAGTAAGACCTTCATCATAATTATTAATAATTTATAATTAAGGAAATAGGATTCAGCTGAAAGTATACATGTAAGGTAAATTGATTTGTATTTATTTTTATTAGTAGGAAAATGGCAGACATTTTATTTTGAAAATTGTCAGCATGAGATTGAGTAGTCCTTTATAATTACCTGCGTTACGTTTCAAAAGCATTCTTTAGCCCATTTCACACGAGCGCTGGAAACACACATCTGCGATGATTGGCGCCGAATGTCTGACACCCCGCGATGCCTGCGATTTCCTCGCAGGCTTTCCCACGATACAACAGTCCGGCAGCGAACGTCCCTCGTTTTGTTGATTTGCGTGCGTGGGTCAAAGGTTACCTGATTTTCGCTGGTACTGCGATATTTATTGAACAGTGGCATTTCCGCGCACCAGTGATTTTCCCGTGACGCGCGTGCTTTCATTCCGCATTCATTTTGATATACAAAATTTATAAGCAAACAGTCCACAACCAGAACAATTCACGTCCAATGATATGTGCTGCTGGTTCCCCGTTAACATCCAGTATTCTTTATGGGTACGTGCTTTTGCAACCAGTGAATAGTCTCTCGTTCGTGCCGTTTTGCACCAAGTACAAGTCACACCAACATTGGGCGGTCCTTTCCATGATGCTCTCAGAATCAGGTGGAAAATATTTAATTAATGAACAACTTTTCTTCTAATATTTAGTCAGGAAATACAATCAGACTAACATTTATAAGTAGAAAACACATGCCCTTGGCTTTGTAATCTGCTGTTTTATTCCTCCATGGCTATACCAACACATCGAAACAGGAAAACAACCACGAAATTCTGATTAAAAAAGGCTAATGTGGCTTTGCACACGCGCATTTTCAGCGCAACCGAGAACATGTGCACTTACGTATTCTTCGACGATGAAACATTTTCGCCTGTTGCAGATTACCCTTGTTATGTATCTCTCTCTCTGCGAGACGTCATATCACGATTTCGTGACCCTACTGGGTAAGTTTTCGTGAACTGCCATTTTGTAGCTGAGCAACAGCAAACTGCGCACACGTAATTTATCAAGGCATGACGTCCAGTAGTCACAATACAGTACACAACTGCATCTCAATAGTCGAGACCCTGCCGCGTAGAATTCTCTTTTGTTATTCTGATTTTTAGTACAGATGGACGAGTTGAAATCCTCTTTCCTTTATTATAATTAATGCAAGCACTGTGCAATTTGAATAACAAAGGTAAGGTAGTGGACGGTCACAGTGGGCAGTAACAGTGGAAGGAGCGTTATAAGCAAGACATTTCATTGGCTGAGACGTAAACGATTGTCCTGTGTACGTTCAAAACGAATGAACACTAAAACGTCTAGTAGGAAAATACATGTACATCACTCCATTTCATTGTTCCAGACGCTATTGAGCATAATTCCCTTGTGAAAAGATACACAGTGGCAAAGAATTGTGGCAATGATTCAGCAAACCTTTACACGCTTGAACAGACCGTGTGGCCCAACAAATTGTCAACAATTGCCTTTAACATGATAAGGATAACATGTACCCAACGGTACGATAATGATACATGTGCCCAACGGCACAAGAATTAAACAAATATACCCAACGGTATAGAAGACGAATTCGTTACACAATACAATCGATACCATCATATCGATAACACATTTTGGAGTAAAAGCTTTGTTGACGCATGTCAAAGGAAGGTGGCCCATCGGCCGACTCAAATAACAATAGAGCCTGAGGAGGAGAGAATGGCTGAGGTCCGAAGAAGGCAAAACAGCCTTGGAGCCCGCACTCCCGGGGATAGTTCACTCGACCGTTTGCGCGGACCCCACCGCTGAAAAAGTACGATCCCGCCTCTCCTCCGGGCTCAGACCATCCACCCCTCGTGACTTTAATAACCATTACAAATAGTGGAGTCTCATTTCACATAGCGCGCGCGTGTACGTCGAAGACACACACGCAAAACTTTTGCGTACAACGCATATGAAGGTCAAACATTTCACGCTTCGGGCTACGTAACTGACCATTTTCAAACAATGCCCACTTCAGATTCTGAAAGACGCATGATTTCTGATGCATTTCATGCTACTTTGATGGTCATATCTTTAAAAAATGCACCCGCTGTAATGAAATCTTTACGTTCATGTATTTTACGTGACCCACCGTGTTACAGGCACGTACAGGCTATCTCGGTGCGAGTATTGCGGCGGACACGCTGTGAATTAACGCCCCCTGCTTTCTTTACATGGACCAGTCCACCTTTGCCACATGAGTACCAGCTACTTCAAATCTCAAGGAAGATGATCGTATTTGATTTCATTGTTTTTGTAAAAGAAAAACACCCGCTAACAGGCAATGAAAGCGCGAGTAATTTTTTACAGCAAACTGTATGTTGCCGGGCACCGACGGACCTATACCACTTCACTGGCGGGGGGGGGGGGGGGGGGGGGGGGGGCGGGGGGGGGGGGTTAATGTATAGTTCCGGAGGGGCGGATACGTACAAGCATTACAAGGCATCAAAATAATGAAACAAACCTCAATATCAAAAACTTATGTTGGTCGTTACCTCAGACTCCTTCTCTTTCCGCCTAATACCTTTAATTTAGGAATACTATTTAAACGCCGATAAAAACCTGGGTGATACTTGGCCCGATTCTGCCGAGTGTTGTTACGCATCATGTACGCCATCCACATGGAAAATGGCGCGGTAAGCGCAGCACGCATAGTGTACTATACATCACATAAATACCACACGCGGCTGCGATAGTAGACTTGCACTGGCACACTGTGCACACGCACAAAGAAATAATCGTGCGAACTACGAAAAAACGCGCACGAGACATAATCAAGAAGCGACTTAATAAAGTTGAATACTGCGCGTCATTTTGAGACTCCGCGTGTGCAAACTTTTTGTAATGCAAAACCCTGTCCAGTGCCCCACACACAACAGCCAAGGTGGCTGCATGGGGCGGGAGGCGGGTCGCAGTCTGATTCAAGCGAAAGCTAAACCGAAAATGAGCCTTTCCCGCGTTCCGGTCAACACAGCGAGCGCGCGGGCGCGCTGTTTCCAGACTTGCAAATTGGCACTTCAAAGGCTCTGCGTTCCCGGCCAGGTGCGTTAGCTTTACATATGATCCGGGCCAACTTGGGCGCGCGCCAAAAACATGACCCGCGCGACCTCCCTGTGTTCTTTCACAAATGTGTTTGCTCTCGAGAGGGCAAACATTGTTTTGCTATTCAGATTTTTGTACCGAAGGACGAGTTGAAACTTCTAGCCCTGTTATTATAATTAATACAAAGCACTGTGCAATTTGAATAATAAAAGTAAGGCAGTGGGACGGCCACGGTGGGCAGTAACAGTGGGAGGAGCGTTATAAGCAAGGCATTTCATTGGCTGAGACGTAAATGACAGTGCTGTGTACGTTCAAAACGAATGAACACTAATATCACTGATTCAGTTTCATTATCAATAATTATTGCTAGGGCCTAATAGTCTTTTTGTCTTGAACCTTTTATCTCAGGCAATTTCTGCCAAGTTTTACAGAGGAAATTGTGAATCCGGCAAGGTAAGTCTAATATAGGTTTTTCCGGGCCAATATGCGATGTTTTTTCTGATCACTTTCGTTATTGGTAATTCGCGTAGTTTTTACACATCTGATCAAATTAGGATTTCTTTTTCACAGTTTGGGCATTCAATTTCAGTTTTTAACCACCCAAGATTTTGTTCCTAATATTCGTTTTCGTTTAGGGCATTCTATTTCGTTTTGGTGTATTTAAGACTTTATTTGTTGCATTCTAACATTGAGTTTTTAACCTTTGCATACGGAAGACGCCAAATGGCGCAAACAAAAACATATCATGCAAGATATGGGGCAGAGGGAATCTCAGGAATTCTTTCCAGCGGTCTAGGGGGGGGGGGGGGGGGGATGTGTTAGGTAACAATAGTCTGGAGAGTGTATAGGGTATAGGGACAAAAGGGGGGTACCCCTCTGCCCCATATCGTGCTGGGTATACAAAACAAAAACCAGTGCCACCAGGCCGGATGACGCCATTTGTCGCTATGTGTGCAGTTTCAATATGTTACGCTTAAAGGTAGTGTACATGATTGGTCATTGTTGCAATTTTCAGAAATGGGAGGATTTGGGGATTAGTATGTTATAGGAAATATCGTTCCACTGGTCTGTTCAAAGTTTTGCGTTGTTGGATGGCGAAAAAACGAGAGAAAAACGCTCTCGTTTTCAACCGTCGGGCGGATGATAGCCTTTAGTCAAGGCGCGCGTGGCTATCTGGGCGCGTGACGCGCCCCGGATACGCCATGGCGCCATCATGTCCGGGGCGCGCCACTTGTCTAGGTAGCCACGCGCGCATTGACTAACGGCTACAGAGCAGTTCTCCAACGATTTCCAGCTGGAAATCGTTGGAAAACGATATATATTTCCACTTTTCTTGACAACGACAGCACACCTGGTTTCATCATTTCACAGGATGATTGAGACTACTATTAACTTACAGTCTAGTAAGGTATTTCGTAATAATTCAGTAAACAAAATTGCAGGATTACTAATCGTGTACACTGCCTTTAAAGGCTGTGTGCATGATTGGTCATTGTTGCAATTTTCAAAAATGGGCGGATTTGGGGGTTAGTATGTTATAGGAAATATCGTTCCACTAACCTGTTCAAAGTTTTGCGTTGTTGGATGGCGAAAAAAACCGAGAGAAAAACGGCGCTCGTTTCCAACCGTCGGGCAGATGATAGCCTTTAGTCAAGGCGCGCGTGGCAACCAGCTGGACACATGACGCGCCCTGAATGCCAGCATGTCCAGCGCGCCACTCGTCCGGGTAGCCACGCGCGCCTTGACTAAAGGCTACAAAGCAATTTTCTAACGATTTCCAGTTGGAAGACGATATAAATTTCCACTTTCCTTGACAACGACAGCACACCTGGTGCCATAATTTCACAGGATGATTGTGGCTACTTTTAACTTACAGTCTAGTAAGGTGTTTCGTAATAATTCAGTAAAAAAAATATGGAGAATTACCAATCGTGTACAGTACATTTAACTACACAAGCACATTGTGGCCGTTTCGCTTGGCTGCAGGGGCCAGCGCGACACCCCGGCGCCTCCTGTACATAACCGTACTCAAGGGGTTTAACCCCCTTTGACGGTTGAAGCATTCAAATTAGAGAACGTCTGTGCGCATATGACGGATGACCATGCTTTTATTTTCTTATGCGTTTATGGGCAATCATTTTCATCAAATGGCCATTAGAATTAATACGATTTTTTTATCGATAAATTTTCCTATTGTTCTCTGACTTTTTTTTACAAATTGTGTACAATTTATAATGGAAAAGATGGAAAAGTTTGTAACATTTATTATGTAACATCTGAACTTATATGAGGGATGGATGGATTATGTAACGAACTAATGAAATAAAAACGGCTAATGAATTTTCTTTTCCACTGTTGATCTTTGTTTGTTTGTTTGTTTGTTTGTTTGTTTTAAAATTTGACCCCCCAAAATTAGGGACATCTGTATGTTGACATGTTTATGAATCCTTTAACTTTGTTTGCTATTATTTTTCGTTCTGATTCACCCATCGATCTCTTCATGTTCAAGACATCGGGGCATGTATTTTTGGCAATGGTTGTACCATCGGGAACACTTCTCTTGGGTAATGTTTTTTCTTGGGCCGATTCCATTAGACGATTACACCTCCCCCCGTAGGCTCGCCATCTTATCTGTCTGAAGACTTAGTTAAGAAAGAGAGGTGTGCAGCAAAGGATTGAAAACGTCAGATATGATTTATAAGATAACTCAGACTTTTATAGGAATACCGACATGCAGGAATGTAAACATGCAGGAAAAGATGCTTGAAAAAAGGTGCCTATTCATGAAAATGAATGCCCGATCAAAACCTTACTGTTGGTGCACACGAAATTGAATTAACAATACGATACTTTGAATTTGAATGCATCTTTTACAGGCACGAGTAAAGCTGAAAGACTAGAATGCTCGGATAGTAAAATTGAATGAATATTTTGATTGTCGAATGGCGATCTACGTCATCAATCAATTTCAGTCTAAATTGAATGAGCCAGGCGTTAAAATGAACGAAAACAATGTGAAAATAGCAGGGAAAACCTATAACTTCTTTTACAAGAAAGTAATACGTAACGTTATATAAATTGGAACTGTATTTAATTTTTGTTTTAATATGCTAGTTTAAGAATGTAAATCAAGCCTGTCTTGAGACGTCACCAAGATCATCTTCCCCCCCTTTTTGTTGATGATTTCACTCGATTTTGGATAGCGCGACTTAGGGTGTAGAAACGGGAAAATGGAAAACAAAAAAATAAAATCCAAAATTGTCCTAACCAAGTGTCATTGTTCAATCGCTTCTAGTGTTTTTGAATATTTTCTCAAATTTTAAAGGGATAATCGTTAATGCTCTCACCAATCGACTCTGTTTAATGAATGTGCCCGCAAAATACATCTTTGTACCAAAATCAGCATAAAATTTAATTTTATTTTTTTTGGCAGAAATATTCCCCTGGGGATCATCATATCCATGGTACTCATCACCGGTATTTACATCCTCGCTAATCTGTCGTATTTCGTTGTCCTCACTCCGGTCGAGTTGCTGGCGTCTGATGCAGTGGCGTTGGTAAATGCAACTTCTTATTAAACAGGCGGTATTGGTATTGCTATAGCGGTACCGCTGTTTTAGCTAAGGTACCTCACTCCGTGCTTTTCGTCAACCTTTTGAATGGAAATCCTAATGTTTTGAACAGTTGAACAAACCGAGGCCCAAAGTTAAGCGGAGAACCCATTATTATTCTTTGTTGGTAATTATTCTTTGATGTTACAAATCAATAATTAAGTCATCATCCGAGCAACCTGAAGGGTGTATCAGTACCAAAATAAAAGACGAAAGAAAATCAAAAAAGAAAACCTACCGCTCAGCGGTACCGCTAATGATACTGCATGTTTAATAAGGATGTTTTCCCTAATTATTTACCAACAACTAGAAAGTCATAGTTGTTATTTTATATTAGTAATATTTCGATCCTATTTCTTTAAAAAGAATGTTTAAGTGTTGAAAACAATGGCAGAAACAAGTGCTTTGTAGTTATAGGCCTATTTTTAATGTTAGTCAACTTCTCATTTCGAATTTCTTATTTCTAGTGATAATCATTAAAAAATATGAATTATGATAAATAGGTTTGTTTTAATACGTTTTTCAAGTTTTTAAATCGTGCCTAATTATTGCTTAGCAACGTTGCGAATTTTAATGTTTCCTTTTTATCCAGTATTTTATATGTGTATTTGGAATTTGACGTTTTTTAATGTATTTGTGTGCTTTGTAAATATCGAACTTTGTAGGACAGTGTAATTCACTATACAATAAATAATAACAATAAAGTATACTAACATCTTTATTTGAATTTAAATAACTGATATTGGGCACGATTTGTAATAAAAAAATGCTTTTTGATAAACATTCTCATATCTTAAAAAGTTAGTTACAATGTTCGCATCAGTTTGCGCATTAGCGCGGCTATGTTTGTCTTCTTGAGAAATTGCTTTAACCAACTCAGAAACACAGGTTTTGTTTCTTTTCTGTTTGTTTGTTTGTTTACTTGTTGGGGTGTTGGGGTGTTTTTTTGTTTTTTTGTGTGTTTTGTTTAGACTTTCGGTGAGCGCGTCCTTGGATCGTGGTCTGTGATTATCTCCATAGCTGTTGCTTTTTCCTGTATCGGATCACTGAACGGAGCACTCTTTTCTTTCGCAAGGTAACAGTTTTGTTTGACATTACTTTACAGACACCTTGGCAAGTTCCCTCAACTTTGTTATAATTAAATATCAGCAACTTACCCCTCTGGCGAAATTTTGCCATTTTTTGGTAAGAAATGGGAAACGTCATCGCTTCACAACTGATATCTCCCAGGCGATAGAAAATTGTAACCTTTTCAAAAAATTCCAGAACCACAAAATTTGGCGTGACCTCTTTAGCAAAATTTGCAATGTTGGCCCTCCAATGAAATCGGCCATACTGATTTTCTTGCTATTGACTGGATATTGATTCTAAATGGTCATAGAATGCTCGTCCAGTGATATGGTTGGCCAATAAGAAGGAGAAGAGTACAATCCTACAGTTTGAAAAGGTTTACATCTGCATTAAAATGCTTATACATCCTAGTGTAAAGGCCGGTTTATAGTCGGTCGCGCGATGAAAATCGCCCGACGCTGATGGTCGCTGGACGCTATGCCTTTTTTGTGCAGTTTATAGTCGTCACGCGACGTTTGTAAACACACGCGCAGCATACGCGCAGCGCGTCTGGAATTCGAATGCGACGTGTGACGATCAACGCACCGCCACTGCTGAACGTAACATTATTTTAGCTGCGATGATTAATAATTATCGGAGTTAGCAGCTTTTTTTATGTGTGATTAATGTCTGTCCCAGCTGTTTTGATAACAATAAATATTAAGACGTATAAATAAAATATAGGACGCTGTCGCTGTTTATTGATAGTGATGTTTATCTTTTATGCCGTGTGCCATATTTGCATATTCATCGTTTCTTACCGATCAGGCAATTCTATTGGCCCATTGAAAAAAGTGAGGTCAGCGACCATGTCAAAGTTCAATTGATTCAACTCTGCAGCGACGTCCCTAGTCTTGGTTCCAAGACGTCCTTAGCGCGGTGCGACCATAGAGTTACAGCGCGCACGGCAGCGCCCTCTAGCTACACACAAACACACGCCAAGGCCGAATCGCTAAGAACGTCTTGGGCATTTCGCAAAGGAGCGCGCGCGACCTGCTTATGCATAATTCAACAGGCGGGTCAAACGAATAATCGCGCTTGCGCACTGGAGGAAACTCATGTTTAAGTAATAACTTACTAGTCAGTTAACGTTCTGAGCAGAGTGATTCGGGACTGGCAAACATGATTGAGAAATCTTCGGATTGTTCTTAAAATGTGATCTGAAATATATCAGACGTTATCTCTGCCAATTTCAGTCCCAGATGTTTAGCACGATGTAACTGATCAACGGCAAGAGCTTTCAATGGCACGACGACAATAATCAGCGCTTTCTCATCTCCTGTTTGCATTCGGTTACTTCGTTCATGCATGGAGGAAGGATGTGGAGGTAGGAAACACCTCCATGCTTCGTTCAAGAAATCTAAGACCAATGAAGCAGCTTGAAAAATTACACTCTTGCCAAATCCCGTTAGTAAATTAACAATGGCCACGTACAAATTGATGAATGGCACTGATCTGATGACTTTTTAGCTTTCCAAAGCCCAGTTTGTTTGCTGTAAAATCGATCGCTTGGTCCACGCGGTCAGACATTTTCCCCAACAAACAACGTATGGCTTGGTACTGCGCTGCACGTTCATACGTACGTACACGTATGAACCCGACGAGAGTACAGGAACTAGACTAGTGAGTGTTGGTTATTTACATGCGATAATGCAGCTACGTCACACGCGCATGCAAATGCCACACAGTTCTGCTCGCGATTTCGCGAGCAGAACTTGCGAAATTCTCAAGACGGTCTTAGCGATTTGGCCTTGGCGTGTGTGTGTGTGTAGCGAGAGGGCGCTGTCGGCCGGCCGTGCGCGCTATACGTCGCACCGCTAAGAACGTCTTGGAACCAAGACTACGACGTACGTACGTCTTTCAGCGACTAGTCTGGTGTTTCCGCGTCAACTATAAACCCTGCGTGAGAGGATCGCGCGTAAATTTTTAGTCGCCGTGACCATCGTGCGACCGACTATAAACCAGCCTGTCGGCATTTGTGGTAGATGCCACATCCAAATAATCTTGTGTGACTTGACTTTTCCATAGAGCTTAGTCAAAAACAAGAGATGGGATTACTGCAGAGTGGTTATAAAGTAATCGCAAGTCGCTCAAAAGTCAATCGCAAGTCAATCGCAAGTCAATCGCAAGTCAATCGCAAGTCAATCGCAAGTCAATCGCAAGTCAATCGCAAGTCAATCGCAAGTCAATCGCAAGTCACCCACATGTTACGCTGGATCCCTACTCTAAAGTCAAGTCATAAGCTATTCAAATGAACTGTGACAAAGACATCCACTTGTTAAAGTCATCCCCAGTAGCTTGTGATTCACTTGTGATTAACTTTGAATTGTGATAGAGTTTATTACAACAATGGGTTACCATGTTACAATCCAATCAGAAAATATAAAACAAAATGTTCTTGATCAAAGTATGTCAGCGATACTCTAAGGTACTTTTTGTCTGTTTGTCGCTTTCAGGATTCTGATGGTGTCATCCCGGGAGGGCCTTATGCCAGGGGTTCTGGGAATGATCCACGTACACAACAACACGCCGCTAGCCGCTGCTATAGCTTCCGTAAATCAAATCAATATCATTTCCTCTCAAGTAATTGAAAGGCATTTCAAGACAGGAACGGAAATGCCAATAACAGGATGACGAGGCAGGCCTGTCATGGGTGACACTTAACGTAATGAGGGACCAAACGGGGGTGCGAACCAGTGAAATAGTATATCAACAGTAATGACTTGTTTCTTGCAGAGATGTATATAGAGTTGCGACAAGAGGAGTCCAAAAGTTGGGACTTAACATGGCGTATTTTGGGAATTTTGCCGCATTTCTCAAACCCCTGGCTTGGGCTCGGGCTTCGGCTTCGCGTAATTTTATTTCCCCAGATTTGGCAAGATCTTGGACACTTTTTTAGCTATATGTACATCCAAATCTTACATTTTAATCCAGAGCCTGAGCCTGTTTATTTTTTTACATATTCAAGGCTTCAGATTGGTAATGGGGCTGGGTAATAGCTGGAGACGAAGCCGAAGCC
This sequence comes from Hippasteria phrygiana, assembly GCA_037893225.1. Classification (NCBI taxonomy): domain Eukaryota; kingdom Metazoa; phylum Echinodermata; class Asteroidea; order Valvatida; family Goniasteridae; genus Hippasteria; species Hippasteria phrygiana. The sequence goes on from JAZGUH010000143.1 coordinate 1,193,899, forward strand.
CAAGCCCAACCCAGGGTTTGAGAAACGCCCTAAGTTATCTCTACATGTATATGTAGCGCCCTCAACCAATTTCCAACTGGTGTATCAAAGGTTTTTGGGTCTACGGGAACAAATGCAAATTTGGTTCAGAAAGTGACCCCCAATTTTTTTGGACCTGCATTTTTTTTAAACAGATTTTTTTCGCCAGCAGTACATTTAAAAGTAAGAGGGGTGGGGGGAAGGGGGGAGTGAAAGGTATTATACCACGGCACTGGAGGTCGTCGCAACACAGCCTACTACGTCATGAGATTTAATTCAAAATCTGGTCCAACATAAATGCACTTAAACCTCCTATGAAGTGAATATTATTTAAAAAAATATTTTATGTCAAAAAGAGAGCAATAAACACAACAAAACGATGTACTGTCCTTTTTAATTTGAAAAAAAACCCTGCAAATTAGCTTACTTTGGAAAATCCTGACGGCAGCAGGGGGAAAACTTTGGAGTAAGCGCGAAATTTGAATATTTAATTAGCATCTTTCTCTCGTCCGTTAATTAATAATGATGGATAGAAAATGTTAATATTTAGTACGAATTTTGTTTCTTGTAACCCATAATCAAGATACTAATCTTTTTTGAGAATTTAACTTTGGTAGGTCTTTAAATTTGTTCAGTGACTAGCTACTAAGCATTCAAATAAAGCATAAGCACAAACATTTAGAAAAATTCACCCTGGGAAAAATTACCAAAATCCTTGTATGACATCACTCCTGTGCTCATGAATATGCTGATGAGCATAAATTCCAAAAGATTGCAAAAAGGGGCATAAAATGAGTTTGGAATGGCTACCAAAGGTCGAAAGTTATTGGATGTACAGGTGCATGGTGTGGCTTGAAGTATTTAAAATTCCATTTCATGTGTATGGTGGCCCTGAAGGGACATCGGAAATCGTGAATAATAGTGACAACATTTCACGACTTGCCCCAAATCGTGAATATTTACGTCAATAATAGTAACACAAATTTCACGTCCCGCTCTCCGTTTGAAAATATCACCTCAATATTCGCCTCAAAAATTTCACGTCCCGCTTTCCACTCACAAATATTCACGTCAATATCGCGTCAAAAATGTTACGCCCCGCTCTCGGGCCACAAATATTCACGTCAATATTCGCGTCAAAAAATCCACGTCCCGCTCTCTCGCCGTAAATACTCACGTGATTTTTTCAGCAAGCAAGGTGCTGGCTGTCAAGTCGATGTGCGCGTGCAAACTCAGTCGCGAATTCAAAAAATATATAAAACCCACATGCAGCAAAGGGAGCTGCATAAAATCAGTAGATTCTGGAAACACTTTTCTGTAAATCTTCTACAAAACTAAGTTTTTCAGGTTACGTTTTCCCAACAGAGACCAGTTAGCACACTTTAGTACACGAACAAATTATTCTACATTTCCATTTTTCATAAAATATCTGTTAAAAATGAGATATTATTTCATTAATTGGTTCCAGAAAATATTCGATTTTCTGAAAAGGCAGTATACATTTCACTAAAAAGAAAATGTACCTCACATTTTTCGGATTTTTCCCAATTTTCTTTATTATACCCCTGGGCACACTTTATTTTTGAAAAGGCTAATTCGGGCCACTAATTCGTACTCGAATGGACGACTAAAGGGACGTAATTTCCCATATATAATGGATTTATTGTAATTTATCCGTACTTGAGTAAAATAATTCATTATAATTCGTTTTCAATACCAGTGAGAAAAAACAAGTTGGAAGATCAACCCTTATTCATCATTAAATTGATAATTGAAAATTTAAAATTGAAAACTAAAAATCTTAATTTTCTCTATTTAGCTTTCAAAATTAAGAATTGAAAATTGAATTTTGAAAACAAATCCTTTTGCATTTTGCACTCAGACTTTCTACGGTTCTTTTCTAAAGACGGTCCGCAGCGTCAGCCGTGTGTCCATGCAGTATGTTGTATGCTACTAATTTTTGTGCAGCGGCGTAGTCGGGGGGGGGGGGGGGGGGCGTTGGGGGCGCACAGCCCCCATAACAAAATCGTCACCGCACCCAGTCGCACCCCCCTGTAAATTTCGCAAATGGAAAAAATAGTATTATTAAGAAGAATACTGTGAGCGCCCCCTCCCCCACTGTAGCATCCAGCCCCCCTCATCCCAATGGAGAGAGCCCTGGCTACGACGCTGGAGTGTCCCCCATGCGCTCGCAGACAGGTGTTACTGGTGCATTAGAATATATAGGGGAGTAGTGGGCGTAGAATTTTAGGGAGGGGACTGTCAAACTAATAATATACGTGCACTGATTGGCATTTAATCCATTACGATAATATTCACCCATCTAAAATGTTGAGGTTGGGAATGCACCGTCATTAGAATTAGATAAAATTTGCATATTGGAAAGGCTGACTTTTGAAATTCATCATTCAGTTTGTGCAACATAGAAGTTAAGTGGCGAGTGTACGATCTCAATGGTCAATGGAGTGCACGCGCGTCCGGTGATTGTTTTTATGGGACCCACGGCGTGGGGATTTGTACTGTTTCAGATGCACTGCGCCCAATTTCGTGGCTCTGCTGAAAAGGTGTGCTAACTGTAATTTATAGAAGAATTCTGCGGACGATATTGTACGGCCAACTCCTGCTAATTCCTGCTCGTGACGAAGATTTCCATATGACACCGCATGTGATGAAATTCGGTCCTGGCTTCATACCGATGAAGCATTTTTTTTTAAATGGTGAAAATTTCATTTGAACTTTTGCGTTAAGACGCATCAAATAGCCAGGACACTATAATAATGTCCATAAAAAAAAAATGTGTGTACCATGCAGTAACATTTCATTAGCATGTAGGACTAAATAGGGGTGTTTATCTGACTGACACAAGATGCAGCGATGGCGATTTATCGTCAAGGTTGGAGGGGGACGGAGAAAATCCAGTCATAATTGTTTATAAGCATTTTGTACGCGGTGTCTCTAGTGTATCGTGGAAATTGTTTTAAAATGTGTGCTGATCTGTGTGTATTCTGTGGCATGTAAAAGCCAATAAACCATAAATGTATATGGGTGATTCCATAAATGTGGGGGCCGGTGTCCCTCTTTACATTGTGATATTTGTTTCCCTTGTATTACCAACAGTGAAATATATATACAAATGATTTTAGTTGCTCAAATTATAGTACTTGTACCTAAATATCTGGTAGCAAAGGATGAAACAATTGACTAATTTCCTGACAGTATGGTGTCCTAAATAGTTCACTGTTTCACGTGTAAAAGGGACACCAAAGCTGCGACATTTTAAAAACTGCTGTTGAAATGCGTTGTTTGGTTCTCAAATACTACCATGTGCACATATGTGTATGAAAAATTGCCCTTCATTATGTTAAAGCATGTAAATACTGCTTAGGAATGGCACCATATTTAAATGATTTAATAACTAGTTGACCGAGATTGACAGTGTGTTAGCCCAAATGTTTCACGTGTAAACAAGACCCACTTTTTTGGTGTCCCTTTTACACGTGAAATTTGTGTAATGTTTCTGAGAAATAGAAAGATAATTGGGTTCACTGGCAAATACAAATCTATCACCATTAATTACATGTCCCACTTGATAAGTGTGATATCATAACAAAGATTGCATGCTTGGAAATGTTTAATTTTGGGCCATTTACTAGGTTTCACGTGTAAATGGGGACACCAAATGGTGTCCCCATACGCAATCATGCACCAAATTGTTATTTTTAGTCTAATCAAGTTATTTTCACAATAAACCTTGATGTTTTATCCTGGGTAATACATTTTAAAATAAACACACCACATTGAGCATGAATTATCACAAAAATAGCAGAAAACTAATTTGGTATCCCCTTTACACGTGAAACCGTTAATGGGTTTTGACATGATATTTTGGCATTTCTGGAGTAAATAATGTCTGATTTTGGCTACAATTATTCAGGAATGTCAATATCTTTAAGTTATAGTGAACATTATTAATAAATCCCCTGTCAATCAATTTTTCCATTTTGGGTAAAAATGTCACAAGTTGGTACCCTCATTTATGGAATAACCCATATGGCAAGGGGGAAGTTATGGGGGTGGGGGCACTGCCATAGCTTTCCCCTTCCCCAAAAATATTGGGGCGTGTCCCTCCCGTCCCCCGGATCGCCGCCCAAGACAACTACACATTATGTGAATGACACTTCTAGAACGTCTCCAACGGGAGGTTTTCAACCGAGTACATCCATGGAACAATTGCAGTCAACCATGAGGTTGAATAGCCTCCTCGTTCCCTGCGTTTTATGCTGTTAAAAGCTTTTCTTCAAGTTTTTGCAACACCCGAACCTAGACGATGTTTAAAAGTAATCATTACTGAGATGAATATCATTGATCAGAATCATTCGAATACTAATTAGTGGGCCGAATTAGCCTTTTCCAAAATAAAGTGTGCCCAGGGTATAATCTTTCCGATTTTTTAAGAAAATTGGGGAAAATTCGAAAAAATGTGAGGTACATTTTCTTTTTGGTGAAAGGTACTGACTTTTCAGAAAATATAATATTTTCTGAAACAATGAATAAAAATTATTTTATAGCAATGGAAAGGTAAAATATTTTGTTAGTGTAATAAAGTGTGCTAACTGAAAAAATGAGTTTTGTAGAAGATTTACAGAAAAGTGTTTTTATGCAGCTCCCTTTGCTGCATGCGTTCTATTTTTTTCGAGACTGAGTTCGCACGCGCACATCGACTTGACAACCTAGCACCTAGCTTGCTGAAGAAAAATTCCCGTGAATATTTGCTACCGGAGAGCGGGACGTAAATTTTTTGACGGGAATATTCACGTGAATATTTGCGGCCCGAGAGCAGGACGTGAAATATTTGACGCGAATATTGACGTGAATATTTGCGAGCGCACCGCGGGACGTGAATTTTTTACGCGAATATTCACGTGAATATTTGTGGCCCGAGAGCGGGACGTGACATGTTTGACGCGAATATTGAGGTGAATATTCGCGAGCGGAGAGCGGGAGGGGAAATTTTTGTCTCGAATATTGACGTGAATATTCACGATTTGGGGCAAGTCGTGAAATTTTGTCGTGAATATTGACGTCAACATTCACGATTTCCGATGTCCCTTCAGGGCCACCATACATGTGACCTTTCATATACCTTTTCGTTTTTTCTACAGTTTTGCTTATTGCAACGAAAGAAAACGCAAATTCGGTTTCTTGCCTTGGCTTTCCCCTGTGCAGTTTCCCATTGTAATTGGTATGTTGATGGCGCCTGATATCAACACACTTATCAACTATCTGAGCTTCACGCGCTGGCTTTTCATCTCCATAGCCGTTGCTGCCCTTCTCTACTTCAGGTGGAAACGCCCGGATTTGCCTAGGCCATTCAAGGTATGTAAGGGGTCACAAGAAGGTTGCAAAAATAGTGAATGTCGTGTGATTCCATCTTCATTGATTGATTGATTGATTGATTGATTGATTGATTCATTCATTCATTCATGCCGACAACAGTACTGGATGTATACAATAATAAGTACATGTAATACAGGTTAACTTGCAAAGAAAAAGATCATAAACTAGAGTTTGTGGACAAACACTTGCTGTTTCGGCTGTTTGAAATGATTCTGTGACGTGTGAACACATGATGATGTAACCTAAAATTTCATCTATAACACATTTCAGTCAATGTACACATCAAGCTACAACTTATACAGAAAAATGCAACGTTAATTTGACGTCACATGACATGCGATGATGTCATGTTGAGGTCACGTGAATTTCATCTATGAAAACACATCGCGGTATGGGTACATGTCAAATTGAAACCAAATCTGACCTATGGTTCTGTAGATATAGACATTTGAAAATGCCCCTTGAATGTGACGTCACATTATTTGTATTGACGTCATGATGTCACTTAATTTGTTATCTTTAAAACATCTTGGTTTACGTACATATCAAGTTACAACCAAATCAGACCTATAGTTAATTAGATATAACCCTTTCAGTACCACGGAATTTTGTGTGATTCTGCTCCAGTTACCACACTCACACAAGTGTGTAAACGGGTACAATCGGTGACCTCCTATTGTTCCTTCT